>VFLP01000016.1:0-687386 GCA_007182795.1 Xylaria flabelliformis
TTGTTCTTTTTTTTTTTTTTGTTTTACTTATTTTTTTTTATTTTTTTTAAGTATATTAATATATATTATTAATATAAAAACTAATATAGTTAATTTAAAAACTATATATTTAAATTTAATTATTTAAACATTAAACATGTTTTATTTATAAAAATAAATTTTTAAAAAACGCTTTAATTAATATTATATAATATATTTACGGTTAATAATTTTAAATTAACTAAAAAGCTATTTAAGCTATATTAAAAGTGCTTAACATTTTTTATTAAAGTTTTTTTATGCGTTAATTAAATAAAAATTTAAAAGAATAATAATTATAAGCTTAATATTAATATATTTATAAATAATTTATACGTAAATTTAATTATAATTAACTATTTTTTTAATTAAAAACTTATAAAACAAACTTATAATATTAATAATAATTAAATTTTTTTGCTTTATTTAAATAAAAAATTTATATATAATATTTTTTACACTTATTTATAATTAGCTTATTATTTTAATTATAAAAAAAAATTTAATTATTTATTTTTATTTAATAATAAAACAATTTAATAAAGCTATAAATTTAAATTTACTTATAAATAAATTATTATAATAATATAATAATAATATAATAATAATTTATTAATAATTTATTATTTATAATAATAAACTTAAATTTTATATATATTTTTAATTTTAATAATAAGTTATAATATAATTATATTATAATGTTTAAAGCTAAATTTGCTAATAAAGTAATAATATTATAAAAAATTTAATAATTGCTTTATTTTTAGTTACGGTTAATATATAGCATTTTTTTATAAAAGTTAAAAATATATTAGTTATATTAATTATATTATAATTTTTAAAAACTTTAATAACTATTACATTTTTATTATTTTTAATAAATTAAAGTGTATTAACTATTATAATAAGCTTTTTAATTTTAAAGTTTTTAAATAAACTTTTAAAGCTATTATAATAAAAATCCTTATAATTAAAGCTTAAAAACTTTATATAATTTTTATTAATAATATTAACGTAATTTAAGTTAAATAAAACTTTTATTATTTTTAAAAAGTTAACTTATTTATAATTATTAATTTTTATAAATTTAAGGGCTTATAATAAAAGGATTTATTAATAAATTTAAGAATTTTTATTTTTTATTATAATTATAGTTTAAAACAGATTAAATATAAAAAGCTAGTTATAATTAATTTTTTAACAGAAATATATAAATATAATAGCTAAAAAAGTTATGCATTTTATATATTACAGTATTAATAATGTTATTAGCTATTAATATATTAAAAATCTTAACTTAATATATTTTACTTAAAAATGCAGTAAATTTTAATAATAATTTATAGTGCTTATAGCAATAAATTATAGCAGATTTATAATACGTATTATAATGACTTTATAGTGGTTATTATAACGCTTTACTAAAGTTCTAGATTTTACTAGAGTTTTAGATCTTACTAGAGTTCTGCAGGTAAGATGAATAACTTTCTATAGAACTCTAGTAGATTTTAGAAGGCTTCTGAACCCCCTATAATTCCTGCAGCAGTAGGTAGGTATGTAAGCAACTTAAATTAGAGTTTCTACACATAGACGCGATCTTGCTCTCTCGACAATATACATTACTGAAAAAGCGCGATAACAGCCTCTCTACCCTCACATATGTTAACTTTCTGATTCCATATTACGGGAGGTAAAGTGTAAGAATGATTTGCTTAGGATTTCGCTCTTGGAACTTGTAAGATTGAGGAAGATACATAATCATAACAACTACACTGACAACGATGACTAGACTACTTAGACACCGCAAGTGCTCCACGATCACATAAATTATAAGGAACCCTATAGCGACTCCAATGGCACAAGAAAGACGCGCTACTTTCCATTTGATCATTAACTACGCTATTCTCAAGCATAGATGCTCCGGTTTCTTGAAGGGAACGAATCTACGCCCCGAGGCCACGAGATGAGCTTACTTAGCTCTTTAATAGATATATACACCATGTGGTGGTGATTTTACTCCTGTCGTAGGCTGAAGGAGCTAATTCAACAGGTTTACACAGGTTGTGTTGTGCCTTACACATCGATCCATGCGGTTGGTATTGCCTACCTACATTGCATACCTGGTAACCACATACAGCAGGATCCTCAATCCCCCCAGTGCCTGCCTCAATGACCTCATGTAAAAGCTTAATGTTTCGCTGTCTCATGTGTATATATGAGGCTACTGATTGTATGTTATACCATTCATTCATTGTACAACAGCCTTCTTGTTCTTGCAAGTCAGTCAATCCGCCATGAACGAAGTGCCAACACATCCATGTATACCTAAGAATATACGAACATAGGAAACTTGCATCAAACTACAACATCCGTCCCTTAATACAATCGAACATATCTCAATTCAGTATCTTGTGTGTCCCGGCAGGTTCTCGTCAACATGGCTAGTCACGCCGAGACACCGTTGTCAATGATTGCGGAGGAAATGGAGCTCGAGGAGCCCAACACACTCGTCCGATTTCCCAGTAGTCACAGGGCACCGTTAGCAGAGGAAGACGAGGAGCCCAACGAAATTCAACTCCCCAGTAGTCACAGGATACCGTTAGCAGAGGAGGACGAGGAGCCCAACGAAATTCGATTCCCCAGAAGACAGAGAACTGCCCGCAGACCGGGTCTTGTCATCAGCACTTCTCCCTTATTCATCGAGCCCATCATGAATAGGGGCCCGTATGACCCTGACGAGTTCACCGACTTCCTTCGACCGTACCTCATGGATGGTGACGAGGTCCTGCACTTGGGGTGTCAAGACGGAGCAATCAGTTTCGCGCTATGCGCTAGGGTACATCACACCGGCCACGTCTTTGCAATCAATAGCCCTAGTCGAAATACCAAGCGCGCCGAACAGATGGCTAGAATGCTGCATGTCGAGGATCAGGTCACCTTTCTAGACGTCGAGAACCTAATGAGCCTTCCTTTCGGAGACGATAGCTTCGATGTCGTATATGCCTCTGATCTTGTAACAAACCATACATTCACGTCGAGTATTCAAGCTGATATTTTCACGGCAGATGGTTCACCTTCCGCCGAAGCCCGAGCAGTATGCACTCCACAGTCGTCCATTGTTACGTTATAGCATGGCTTTTGCTCCTCTATACTCCCCAAACCCCCCCCAAAAAAACTCACCTAGATCTTTGTTGGAGGCACTAATCTTGATTTTAGCGATGTCGTTATCCGTGTCCTCGCAGAGATGAAACGAGTAACAAGACCTAGTGGTATTATTGCATGCCGTGATATCACTGCGCAGCACTTCTTTCCCAATCATGATCTCATAGATATGATCACAAGGACCCTATTCAAAGCTTCTGGCCTAACAGGATGGTATGGCCCTCTCATGCCAACGTTCTACGCTCGTGTTGGTCTGAAAAATTTTGCAATGAGTTGTTCAACCTCCTCTCCGGAGGGGCCAGCAGGTAAGTATTTGTCGTTACTACTTCCCTTCAATTATTATAGGAGGGTAGAGGACGTAGTAACTCGGGCTATAAATATGCTTTGAGCGCTCTCTCTACTTCTGAATCACTTGTAGGATCGCTAAAGATGGCAATTGCTGATCGATATGGCAGCGGGCGAGACCAGCTGGGCCGAACATCTGGTGAGGTTGTTTGCGGAAGGAACTGAAGTCCGGAAAGCTTGGATAGGTGCTGGGGTTCGTGAGGTCATCATCAACTTGATTTCGGACAAATTGATAGAATGGGGAAAGTTGATCGATTCTTGGTACGTGTGCTTATACACGGAAATGTTGGCCCAGAAACCCAAGCCAGCCGAGCCCAAGCCAGCTTCACCCGAGCCAGCCGCAGACTCAGACTCAGACTCAGACAGTGGCCCATCCACGAGTACTGCGAGGCCGATGGGCAACGATACATCAGACCCCGAAATCCTCCCAGATGGTGATTCCGCGGACTTGAACCCCCCTGCTGAACTCTTGGGCGACGATCTCATGTCTGAACTCTGACTACTAAGCGAATTGCAAGCATGGATATACCTTCTGCATGATTTTACTACTATCGCCTCCAACAGTTTCTCGAGTACATTAGCACCAGCGAATTTAGCGACTTGATTATAGCAGAGTATAGCAAATTCAATTTTCCATAGCAAGCACTCATCCCTATAGCGCAATACAGGCGGTTTCAGCTTCACATAAACAAGGCTCGCGACCAATCTATTAATCTCACAATATCTAGCACAGATACCTAGTGCGCGGGAGCGTTGGCTTCCTGGTTGGGCTGCAGCAGAAGCCCCTTCAGCTCCTCGGCGGCCTTGATAATGTCGCTCGATTGGCCCTCCCACTTGGTCCTCGATTCGGGCGATATCTTGCCCTCGCTCAGGATGCCGCCCATCTCGGCCCTGGCGTCCGCGAACGCCAACTGAGGGCGCGTCTCGGTGACCCGTAGGCCCATGCCGCTCAGGATCTCCTTGGCCTGCTGGTTTGCCTTGGAGCCTCCCTGCGCGCCGTAGCTCACGATCGTCAGGGGCTTGCCCTTCCACTCGTTCAGAAGGTAGTCGATTGCGTTCTTGGTGCCGCCGGCCACTGTTTTGTATTAGCATACGAAAAACACACGAACTGACAAACAAATGTTTTAATTTCTAGTCGCTATACCCCTCTCTCGAGGGGGGCAATGGGCCATAACGCACCGCCGTAGTTGTACTCAGGGATGACAAGCACGTAGCCATCGTGCTTAGCGATCTCGGCGCTCCAGGCCTTGGAGTGCTCATGTTGGAATTGCGCCATTGCGGGGACCACTGTTTCATTGTGTTTCACACGGTCAGCTTCTGTTTCTCTATCTCTGTGAAGATTAGGGGGCCCAGAGCACGTTTTCACTTCTTGTTCAGCTTAAGCGATGTGAGAGTCGATGTAGGTGAGGGAGGCCATAATTTTTGAAGATCACTTACTCGCAGGTGCGACATTCTCGTTAAAGATGGGCAGGTTGAAATCCCGCAAGTCGACCGGAGCTATCTTGATATTGGATGGGCCCAACTCCTTCTCTAGGTACGGCTTGACGAAGGTTGCAACGTTCCCTCCTATCCGCGAGGGGCGAAGGCTCATGGTGATGAGGGCCACGGATTTAGACATTCTGGCGGTGGTGGCGGTTCTAAGTCTAAATCTATAAGGAATGATGAATGGTATATCTTCTTCGCTAATCTAGCCAAGTCTAATATGCAGATTTTAATGGATGTAGTTCTCAACAGCCCTTCTATACAGATGCCATCTACCTTATATAGGTTGTTTTTTTCAAGTATCATTTTTCCAGTTATGTTTGAAATTCTCAACTACTAGCCCACCGCTACGGACGGACGAGCCCCCTCCTGATTTGTAATGAAGCCCTCTTTGCTTTACACTTGAGATTTGTAAGAGAATCATTGCATATATATGTGGAGTCCATCGACGTCTCACCGACTTGATACAGCGCTTCTAGATTGTTGATCGTTCTGTGAATGGAAATAATAGAATTCAAAGCCTCGATTTCGAGTATAAAAATCTGATTATATGATCACAACACAGCCATTGTATTGTGGGGATCGCGCGTCAACGATGCTGATTGGTCGATGATGTCCGTATTGGGATAAAGCTAAGATGGAGAAGGGCGAGCCGAGGAATGGGAAAGTCGAGACGAGTACTTTGGCGGCGGTAAGGATTGTCATTGGTTCCTTTACCGGAGTTGGCAACAATTATGTAGTCCGAGAACCAGTTGTTAAATATGGTCAGTTGGGAATCCAGGCTACTTCGCCTGTGTCGACGTTCCCAGGACCTTTAATTTTCATTCAAAACACCATGAATTCCATATCACATATAATACTGATGAATCTCACCATTTGTTTTTAAGACGTCCTCCAAGTCCAAAGACTCCAGCATAAAGACGCCATAAAAAGTGCGTTAATGCCTTGATTTCAAGTTTAAAGCTCGTGAAGCACGACTAGAGGTCGCTTTTTTGTATTTTGGTACTTGATTATCAGCCTCAATGCATGGGCGACGGTATACACCCCTAATGACTCGAGGCTATGACTCGAAGAGTCTTTAGCGATGCAAGCTTATCCAAAGAGTATTAAGATGTTTTCCTGAGGCACTGGTTCTATTCACATAAAGGATAGCTACCTGAATCCTCCAAGCGAAAATCTTACCGTAGTACTGAGCCAATCCAATCACAGAGATTATAATAATTTGCAGGGCGAGTCGATTAAGCCCTTTGCTTTTAGCGACCACATCCGCATCCTAGTACTATTTAATGTTTATCTGCCAAGGCAGTTCCGATATTTGACTGCGCACTTGGATGATCAGAGGCTAGGAAGCATGTATAAAATATATAAGGGGCAACGGGGGCTACATTGGAGGGCAATTGGACGATTCAGCCACTTGCTTCACACACTTAGTTTTTCGCCTCAGCTTTTGTAGATTTTCCTATATTGCCAATTTATTCGAGCTGCGTTCTAATCCAATGGCTTTTCAAGTCTTGGATGCGTAGTAGTCAGTTTACCTCCTTGGTTGGGGGGCTAAGGGGTGTGTACGTCCACTCAGGTCAATTCACTAAATACCAGCTTCTTTTTCTTTTCTTGTATTTTCAAATACTCTGAATGCTATTAAGTTGATAGATAAAGAATAAGTCGGAAAACGTAATTCAATTTTAGAGCCCGATTAAGCGTCAATCAGCTAAATGATAGAAAAGTTATATATTCCATGTCACGGGTACCAACAGAGTACGGCCAGGTTTAATATCATCACAATAACATCTAGCTTGCCCGCCAGAAGTAAATCTATAAAACATAGCTACAGAGAGCGAAAGGTCAAGAAAGCGCCCAGCTGGCAGATGAGAGCGAGGCTATTCAGATATACAAACCGTTGATCATCCACCCTAGCTAAGTATTAATGGGTTATACTTGTATAGTTTCCTCAACACACTATAATATTATTCTCACTCGACTATTCTCCCAATCCCTGGAACACAAGCTTGTTTTACATACTGTAGTCGTACATTCATGGATTTTGGTGGGGTTGGGGGGATGGGTGAAAGGGGCTGGAGGATCGTGTGTATATCTACGTGTGTGCGTATATATGTATGTGTATGAATATGTGTATGTGTGTATCCAGTAATGAACTCCTTCAACGCCGTCTTCCCGTTTTTTACTATTGAACACTAAGCTTTTCAACCAAGACTCAATGCAGCTACGCCCGGCGTTACGGTTTCCAATCCCTCAGTGGATGGTGGTGATGGTGATGGGGGTTGTGATGATGGTGAAACTATATCCTTCCACTGCCTCCAGAGCCTGTCAATATTTCGGGCAAGCTCCATGTTACTCGGTGTCACGGGGATATTTATGAGTTCATCCGTCGGGAACAAGTCGTAGATCTTAGTCAGGCGGATCAACAGCTTTCGGAGGCGTCGTCGCTTCTTCGTGCAGCCACCAGGCGCGCCATATTTATTTCTTTTGGCCGCGTCTTTCAACAGCCTCCCCCTTACGAGCGTTATGCGAATGAACTCCTTATCTTTCTCTTCGTCAGACTGCTCTTCTGAGGGGACAGAAACTTTTGATCCATTTGGTTCGTCAACGTGAGCATCATTAGTGTTGTCATTTTCGTCGGATCCTTGGCAGTTGGCTTCGCCGTTGATGGTGCCGTTGTTGCTGTTGTCCTGCCCAGCTGACATTGACATAGAGTCAGTGGGATGTTCCTGGGAGGTTGTCATCAGGTAGTATTATTAGCGAAAACAAAGTCCGGTAAGTTGGCCCATGCGTGAGAAGATGTGCTATTATAATACATGTAGATTTCCAGCAAGTGAAATGAAGAAGGAGCGATACTAATATTTAGTAAAGCTCATATGTACGTGACAGGCACGATAGTAATCAGTACTTTTTCTAACGAATGGCTTGAGATATGGGCGACTATTACTTATATAGCTGTTTATACCTTTGTTGTTCTCAATAGTATGCTGTGTTAAAGAAGGTTACGAATATAGTTTCACATAGGCTTTACTTAGAAACCCCAAGTATTACGTAGCACGTCTTGATGAGCTTAGGTTAGTTTTGTAACTATAAATTGGTATATTGGAGAACAGATTTATACTATGACAACACCCCGAATAAAACCCTAAAGCCCATGGTGCTATCCAAGTTTGTGTACGTGCAAGGTGATCCTGGTTTGGCTGAACCGTCTCAAGCTCTACGGTCACTTAATTCATTGCGCGCACGCCCCTCGTTGGCACCATTTATTAGACTTAGAGAGCATCTCGGTACCTGGTGGGAAAGATGGCTTTTAATAATTAGCATTCACATTCCACTTTCATGTATCTGATGTTTCCAGATAAGCAAAACCTAGGAAGGGTAAGCATGTGGATGGATAAGAAGTACGTGTTTATGTCAAGTGTCTCGCGCCTCAAGGCTGCTAGCTGGTAGCTTCTAGTCCCGGGTGGCACAGTCTACCTCTGACTATACAGGTCTTGGATCAAATCGGAGATTCTCAGCCAACATCACCAGGGGTATGAATCCGCTTCAAAGAGTAAGATGCTACACATCATCCAGTTCTTTTCCCACACGGACAAGTCATGAAGACGGGCTGAAACCATGCCTTGGGTAGCTTCTCAGATTGTTGTCACAATTTCCCTCTGTCTATTTCCTAGAATTGGTCTAGGGTGTAATATGTTAGTATAAAGATTTAAATGAATTGATGTGGAAACTTACCTAGAGTCATGCTCATGCTCACATCCGTGTTCTCTACCATCTTCGTGAACTCTTCGAAGCTGATCTTGCCGTCTTTGTCTAGATCAGCCTCCATGATAGTCTTGTCCACGATTTGTTGTAGCTGCTGGTCCTTCAAATTGCTACCAACCATCATCTTCAAGACAATGAACAATTCTCCATTGCTGATGTAGCCGTCTCGATCGATATCGTAGACTTTGAAGGCAAACTGCAGCTTTTGTTCCTTGTTCCCCTTGCTGCTGAATGCGCTGAGGCCCGAGACGAACTCCTGGAAGTCTACATCACCACCGCCGTCTTCATCGAAGATTGCTATTAGCCTGAGTAGAGAATATCTTGTGTTAGCTGATAAGCCTTATACACAAGCCTCGACTGCGTCTAGGATGCTTGGTTCGTAGGGTTGCATCGAGGGTAGGGTAGCGGAGAGGTCTGTACCTTGTCGCAAGTGGATTTGACGATATTTGTGGTAAACTGAGAAACTCATCGCGTTCGATCGTGCCGTTTTGGTCCTAAGCAAGGCGCAGCGGGATTTTAGCACAAGCGCCGTTGGGTGGCATCGGAGATGTGGTTATGAGCAAGGCGGAGGGGTATATATCGTACTTTGTCAAGTTTCATAAACCTTTTCTTCAACCGTTCGACTTCTTCGCGATCGACTATCGATCTTCCTATCAGCATGCCTCAAGTCGCATGGACACAGTATGATTGCTTACAATTAGTGCCCTGGACAATGTTGTCCAGGACCATGCTGGTGCTGTTGCCCATCTTGCGTCGAGACCTCCTTACGAGGTCTCCCGAGCAGAGGATGGGAGTTGTCTTGGATCAACGGGGGGAGCGCGATTTCCTGGCGGATACGAAAGAGGGATCGCAAGTGAGTAAAATTTGCTGTACGTGTTCGTTGCCGGGCTCGAGGTTGGGTTTGGAGAACGAATGATTCTGGTGTCGTAGGATGGTAAGGCTGAGTGGGCTAGTGGGACTGGAGTAGTGTAGGCAGGTAGGTAGGTAGGTAGGGGATCGTGGGGTTGATAACGAAAGAAGTCCCCATCAGCTGAAGGTCCCATCCCTGGTGGCGATAGCTGAGCGCCACAACGCCACAGCTTAGCCACAAGGGATTGATAGTCCATCTAGTTCACCAGGTTTTTCGATACAGAAAGAACGCTTGATGATTGTAATAACTTCACGCAGGAATACCCAACAATTAGGTTCATTCGACTAGGACCTCAGCTACAGCCTTCAGATTCCAAATTTTTAAGAGCCAGAGTTGAAAGGTGCTTCAGTAGCTTAATTCGCAACTTTCGTTCTATTAAGGATCTGCAGCGTACGAAGTAAAAGTGTACTTATTATGGTAACAAGTGCCGGGCCATGCTCCACTTCAACCGCTCTGTCGGGTCGGAGGATTATCATGGAGCGCTTTGTTACAGCAGTTATGTATGTATAGAAAAACTTAACTGCATCATACGACATTCTTCAACGTCAAACAACCTATTATTAGTCATTCAATCGTAATGGAAGATGAAGGTCGTGTTTGGACTATCCATACTGCTGAGAAAAGGTTACAACCCTATGAGGCCTAATCCTATCCCTGGCTCCAACGACCAAATAATACATCCCTATTGTAAGAGCAATGTGATCAACTAAAGGTACCTCTTCGATTTCATCTAAATAGTAAATAGGACCCACAGAGTACTGAACGCCACAATAATGCTACAAAGATAGCGAGCCTCGTGAGCCTGAAGGGCGACCGGTGGATCAAAATATAAACGGAATTATGGTTATTCGCGGCGCAGCTGCTACGGCGTAGCTGTCTGAATTCCAGGTAATTGTGTACCTGTGGCTCATATCCATACCAAACTATGTAGGAAACCCTTCGCTGAAATTCAAGAGGTACCCTCAGTTCATCTACAGATTCGTATTAGGTATAAGCCTCGAGTGTATTCGTAGAGACTCTTGATTGGGATCATTGACAGCTACTGCACACTACGGGTTCAAACTACCTCTTAAGGTAAGACACTACTGTAAATATTAGCCGGCCGGGATCTGAATCCTGTTAAGTTCCTCTGCCTAACACCTCCGGTGGCTCACATCTCTCATAAAGCAAAGTTACAGTTTTCTAGGTGCATACCTAGATTGACAATATATGCTCCTTTTCGTCCATTCCCGAGTCCAAATAGGAGAAAATATGGTTAACATCAAGAAATGAATAAGAGTGCATGATGACACCGGCATTAGAATGATGCCGTAATAGTACCATGCAGGAAAGTATTTCTCTTTTAGGAAATGAAAATGCAGGGACTGAAAGTGGCAATAATGAAGGCTAGGCTAGTGCTTCGCACTAGATAACTAAAGGAGCTAGTAAAGGAGTTATCGGATCAACAACAAGTCTGTCGCATAAGAAATTGTGATATAAATTGTTGTTATGCTCTAGCGTTGAGTATTTTCCTACCCAATTTTCTCTATCATGTTGAACCTTGCCTCTTGAACTATACAAATACTTTTCTCACACTATGTTCCGCAACCTCGCCTTGTGGTTGCTCAGGAAAGTTGAATTACCAAATGGTGCAAATGAACCGCTTGCCAAAGGTCACAAATCTAGTAGCATGCGCCCCTTTCTAATACAAAACGCGTGTCGTAATACGAGCTACATAATTCAAGTTAGCTTGCTTATACTATCTATGACACTGAAATTAGATCTTGAGTGCTTACAGCTTAGAGCTTCTAGACTGTCGAGAATGTCCCTGAGATCGCTTGTTTGAACGCTGCTTATGTCGGCCATGAGATACGCACACTAAACCAGTATTAGTGTTTGTCTGTTTGATCCGCCACAATGTATACTCACATCGCCTCTGCTATCGCTTATTTGTTTCTCAACATTGTGTTCACCGAGGATCTCGTTCACTATCGCACAGGTAAGCGGCTGATTTGGCCATGGCATACAATTGAACAAATTTGTCTCACCTCTACGAAGAACACCTGGGACATTTTGATGGATAAAGATAACCTGCAAACCATATTAGCTCCTTTGGCTTCCCAGCACGTCGGCGAACTACTCACTCTGGCATAGTCTGGCTGTTCAGACGTCATTGAGCGGAGGCTGACTTCTGGCATATTGACACTACCTATCGTGACGCCCTGGTTGATGTACCGAACAAGAGCGTCGCCGACTAATCGAAATTTGGGTTAGCGCTATACCAAAGACATCATAGGAGAAATATAAGATACCTTCGACGCCAATTGCCCGCTGGGCTTCTTCAGTGCTGCCACCAATGTGCGGAGTAAGAATGATGTTGTTTACACTGCGAAGTTCTTCGTCCCATCCGTTCAAGCTGTTGTTAAAGTAGTCACCGTTGGCACGGGGTTCGGTCGGAAAAACATCAAGAGCGGCACCTGCAATCTTTCCACTTCGCATCGCGTTGATCAGAGCGGGTATGTCAACCACGGTCCCACGGCTTGCGTTGATCAGGTAAGACCCATCCTTCATTTGCGCAAGTTGAGTGGCTGAAATCATGTTCTTTGTTTCGGGAAGTTCCGGTACGTGTAGGGTAATGAAATCTGCCTCGCTGAGGAGGTCCTGAAGAGTTGGGACTTGTCGGGCGGTACCCAATGCCATCAAGCTTACGACATCGTAGTAGATGACGTTCATACCCATAGCCTCAGCCAGAACTGACAATTGTGATCCAATATGACCGTACCCAACGATGCCTAGTCGATTGCTCGGGTCAGTACGACTGAGAGATCGATGAGGGGAAAACAGATACTAACCAAGAGTTTTGCCACGAATCTCCCAGCATTTATTGCTCACTTTATTCCAAGTGCCTCGATGCATCTCATTGGAACGGTCGCCAAGTTGGCGCGCAAGTGTGATTATCTCGGCGATGACCAGCTCGGCCACACTGCGTGAGTTGGCAAATGGGGAGTTGAAGACAGCAATACCATGATGAGCCGCATATTCGAGATCAACCTGATTGGTTCCGATACAGAAACAGCCGATAACGAGTAGGTTCTTGGCCTCCTTCAGAACCTTTTCATTTAATCTAGTTTTAGATCGAATCCCAATAACATGTACATCTCTGGGGCTGTGTTAGTTACTTGAAAATAGGGATGGGTTCAACGACACCGAAATCGGCCCCTCCCCCCTGTGTGACGTACGTACCGGATCTTCTCAATTAGCTGGTCTTCGGGCAACGAGGTTTTCAGGGCCTCGACTTGGTAGCCCTGGCCGGTCAATATATCCTGTCCGCTCTGGTTCACGTTCTCGAGAAGGAGGATCTTGATATCTTGAGTGTTGAAGGGTTTGAGCTGCCTCGGGACTCCTCGTTGAGCTAATGCCCCGCCAAAGCTGGAATGCGGGGACTGGAACGTGGTTGTAGGTGAAGTCGACACGCTCATGTGTCTTTGCGTATTACTACGCTCGGGTATGTTCAAGATCTCTCGTGCTTGCGCCATGATGGTTGCCTAGTCGTTTGCCTGAGTGAAAGACCCGTGATAAAAGAAAGGGAAGAAAGGGATTACTGGATGTCTCGATTACTTAAAGGTGAGGGTCGTTGAGTCAGAGAGCTACCGATAATACTTACATACACTAGCTTTGTCACTGAATTGACCACTGTCACTCACTACCTAAGTTAGTTACACGTAGATACTCGGGTACTTACTTGTGGGTTGCACAGTCAAAACTCACAGTGTGTGGCGTTGTTTTTCTTCAGCGGGCTTGGCAGGTACTTCATTCCTTTGCCTGGCCGCCAGACTGGGGAAGGTTTGGTTCGGTTTGGCTTGGTTTGGTTTGTTTCTCGCCTGCGCCCGCTGGCTGCCACTCGCCCAACTCCACTACACAACACTCGCACCACCCAACAGCACAGCAGTCCCCCCAGCAAAGCCAGCGAAAATTTGCGCCCCAAACCAAATCCAACGTCACGTCGTCGAACCTAAACACTTCGACCATCAATAAAACCACCTCAACATTGGTTTATCAATCAGTAAACCTGATTTTTCATTGTCGCATGACTTGAATTAATAGTTCCCCGAATTTTTTCGGGAATTTTCCCTGCCGGTCTTCACCTTTTGCCGCCTCCGCCCCTCTCGGCCTCCGCCCACCATGACCACCAGGAAAGTGCGATACAAGAAACTCAACATCAAAACACCCCTCCCTGTCCTCCGAGAACACCAGATCGACGCCAACGAATACGAATCCCTCACAACCGAATCACAAATAGCTACTGGCGTCGAACAAGCCGAAGAAAATGTCAGTATACTCAATAAACTTTGCCATTGCAGCCTAAGTCACGTGATATGTCATGTCACGTGACAGGCAGTTCATGTCTCCACATGTCGCTGCTCTACCAGGACTTACACATTTGCTGATACGGTTTTACGACAATAGGAATACCATCTTCAGGCTGCCCTCAAGGGCGTCGGCGCTAGCGTGGACAATGAGATCCCCGTTCCGCCGCCGCAGAAGAGTGTTGAGGCCGACTATGACGAATTATATCCCACACCATACGTAGAGCCTCGCAATTATATCAAGTCTTCCGATACAGTGGAGGAGACCCTAAGAGGGAGCCTTTATGACATGACCACTGAGGATGACGAATTTCTGAAGAATCACAATTCAAAGAGACCTGCTAATGCTCACCTATCTGAAAATGATTTCGAGCGTATCATGGAGGTATTTGAAGATACAGCTGCCGAAAGTGCGCCGTATGCAGAAGTCGACAATACGTCTATCCCATACGAGCTGATGTCGCCGGCGATAAACCATCATATTCGTGAAAAGGCCGTTCAGGCTCACGCCAAGGCCATTTATGAGTACTGGAGGAGTCGTCGACAAGCTGTTGGCAATAAATCACTTCATCCGTCGCTCAAGTTCGAAACTCATCAAGAACATGATGATATGGATCCCTACGTCTGCTTCAGGAGACGTGAGGTCAGACAGACCCGAAAGACGAGGGCACGAGATGTGCAAGTTGGCGACAAACTCAAGAAGCTTCGTAGAGAACTGGAAGATGGTCGTCAGCTTGTAGTCTTTTCTCATCGGCGAGAACTCATGAAGCGAGAGTTGCTGAAGACAGACAGACTAATTTACGAGCAGCGTGCCAAGCTCAAGGAAACTAAGATCAAACTCAATATCAAGACGGATGATGATGACCTGGTCAATACCAAGCCTCAGAAGCGCCCGAAGACGGAGTCTCAACAACCACCTCGTGCTGCTTCTCATAATCAACTCCGCCTGACCGTTCGACCAGATGGCGGTCGGTCTATAGACCATCTCGAACTGACACTCCTTCGTGACAAGCAAGCTGAGCGACAGCGCGAGCTTCTCAACAATATTGAACTGAAGGTCCAGGAACATCGCCGGTGGAATTCCAATTATATCGACTTGACAGCCGACCCTCTGCCCCCGGTGAAGGAGGAGCAGGAGCAAAGTTTCAGACCTGCCAAGACAACATATTTGATGACACCCCCTGCCTCTGCATCAGACTCGATAGAGATTGATGAAACACCATCGACGCCTGAAAAGTCGATTGCACCGTTCCATTTTAAAGCTGCCTCGTTAGAAGACTCAGACCAGGAAGATATGCCTTCGTTCCGGCGTCGAATCGGTCGGCTGGGTCGTTTGTTCATCGATCGTCGTCCTGGAAAGTCACGGACCGGGCTAAGTAGTCCTAGTCGAGAGCCGTCTTCGTTCCAGAGTGACCGTTGGAAGTATGATGACGATGATGATGATGATGAACCGCCAGTGTATAAGATCGATACCAATAGTTTGCGACAGATGAAATTTCGTTCGACGATTCCTCCCCCTGCCGCCCTTTTGAGGAGGCCGGGCTTAGACATAGCCCAACTTCAAGCTGCCAATCGACCAGCGTTACCACAAGCGCAGGCACTAATGCAGGCAGCTCAGGCTCAGGCTCAAGCAAAGGCGCAGGCGCTGGCAGCTCAGTCTCAGGGCCCAGGGACACAGGCGTCACCAGCTCAACCTGCGACGACACAGCAGCCGTCCCCTGTACAACCCCCATAGACTGACTGCATCGGCTGTCCAACCTCAAACGTAAAGCCCATGGGCGTCTGGAATTGGGTCCAGTGTGAGGTACTATTTGTCTTGCAATAACGATAATGGGAAGCCTGACCCCTCGTCGGTTCGAGTTTCTGTTTGATACCCCCGATTTTGGTCGACTGTGCAAGGTGGACAATGAAGGAGCGGCGATTGTATATACAACTCTTTAATGTGCCCACAAGGTGTGAGTCGGCAGGGTTGGCGTTCGCCAGGGCATGTTCCCTGTACATATATATACTCTCGAAGATATGTGCATAGTCCTTGGAGTTCAAAGAGAAGGGGGGCTGCCACATTGGTAGTCGTCGGGATGTAAAATAAAGAAATAA
This sequence comes from Xylaria flabelliformis, assembly GCA_007182795.1. Taxonomy (NCBI): domain Eukaryota; kingdom Fungi; phylum Ascomycota; class Sordariomycetes; order Xylariales; family Xylariaceae; genus Xylaria; species Xylaria flabelliformis. Next base: position 16,123 of record VFLP01000016.1, read on the forward strand.
TAATACCCATATTGATGTCGTGCTTATTCGTGAAGCTGGTCCTATCGGAGTATTTGCTTGTTACGGTTGGTGCCACGTACTATCGCTCGATCTTCCGGCGAAGACGACTAGTGTTGGATCTCAACCAGAGCTTTTCGGTCGTTGTCATGGTGCTCTCTGTATCTTGGCTCTCGCTGAAGATAAAATACGAGGCTTAGGCTGACATGTCGGGCATGACGATTATGCTCGTATGAGCTATTTCGTGCGGCGGAGATGGCTGCGTACTCAGCAGGCGATGGCAAGAGCACCGCCAGCCGCAGGAATACCGAAGTTGGCTGAGCGGGGTTTGTTTATGTTTCCGCGTGTTCTGCCACCATTGCACACCACAAGGTGGTTGCTAAGAGTCTCCTAGAGAGCCTTTCGGTCGTCTAGAAGAGACACAGCTGGCAGCGTTGGCTGCGGAATATCAGGCTGACGCTTGAGGAAGTGGGTCTGCCAGGGCATGTTGTAGGTATGTTATCCCTTGCTGACACGACCTTGTTTGCTGGCTGGTGATATTGTTCCCTGGCGACAGGAAGGCTGGGGGAGTGACCCGTGCTGGCGCTTAGTGAGAATGGCAGAAAAGCGCATCTAAGATGGCGGGGGGCCTTGACTCATATTGGCCGGGAAAGATGAAGAGTGAGGGACATGATTTTCGGAACAAATAGACGCAACGAGAAGAAGAGGAGAAACGGAAAACCTGATCGCTTCTAGGCAAGCGGTCAGCGGATGTCGTCGAGAGAGAAGGGCAGGCAGTTGTGCGACCAACTTACCATGTTGAGGTCAGACAAGGTGTCAGGTGCAGAAACATGCACCACCCCATGGAGATGAGAGAGCTTCGCGAGGCAAATTCCGAGAAGGCAAGGCGCACGGACTTGTGTGAATCGACGAGGTTGGAAAACAGAGACGAGAGGTGTTTGTCTGGCACACGAACAGCAGAAAAAAGAAAAAGAAAAAAAGAGAGAGGCGGACGGGGCGAAATTGGTGTTCGCTCCCTTTGCTAAAGGTCGGGGCGGGTTGTGAGTAGTAAGATGGTTAGGGAATAATAGCCGTCGGCCAAGTTGTGGGACTCCCGGACTAGGAAGGCCGCCGCCTGTTTCTGGGTGCCTCGACGCTTCGACCCTTGGGAACTGTGACTGAATTGTGGACTGTTTGAGCCCACAGTTGTGCGCAAGCCCCCCGCCGCGCCCCACTTCCACACTTACATAACAATCAGGTGGTAAAATAACCGCATGCCTGTGTAAAATCAAGCAAGCAAGCGAGCGAGCTACGGTTTATGATAACCGTGATTTTCTCGGGCTCAATCTGGAGAATTATTACTCCTACAGCTCGGCGCAAGCTTTTCAAAAATAAAACATAAAAAATGCTGCAAAAATAGCTGAATATTGCTACTAAGTCGAGATGCTCATACCGCGGTTTCGGAATCTGCATCTACCTATTGCAGGTACAGCATACATACGTATTTCAGCCTCACTTTCGAGAATGCATGACCAATGATATCGCGTAGATTTCATCTGACTGACATCAGTCTACGCTAAATACTATAACACGTTTTCCCTTGCTGCCCAAACATGAACACGTAAACCGTCGCGCTCCTGATCTTGCCCTATGTATCATCATCATCATCATCATCACCCAATTTATACAAAATCGAGCTATCTGCCTTAGGTAATATACCTAGCTTTGTTCTAGTATGTACCGCCCGCGGCCGGACATGCGAGCTTGTCTTAATTGTGCTCTGTTGATGCATAATGTGCTTTGTTGCAAGCCAAGTTGACCCGGGGGGCTAAAAATGCAGTGCAGCTGCAATACGCCAGGCATCGTTAGATCAATGTGCATCTTATTCGCGAGTGTGATTCAAGCTGCCCCACCCCCACCATGAACTCCATCATTGCCCCTCCATCCAACCAACTTCACTTGTAAGGGTATCGAGGCAAATCCCTAAAGTCGTATATATTTCAATGAGATACTCTTACTGAAATTGAACAAGCAAAGAGGACAAGAGGTTGATTTTCTAACCTTCCTTGTGACTTACCGCGGCTCGAGCAGACCCAACCCCTCATCGCATCGCATTACCTAGAATACGCCAAAAAACGAAGCGCAATGGCGGCGCCAGTCGACAGAATACCCAGCGATGCGCTCATAGCCCTCGGCTGCGAAGGCAGCGCCAACAAGCTAGGCATCGGCATCATCGCGCACGATCCGACGACAGGAAAATCCAGCGTCCTCGCCAACATCCGCCACACCTTCGTCTCGCCGCCAGGGACCGGGTTTCTGCCCAAGGACACGGCAAGGCACCACCGGTCGTTCTTCGTCCAGGTCGCGCGATCGGCCCTTCGCGCCGCGGGGATTCCGCCGTCCCGACTAGCGTGCATCTGCTACACCAAGGGGCCGGGGATGGGCGCGCCGCTGCAGAGCGTCGCCGTCGCGGCGCGCACCCTGTCGCTGCTCTGGGACAAGCCGCTGGTCGGCGTGAACCACTGCGTGGGCCACATCGAGATGGGCCGCGAGATCACGGGCGCCGGCAACCCCGTCGTGCTGTACGTGTCGGGCGGGAACTCGCAGGTGATCGCGTACGCGGAGCAGCGGTACCGGATCTTCGGGGAGACGCTCGATATCGCCGTGGGCAACTGCCTCGACCGCTTCGCGCGCACGCTCAACATCAGCAACGACCCCGCGCCGGGCCACAACATCGAGCAGCTCGCGAAGCAGGCTGTTGCCGACGGCATCCTCCTCGACCTGCCCTACGCCGTCAAGGGCATGGACTGCAGCTTCAGCGGGATCCTGGCGGCCGCCGACGGCCTGGCCGCGCAGATGCAGGAGCAGGACGCGCGGGAGGCGCGCGGGGAACCAGCAGTCGACGAGGCCGCCGGCGAGGTCAGGATCACGCCCGCGAGGCTCTGCTATAGCCTGCAGGAGACCGTGTTCGCGATGCTGGTCGAGATCACGGAGCGCGCCATGGCGCACGTCGGCAGCGCGCAGGTGCTCATCGTTGGCGGCGTCGGGTGTAATGAGCGGCTGCAGGCCATGATGGGTCAGATGGCCGCCGAGCGCGGCGGCTCCGTCTACGCCACCGACGAGCGCTTCTGCATCGACAACGGCATCATGATCGCGCACGCCGGCCTCCTCGCCTTCGAGACCGGCTTCCGCACCCCGCTTGCCGAGAGCACGTGTACGCAGCGCTTCCGGACCGACGAGGTCCACGTGAAGTGGCGGGACTGAGGCAGTAATCATAGGACTCGGTAGTTAACTTACATCAGTAGATCGCGAGCGAGCTAGAAAGCGAGAGGTCCGATCGCGGTTAAAATAGTCGCTTCATATATCCAGAGAACAAGCGGAGAAAGCTCATTAATGGAGTTCATGGGGTAGAGAGGTGTGTCATCGGCCTCGTGAGTCGAGATGATGCGCCACGGCAGAGTTAAGAGTATCCCGTTCCGCAAACAGGCTGCGTCAATGGAAGAGATATAGAGCCGGCTGTTGGAATACTCGAAAGGGATCCATGACTATCTCCGACGTGCTAAAAGCTCACTAGTCCTTTGCCCACCGAAACAGGGCAGGCAACTTGAAGCCCTTGAGATGAATCTCTCTCCTATATTTGGGACTAAGGAGTACGACCAGGGACAGTGACTCGGAGTTTGTGGGCTATCCAAAGGAGAAGATATAATCAAAGATGTAGAACGGGTATAACAGACGAGATACGGAATATCAAGTCGAATTGCAAGTAGTTGCTTGCAAAGCGTCGAACAAGAGATGACTAAAATAGCAAAGAAACGTTAAGGCGAAAGTCCAACTTGAAAGCGAATAATTCAAGAAAAATGTGAGTGTATCAGAGTGCATCAGAGTCAAACTATCAAATCCAGATGAACGGGACGAAAAGGTTATTAGGGCACTGTCCAACTATTCAATATTGCAATTGGGTCTAGCTCGAAAGAACGAAGCAAGCCTCGTTCATGCCTCCCATATTTATTGTCCCCAACCCTATCCCTGATTTTCCCATGACAGTCATGGCCTCATACCCGCTCTTCATTATGATAATAATTTGATTGCAGCATAAATAGAGTTTTCCAAAGGCACCAAACCCAGCCCTCGAATTCGCGAACTCACGGCGCCAGCACGCCACCCCTTTATCCTACATTAGCACTGTAAATTTCCTGTTAAATCATTATATGAAAGATGCGGCAATCATATCCGTAAACGCATTTTGTAAGTGGTGCCGGACATGTATCGTTCTTTGTACTATTTGATCGTATGCGGAAGTTGAACCTATTGGTGTTATCTTGATGGCGCAGAGATCGTCTTGATGTTTCAAATCCTGGTTTACAACAAGGAATCTACATCTTTGATGGTTTATAGATCACAGTTGTCACGTACTACTGAACGTTAATCTCTGGGCTCAAATGATGACAACGAAAGCAGAGCAGAGCAAACCTACCTTGTCCCTGTATCGAGTCGTAGCTGACAAGGGAAGTACATTGTTCCTGATACTGCAAGTAGCTAAGTGGTTGAGCACCGTGTGGTTAGGCATATTCAGGACACTATTGTCGTCCTTGATCAGAGTCGTGTTGTTCATGATCGGTTTGCTGAGGAAACCAGGTAGGCTTGGTGGCGCAGGCAGCTTCTCCAGTGCAGCTGTGGATGCCCTGTACGCTCTGGACTCTTCTGGTTGGTCAAAATCCTCTAGGTAGCGGGGAAGCTTGCCAGAAAACACATTGGCTGGGACGATGACTCGCTTCTTCGCCGTATCTGTTTCGTTGATATTGGCCGTAGAGGGTTGTCTAGATGGCAGGTTCTGGGCATCTTCGGCCTTCGGAACGCTGGATTCGAGATTGATCTCTCGAACGCCAGAAGTATCCCCGCTGATTTCGATGTAATTCACCAAGTTATTACCAAAGTCTACTGTAGTTGGCAGATCCGGTGATGTTTGCATAGTGCCATCCACGAGAAATTTGATGTGATGGGTGCCTGGGAACACCCGGATCGTGGTTTCGAGAACGCCCTCATCTCCCTTACTGTGTATTAGTAGCGAAAACACGTTAGCGGTCACGTTCTATAAGGAAGAACCCTCGATAAAACCTTCGATATTATCTTTTCGAATAAGCTCACCCGGGAAGAGAAGAATGATCATGATGAAACGTCCGGTCTTCAGACTTCTAAGACCGGTGCCTTTGCTAGTTATGATGGGCGTTACTACTCACGCTGGAAGCAACCGTTGTTTCCGACCCCACTGGAAAGGTGTTCCAGTCACGTAGACCTTTTGACCGCCCCGTAACCATGTGATTCGGGTAGGTATTGTTGGACGAGACTTATCCACACGTAGCTCTTCGGTGTCGTCCTCGTCTGTCACATTGCTTAGTCCGGAGGAACGGCGTGGTATTTCCGTCTGGTCGTCAATGAGAGGTACGTCCTCGACGTCTTGGTTCCCGGTGTCTTCCGGCGCAGCTATAGGCGAGCCAGGCGTATGGATCTCCTCCTCAATGGGCAGAGGAAGACGAGGAGGACGGGGCATAGGATACGCCATGTCTTGCACACTGCTGGAGGTTGTGCCGGTAGGGAGACCCTCAAGCTGCGAATCTGGATCAAAGGGGCTGGCTTCGGAGTGGGATTGAGGAACAGCTACAGGCTTGGAAGGTTCCTCATCCTTGACATCGCCGATATATCTCGGTTTTGGTTCTAGGGTCCGCGGGTAAGCGGCAGGCTTCTCGGGCTGTGCCGGTGCGGGTGCGGGTGAGGCTTGGTTTAGGATGGATAGGGGCTTCGACTGCGAGGCCCGGTTGGAAATGGTGGACCCCTGGGCCTGGATGACCGACGCCTCAAGAGAGGCTGGCGACCGGATATGGTGCGGGTGATGTATCGAGACGAGATTCTTGTGTTCTTTGTGCTCCCTGTGCTCCCTGTGATCCCTGTGCTCCTTGCTGTGCTCCTTCTTGGAGGCACGTGGAGAGTCGGCATTGGCGTTAGAAGACGCCGGGGGCGTTGGGGTAGCAGGCTTGGACGTGGACGACGGGGTGTTGCCCATGGCTTATTGGGAGCCTGCTGGGGGGGAGGGGAAGGGGTGCGGCTTTTGGGCGTTGTGAGGGCGTGGGAGCAGCAAGCAGCCAGTCAAGGCTCGGGGCGCTGGGCAAACAAACACAAGCAACCAACGGGCAATGGGAGAGATGGTCTCAGATGGTCCCGTGGACACAGGTGGACAAGGCACAGCGCGGGCGGCGCGGGCGGTGAGGGCGGATAGTAGCTGCTCGGGTAGTAGAAAGTGAGTCAAGAAATGACCAGTTGGGGGGGCGACGGGCAAGCGTTGGACGACGGCGAGCAAATGTGCAACGTGGAAGACAGGATCATCGCATGAGGTTAAGGTCATGAGACCCTTTGACCGGCAAGCTTGCGAGGTACCTGTCTTAGTCGTCCAAGCTAGCAGGACGGAGGGTACTTCGGTAGGTACTTGCTGTGGTATGGGCTGCGTTGGGTCGACCCGTACCCCATAGTATCGGGCATAATAGGGCCAATCAGATCTGTTGGGTCGCTCCTTCTATTGGTCCATAGCTACATTGTCCCCTCGCTGACTTCAAGTTTGTTGCACGGCTGTACAACGTACTGACTATCCAGGTACCTACCTACTTCTTACGTATATACCCATGTCCGCGAGATATTGAAATGAATCTTGTCATACACAATCGGTGACAAGATTATTGTCTGTATTGTTTCTGAGTGCCCCCCAATGTAAGACAAATACAGCAAATTAGGTGTCTTATGTGCGCCATCCTTGTTATCGTGTTTCATTCATTTCCATTGCTTACTCGAGACCCCCACGAGGGGGTTAGTGAAGGTCACTATTATGAAGATGAGATGACGATACCTCACTTACATGCATTGTATACATACATATAACTCACAAAACCCCTCAGTAGGTAGTATGTAGTTCATCAATCGGAACAGGGTAATCCTTGGATGAAAATGCCGGGGGTTCTCTATGGCCAGACCAGACAAGCCAGATCCGCCCGCCATGGGACGTTGAGACCTCTACCCCGCCGGAGCGGATTAATAGTGGCTCCAACTGGATACCTAGTCCAGATTATGTAATTGGGGGCTGAAAATGTCGTACTTGGTTAAAATAGACAACAAGACGGAACTGGGGCACGTCACTGCTCTCAGATGTCACTTATCCCTACATTCCTCGTCTGTCGTAAATAGTCTAGTGTACATCTGTATTGATGATGAACGAGCAAGTACTACGTCAACCTCGTCCAAATTTGTTATATGTTACTTTTGATAATTACGCATCAAAAAATTGAGATCAATAAGCCTGTAACCTCCCCCAAAAGCATACCAATGCAATGAGCTGGGCTACGTCACTGAAGGCAGCCGGCGCGCTAGGCCTATCGACGCTCCAGCTTCTTGCGCGTCTGCTATACGTGCTCCTGACGCCGATTCGCTGGTGTTTACAATACTTCTACGCGTCAATCGTCTTCTTGCTGTCACCGATACGGGTTATCCTTAGTCTCGGCCTAGGGACCGTGTCATTTATTATAAACTTGATAGCAAGACTAAAGGTGTGTTTTATACTTGTGCTCGTGCCTTAACCCCTGAGATATTCGAAGACTCGTGTCGCCGGAAAATAAAATCGCTTGCCTGAACTCGGGAGACTTGTAAACCCCGAATGAAGAGTTTGGTTTATGAAAGTGATTCGCCAAGCTAATTTATGTCTCTTGTAGTACCTGTACATTTACGTAAGCCACCTCTCAGAGATATCATCGAGGCGGCCACCCTGTTTATCTTGCTTTTTTCACTGTCGGCTGCCCCCTTTTGGAATTATTTACAACACAACTAACAAAATATTCAACCTAAAAAGCTTGCTTGCGCTACAATTATAGGAATTTGCGCAGGCTGTATGCTGCACGGCACGTCGAGCTTCCTCTTTGTCCTCTTAGGCATGGACACGGCGTCCGAGCGACAGAGATGGAGGGACCAGCAACGTCAGAGATTTTTATACACATCCCGTTCCTCGGTTGAGAAGGAGGATAAGGAATATTACGAGGAGTCGAGCTCAAGCGCAAGTTGGAGGCAATTGGAAAGGAGACAACATGTTGCAGCCAAGGTAGACCCAAATGATCTCTTCGAGAAACGGTGGAAGCTACTGCGGACTCCCGAGCAACCCAGGAGACGACGCAAGGGTTTATTAGCACAGACAATTCACGAGGAGAGTAGCGAAAGCGATTTTTGACGGGCTTGTTGATTTCAATCAGAGCTAAAATATTATGCTTTACTATTTCTCTCTTAGGAAGATATCAGTTTGAGCACTGATCCCAGACCTTCCGACTCTCTCTTCTTTGAGAGCATGAGCATGAGAGCACGCCGTAAATCGATAAAGTACCATGCCGAGCCAGGGATGATTGATTGATCGACTGTAACTTTGAACGCCGAATCCTATTCCGCCGTTGTACGCCCCTTGTGTCCATGTCATAACCCCTCAGCCCTACCTGAAATATGATTGTGCATCTAGGTCCAAGCCTCCCATCCTGCCGTAAAATGGCGGCGGCGGCGGCGGTGGTGGTGGTGGCAGCATTTGGCCATCAAAGTGAGAGTGATAGATAGTGGGGGGGATGAATGCCCTTGGCCGAGGCTGAGCGCGATACTATCGCCGATACACATCTCGGTCACGATCCCTCACAGGTATGGGAGATCGGCTGCGGCTCCGTGTTCTACTAGCTCTGCTTCGATCCTCGTAATCCCTATCCCGGCGATCCCAATCATGGCGTCTTTCTTCTCGGTCATCCCTTCGTCGACGATCATCACGAGGAGGACGGTCTTCTCTGGGCGGCCGCTCATCCCTACCACCACGATAACTGGGAATGTACGTGTCAATATTGGCACCGCCACGGTTCCTCGGACCTCGGTCTCGGTCTCGGTCCCGGTCCCTGTTGTTATAAGAATCATGCTGATCCTTCGTCGCATCCCATCCGCTTGGGGGGTTTTCCGGGGGTGGTGGACGAGGCGGCAGTCGGTGTTCATGGCGGGGCTGTTCCCTGGCCCAGGCCGGCCGGCGGCCACCGTCATCGCCATTCCGGTTTCCGCCATGATGTCTACCATTTCCTCTATTACCGTACCCATCACCGCTACCAAAACCAACATTAGGTCCATCGAAAGCTCCCCCAACTGTCCCCCCCTTAGGGGCCGGTGGAAGAGCAGCCTTCCGATCATGAAACTTTCTACGATCGAACTCGTGGCTATCCTCGAAAGTCGGGATGTCCTCCGGCCTGGCAGGGTAGGGGGCGGTTTTGAAATAGGGGTGCTCCAGGGCATCGATCGCGTTGATACGAGTCCGCCAGTTCAGTTGCAAAAGCTCCTTCAATAGAGATATAGCAACAGGGCCGTGTTCCCGAAACCGCGACGGAAGTGAACCCGGTCTTGGCCGGGGCGTTAATGACTCTGCACCGGGCAGCTGCTTCCATCCAGGCATGTTCTCTTCGGTAGGCGATCCGACGAGGTCGAAAATGATTTCGAGTTGGTGCGCATCGCTCTCACCAGCGAGGATTGGCTTGCCTACTAACATCTCTCCGAAGACACACCTTGACATCACATGAGCTAAGTGTCCAACACATAGTTACAGAAACCAATAAAACTTACCCTACACCCCACATGTCAATAGCAGTGGTATATCTCTTAAGGTGTAACAACAGCTCGGGAGGTCGGTACCATCTGGTAACTACCAAGCTTGTGTACTCTCTTTTGCCTTCGCCACCGCCTTGGCCGGCTTGTGGTACATTTCCATCATAATGTCTTGCAAGACCAAAATCGGCAATTTGAAGTATGCCTTTATTGCTTATGAGTAGGTTGGCTGCCTTCATATCGCGATGAAGTATCTTGTTTTCGTGAAGGTACCGGAGGCCTTGGAGAAGCTGGAGCATGTAGCATTTGATTTGCGGTACGGTAAACGTCACAACGGGGTTATCGAGCAGACCAGATAAATCGTGATCCATGTAAGGTGTTGCCATGTAAATGATCGGCCGTTTTCTTTTATCGACTTCAAGTATGTGTCAGAAGAAGTTCAAGAAGCCATATACGACAGGCATAGGGCATACTCATTTTAGTATGATGCTCGACGGCCATGTCTTCTAAGCGTAGCACGTTCTTGTGGGACAGGAGTTTGAGAAGCTTGATCTCTCGCAGAGCGGTGATGGGGAACTGCGAATTTGGTCAGTGACCACGGAAGAGCGAACGTGGCAGAATAGTCACGAACCCCGTCTTTCTCGTTATGCATGATGATTTTCTTCAATGCTACCAGCGCGCCTGTCCTACGCGATCTTGCCTTGTGAACCTCGCTAGATACTGGGAATTAGCGTCCATGTGTGTTGAGAAGTGAGACATGACAAGTGTCTCTCACCCAAAGGTTCCTTCCCCCAGCTTGCCCTGAAGCTCGTAATCGGTGATGCGAGAGCATCCTTTGAAGCTTTCGCGGGGCCGCTGGTGCTGTTGGGCGAACGATCGAGGCGAAGGCGCTCCATTCTCGATGCTGCTAGTCGCGGTCGCCATGGCGGTTGCGAAGTCGGGCCCAAAGGGGGACCACGGGCGTTTTGGCTTGTGCGCAGAGTGGGAGCGGCTGGACGAGACCGTGCTGCGTAGTAGCAATAATGGTAAGTTTGGTCGATTACGCGGCCGCTGTAGAACACTCGGGAAGAGTGTACATTGCAAAGAGGTGCGAATATGGATAGAGATGACGCGCTTGGTAGTTAGATCAATAGTTAAGTAGTTAACAAATAAGATAAGGGAGGAAGACGCTTGCCCTGAGTCGCGTTATTGAGCCGCAACCGAGAGTAGAAAAGAGGGTTCCCAAATGGAAATGGGTAATGATTATAACCACCACTTACTCATAGAAGTTAAAGAAAGTAAGTACGCGGTCATTCACTACCGCACTTAGGTACATAGATAGATAGTATATAGGTATGTATGCAGCAGCAGTTGGTGGGGACAAAGAAACTTAGTGGATCTGCGATTTGCTGGATTGAGTCGACGCATGGGGCTACTGCAATGCTACAGTTGCCAGTCCGGGGCAACTCCAGCGCATCGAGGCGGCTGAGGTCCTTCCCCCCCGCGGTAGAATCTCGGCTTTTAACAAGAGTCGTATCTTCCGAGCTCCCGTTCATCTACCATCAGCTCGACTGACGACAACAATCCAATCATCGGTCACTGACGATTGCGACTGCCCAATATCACTCACTCCCTTGAACAGTAGCCAACACGTTCGTACCGACCCATCCTAGAGAACCATCATCAACCGAATTACTGACTTACCGCGCTCCTAGCTCCTCGCAAATGGCTGGCGGTCCTGGTCCCATCAAGGCCCATGTGCCTGGAATCTACAGATTCACCGCCACCGCTCTAGGCGCCAGCATGTGGTTCTTTGTAGGTATCAATTGATCGGAGGGCGCTGCCACAGAAAGCTAATAGTCGGCCGCAGTTGATGTACCGAGCGAGGAAAGACGGTATACCAGTCCTAGCCCCTACGTAAATTCACGAGCGATTAATAACATTTTAATCAGGGCCTGTACTCATGGGCTGGAAGCATCCGTGGGACCACTAGATTCCGAATACCTGTTCTTCGAAAAAAAAAAACGCTGTGCGATTTGGTTGGGGATGCAACAAACAATGGGGGAGATCTGAAACGTAAAGTGAATATATACTTGACGACAAATGCGGTTTTCCTTGGGTCGAGTAAATACCAACGAATAGACGTAACAACCAGCATCGGTCTCGAAACTATGATGGATCTTGCCGTATTATTATATCGGCTTATATTTTCCAAGCCTGAAACTGAAGCCGGTCGCCCCTTGACTTCTCACGCTTAGAGGCGAACAAGCTCATACAAGCCAGAGTGATATATCTCTGCTACACTACAATGACAAACCTTTTTATCATCGTATGCGCTGTCAACCTGTCGCCAGGTGTGTTTTTTTTATAATTGTACTCGTGCTGTACAGTTCGGTCCTGAGCTCAGATTAGCAGAAAATGGCAGCATATTACCTAGTTCTACTCACCACGTCTCAGAATTATGCGTCGTTTTGCTACTTGATTCCAATCAGTCGCGCTGGGAATCGACAACAAGTCGGTTTATGACATAGCCCTATCCTGTACATACCCATACAGCATATTCATAGTAACGAAAAGGTTACATACCTAGGTATAAGATCCAGCACGACCCAATGCTCTCTGCAGGTAGGTATAACAGTTTAACCCCGCTGGCGCTTCATAACATGATGCACGTCTCAAACCGTGTCTTAGCTTACTGCTTAAAATATATATATATATTTATTGTAGTTTGGTAGAGTTGAAAAAAAGGAAAAGAAAAGAGTTAGTGCCTTTGATTAGATTGACTTATAGGTTAAATCTTAGGTAGATACCTTAGAGCTGGGGTGGTGGCGCTATTGTTGGAGGGGTGTGCTAAAGATACCCAAGTAAATCTTCCAGGCGTCGCTAAACATCGGCCGTTCTTCAGCCTTATGTCCATTACAGAGTAAATAACAACACTTTACCTCGACCTCGCCCTTTCCCTATCTTTCGAGCCCGATCTGTACAAACGCAAAGCTTCGCTCCCAATCACTACAGAGTAAACCGAAATGTCGAAAAGACAGGCCTCTGAGGCGCTCGACGAATACTATGGCATTGATTCACCCGCGTCAAAAAAGTCACGGTTCGACGATGGTCCCGAGCTAAATGGAAACGGATATGGTGTCGCGACGCCGTCAGAGAAACACGAAGGTAGCAATGTAGACATGGAAAGCGACGGCGACGATTTTGAAGACGACAAGCCCGCGAAAGCACCAATCAGGCAATCCGCGCCGACAGAAGGCTACGGTGACCTGTACCTTGACACAATAGACCGAAACGTGTTAGACTTCGACTTCGAGAAGCTGTGTTCCATCAGCCTATCCAACATCAACGTCTACGCATGTCTAGTCTGCGGGAGGTATTTCCAGGGAAGAGGGCCCAAGTCGCACGCGTACTTCCATGCGCTCGAGGACGGTCACCACGTCTTCATCAACATGGAAACGCAGAAGGTCTACGTCTTGCCTGAGGGATACGAAGTGAGGAGCAAGTCGCTTGACGACATCAAATACGTCTCCGATCCCAGGTACTCGCGGGAGGAGGTGATGGAGCTGGATCGCAAGCCTAGGATGGCGTGGACGCTTGGTGGGAGGCAGTACACGCCAGGTTACGTGGGCATGAACAACATCAAGGAGAATGACTATCTCAACGTGGTGGTGCAGGCGCTGTCCCATGTTGGACCGTTGCGGAACTTCTTTCTGCTGGAGAATTTCTCGTCGCGCCCGGAGCTCGTCAAGAGATGTGCCATTCTTTTCCGGAAGATCTGGAACCCGCGCGCTTTCAAGAACCACGTATCGCCACACGAACTCCTACAAGAGATCTCGCTACGATCAAACAAGAAGTTTACGTTAACGGAGCAGTCAGACCCAGTCGACTTCCTGTCCTGGTTCTTAAACAATCTGCATCTGGGGTTGGGTGGAAGCAAAACAAAACCAGGCAGCAGTATCATACAGCGCATCTTCCAAGGCAAGCTCAAGGTTGAGTCGCAAGCCATCACAGCAAAGGCCGACGTCGGCGATCGGTTACGGTTTGAAGAAGCAGCCGAAGTCAAGACGGACATCACCCGTTTCTTACTGCTCACTCTCGACCTACCTCCGGCACCGTTATTCCAAGACGAGATGGAGGGTAACATTATTCCCCAGGTGCCCTTAACCACTATTTTATCAAAATATGATGGCGTGAAAGCACAAGAGCACCTAGCGCAGAGAAAACGGTATCGTCTAATGCACCCCTTACCCCCGTACCTCATTTTCCATATCAAGCGTTTCTCCAAGAACAAGTTCGTCTCCGAACGCAACCCAACCATCGTCACATTCGACGCCCACGTCGGCCTAGACGCATCGCCCTACGTTGAGCCCAACCCTGCTAATTATCCTCCGGGCGAACCAATCTGGTATGACCTCGTTGCCAACGTCACGCACGAGGCCGTGCGAGCCAAGGAGGACGTCGCCGACACGGGTGAAGAGCGGAAGACATGGAAGGTCCAACTCAAGGACAAGGGCCGGGATGAGTGGGTTGTGTGTCAAGATCTGTTTGTGGAGGAGATCCAGAAGGAGCTACTGTACCTCGGTGAATCGTATCTGCAGGTCTGGGAGAGGCGGCGCGAACCCAAGGGGAAGCAGAAAAGATAGTAGGGACAGGGGCTATACAGAGAGGTGGAAACAAGTGGGCTATGTAGCTTGACATTGGGTTGGATCGAAAACCCCCTAATACAATACCATTCGTACAAATGAAGCCCGAAGTAACATGCATTCGTCCTATCCGATTGGGCATTGGCCGAGGCCTAATTGGTCATTGCTTCACTCGCGTACTCCGGGATTCATGGTTCCAAATACTAGTTAGCCATGATTGGCAGCTTAGCGGCAAGTCCAAGCGTTCGATACCTATACTCCATACATAATTTCACAATTTTTCTTCATCTCGGAGATGCATAGCCGATGTTTCGTACCCCGTGCTAGTTGCATTCGATCTCGAGAGCACTTGAAACTATTGTAGGTATATGTATCGGCAATGCTTTGTAGAGTAGGTAGATAGCTTCTTTGTAGACTTTAAGGTGGCCACTTCTGTTGGCCCCCTACGCTCACGTCCCCTCAAGGCGACGCAGCTGCAACCCTTCATTTTAGCCAAGGCATGTCAATGAACAATACTAAGACTTCGTGTCCGTGCCAAGGGCCTCTAGTCCATACTATGCCTTCAGCATACACGAGTACTTATGCATGTGGAGAGAGACGAGGCGTTGAATATTATAAAACTACTTAGACATAAGTATGTCCATCTAATTCTTATGATAGACAGTACAGTATCTCTCCTATGGGGCATGGAAATAGAAGTAAATAAAAGTTCAGTAGCCGTTATTTTCACAAAATCCTCACAATGTCTCCGGCTCCTCGAGCCTTCTATTTATCGCTTGTAAATTTGTGTATTGTGTTATTCTATTTTTACCGCTTTGAATACGGCATAATCACGATTGCGCCTCACACGCCGTGGAATCTCCTAATCAAGAAATATCCCCGTATGCCTGCCTGACTTGCGTCCTGTATCCCCTTCATACAACCACCCTTTGTACCCTTAATGTTACAAAGACTTAGCAACGCCATTGCACCCAAGATGGTCTCCAAACCGAAACTCTACAGGATGACACAAAGCTCGGTTTTCGAATCGCCAAACGTAAGGCCGACTTGCTCGTCTTGTTTAGCCCTGGGGCTGGGGTGTGCCTTTTTCAGGGGTTGACCGCAGCGAATCGCCATTGTTGTGATGGGTTTTAAGTAGAATTGTCTTTGAACGTAACGAGAAGTTGCTTGTGTTCTACGAGTGTTATTATAAGCAGCAAAGATAGATAGACTCAGATGTACCCACATGTAAGAGAATTGTTTGCTGAACTATGACAGAAAATTTTAAGTAGTCCATGGCTTTCTTGTGGTGCCTTTTGTTATTTATAGGCAACCTTCCCTCATTGCTCTTTAGATAAAGACCCCAGAGGGAATTATTGCCACATATAATTAATGAAAGGGGATTCGTCCTTTGATAGATCACCCGACTTTATCATAATAGATGAAATACCCATCATCATTGCTTGATACCAAGTCAAAGAATGATTTACGACGAGTATTTGTACAAATTCCTGCCAATCGTAATAATAGAATAGGACGTGTGGGTCTTTTTTGTTATCATAGGGACAGACCGGGGCATCAGTATTCAGCCAAATGTCAAAGATGAAATTCTTGGATCTACCGAAGACTAACTACTGCAAAAGCGTTGGCCGAGGATATTTCTTCGGTCAGGAATGAAAATTATGATTTTGCATAACTGCACCCTCACCCTAGGTGGTTTTAGCGTCAAGTGTTTTATTGAGCATATATGCAACATATTTGCGTCGACATACAAAATACCCCCAAGCATGTCTAAATAATATTAAACTACTTCTATCCATTAATAAGAACATTGGTATCAAGGCTTAATAACGTGGTCTATCCATGAACGCTCAGATCTTGTGATAATACGTGTAAAGAATTCAAGGTCCTAATCATATTCTCACAACACATATCACAAATTCGGAGGGACACTATTTGCTTGGTATCACGTTTACTATTTTTTTCGTCTCGAAAGCTCACGACTAGGCTTAGGAGCAGCTGGACGTTGGTGAATCATCATCCGTCATTCCCGTCCTTTTCCAAACCCCAGCCAAACCCTTGGGCATAATCTCATCAGCACATAATCATCCCACCGTAATTTAGTAAAAGTCGACGATTATTTGAAGACTTTTCCATCAGCATATTTGTACTCCTTGTCACCAACGGTAACGGGCTTGTCAAACTTCCATCTGGACTCAACAATAGCCCGGTCCTCGGGGTTCTCGGGGTCGAGCTTCTTGAAGTCGAAGCTCTCATAGTCGGGAGCGACATCGAATACCGGCAGGTACTCGTCACCACGGATGACGAAGGCACCCGAAATGACCGAGTCGTGGTTCTCGCCGTAAACACTGGCAGCACCGAAGAGGTACTTGCGAGATGCCTCAAGACGGTTGTTGAATCCACCAATCAAGTTGTTGGACATGAAAACCAATCTCAACTCGTCGTTGTACTTGTAGTCAACCTGCCAGATGGAATAATCCTTGAAAGGAACTGTCTTCCAGAAGTATTCCATGGCTTGGTCAGCAGGGTTGTTCGAGTAGAACCGCTTCCACTCATCAAGAGGGTACTCTGATCTAGGCAGAAGGTCGATGGGGTGCTTAGGCTTGGGAGCAGGAGCAGGCTCATCCTCTTCCGCAGCGGCAGCTGGGGCTGGCTTGGGAGCGGCTTTGGGCTGGGCCTTGGGTTGCTCGGTCTTTTTAGCCTTGGGCTGCTCGGCCTTCTTGGGAGGAACATTAACCAGCTTAGGCTTCTCGATGAACTCGAGAGGCTTGGAAACGTTGAGGTAAATAGGTTGGTTGTAGATGGTCGCGTACCACCGAGTGGTATTGGGGTTCTCAGCGCGCCACTCCTTGTCGTAGAAGAACTGGAAGCCGCGCGAGATGATGCTAGTAGCGAAAAGATCGGCTAGTGTGATGCGGTCGCCGACGAGGTATGTGTTGTGGAGAAGGTGCTCCTCGACGATACCAACGGCCTTCTGCGAGGCCTTGATGGCTTCATCGATGTTCTTCTTGTTGTAAGGGTCGAGACCCAGGAGAGGGCGGAACCAGGCACCTAGATGGGGAAGAACCTCACTGTTGAAGAAGGACATCCACTTCAAGATGGAGGCGTAGCTTAAAAGAAAAGTGAGTCAGCCACGCCCAAAAAGGATGACAAGATGAAACCTACTCTTGCTTCGTCTTGCCGAGAAGAGTAGTCTTCTCATTCTGAGAAGCGACTGAAAACAAAAAGGTTAGTGACTGCGACCACCAAAACCAGCAGGTAATTTGGAAAAGGTATCAAAGCAGATGGGATCAGAAAGTAGAACAATATCAACAAAGATGATTCAGACAGGGATAACTGTTTAAATAAAGGTCTAGGTCATCATATCAAGTGCCGAGAACACGCCCAATAGAGTGTGGTATGATGTTATGAGAGTAGCGGCGGGAGAGCAAGGCGAGAAGTGACTCACTGTAGATGGAGATGGCGATGGTCTCGGTAAGGACGTAGCCATCACTGCCAACAAAGGTAGGAATCTTGCCGAGCTTGTTGTATTTCAGGAACTCCGGAGGAGGGTTTTTGGTGTCGATCTCGAGGACCTCGAGCTCAAGGCCATTAGCCTTCGCAACCGCGAGGATAGCGGTGGTGCGGGGGTTGAGCTACGGGACAAGCTTGCTGTCAGCTCACTCGCTCGATATGAGAGCGACGTGCAATATATGCAGTCGGTACACAATGCGCAAAGAAAGGACGATGCTGCTGCTTACCTCCCGAGTGTAGATCTTTCCAAAGGGCGCCATGGTTGTGAAAAGCCTGGTGCTGGAGGGAAAAATGGGAGAGGAGGTGGGGGAGGAAGTTGGAAGAATTTGTGAGTCTTGAGTTTTTTCCTCCTAAATTTCTGGACAACGAGAAGGCGGGGCAGCAACAAGACAAGTACCTAGGTACCTGTCCTGTCCGGCGCTGCTTCTTCGGGACCACGGAGCATCGTAATTGCGCCCACTGCTGAGGCGCCAACCACACTAGGAAAAGACCCCCCGTTTAGCGTCTAAGTTGTGCGCCGTCGCCGAAAACTTCACAGCCTCACGAACAGCCGACATCAGGAGCCACAGCAGCTTCGGGTCCTTTCACAGCGACTCTGCGCGGGTCATGCCGAGTCTACGATAACCGCCAATGTCTTCCCTACGCTACGGCATCCGTTGTCTAAGGCCCCGGCCTTCTTCGACGGCGAAACAATGGCCCTCTCTCATCAGCTCTACACAATCCCGGGATTCCGCCCCTAGGCGAGCTCTAGCGACGACAACGCCCCGACGACAGGATGATTCTGCGCTCACAAGCGCGCTGGAGGCTATGGAATCATCAAGCGAAGGAGTCATAACCACCTTTGCGCGTCCCATGCCCGTTTCGCCCGCCTACTTCTCGCGGCTCCCTCAGTTCAACGACAGTTTTGTCCATGTGCAAGAGCTCGCCCGGAAATACGCACGGCTGCCGACCCTGCACCCCAGTCAAGTTGAGAGAGTCGCCTGGAAAACCAAGGAGCAGTATCGGATAACAATTGGTGAACATGTCAAGGCGAGGGATTACGCAACCTGCATCGCACTGGTCAAGCGGTTGAACCAGATACACCCAGATCTAATGCCTGAGGAGGTCAAGGCAGGCCTTCGACCGTTCAAACGAGATATTAACATCTATCTCAATCAGCCAAAACCAATTCCTGTCGACAAATTCGGTAGATCACACGGCGTCGGCAAGCGGAAGTCTTCAGTAGCCCGTGCCTGGCTGGTCGAGGGCACTGGTGAGGTACTGATCAATGGTAAACCTATGAACGAAGCGTTTGGCCGAATTCACGACCGTGAGAGTGCTCTATGGGGATTGAAGACTACAGAAAGACTGGATAAATACAATGTCTGGGCCCTGGTCGGTGGTGGTGGTACTACAGGGCAGGCTGAAGCGTTGGCTATGGCTATTGCTAAAGCGCTCGTTGTTCATGAACCGCCTTTGAAGACGCCGCTAAGGCGAGGTAAGTACATATCAACAAACGGCCTACTTATTACGTGAACCAGGCTCTAACCTTTGCGAATAGCCGGTTGCATTGCTCGAGATCCGAGAACTGTAGAAAGGAAGAAGGCAGGCCACATTAAAGCGAGAAAGAGCCCTGCATGGGTCAAGAGATAGAATGCACTGCCTTGAAACTTCGAAGTAAGGGGCGTTTTGGCCGAGGAAACCAAGCTGTATCTTTGCGTTAGATAGAGGCTGTGTTCGTCCTTGTCCATGCTTCGGGACGCGTGGATGACTGTCGCCACAACCGAGCGAGTCATATTCCACTCATGTGACGCACCATCGCACAGATAGATGTACAACGAATGTATTATCATGTAGCTATTCCAGGTCTGAGCCAAGGAGAAGAGCTCAGATAGCCACGACAAATGCCCGAGTGCAATGAACAAATACACAAGCCGAAAGGTCCGACTTGATGATCCCGATACTGCCTGGTCTTGGTTGTTTGAAGTGGTGGTAATCACGAAGGAATTGGGCCGCGTCCCTCAGCTTGCTGGGCCACCTCGGCGTCCCCGTTCCGGGTGATTTGCGATTTACGCTAGGGCGAAAATCATACATCGTCAAGAGCTTTTCAAGCATAGCTTTGCTACTATTCTCGGTTCGATAGCGGCCCAACGACCCCATAGTCCTGCCCATAGCTCAGCAAGCCATATGGTTTAGTACCGCTCTTCAAGGTAGCAGTCGAGATAGTGACCTCATTGGACCTGCAGCCAATGACTTGCCTAGCTACCTATAGAGTGATCTCGGCGACGTTCGTGTTTCATGTACTACTGGCATCACCTTACAAGGGAAGCTCAGGAGGATAGTTCTCTGGAGCTTCCAAACAGACTTCTTCCCCAGCCTTACCACACATGTGGGTTATGACGCGATTCCAATCGGAATGCCTGGCTAGGCCCGGCGATTCAACCATCCTAGGATAGCATTATAAGACCATTTTTATTTTCATGACACGTGATTTCATGCAAATACATCTAAACAAGCGGTCCCCGAATGCGACATAACATCGACCGCCTACTGGAGTACAGATTACTGTAATGTATGTTCACCGAGCCTTGCATCATCTGCACATACAAAGGATGTATTGAAGTATATGAGTCAGTCCGCGGAAAATTTCATCTCTTTCGTTACTCTCTCCTCGTGCAGCGTCTCCGCGACCATACTTAAGTTTCAAGCAGAGAGTAAAAGTGCCGCATGCGCTAATCGCCACCCGGGGTCAAGAAGCCGGCCGCAAACCTGATCTCTTGGGTTGCTCGGACCTCTGGGCAGCAATTAGACTGCATAAGATGTAATTGCTTGGTAATACCGCATCGTGGCCCTTTTTTTCGCCCCAGTGCCTACCCCAAGAAAACCTCCAGGGGATAGTGCAGCGCGTACAGCACACCATACACATGCGAGTTTACCTACAGTACCGCACGATGGGTTGCCGCGAAGGCAGCTCAGACGTTTCATTTAAGATAGCCGGGAAATACCGGCATGCTGAAACGTACGCCCACCTTTTACTTGTCTTGTAACTGTAGTGCTGCTAATGCGCAGGCCCAATGTCGCCTTATGTGGCTGAGGATGCGACTGCAACAGAACCTTATTTCGATTTCTACGAAGTGAACAATCGGCCGTTGTTTGGCGCCGAGACCCCGTTTGAGGTAGGAAAGCCAATGACGGCTTGCCAATTGGGATTAGGCAGGTCACAAACGTCCATCCCACGTTGTTGGTGACAAGCCGGGCTACATGCCGGCTGACATCTCGGCAACAAGGAAGTGTCTCTTATTGATGCCCTTTTATTAGTGTGTAAACATGGAATATCCACGTGTCGATTTCGAGCTTAACGTAATTGAGAAAGGTTCTCGAAAATTTCCCCTTTGGGCAAAAACATACGAGCGTTATCATCGAAAGAAATATACCTACCTATTGTTCTAACTCGGTAAGGCTACCTAAGTCACTTATTTTCTGCACTATGCATATTCTGGTAGACTTCTTTTTAAAACACAAAGTCAACAGTGATCGCCAACCAAGAGCCCGTAGTCTAGGCTGAATAGCCGTCTTCACTTGGCTAGATTTTACTCTTCAAATTGGAGGCCGTTGGCCATGGCGTAAGTACGGATAGTTACCAGACGCTAACGGCAATGTCACCGTTGGGAGAGTGGCGAGGTGCAGACCAACGGTTGCTGGCAAGTGGGCGTCTATATCCCTGAAATTATACCGTAATTATCTTCTAACTTATGTTGGCCTAGCATGACGATGGTGTAGTCATCGCTCATGCGCCAATTGCCATGAGGAATCGAATAAATCGTCTATGTAGGTCTAGCTTCTCTAGCATTGCCCGCATATTATCCAATGTAAGAAATGAGGTTGAAAAATTGATAGCCAATCGATGAATCTTAGCTTGCCTATCCCGTTTATTTCAATGCGACTTTTATCCCAGGAGGTTGCATTGCAGCCGAGCACCCGGAAGAGATGCAAGGCCATCATTGTAACCAACGCAGGAACAAGACATGGGGTGCGGCATAAGGCCGTGTGTTACAGTTCATGTCAAGTCTATGTGCTTTCGCGCTTCACATCAGAATATTCAGAACTAGGTATCATCCGTTTGAGTTTGCTGCCTGGAACATCGGTCCTTTTCCCAATCTGGCGATATTACAAGGAGAATAGCTGTACAGAAAGAGATAGAAGCAATGCCGCTTACTATTCATGGCTACTCTGAGAAAAGGGTCTTGAATGACTGTGGACGACATCTCGATAGAACTTGCTATATGAAGTTCTATCGGGCTTATGTGAGCTATGGGCTTGTTATGTGATGTAATCGACGATCTTGGCCAGGCTCCTTAACTATACGTATGTAAACATCCATAACGGAGATATCCCGTCGTTAGACACACCGGCGCTCTCCACATAACTAGGCAATGTTGGGCAGTATTTAGTCGTCTGCAGAGGCCAACAGTAAAGAGTTACTGTCTAACTAATATGAATCATCCAACTTCGCTAGTGAATAGTTAGTCTGCTGTTCAAGAAAGCTCTAACTCTCTGTTAGCCAAGGGGCAATGCTATGAAAATCATGTGATTTGCGGTACTAGCGAAAGACCACATCTGAGATCTGACCAGAAATCTGGCAACAACTCCTGTTGTCATCCCTGCATAAGTGCTACTGCAGGGGTTGATCGGGCTTTTACCATGATTATGCAGCATTATTCCCTGCTGTGCAACTTCTACAGTAGGTACTTAGTATAGAGCTGAACTAAACCGCGAATCAGCATCCACGATCAATATTCTGCGCAGCGAAGTCGTGGGGGGTCTTCTAGGCCACTCTCTGCAGCTTTAGAATTCAGTTGTACATCTTTAAGCGGCCAACGGCATCTGGGTAATACACGCCCAGTAGCTTGTGTAGAGCTAGCAACTGTCACTTTATGGGATCCCTGACTCCGACAACGGCGTAGTCAAATTTCATACGAGAAAATGATGGCAATGATAACTAAGTGCAGAAGAAATTCTTGGCTTGTGTGTGTGCTTTCCCGCTTTCAGATACAAAAGCTTCTACCAATGATAAGCTGATCGCAACACGGACTTCTCAGTACGGACCAGGAAGCTATATGTCGCGTCATTAATGCAAGAAAATCCCGAGAAGAATTTAGTCGCCGATTACTTATTTGGTACTTGATCAGAGCAGTGAAGCAACCTGACTGATTGGGTATTAATCAGGCATCGTGTTGAAAGGCATCCCAGGCTGTGATCCTCGGCAGCAGTGAGTGCATCATTCACAACAGCCTCAGTAGTATACTACAATACTTAGGTTAATCCAACCTAGAATAGATTAGTTCGTTTCAGTCGGTTCTCGGACCAGTTATTCAAGCCTTTCGGCCGTTCTAGAGGATCCCCCATTTGCCGAATCAGCATTCTGACATACATGTAGGTAGGGTTTGCATGATGTACTAAGACTCGTTGTGAGCGCAGGACACCGTAAGTAGGTACAGGAGACGGACGGCCCCGTCAATATTTCCGCGATATCTGGGTCTGATCTGAGAAAGATCTAGGTTGGTAAAAGCTCGGTTAACTACTGTAATAGTCGTACGACAATGAAGATCAGAATAATGACGATGAGTAGTGAGGCGAACGAGAACAAGCTAGCGTAAAACTCAAGAAGCCTGGCTTGATTGCGCAAGCTTGCCCTCGGGGATAGAAAAAAAAACGCTCTTTGCTAACTAGGGCCTGCGCTTATGAATCTAGTTGAAGTAGGGAAGGCGAGTTTTGTTGCTAATCTGCCGAGGTGGCAGTCTTTCGTACCCAAAGATGGGGAATCGGCCAAGCGCAGCCGAAATTAGAGATACGCTAGTAAGGATTAGGGACGGTACGATGACATGACTAGCTAGCTTCTGTAAATCAAGTTGATTCCAGCTGAATATACAACTGTAAATAGATTAACCTGATGAACATCTAACCTACATAGATACCAGGTGGCAATGAGACAAGTGTTTAATAATAAGTATCCTAGAGTAAGTAGTAAATATGTAGTTAACACAACTTATAGAGCAGAGTGGTGGGGTAAAGGGGAAATAGCTATTCATATGCTGTTTTAGAGAGAGATACTTGGCAAAGTCTATATCTTACTACCTACCGTAAAAACACCCGTAGCTTTTTAATATTGTACCGACTTACGTACGTGAATAAGTCATTCCATTTTAGTTTCAATTCATGAGGATTTCCTAAATGGGCTTAGTTCATTTGCTTCCGTAGGTAGCCAGAGACCTCAAGGTACCCAGATAGGTACTTCAGACGTTTCAGCTAACCACTTGGGTAAGGGAGTAGATGTAGAGGTAGTTATTAGACTTAGACTAAAGGCTTCAAGTTAAAACCACTTCCTACCACTTGTACGTATTTACTTGTTATATCCACCCAAAAGTCGAGGCAAACAACTATTACCGACGACGACGGAACAAATTATTACTTGTGGCCAGATACCCACAGCATAAAGTACGACAAGGTACTGGATGCAAACGTACAAGTGGTATGGTGTTCACGTGGGGCGCTTCCAGCATCTCGGTCTGATGAAGGACCGCATCCCATGGATCTTCAAACACGGCTGCATTCAATGGGCCAGTTCAATCTTGAAACAAATCACCGTTCGTCTTGATCTGTAATACGTAGGATAAAATAGGGCAAGCAAGCAAGCAAGCTCACGCCAACCAATGCAGCAACACTGCACGTTTATGTTTGCGCATTAATGGCAATATTACCAGCCACACGAGACACGATTACTGCCTACAGAAGCAAAAGGGAGATTGGTCTTGTGTCACTGGGTTTTATTTACAGTTCCGGACCTCCACTGTCTGCCGAAAGAAATAGAGAGAGAGAGAGAGCCGTTTCGTCGACTTGCGTTTGACACCTGCCAAGCTACATACACAGCTTTGCGCAGGGAGCAGCATAAGTGAAGCAGCGAATCTGCCAGGGGTTCTGAATTTCGGTGTTTCCCTATTGTTGGTGTTGCCGTCGTCGTCGACTTGCTCCGTTTCACGGGAACCCACCGGCCCTAAGCCTCCCAAGAAACACAACACTAGATCTGCACCAGGACTTGTCCATCGACCCATTCATTGTACGGCAGCGGACTCCCTAGCTGCATCTGCATCTGGCGAGCCTCGCACAGCAGCTGCTGTACTTGGTTGTTCTATAACCATGAGGGCACGGCCATTGCCGCTACCATTGCTACTACCTACTGTATTACGGCCATCTCAAAATGTTTACTTCCAGTCATCGTCATCGTACCAACTTCAACGTAAAGTATCGCTGTTGACTTACTCACAGCTTGGCCGCCATCCCTGGCTTAAGCACGCATATACATACCAAACTCGTGTCAGCTCTTTGCGTGTAATCTCAGTAATATCATGACATAGGTTGTGCCAAGGGTCACCTTTACGCACACACCCCCCCAGGGGGTCGACGGCCCTGGCGTAGATCTCTTCTCACATGTCCCACCTAAAGACGTAGTTTAGCAAGCTTCATTAGTATACCTCCTCAGGGGTCTGAAATGTTAGCGCGGGTACATAGCCAGGGCTTGACATGGATAGCCCTTGTAGAACTCACCAATCGTAAAATGTAAAAAATGCCAACTGCCCACATATTGCAAAGGTTTGTAAAGCCTTACGAGGAAAACTAAGCTAACATTCAAAGCCTATGTAAATAGTGAACATTACGCTAAAAAGATAACAGCTCTATTGCTGATTAAATCATTAATATAGCTGACACTCTTTTAGCGCAGTGCTTACGTGTTGCAGGGGACCTACTATGGAATTAAGCCAGATTTGGTAGAATATGGGGCAAGTACTGCGCTAACATTTCAGACCCCTGAGGAGGTATAGCAAGCCCCATTTTGGGCCCTGCCCTGTCCGCCATGCTGCTCGGGCGAGGCGTGTTTATGCCAAATTCAATTGCCTTGGTAACTATACCTCTCTCTCGTTGTCGAGGCCTTAGTTGCTGTCCAATGCTCAGACGTTTTGTTTGGTCCACCCTTTCATAATCTCCCATCTTCCGTTGGGACCCTGGATTCCCTATGTCCAATGCCGGGGGTGCTACGTAACCGGAACTTAGTCACCCACCTACCGCTGCCCGTCGAGCTCCACGTTGGTAACTTGCCATAAGCAGCTCCTAGTTAGTCGGGAGAGGTTCGTGCAAAGTGGTAAAAAGCATTCTTCAAGGCGGCTTTTGTCGCCTACTCCACAACTGAGACTAGCTTGCGGGTTCCTTGTACCCTGTTCTCATAGAACGTTCCTAATAATACAGCGATCAGGACCTGGGTGCTTGTTAAATATGCGTACTAGGGACGCGATCTGAAAATCTTCCGACGTCGACGTACGTTACCCGCTCCGTTTCTTATTATATCTCCGTTGTGCTTTACCTACATATTGACAGCAGGCGCTGTCTCTACACTACTACTCTTTTCCATTGTCCAAACTACGAGAGATATTTTTCTATACCTTTAACGTTGGACTACGTCTTCGCTTATTACTCCGTCTCTCTTATGACTCTACATGAGGACTACGACTCGTTCATTATAAGAAACTGACCAAAATAATTTTCCCAATATTGTTGGCAGATTCTGGGACTGGCCGAACAAATAAGTTCGTACCAAACAGCCTCCAACCTTTTGACCCATAATAGCAGCTTACCACTCCATCACGCAGAGCAGGGTCATCGCTAGTTGGGTTAGCCAGTCATTGCAGTGCTGCCGGGATCTTCCCAGTACACTTACCTCTAGTTACAACGGTTGAAGAAGCTAGTTCCATCATACATCAGCCTTCGAGGCAGAGCTTAGCGCGTGTGGTCTCAGGCAGTGAAAGACGCGACTAAACCCTGGAAGACTTTTGCGCTGTTGCTATTGTTGTTGTACGGCAGCAGGCGGCCAAGGGTGTACATAGCGGTTGCACCTTATATATGCTACATGCAGGAAGGATATAATTGGGTGGTGATTGCATCAAAACCTTGAACACACGATTCCTTGGATTCCCTTACCTCACAAAGTCAGATAACGCCCTGACAAAGTTCTGCTTTTCGTTCTCGCAAAGCGGCGCCCCCCTCTCAAGCAATCTCACACTCAACCACGTCACCAACCTTAAAAAAAAATAACGTTACTCGGTCTACGTACACAAGACCTTAATCAGGTTACCTGGAGTTTCTCGCGAAAGTCAGCACCGAACAAGCAAATCCCTTTATCAACTTTGCTATATATATCTCTTCACCAGGGAACTTCCACGCAGCTTGTCTATTCACCTGGCCTCACGTAACAACTGGTTGCTCTGCTCTGCTCCCTCACGAGCGACATAAACAAACCTGTGTACCACTATCCCTTCCGAACGGGGCTCCCTGTGAAAGATTGTAGGCCAGGTCGATTCTCGACGCGGCCGGCGCAAGGCAAACTGGCCGCCTTCTACGCCCAGCCAGCTCCTTTCCCGGAGACATTTCGGCTACGCTCGCCGTTTCAGCCAGCCGGTCACGCATCTATCCAGCAGGGCATGGACGACAACGCTCGACGCCGGAGGCAGGAACAGGCCAGCAGTTCTTCTTCCAGTAGATATGTGATGAATGATCCCAACGCCGCGCGCAGACCGTACGGCATGGCAGGTCTGGACAGGTACCGAAATGCGACGGCGAGTAGTAGCACCTCACCGCCGGCGCCTAGAAGTATGGGAGGCGCGACATCGTACAGCGGGTACTATCAGGAGCCCTCGGCGGCCTTTTCACAATCCATCCCACAGAGTACGATAGCGTACCAGCCCGAGTACGCACATGATAGCAGGCAAACGCAAGGGTACGGCGCATACAACACGTCCATGCTATATAACGTACCGCAGGCCAGTGCACAGAGCAGCGTCTACGATACTAACCAACAGTTCTCATCACGGCAAAGTGGAGGCTTACAGATGATGCCGACGGATGTTGCCGCTCCTTATTTCCCGAGCGAGCCTACCAACGCAGCTGCGACAGCTGGCCTGCAGCCGCAGACGGCGTCCTCGAGTACGACGGCCGTGTATCAGCAGAGTCCTGCGGACCAACGCATGCTTCAACAAAGCTACCCCAGCGCCATGGCACCGATGGGCTCCATGGCACAGGCAGAGGCTGAGCAGATCGTGGAAGAGGAGGAGGAGGAGCAGCAGCAGCAGTACACCGCCCCCGCACCGGCACAGACTTCGCAGATGGGTGAAGCGTACGAGCAATATCAGAGCGCGCTGAGAGATATATTTACAAATATTCAAAATGGCGTGTTACAAAACGCCGGCGAATCCCTTCTGGGCGTGTCTGAGTGGCTTCTCACCAAGGTTGTGGACTTAGGTTTGTGTTGGCACCGCGCTCCGTCTTACCTTATCAGCGAACTAACAACCGACTCCTAGGTCTCACTGGGGACGAGGAAAGCCTTCACGAAGATCGCATCAAACTCTGGCGCGACTTTAACCACGCCTGGCTTTCCCTTTGTCAGAAGCAGATAGACATGTACAATTCCGGCATACCACCCCAACGGAACCAAAGTGTGCTCAGCGAAGAGGATCTTAAGAAGATGGGACAGGAACTTATCCGGCTGTGTAACGGCATCGAACGACATGGATTAGTTGACTACGAGTACGGCGTATGGGAAGAGCAAATCATCGACAGTACGTCTCTCAAAAGGTCCATCTTGGGTTCTACGCATTAACGATTTAATCTAGTTCTCGGAAAATGCCTCGATGGATACGACGACGAAGCTCGTAAATGAGGCCAGTTCCAAGTGCCTCTCGTCGCTCTGGCGTCGATCGGTCGCCCCTCTCACTCACTATGGGTCTCCATGGAAATGACCTCATGCAAAATAGTTATGGGTGGTGGTGGCCAGCATGGTAGGGGTCAATCACTGTAACACCATACATTGACAGGGCGTTTCACCGGGTGTGTGTAGTTCTCTTTACGTGGACTCTTCTGAGCTGGGCCGCCACTCATCGGGCTGGGTCTGCTTTCGGTACACTGTTGGTATTGTTTTTTTATTTCATTACACCGCTACAAATTTCCTTCGGGCATCAGGAAGTTGTGGGTGCCGGCGTGGCATGCGCGAGGTGGCGGTCCACCCCTCGTTCCGGTTTGTACTTTCAGTCAATGTATCATTTTGTGCTTAGTTTGTTTGGAGCATTGGGAATCAGCAGGGCCACAGGATCCGGCGGCCTGGGGATACTGGGACATGTCAGACATGGAGACCTGACGAATGATAGACGCGGTCATGCAGAGGATAAAGCATTGAGCAGGGAACATGGGTTGGAACATTAGAGTGGAGGCGTACGGCTGTATGAAATGGAGTCTGAGAAATACCCCTGAACTTGATTTTCGAAAGGCAATGGAGAAAAAAGGAAAAGGGTCATAGAAAAAGGCAATAGGAGGGGTCGTCTATGCTCTCACGGGCTTATTGTGTTATTTTGTTTTTCCGGTAGTCTTGGGATCTGTCCAAGCAACAGGGATGAAGGGTTGTCTGGCAGGGCTTCATTATACTACTATGGCTGAGAAGATTTGCTGGCCGTCATAGCTGGCCGTCATAGCTGACCCCCGTGATGCCTTGGCACGTGAATGTTTTCCCTGCAGTTGGGTTGCAGCGCCAGTCACGGCGACAAGAAGAGGAAGCGTTCTAGTCCTTGCTACCTGAATAAGTCCAATTGTTGATCAATCGTCGGGCTATTCCTGACGATCCACGGTTCATGACTAGAACTATGTCGGATTCCGACAAGCGCAGCGTCCATCCAACTAGAATGGATCACCAATAGGCAAAGAGGCGCACGGTTGCTGTTGACGATCAGCGCCTCTATTAATCAAGCTATACTATAGGTACATGGGCAGTTGACCTTGAAATACATGCCCAACCAATACCCCTGTTAGGCCGACTTGTCAGCGTCTCCAACGGCCAGGGTCTTTTCAGCCTTCTCCCATACACCTGGGACAGAAAACATTGGGGGTCCAAAGGTTCATGCTTGGTCCGAGTCCTTGCGCGGATTCGATCCCATGTACCGACTTACGCTATCTCTCTTCTTCGTTAGCCAGTTGGGCATCAACCGGGATCGCCGCATGACGATCTCCCATAAGAACTACACGTGATCGATCATGCTCATGCACATGCTCAAGCATCAAACCGCACGGGAGAAGACATGGCAGCAGCAGGAATGGATAGATACATTCCCGATACATTCGTGATACCTTGTGCCACGACAAATTGAAATGGGTAATTGATGTGTTCCGCAAAGGCGTCCGCAAGGGGGCGCTGCCACTTCGCCAATGAAGTTGCTGCCCAATGGCGAAAAAGAAACATCCTATCCCTTTTTGCCCAGGACACGGATTGTATCTTTCAGCTCAAGTAACACTCCGCTGTAGAAAAGGATAAACTAGTGCGATGCGGGTTTCCCAGTATCTTGGTAGAGCAGCTCATCTTGCATGCAGCCCGTCCGATCCGCCTCGCACCTTAGCTTGCCTAAGAGGTGTGTACTTTTAACGCTTTGACTATATTTGGGCATGTCCGAGGATGCCGAATACCTTACTCAATCATAATCGTCTCACCCGTCCGTTTCAGTTTGTATAATTAGGTTATCTTATTGACTCCCGGGGTAGCTCACGGAGCCTACAAGGGGGAGGCCATTGAGGATGACTAAGAGGATAGGATAGACGTATCTTGTCTTATAGCCATCTTCTGACAACCAAGATAAACCCGGTCTGATCTATCTATCATCGCAACTGTCAAACCCGCTTGCGCGAACAAACATGAAATCTTTTACTACCACCTGGATGCAGCTATCCGTGGTAAGCAACATTGCTACATGCTACAACTACTCGCCAGGTTAAAATTAGCCTGGTCCTCTCCATCCAAGGCGCCAAGGTTACGTTTTCTGAATTCAGAAGGGACATGCGATAGGATCCCGCCTTTTCACCATGAATTCAGAATCAGCCAGCCAGTCAATTAATTAATTACTCGCACTGTCCTGTCAGTATGGATCACGAGGACGGGGTCTTATCAGGGATGGTGATCGAAGATACAGTAAAACGTACATTATGGCCCACTCAGCAGAACGAAGATAAGAAGAAAAACTGACGATTTGGACAATAGCAGCAGCCTCATCGCCTCATCTGTGCATACACGAGCGATCGTCGTGGTATATCGAACGGTGCCAGGCGACGGCCTACTTCACAATTCATTGGCTCTTCTTGGATGAAATGGCAGCAATTGCCAATTCAGGCGAGAAGCCAGCATTGATTGGTTCAACCGCAGACAAGCATGGATGCAAGCCAGACCCGCGGCGCAGATTAGTCTCGACCAGTCAGCGCGCCGAAATGGGTATGGCCAATCCGTCGATCGCCCGGCTCGGGTTGAAATGACGCACATGAATTCCCAGCGATCGGACCCGACACCTTGGTTAAGCTACGGGTGGATGGATAGGGGTTGCCAGTTGGTACCTACATAAATCATTACGGCTTACAGTACAATTCCTCACGTACCGCGATGGACCAGCTTCAACGCGCCCACCAATGCCACCGTTTTCCCATCACGGCGGATATGGCGCTCGAGCTAGGGAAAAGCTGATGGGACAGCCGATGCCGAGACGACCAGGGCATTCCTCCATTCAATGGGCCATCATGGGTCATCATGGGTATGTGGAAGGGGTTTGTGGGAGGTTACAATACCTACAGATACAGCCCACAGCTTGGAACAGCCAAGCTGGTGTAAGTGGGTACGGATTTGCCCGTGTCACGAAAGCAAGTCAAATGGCGTCGTGTGATTTTATATCTACACTGCCTTCTCTTCTCGACCTGTCATCATCTATTTCCACGCGTGGTGCTCCCATGGTGATAGTACACAGTTTATTGCTGGATCCCCCCGGTCCAGACTACGGCGTACCGAAGCAATTAAGCGTCAAATGAAGGCTGGGACTCCCAGCCGACTTAGGCGAACGGATAAGGACCAGGGTTGGGCAGCGATCCCAACAGATACTGGTACAGTAGCCCCAAGGCCAGCCAGGATGGTCAGCTATTGAACATATTAGCGAATGAGGGCGGATAATGCTCCCCCTTGTGCCATTTCTTGATGTAGTTATGCGTCAATGTCTTGTATCAATAAATGCCATAGGCCGTTCAAGCGCTTCTACCGACCTGCATACAACTTATATGTGCTACCGAGATCCGGACAAGCCATTGCCAATGGATCCGATATCGAAATTCGAGGCGCCCACGCGAAAAGCCAATCGTGATCCGGAACCAGACTATTGGAAAAGAGGCTGAATGAGACGACGTCAAAAGCGCATGTGCCGCACAAATGCAGATCTTCCGCAGCCTCGGAGACTAGAGCATTTGCTTGTTCGCCTACTACGACTGTTACATGCTTACCGTTATTATGCCAACATGGGAAAAGGTAGGGGATGCCTGACCAAGTCAGCAACATACCTAGCCCAGCAACCCAGCTAGCATAGCAGCATGCACACCTTTCATGGACCGGAGTGTCCCACGACAGGACAGCCCCAGCTGTGCATGATCCGGGATCTGCCTGCTGTGAACTTTTGGCTACCACATGTTCTCCTTTTCTCCGGCTTGCATTTCTGGTGCTTACACCAATGCAAGTAGCCGCACCACTCATCCCAGCAAAACGCCACGGACGGGTGATCGCATCCGAGTGCGACCAGCCCAAGATTAACGAGCGAGTTACCAACCGCTCAATTCGGTCCAGTAACGACACGCAGCGCAGCCGGCCACCCAACCTCTTTTTGGTGGTTTGTCCGCGCTATTGGGGTAGGGGACAGCCGCAAATCCCATGTGCACCCCATCGCCCTTGTACACAGGAACCAAAATATCCATTAGCAAATCCGATCTACAATTATGTGCGAACAAGGATGGGTTTAGATGAACATTACTGTTATGGTACGGTAGCACTCAATAGTCGAGGCTGAGTGACGTACTGTACAACCAAAATCTATTTATTTGTGTTGTATTGCATGGGGTTACCAATTGGTTTGAACCCTTTTACGACTACACCCTGGGCGTGGCTTTATTCGGCGCTCAAAAAAACAACATACGAGGAGAAAAAAGAAAAAAGAAAAGAAATCAGACCATTGCTACCGCCAGTTCGGCGAAAGAGCATCCTGACCAAGATGCAGCTACTCCTTGTTTCTTCATCCCAAAATAAATGCCTGAGACATCTTTAGCACGAGAGATACCTTGGCCGTCCAGTAATAGTTTTCTTAATGATTAACCGAATGAGCCAAACCGACAACTGCTCGATGACCTATCATATTGTTACCGCCACCAGTTCGCCGCGGAACGCCTGCCGGAGAGTATGCTGGCTTCAAGGCAATGCTACTATCCGGGTATACACAGAAGCGTGGAGCAGTGATCGGCGTTGCATCAAATGCCTACGTTAGCCGTCGTGAAACGATTCGTCGCATCGGCATCTGCAAATGCGCCCCGTCCGGTAATTGTTCGATTACAAGTAAGGCTGTCAATGTAGATCAATCGAAACAATCATGGAATACACGTGTGGGGCAACCATTCATTGAAACAACTCGTGACGCGACAGCTGATCAACGTAGGGAAGCAGATCATGCTGTCCAGTCATTTTGCGCGAGGCTACCAGAATGATAAACGGGCTGTTTGATCTCCCGACGTACAAATGCAAATACCTTGCTTCGACGGAGAAGGGAAGGAGGTCTCGTAGTGATGACGCTAAAGTAGTGATATCCATTACGGTGGGTGATGATGCTTCATCGCTCTGTGTGATGCGGCCGGACGCATTCATTGAATCTGTTGTCACTTTTGCACGGCGCTGATTTATGGTTGATTTTATGGGTCTTCAAGCCTCTCAATATCTCTCTCACCCAGGGTTAGATGCACTGTGAAGCCGTAATTATTAGTGCCCCAGAAGTGAGGCAATGAGGTATATTGATTAAGATACTCACGTTCAAATTGTCAAGATATGTAGATGTGCCGGTCAACCAGAAATTATCCTTAGTATTAACCTGCTCAGTCGATACAATGTGATTATCTAGCTTTTGCGGTCTTGTTCGTAATTGATGAGGGTGGAACTTTAGAGGTAGCTGTCCTCAATGAAAATGAGCGCCAATTTATTACAATTGTTCACATGGATGCGGGCGCTGTCTATATGCGTGACTATGTGTACGTAACGAAAATGTATCTAAAAATCGTGTATATAGGTATAGCAGTGCAGAGTCTACGAATGCCATCTGCCCTTGTCACGGGTGCTTGAGTATATTGTTCGAGTAGATATGCGCCGAGCCGATCAACTTCAGTTCAAGTCGTTGAAGTACGAGCAGCCATGAGCCTCTT
This sequence comes from Xylaria flabelliformis, assembly GCA_007182795.1. Taxonomy (NCBI): domain Eukaryota; kingdom Fungi; phylum Ascomycota; class Sordariomycetes; order Xylariales; family Xylariaceae; genus Xylaria; species Xylaria flabelliformis. The sequence goes on from VFLP01000016.1 coordinate 50,199, forward strand.
GCAATATAAATCCATACAAGGAGTCATGCGAAAATATGTAATCAAATCTTTTCCAGGCCAGAATGCCATTATCCGTCTTTCTTGACTTAGGTAACTGTACAGGCTCTGTTTTCTGTGTAGTTATGAGAAGCGCAGCATGAAGAAATGTCTTCGGAAAGATTTTGATTTGGGCATGAGCTTCAGGCTGTGTAGTAATTCGTATAGTAAAACCGTTACTGTGCGCTGGCCATTTCCGTTCGTACGAAGGACAGCGTAGCTAGATACCCACCTGTTTCAATCAGTACAGTTTGATCTCAGCAGATATCGCCAACTTTCAATACAGTTGACCGGTTGACTGGGATACATTTAAAGTTCTAGTCGAGACCGGGTATAGTTGAACAACTGAGTAACTATCTACACTACGTGTACGCTTGCCATTTAATGCCAGAGCGATTGACTTGCGGGCTCACTGGCCAATGGCGAATCGTAGATAGAAGAGTGTACCTATACCTGAACCTCGTAGAAGGTATCCATAAAGAACAGATAATAATTATGCGTACCAGAACGGTCAAGGTCCATTAATCATCTCCGTCCGACCATGCAAAGGAACAGTATGAGTATAGATGCCAACCTGAGGCAAGCCTAAACTTTTAGATAAGCCCATTCGCGTTGTTTATTACTGTAATAAACGCACAGTAGCTAGTTCTCCATGTGTATATATACCGTATAAACGGAGCAGTATCCCAGGAATATCTGACACTGATCGATGTAGCTTAATCCTAATACCCATATCGTCGCCGGATGCCAGGAGGACTTTGCCTTTTCGAAATATTGGTGTCAAACTTGGGGCGGTCAGACTAATCCATCCCCAGAAACTCCAGGGGAAGACGGTATCAAGCCAGAAGATGTTTACTGCAGAAAATCGTAAACTTAGCTAGAATAATCGAAGCAAAATTGTCGCCCAAATACCCAACGCCAATTCCTCTACATCTGGGACTCTGATCACCCCAAACAAAGTACTACTAAGAAGGCTAAGTACGGATTGAATCAGAACAACCGTTCGTAATCATGTTTGTGGATCTAAAAAGGCGCCCGTGAGGTGCGCTAGTCATTTTTTTTTCCGCCTGTACGTTGGCACCATCAGACATAATCTGATCAACTTGCGCGAGAATATTGCCAAGTGCATTCTCTATTATATGCTAATGAATATACACCACTAGGATATATAAACATGCGCACGTACCATTGGCTATAGAGAGCAACTTTGGTCTAAGGAAAGTCCGCAATTGGGGATTGGTTGCAATCGCATTAAGCGCAGTCAACGGCCCTTGCGCGATCAGCAATACTACTGTTCTTCCACCACGTGATATTGTTGTAGCAGGTGTGAAGACTCCGAGCATAAAAAGAACAAGCAAGATTGTGAATGACTTACCAAGCCGCCCAATGGGTCAAGATTCTGGAATCTCTGGTTACATATTTCGGGTTGAACCCGGAACATTTCGTCAATTTCGTCGAGCATGAATTTAATAATAGCTTGGAGTTCGGCTGTTATATTTTATATAGGACAAACTTCGAGATGATGGTTAAGGAGGCGTATCTCCAGCTGTTTCCTGACTAGGAGTGCTGTCGTTGTGTTCGTTCATGTCGCAACGAGACGGAGGATTCCTGCTGGAACAGGAAATGTGAAATATAACACAACATAACAGAGCAGCGTATCGTTCTTGGCAAAAGAGATTCACCCAGTCAAACCGAGAAAAAAGACTTATTGTCACGTGAGATATCATAGTGTTTATGGACGCTCTCTACCTATCTGCTACTGAGCGTCAGGCACTTTGCTATCGTCCAGGCAATAAAGCAACCATATATAAGCCAGCACAGCGCTGTTTCTAGGCATAGTTCTAAACCGCTTCACTTCTTCATGTTACTGGCTGAAGAGTCGGTTAAGCTCGGTCCGTGAAGCTGTCTTAGCCCTCCCGTTATTCCTTTCACCCTTTCCCGTTGCATCTGGCTTTCTGCATATCGGCTGTTGTGTTATACGCCGCTTAGCGAGCTATTGCTGATTGCTGAGTCAAACTGGCCAGAAAAGGCAGTCCAGTACTTTTGATTGGCAATTTCAATCGCTAGATCAGCTTGCTATCGGATCAGTTATTCCACTATCACATCGGTTGAATCGGTTGTGGAACCGGAGATGTACCTCCATACGTATATTGGTTTGCGAATCATCCTTATATCTTACTATTTTTTCGGTTCATAGTGGGGGTATAACTAAATGCGTATTTTGAATTACAATTTTGCTAGAAGTCCATCAGCCTTGGTTTGAATTGCAACTGGTCTTGAACACTTAGGAGAGCCTGTCATAACTTTTCAAAGGCGTAAATCAAGAGACAATAGAGACAAAGAACAAAGTAATACTACGGGAAGCCACATTTACGACGGTAGACATGTTTGTCCGTCATCAAGACCAATCGATGTTAGCGAGCAGAGAACTCAAGAATGAGCTGAGCATAACTATGATGCGACACTTGAATTTAACTTGATAATTCCATGCCATGTGGGTCGTGGATTACCTATGGAATGCTCATTCTTGCAATGGTCATATGAATGCTCTAAAACATATTACATCTTCGATTCATATCGCAACAACGTTAAAACTCGAGACGCACATCAGTGTACTCCCTACCAATCACTAGAGCCAGACGATTTATTAATTTGAATCATTTTATTTTAAATGTAAATGGTCCGGTCACATCCAAGCCATTGTCGACCATAGCCTTGTGGCACGGCCGGTAAAGCACGCCGCTGTAGTGAGAACTATTAGATTCAACTGGCAGTCGGGTAGGTGCATAAATCTACTAGCTCCCTTGACACCGTAGTTAATATCTCTTACCAGCACTGTAATAAGGGCTCGGACGAAGGGGTTGGGAGACCGTTCATATTATAACTTACTATAGCTTCAAAGGGGCATGAATGACCAGCCCCCCTTTAAGCTAGACGGCGACCTATTTTCACTCATATATAATCTGCTTCATTCGATTATGCACGTATAGATAGCTAAGTTACTGAGACTGCCGTATAAGTCTTGCCGCTCATATGGTTATATACAGGATAACTGCAATCCAGCGCCGAAGGGCCTCGGACGCAACGCAGTCCGAGTTCCTTGAGTCCGTATAACCAAAGATGCATAAATCTACTTATACTATTAACACTGCAGCCAACTCCTTTATCAGCATAAAGCTTTTATTCGCTCCTTGACTTACAGCGTCCCAATCGTAGTGAAACTGAGCGAACAGGTACCGTCAATGTTTGTCGAGGAGTGGAGAGTCATGAAAAATGACCTTATCAAAAACCCGCATGACGCGTTTAGAGTTTCCAACTCGGCATATACTCCATAAGCTATTTATCTTTGGCGCGTATAAATTATTCATTCTTTAATGGAACTATCACCCTTCTCAAACACAAGAAGTTGGTCGTGCGTGTACGCCATGTCGCCCACGTGTGTTAATCAGTATTAGTCCTTTATGATTTATCGTCTTGGAAGCATAATCAACGACATTCCCCATAACTACTCTCAGTAACCTGGTACATTCTCCTAATAGAAATATATAAGCATGAAATAGGTTGAATATCGCAATCACTGTTGCCAAACGAAAGATGAAACTGCCACGGTTTCAACCGTTAGAAATGTTGAAGACATTTTTGTATAACGGTATAGCTACAATTCTCTCGGTACTTATGTTATATGGTATTATTTGTAGAATAATTGACTCTACGTAAATGGCTAAGACCAGGCGAAGAGTGTGTTATAAACTTTAGTAGCCTTTGTCCATCTCTCGTGGCTGATTTTCTTAGCTAAATTCTGATATGAGGCTGCTTGTGACATACGGAGTCACATCCTCAATTTGCAGATTACTATGTTTCAATAGCTACATCGAAGATATGACGTCTAATCTTGCTATTATATGTTATGAGACTGGAGTAATTAAGCTGAAGAATGCAATAGCGTAATCCGTTTCATGGCTCTATGGGACTTTTATTATCTTCCATGCTCGTATGAAATTTTACATAACGTAATAATCCAATCAATATTTGTATTCAAACACAGCTGGGGAAACCTCTTCATTATGTCGATATTGGCTGCCTTTCTAGGCAAAGATATCTTTCCAGCTTTCATGGATTTGACCTAGGTTGTTCCATAATGGTGTTCAGAAAGGGAATCCACACTACGAGATGGATTCCGTATTATATGTCCACCGGACTTCTGATATCGTAGGCGAAGATGGGTTATGCAGGCTTCACAGTTGACGTTGCGAAGTTCGGCAATAGCGGCTAGAAGCAAGCTATTATGAAGTCTGAGCTCGAAGTTAATACTAATAAGTGCTATATGAGGGCACGGCGTATACAGGCTGTAGTCATACTGCCTTTCATGCCTTCAGCTTTGCGTTGGGCTTATACTAATCCCGCTAGAGAAAAAAAATCGCGTTTCTTCATCGGCAACAGCGATAGAATGGCCGTATCTTAGGTCTTGTCTTTCATTTCACGCTCTACATTACTTTGCCGAGTCGCTTGTAGTTGGCTTTGTGACAAATCTATATCGTCCTATAGTTATTATTTTTGAATACCTATCTTGTCCTAGTACCAAACGGTTATTCCACCCCTTCCGCTCAAATCGAATACAACGTATAACTATTAAAAGTTGAGAATATGTGCACTAGAGTGTAATGAGTGTGTGCGATGCGCCTTTTCCCAATACCACGAGCTATGTGTGCACGCGCACACACACACACACACACACACACACACACACACACACACACACACACTCACTTAGATACATATACACGCAGACCATACATGCTAGTGTTGCGTGAAGGTCACCAAAGAGTCGTATGCTAATATGGGCGGCCATATACAAGAAGCTCTTGTTGTGTGGCTTAAGGTGTGTGACACCCACTCAATTCAAGACTGAAATGTCAGCTTGCGAACAACGACATTCGTCCATTTCTTGTGACGATATAGGATCCAAGGCCCTCCCATCTTTGGTAGCCTTCGGGGCCGAGTCGTGATCTATGCGCTTCTTGTGATTATGAGCAAATCGCAGTATGGATGGCGCTCAAATGGTGGTCACTAAGACTCGAGACTTGTCGTCTAGACCTTTCATATTGAAGTTTAATTTTGGTTTTACGTAGTTAGCGTGCAAGAAAAGAGACATGCCTCGACTGCAACGTTGGTTGTCAAGTTTATCATAAGATCGCCAGGTATAATGTTGAGGTTCGAACTGAATGTCTCTACATGATGGTAGAACTTGGATTCTCTAGATGCTTAATCTTAATTATCATTTAATGTACAGTAAGTAATATGACGGAATCAGCCGCTTCTAATACACTAGTCGTTCTTTATATCTAACTACCGTATATTTGGTACACGTAGTTTAGGACTAAGTAAGTCCGCGGCGCTAGCTAGTTTAGCCTGCTTATGTACTCTTGCATGTCCCCTACTCCCTTATTTAGACCTCTTCTATACGCAATATAGCTAGCGACCTGGGGAATCGCAACGAGAGTTAAGCGACTCGGCTGTAGCTTATCATCAATGTTATCAACCGACTGTGATTTTTTCAGTACAAAAATCTCCAGAGGAAGAGTCTTATTTGTGTATCTGTCGATGTTTCTCCTCTTGTGGTATGACTATAGGTTTATAGGACCATTTAGATAGATGTCGTCAGAACGGGACTTGTAGTGGTTAGTGCTGCTGTCATCCTCCTGTTTCAGAAATCAATGAAGAAAAAATACCCACAATTGAACTTAATGTACGGACCGTACTTGTATACTACTTAGGTAGTATAATTAATCATAGGCTTTCAAGTTACACTGCACGTACAAATAAATAGGTAGCCCAATCGATCTTGACGATGTCATCATCTGCTAAAAAAAGACAAAAACGTGCAGCTAGACTCGGGAAAATATACGGATCGTAATGGCCTATTATTCGTATGCATACGATGGTTACGTCTAGCCCATTATGTCGGGAATAACTAGACTAAGTCAGCATTCCAAATCAGCAACACCAAGATGCTCCTCAGCCCTGAAAACAAGCCAATGAAACCAAGGCGATCTGCTCGACGGCCCATATTTCTGACAAACCAGAACTGAATAAAGGAATAGGCCCAGTTCTATAGTGCCACTCCGCCATGGCACTCCGCCCAGATTCTGCCCTACGCATATTTCTGGGTTCTGTCCCTGGTATTTTGCGTGGATGTATCGAAGCTTTCTAATTTGGACCTGCATCGCCGCGGTGGCTAGTGTTCAGCGGTCGCACTTGGGTCGACTAAACATGGGAAAAAGGGCCAGACTTCACAGGATCGAGTCCCAGCAAGATTTAACGTAGCATGCTCCTTCGCTTATTAGTGTATGTAGGTAGGGTAAGGTCAGGTAGTAAGGCCCGAGAGGCCATTACTCCATGGGCTCTGCCATGGGTATTCAACTGCACACGGTCGCCAAGAACCCCTGCAGCCCATATGATGAGAGAGACTAGTTATCCCACGTCAGACTTGAGATCTGCGGTTTGTGCCTTTTTCAGACGTGATCATCACATCTCGCTTCTGCAAGTCATATATTGATAAGGAGGCTTTCTTCGCTTGGGTCATAGGGCGTAGACTGAAGGGAAACCAAATGCAAAGCAGCAATCTATGGGCTAACTTGCATAGTGCAACGCACAGCTCGCCGCGAGCACTATATCACAATGGCCACTAATCCCGTGAAGCGCGTGGTCGTATGCGTCGATGGCACCTGGTACGACCCGAACGGAGTGGTTGTTCGACGAGAAGGCAATAACAGCAACATATATCGCATCTATTCGTCTGTCAAAGAGGGTACCTTCGTCCAGGACAATAGGGCGGTGAAGCAGGTGGCATATTACGAAACCGGTGTAGGACACGATAGACAGCCTCTCGACTGCTTCAACGATAGTATCACCACCAACCAGGAGGCCTTTGATAACCAGATCAACAGGGTCTTTGCTGTATGAGCCCATACTCTCTATCTCTAATAATGACGAGATTTTACCAAATACGGCCATGCTAACATAAAATCACTAGTTCTGCTGTCAACAACTCAGCGAATCTACCGACGAGCTGTGGTTGTATGGTTTTAGTCGTGGCGCATGTACGTAACTAACCTTTGATGGTCGTGCGGTCAGGTCATCGCCGATATCGCTCAATAGGCATTCAAATATAAACTAACCTTGTTGATTTCCATAGATGTCTTACGGGTCGTCGCAGACCTTTTTCACCAGCTTACCACGGTTCAGACCTGGGACGAGCGTGAGTATCAGCACAAGATTAATCTGTTGCCCCCGTTCCGTGACTCTCAGCATAAGGCGCAGAGTGCTTTGAAGGTAAGTGTTCACTAGTGGCGATTCCCAAATATCTTGGATAGCAATGCTAATCATTCAATAGGTCTTTCGATACATGTGAGTCTCATTACTCGTTCAACGTGATTTTCGCACGTACTCACCTACTTATTAGAGCTGCCAAAACTTGGGCTCATGAGCCTGTAATTCATTTCCTTGGTCTGTTGGATAGTATAAGAATTGGCCGAGAACCGACAAGATCACAGCCCGCACTATTGAGGTCGACTCGTACACTTCGCCATGCTCTTGCCCTCAACGAGACTCGTAATTCATTCCAACCCTGCCTCTTTGGCCCTTTACCAGCATTGTCTCCGGACTTAACGCAGCGCTCAATTATCGAGGCATGGTTCATCGGCTCCCACGCTGACATTGGTGGTGGTTCGCAAGACGATGGATTGTCTCTTTATCCTTTGCAGTGGATGTTCCTGGAGAGCCGAATACACGGGCTCATCTTCGAACCGTCATGGGATAATCAAAGTCTCACGGAGGAACCCTTGGGACTTGTATTCCCCTTGGTTCCAGATCAGGATCCTTCAAAGCCTCATACACCTCTGAAGCCATGGACCTTCCAGTATAAAAATGGCATCGAAATCGAAATGGTTGACATAAGGTCAACGCATCGCCATGGCAATTTACAAGCCGGCAGGAAGAAGATTCTACGAAAGAGACATACGCGGAAAAAGAATCAGATTGATGACAGTCCTCCTTCCCCGGCTCTTACACAATCGCAGCCCGAACCACCGCGCAAACCCTCGTGGAAAGATCGTTTCCGACTTGGCAGGAAGTCAAGTAAGGCGTCATTGGCTTCCATGTCTACTGCGCAGACGGCGAGAGATTCTGATATTGATTCTCTATGGGCGCCATCCCTAAAGGACGAGCTCGTTGAGGTCGGGCCTCGCCCCCACGTCGTCCAGATTAATTCGGGGCCGGCCCTACTTTCGCTGTTCTCTGCGTCCCGTGAGGTATTCGACTCTCGAGGGCTTATTGGATACTTAGAAAACGGTAAGTCTCATGTCTTCTCTAATGTCATGGATACTCGTCATAACTCCATGCTAACTCTATTGTCCCACCCTCAAGTCCCATGTGGCACTGTAATACATCCATCGGTATACTTCACAGTCGACGTATACGACCGTTTGGGTTTCACCGGCGAACTGAATCCATACGTGGACGGCTTAAATAAGTTCCGACAGTCTGGTTTTGTGAAGCACGAAGTTGAAGGGAATGTGTACATGGACCCGTGGCGAGCCACTCTCGCTGACTTAGGGGGCCCTGAGCTCAAAAATTGTCGCGTCCTCGTATGCGGCAGGGCAGGAGTCGGGAAGTCTACGCTGATCAATAAGGTTTTCGGCGCCGTCGTGGTGAGTACATCGGTGTTTATGACCTTCGAGCATATAGAAAACGCTTTGAAGGGCTTATCGATTGCAAAAACTAACTGTGTGAATGATAGACACAAGAATCATCTGCCGACCATGGCGTACACGACGTGGACGAGGGTTTCGAGATGGATACATTGCCGGGACTCATAGTTCATGACTCAAGGGGCTTTCAGAGTGGCGCAACAGAAGAGATCGAGCTTCTAGAAAGATTCGTGAAAAAGCGAGCAGCAGCACCAAAGCCTGAGGACAGGCTAGATGCAATATGGTCAGTTAAATACAAACCCCCCTTAAGAGGTTCAATGGTTCTTGGTTTTGGTGGACGAAGCACTTTGATGTTTTATTCTCGCAGCATTACGCCAGTAGTTGTTGTTAACCGTACCAACAGGTTCTGTATCGATGTGCCATCAACTCGAGTTGTGCATGAAGCGGACAGGAAGATATTCGATGTTCTCGACAGATATGCAAGAGCAGTGCCGGTCATTCTAGTCCGAACTATGAAAGACCGATTTATCAACGAACACTATGGAGCGGCTCGTGAGCAACTTGAAGATGCCGGGTATTCGGGTGAAGAGCTCGACCGACGTGCACGTGCGCAAGCCGAAGAGGAGTTTGCTCGAGTCAAAGAGGAGGATATCCGTCAGCTTGAGCAGAAGCTTGGGCTAGAGAAAGATTTTGCTCCGTTTGTATACACATCTAAGAGTAGGTTCACGGTCCTGACTTGAGGCGTATCGTTGATATACGCTGTCCTTTGGTTTTTGTACTTGGCTGCTGATGCGTGCTTTTAGGAGACAACGACTCTATCAAGGAACTTGTTAAACATACGATTATGTTGGTTCCAGATGATTCGGCTCGTGCGAATTTCGTGAGCGCGCAAATAGCGGATATCGACATGAAGATTGCGAATTCCATCGAGGAAAGTTTGCGACTTTTGAATTTTTCTAACTGGTCCTCAATCATGGGTTCGATGATGTTCACTAGCATAGTCACTACCCCTACTATTTCGCATTTCCTCTGCGCAAGGATCATCAAGAGCTTTGGCCTTGCGGATTCGGCAAAGGTGAGCGAAATTGAACGCATTGCTAAAAATCTTCTGTGGAAGAATATGGGCACTTTTGTGTCGCAGAGCTGTAAGTAATGCAAAATCTAGTTTCCCCTTCAGCTTACCTTGCAAGCCTTATTGGCTCTGGGAGCAACTGCCATTTCTACCTAAAATGGCCACTGATGCTTTAATTACAGTCACCCAGGTTGCCGTGCTCCTTGGTCTTGGTGTTGGCCTTACGGTGGGCACAATCATCGGCGGCATTCCCGCCCTGGCATCGTTGCCTTTCGCTTTTATCCCACCAGCTTCCAGATTAATAGCCAAATGTACATGCGACTTGATTCTTACCTTGGCGGCGGCCTTCACCAGAAAGGGCAAGTTTGTGACGAAGCAGGACTTCGAAGAGTCATTGGGGCAGTATCGCGCCAGGCGTGCAGGCCTAGGAGCCAACGGGGGAACGGCATCCGTGAGAGCGCTTGTCCACAACGAGATTGACCGTCTGATCCCGATCCACTCGGTCAAGGTCTACGAGCCTATGAGCATCGCGAAGATGCGGACCGAGTTCCAGCGAATCGTCGCACGGCACCGCTTTACGCTAGACGAGGATTTCATCCCGACGTACGACGAAGAGGAAACCGATGTAGGGGCGGAGGATGTGCAGGGCCTCGGCCAGTGGGCTGACCAGAGGGAAAAGAGCCCTTCTACTCAGACTGCCATTTCGGATTATGGAAGCTCGAGCCACAGCCCGGATATCGCGTGGTCCGAGCCGTCGAGCATCAGCCCAGCCCAATCGCCTCAGATGCATGGCATGAAGTCGATGGACCAAACCATCTACGGCGCCGAGCCCAAGATACATCAGCAATCTGCGAATGTGGCCGAATTACCTGGTACTATGATGACTGATCCATGGCATGGGGGCGTGTCTGAGTTGCCTGCCTCAACAGGGAGAAATCCCTATTATCCTGGCATCTCAGAGCTCCCCTAATTAATATCAGATGATTCACATGAAAGTATGGGCACAGGGTTACGTAATCACCTTCTTAAATAGAAATGGGCTATTGACTTCTGGAACGAGCCACGGATAATGGCTGGAAATGGTTGGTTGGCTGACCCTTGCGAAAAATGGCAAAACCCGGGGACAAAAATTTTCCTTATAGTATATGTACTAGACAGAATGCTCGGTGATTGATATTATACCCAAATAGTAATGGCTATAGAACTTAGGAAATAATAATTCCACGCCACGATGAGGCTCCAGTCCCTATTTAGATGAAGACTAGGTATTGCTATTAAATTGCTAAACTAGTCATGACGTAACACTACCTTGCTAGCCGACAATCTTGGAAAGAAAATTGTATGGTGCATTTTGTACAAGAAATATAGCGAACACATGTTTGTCTTCACAGTACCATTTTTGTTACGCAGATCAGGCTTAACGCGTCTTCACTTCCAATACACAGAGAATAAACTTGTTGAGCTACTACGCTTAAGACGTTCCCAGATGATGACAATTCATACAATGTAATGAATATTGGTACCAACGAATGTTTGTTAGTCGTAACGACGCTGCAAAGCTGTTTGTAAGTCTAAGATATATACAAATGAATGACCGAGGCTCGTTCCCGTGACCCTAGTAACCCCTGTGACCACCAAGAACGCCAAATGATGCAAGATACCCCTCTAGACCATGAACAAATCCTATGATGACATCTTCTCCTGAGAAGTTGTCCGCCACGCTTCGATTACTCTAAGCACGGAAAGCACGCACCCTCCTGCCAGCGGCACCCATTCCCAAGTCCATGCTCTGACCGCTTGTGCAAGTTGTACCAGCAGCCATCGACATCACAGCGGTCCAGGAACCAGACGCGCATCGCTGGAAAGATGACCCACCAACGCAGTTCCACATGCCCTCAGTCGAGCAGGCTCCTGACAATCCACCAGTTGAACCGGAACCAGGGGTAACAGTAGGAACGGCGGAAGAGGTGGGAACAGCAGCAGAAGAAGATGGGACGATGACGGAAGAGGTAGGGACAGCGGAAGAGGTAGGGACAGCGGAAGAGGTAGGAACAGCAGAAGAAGTAGGGACGGCAGAGGAGCCAGCACTGGTGGTAGCTGAGGCCGCGGCAGTGCTTGTGGGTACGGCAGTGCTTTCGGGGGAGCCGCCAGTAGTCAGGAAAACACCGCCAGCAGGTGCTGACGAGGGGGCAGCAGATGCAGATGCAGATGCAGGTGCAGATGAAGACCCGGATCCAGAACCAGATCCAGAGCCAGAGCCGGAGCCGGAGCTTGAGCCAGAGGCGCACCCATCGTTACCGCAGGTGGCAACTCCGTACGCTCCAGTGTTATCCTCAACGGACTGACCAGGGTCTGCGAACTTGTAGTCAACACTTTCTGGAGTCTTCGGGTGACTTCCAATGTTTAGAACCACCATGTCGGGTAGCTTGTCAAAGTTGGACTGGGATCCACTAGTACCAGTGAGCTCAAGGGGGCCGCAGTTCATATACATCTCCCTGTTTCCGATTCGGTTGAACCAAGTAAAACCGATGACACCCTTTCCGGTAGGAATGTCCGAAGGGATCTTGTAAGGGTATGTGTAGGGATCCGTTCCGGCAGCGTTCTCAGGGAGGTTGCCCGACTGTTGTTTGGCAGGGCAGCCACCTTCGATAGAGTGGATGACCTTCCACTTAGAGTTCGCGGTGGGCGGGTTGTCATAGGTCATGACGACCTGGCAAGAGCCACCTCCGTGAACAGCTGAGCCGATGAAACTGAGCGTTTGGGACGAACCCAGCTCATACGTGTTGGTAGTGCCACCAGTAGCAGTGTAGCCACCGCCAAACTTGCAGGGGAAATCGGAGCCACTTGCATCAAGGGGGCTGTTGTTAAGCGCAGCAGGGTCGAAGGGCGAGGGAGTAGCCATCTTCATGTGGGCGTTGACCGCGGCCACAAGCGCAGCAGAAGCGATAGTCTTTGTCGTGAAATACATTTTGAAAGATGAGATAAATTCGTTCCAGACGATTTAAATCTCGAATCGGATTGTCAAGAAGCGAAGTGGGTAAGAGCTGTATAGCTGATGATCGAATAAAATTCCTGATTCACTGGAAAAAACTAGTCAGTCTCATTTCCGATTCTTATATATCTAAAAGACGCATTGTCCTTTTGCCCAATCCAACAAAAGAGCAGAACAGGCTGACGGCTCTCGAAGAAACACGTCTTATGTTCGAAACTGAGATGGCCCGAGTGGTGGCTCGAACAAGGCCATGGTTGACAAGAAGACAAAGAACTGAGGCAACAAAACAGGGGATCACGAACCTATCGACGGCCTTGTTGTTTCTAAGAAACAAAGCGTAGATGAGCAAAGGACAAAAAGTTTTGCCTCAATAAGGAAGATATCCAATGGTTTGCTTGAGATCGACTCAAAAGGAAAGTTGCTCCAGGCGAGTTGGATATGGGATCAGGGTCTAGCCTCTGAAAGAATGAAGGAAGGACTGTTATGCAAAGACTTGTCGTTGAGACTGCTGTTTGATAGAAGAAACGAAACGACGGAAGGACGACCGAAATGGTCTTATATATTCAATCTTGAGAAAAGGGAACGGGATATTTTGCCAACAAAAGCTAGTCATGCAGCCCAGCAGCGGAGCCCGCACGACTAAGAAGCCTAGCGGAGGCGCTGCAGGAACACGGTCCTATTCACAGATGGTTGGATGCGGTTGAACAGTCTAGAGCGGTCATGGTAGGGCCCACTTGGACCTTGCAGCTGGATGTAGATCATAAGGGGAGACATCTTAGTGGGAAGAAGAGGCGATTCGAGGTCAGCCCCGGACCATCATGGTGCAATCGGTTTCATGGGGGGATATGGTCGGTTACGTGGAGAACATGACAGGGGGATAGGTTCCAGGGGAAAAAAAGAATACGGGAAGTTGTGGCTAGAAACGCAATCCCGCTGGGTTAGGGGGCGGAGATCCCATCCGAACTTGTACAATAGTCATTGAAAGAATACGGGTGAGGAGAAAAAAAGAGGCAAACGAGTCCGTATGAGACCCATGTCTTGCGTCTAGTTAATAGGCTAGCAGTTGTCGTTCAACGAGTCGGACTCAGACCCACAACCGCCCGCAGTCTTTCAAGCAGACATACTCGCTCGCACTAGCGTAGAATACCTAGTGTAGGTAGTTACGAGCTCCGCATTCCAACCGCCAGCCTATTATTTGTACTGCAAGTTAACATGACGAGAGATATCAAAACTCGGAAGAAAAGGAAGAGGCAAGATAGAGCTTCGAATCAGAGTATTATTCGTATTTTCGCGCATTTAGAGGTTTGCGACGTCAGTTGCATTAGCACTAGATTAGATTGTCATACCGGCGGTCTATCCGTTGTTCGATTTGCCTGATTAGGAAATCAAAGGCCTCCAATTCCTTTTGTGTAAGGCTATCCTGAGAATTGGGAACCTGTGACGGTGACCATCACTTACGATTTGTGTTGCCCTACCCTATGAAAGTTATCAATGTTGCAGACCGTACAGTAAAACAAGCCAGCTGCATATGGGCGGCTAAAGTTCAGTGAGCGAGAACTCGACTGATCGTCGCGCTTATTCTCCTTTTTTCCCTAATCCCTTGCCAGGTCAATAGACGAAAAAGGGGCAATAGGGGGCTGCGCGTCACTACCTGTTGAAGAATGCAACAGCATCTCTAGGCGGCAAACTCTTTAGAGTCTGTGTGAAGATCTTGGGTTACAACCGCTTGCAAGCTTCTTAGTGGTGCGCAGCGTTGCGCAATGCGACGAACTCTAGCCATTCACGGTAGGGAGACAAGGATAAGTTTGTAACCCCCTGCAGGCTACCTGGCTAATTGGTGACCAATGAAATCTCATCATTGAGACTAAGCATCGCCGAGCTGGATTTTTCTGTCCCTGCGTGGCTGATATCAGTGCGCTAGCAGTAACGCTTGTTAGTCCGCTTGTGGGGCTCCGGTAGTGAGCGGCGGGCCCACATGCAAAGGACAGGCAGAACTACCTAACCTTAGGTACTCCAGCTGATTGTGAAACAGACTTGGTTTCAGCACCTTTAGACTGACAGTTTGTTTCTAACCGCTTTAGTCTAGCAACGAGGGGTATAAAATCGACGTGTGGTCAATAGTTATTACGTTTATGTTTCACATGAAGGTGGAATTTGGCGTATATAGAATTGAAACTTTGGTTTGTTCGTGCTTTAATAATTCAATGGTTCCCTTTCGCTATAACTTTCTGTTACCGGTTTGTGCAAGCTTATCACTGTGGTCTGTATATCACGAATCGATTGGTGGATATTGACCTTGTCCTCGACTCGTCTCATGTCATCAATCATCTAATTATCACTTGGACCGCAAACCGACTCGGTCGCTTTCCCACGGGGTTGTCTAGGCTCTCTACTCCTAGTTCATTCTGTTGACGTTGGCGTCCAACACCGAGTCATTAAAACATGACAGCTACAGGAGGCTTCAGGACGCCCGCCGCTCACCTCAACATGCATGACATTCCGTGACTCGTGGTTATCGCACGCATGATCAATAGCGCCTGTCACACGCGTAGTCACAATGGTTCTAGAGCTACTAGTATGACCGTTAATGGAGAAAAGCTAACGACGTCACGGCTAGTTTATGCGGCTTATGCGGCGACGGATTATATTCGACGCGGTTCTAGTCGCAAAATGCCCGAAGCTTCTCCGTGGTTTTTACCGTGACTCAGGCACTACGGTCAGGTTAACTATTTCTTGTAAGGCGGCGACTTAATGGTAGATGCGGCGCTCGGCAATCTTAGAGCCGAGTATGTTGATCTAGATATTTCCCAGAACAGGAATGTACTTCCGATGCGGAAGTACTGCAGCGCATCCCAGTGATCGAATAAACTTTAAATTGTGGAAAGCCTTGCAAGAGCCTTGTGCGACGTCGCGGTGCGGTTCCAGCTGTTCATCGCGCTCCCAAACTACTACGGCCCGTAAAGATCAATTTGATCTTCAGGTATCCTAGATGTGGAGCTGCCAAGCCGTCAACCTCGCAGCCACCCCTAGTGACGATACCCCGGTATGGGCCAGCAAATCGACGGCCCGGGTAGAACAAGTTTCATATGCCTCTGCTCACAAGCTCATAAGGCTGGATTGATAGGAGATTTTAGATTCTTGGCAAGTTTTGTTGGGGGGTGAAAATAAAGCAATCAGATGGGACTATATCAACCCAAGAGAACAACTCAACGACTGTTTTATGTGCCGTTCGGGGACATTGGGCAATACCTTACTGATGCGCAGCGAATACAACAAGTAAATATAACGTTGATAGGACAAATGCCCATGAACCTGGGACCGGGTCAAAGCCATGGTAGGCCGTGTGAGCGCTTCAGTCTAGCCCAATCGTGATGATTAGTAATATTGCGTACCGTACAACAAAGCCTTCTTCCTGGTAGTTGGAACCAAAGTGTCGATAACTTGCCAAGCTTAGGAACTGTAATGGCGCAGATATTTAGTTTAACGCGTCCCAGTTCGTGGCCCAAGGGGACTTAATCAAGCTCTATTTAGGCTAGGCGTGACATAGCCAAGTTATACACTGACTACCTTGTTGATATTATCTGATCATCGTCACGACTCCAGATCTTGTTCGGTTGCTAACATCTATTATGAATAACGACCTTCATGCTAAAAGCATTAGTACCACGGCGACACCCTAGAGTTCCTATCCATCTAACTTCCGAGTTCTCATCCGGTATTGGAAGTTTTTGCCTCAATGTCTAGTCTTGGGGCTATCCCACGCAATGTGCTCCGTCGATTGCGCCCTGATCTGAACCTGGACTACCTCCTAATTGAACCTGTCAGATACCTGTGCGAAAGAGAAGTAATATTTTTGCAATAGAAAGCTGGTTAAGTAACTTCACTTACAGACAGCACTGGCTTTCTCGTCGCTATCAACTTGCTGTGGAGCGAAATGATCACTATCGGTAAAACCGTAGTCTTCTCTCGTCCATTTTTTCATCTTTTGAGTGCGGAATTCATGAAAATCCCACTCGCGGTCTTCCAACTCGCCGGGATTATTGAAGATATAAACCTCGCACTCAACTTCTTCGCCTTCAACGTTCCCATTTCCTTTGTCATCTCCCACTTTTGAAAGGAGGCGTACTTTGACTGTCTTCCGATCATACTCGGAGCCCTCGAACTGATCCAGGTGATACATATTGGCATCTGTCAGACCTGTCACATACATACCCCTGACTTCGTGATTGGGATCTGGAATGACGCCTGGATAATCTGCCCACTTGACTCGACTGCGAAGGAAGACCAATCAGTACCATGCTGATAGCATCATCAAAGTCCTGTCGTCAGAAGGCCGTCCAAAAAGAATGGAAACTTACCGACGACAGTGTCCATGGAGTATGGCTGGCTGAAACTGGTGCAGGCTTCTTA
The DNA here is from genome assembly GCA_007182795.1 of Xylaria flabelliformis. NCBI lineage: Eukaryota > Fungi > Ascomycota > Sordariomycetes > Xylariales > Xylariaceae > Xylaria > Xylaria flabelliformis. The sequence goes on from VFLP01000016.1 coordinate 67,417, forward strand.
ATACCGCAACGTCGTCGGTAGAAAACCTATAGCAAACTGTGAAGAAGACCTCTGGGGCCATCTAGTATCCAGTCAATAAAACCACCAAAATATACGTGACATCGGTTATCTCACGAGTGTGCCTATCAAGATCAGCCTGTAAAGTCACTGTATAAATGGACTGGCGTACTCACCGTAAAAGAAGGCAGCGTGTGTCCCGCCCTGTGAGCTACCCATGATGGAAGAGATGCCTTTATAAGACCCGTGGGCTTTCTAGTGCTTATTAGTTTACAACATCCTGATAACATACTGCTATAAATATTGCTTGTAGCTTACTCTGATAGAGTCCACGTTCAGGTGGATAAAATGCCCAGTACTTCTATTGAAGGCGTGAAGTCCGAGTGCGGAGTATGATAGTCTGGTCTAAAGTATACCAAGTTCTGGGAGAAAGAATGAAAAATTAGGGAAACAGTGAGATGAGAGCCAGGCAGTTTCTTCTTCCGAGACCTACATTAGGTTTCGATGGTATGACCACCCTACATAGTGAATATTAAATACTTGTTTGTTTCCACGAAGCTGCTACACACAGCGGGGGGACCAAGACATAGATACCTAAGTACCTTCAAGGCCCCGAGCAGCGCTCACACCTTCAAGTGGCGCCCCCACCTTGGGAAAATGTGGGACTACTGATAGGGAGCTTGCTTTATCAACGCGTCGTCATCTAATCGATAAATGGATTAAGAGCAAAGAAGAAGCGTACTAGACCTAGATGAGTAAAGTGGCCGCACATGGATTAGCCACGCTAGGAGAGCTTACGCCAATGAAAATGATTTCGCTCTCGGTAAAACATGGGGCCTAGCGTTGTATAGATACATATCGGCAGCAGCAACCCCCAAACCTTCTGTGTAGAGTCGATGTCAGTGTCTCTGGTGGCTCTTGAACTTTTGAGCATTTGGAGCTTTTACCCTCAACCTTTGCAGCTCGCAGTTGTCCGTCCAAGGCTACGGATCGCATCTTTCCTATTCTTTTAGTGATACCCCCGAACCAAGTCGGATTGTTCTTCTTCATTTAATTCCGTTGCGATCTACTCATATACGCCTACGCGACTAGACGCTTTTTCTTTCTGAACGATAGTAGCTATTTCGTCGCATCCCAACTGGACGCGGCGGCATCCCTCCACCCGCTCTCTATTTTCGCTATAGTCGAGCGTATCGCGCGCGCGGTGCATTCTATGACCTAGGGACTCTGAGGATTGGTATGCGCACTATTTCATCAAACGTACTGCGCACATGCGGGAGCCGCCGTCATGTCGGCAGCTCAGCTTGAGGACATAGTCAAGAGATTGACTGTCCAAGAAACTGGTAAGCATTTCCTCCCCGCGCACTTATGCACATCATGCCGGAACGTGAATGATAGTCGACAGACACAAACCCGCCCATTGCGCATGGTGTACAATCTCGGAGGTCTCTTGCTAACGGGTCGTTTCTTAGAACCGAAGTCGAAATATGAAGCTGCCTGCTCGCTGCGGGACAGCCTTGACCACTACACCAATGGACCAATCTATTCTCATTTTCTGTCCCGGGTGATGCCCTTGATAATCAATATCCTACGAGGACCCTGCATTTTCCAAAACACGTCAATAGAGCAGGTAAGTGGTGGTGTTTATCATTGTGCTCAGCGTAACCTCGAACAATCTAACATTCGATTCAGAAACTGCGGCATTGTATTCTCGAGATTCTCCATCGCCTCCCGACCCATCAGACGCCCACCGAACCCTTCGAGCAATACGCCAAAGAAGTGGTTGATCTTCTAATGACGCTGGTACGCAATGACAATGAAGATAATGCCACACTATGCGTAAAGATCATCTCCGATGTCATGCGGCATCAGCCAAAAGTGCTGCACGACAGGGTCCAGCAATTCTTGACGCTGATCCAAGAGCTCTTTGAGCAAATGGAAAAGGTTGTGCGGGAACAATTAGACAATACCGCTCTCCCCACCAATGCGACAGCACCACCTTCCACGCCAGGAAGCACGCAGACTAACTTTCAATCGCCTCGGCCTGGATCGCCCGTTGCCTCCGTGACAGATCTCGGTCAAGACTTGCAGCAGCAGAGCCGTCCGCTGTTAAAGGGAATGCAGTCATTCAAGGTCTTGTCCGAATGCCCCATCATCGTTGTTTCGGTTTTCCAGACATATCGTAACATTATCCAGCAAAATGTGAAGTTGTTTGTCCCCTTGATCAAGTCGGTACTGTGTCTTCAAGCAAAAGCACAAGAGCAGGCTCACAGCGAAGCCAAGGCGAGAGGGGTCATTTTCACTGGAGTTAGCCCAAGCATTAGGAATCGCGCAGCTTTTGGGGAGTTTATTACTGCTCAAGTGAAGACCATGAGTTTTCTGGCGTATTTACTTCGCCAGTATTCCAGCCAACTGGCGGACTTCTTACCGACTTTGCCGGAGATAGTTGTTCGCTTACTGAAGGACTGCCCTCGAGAGAAATCTGCTGCACGTAAAGAGTTGTTGGTTGCTATCCGCCACATCATTAACTTCAATTTTCGCAAGATATTCTTGCCGAAAATCGACGAGCTCCTTGAAGAGAAGACCCTGATCGGAGATGGCCTGACTGTGTATGATACTATGAGGCCGTTGGCGTACAGTATGCTGGCCGACCTAATACACCACGTCCGCGACTCTCTCACACCAGAACAGATTCGAAAAACTGTCGAAGTCTACACCAAAAATCTGCAAGACAATTTCCCGGGCACGAGCTTTCAGACAATGAGTGCCAAGCTGTTGCTGAACATGGCAGAGTGTATTGCTAAGTTGCCAAATAAAGTTGATGCTCGGCACTATCTCTTGATGATTTTGAATGCGATCGGAGACAAGTTTGCTGCCATGAATAGACAGTATCCGAATGCTGTCAAGCTCTCCAAACTGTATGCACAACAAGCTGCCGATACGACACCCGAAACATATCTGGCAGGCGGTGAAAGTCCTGAATGGGACGAGATCGATATTTTTACTGCAATGCCAATTAAAACCTCGAATCCGAGGGAGAGAAACGCAGATCCTGTGGCAGATAACAAGTTCTTGTTCAAAAACCTGATGAATGGTTTGAAGAACACATTCTATCAGCTCAAAGCCTGCAATGCCTCGATCAACATCGACTCACATAATGCTCCTCCACATTGGCAAGATGTTTCGTACGGCTTCACAGCGGAAGAAGTGAAGGTGATTGTCAAACTTCTTCGTGAGGGTGCCTATGTTTTCCGATACTACGAAATTGAGAAACCGACTGCTGAAGCCCAGTACGCTTCTACAGTTGAGTACATGGCTAATTTTTACATGGTATCCTCTAGTAAGGAAGAAAAGGATCTTCTGGAGACTTTTGCTACCGTCTTCCACTGTATTGATCCTGCCACTTTCCATGAAGTATTCCAGCAGGAGATCCCACACTTGTATGATATGATCTTCGAGCATACGGCTCTCCTGCACATTCCCCAATTTTTTCTTGCCAGCGAGGCGACATCTCCGAGCTTTTGCGGAATGCTGTTAAAATTTCTCATGGGAAGAATCGATGACGTGGGATCTGCGGACGTCAAAAAGTCTTCCATTTTACTACGACTTTTCAAATTAGCGTTCATGGCGGTCACCCTTTTTGCGACGCAAAACGAGCAAGTGCTCCTTCCCCACGTTGTTGACATCGTGACAAAATCAATCGATCTTTCGACAAAGGCAGATGAGCCCATGAACTACTTCCTGCTTCTCCGTTCTCTGTTTAGGAGTATCGGAGGTGGAAAGTTCGAACATCTTTACAAGCAGATTCTGCCTTTGCTTGAGATGTTGTTGGATGTGCTGAATAACCTCCTCATGGCTGCCCGAAAACCAGCGGAGCGAGACCTCTACGTTGAATTGTGTCTCACAGTCCCCGCGCGCCTTAGCAACTTACTGCCACACTTGAGCTTCTTGATGAGACCTCTTGTTGTTGCACTCAGGGCTGGAACAGATCTGGTGGGCCAAGGGCTTCGTACTCTCGAATTGTGTGTTGACAATCTCACTGCGGATTACCTGGATCCTATCATGGCCCCTGTCATCGAAGAGCTCATGAACGCCTTGTTTGAACACTTGAAACCGCATCCATACAGCCATTTCCACGCCCATACAACAATGCGGATTCTTGGCAAGCTGGGAGGCAGGAATCGGAAATTCATGACTGAGACACTTCCAGTGAATTATCAGCGATACGCTGATGATCCATCGAGCTTTGATATGCGGCTGATCGGTTCGAAGAAAGATCGAGCCTTTCCAGCTGGAGTTGGAATTGATTTTGCGATCCGGAAGCTCATGGAAATCCCGAAACCATCCAAAATGAACAATGTGAAACAGCAGGATAGTTATTACAAAAAGCAAGCGCTGCAGCTTATAAAAACTCAGATCAAGTTGCGTATTGGTGTCGATCACTTGCCCGAAGACCTTCCGCGACTTGTCCGACTTCAGATGCAGGATATCTTGGCAAAGAAACCATCTGCTAGCTTTAGCGCCTTTGAGACTTCAAATCGGGAGTGTTCTGTCGCCAAGAGGGACGAGGAAAATCTTACCATGAAACGCCTCATCAAGGCAATCATGTTTGCCGAATCACTTCCCGAATTTCGTGAAGAGGCTGATGTATTTCTGATGAATATATGCCGGCATTTTACTATCATTGAAGTCGGTCGTGCCTTGGTCGATATCAAGAAAGAACAGAGCCCATTTGATCCCAAAGCTGGTGAGGGGCCTCTTTTCATTGATGCCCGTGTTCTAGCAGACGCGATTGTGGAATCGCTCGCGTCAGAACTTCCAGAGGTCCGAGATGCCGCGTTTCGAGCCGTACGAGCGGTCTACGACTCTACAATTACCATCCTGGGGGGTCAGAACCATATTGGTCGGAATCTGAGCTTCTTCGCTCATCTGAGCAAAACGTTTTGTCATGCCTGTTTTGAAGAAGAATGGTATACCAAGGCTGGCGGCACGCTCGGAATCAAGTATCTCCTTGACCAAGTTGAACTTGGGGATCAGTGGCTCATTTCAAAGCATTTCGAGTTCATCAGAGCTCTTATGTACGTCATTAAAGATATGCCGCAAGACCTTCCGGAGAAAACTCGCAGCTCGGCTCAAGTTACGCTTGAGGTGTTGTTACGACGGATCACAAAGAACGTAAAAAAGGAAGATGCGCTGCCCGCTCAGACACAGCCAACACAGTCTCAGTCCAAGCATATACGACTTGCGCAAATCTGCATGTTCTTCAACGACGAGCTTTCCCATATGAACAAGCATGTTCGAGGTACAGCACGAAGATCTCTCGAGATCATTGCCGAGGCTACAAAGGCAGAAATATGGGAATTGGTCGAGCCGCACAAGGATCGTCTATTGTCGCCAATATATGCTAAGCCACTGCGAGCTCTACCATTCGCGACTCAGATCGGATACATTGATGCCATCGCATATTACATGAGTCTGAAAAGCAACTTTGTCTCTTTTGACGACCATCTTAATCGCTTACTGATGGAATCTTTAGCACTGGCTGACGCAACTGACGAATCACTGGCCGGCAAACCGGCCGAGTTCCGGACACATGAATCGATTGTTAATCTTCGTGTAGCTTGTATCAAGATTCTGAGCAAGGCGATGGGCTTTGAAGATTTCCAGAAAGGTCAAAATAACCCCACGCGGACAAGAGTCGTATCGGTATTTTTCAAATGCTTGTACTCGGAGTCAAAGCCTACCATTGAAGCTGCTAATGATGCTATCAAGGCTGTCTTACTTCAAACGAATAAATTGCCCAAGGATCTACTGCAACAGGGTCTCCGCCCTGTATTGGCCAATCTCCAAGACCCAAAACGGTTGAGTACACACGGACTGGACAACCTGGCAAGGCTCCTGCGTCTGTTGACGACATACTTTAAGGTAGAGATTGGCGCTAGACTCTTGGACCACATCAAGGTACTCGCAGAACCAAATTTCCTGCAGCAGATATCGTTCACCTTTTTCGAGCAGAATAACCAGATGAAGGTTATTGCAGCTGTCTTCAACATATTTCATCTCTTACCACCAGCTGCAGAGCAGTTTAAGGAGAGACTCATTGATACCTGTCTTGAGCTTGAAGACAAGCTGCGGCGCACGCACCACAGCCCCTTCCGCCCTCCTTTATTCAAGTTCCTGAACCGTTATCCTGCCGAGGTGTGGAATTTTCTTAGCGGAAAGCTGGAGGATATCAAATATGGCCGCTTCCTCGCCCAAGTGCTCTCAAGCCCTGATAGCAAACCACTTCGCGACCACGCTACTGCCAGTCTCGAGTCTTTGATGTCTACCTGTAACCAAATATGGAACAGTCCGAAGGACACTAAATTCGTGGCAGTCATCAACACAATTAACATTCTCAACTCACTAAGCCAATTTGAAGACACACAAGGTTGGATGGAGCGGAAAGATACGATTAATACATTGAAACAGATTGGAAAAGACCTGGAGCGCCATCTCCGCTTGAACGAACTGCCTCCAAACCTGCGTTTACCTGCAGATCAAGCTGCAGAACAATTGATGGGTATTTTCACAAAATCGCTGTCGCTGAAGCCTAGAGACCTCGATCCTCTGTTTAGTTTGGTTGACTCGATCACCGCGGAAGAGTTACGCGCCACTCCATCCGTCTTCACGTATCTCTACACTCACGTAATTTGCAGCGACTCTATTGAATTCTGGAAGTCTATCATCATGCGTTGCCTCGACCTATATGCTGGAAAGAATGTTAGCCAGAAGACGAAGTGCTTTCTCCTCCGCAATATTGTCAACCCTATCGTTGCTATGGATGTCATGCGGCACTGGAGTCCTTCAAACCCAACCCGCCCCCAGAGGCTTATGGACAGGTCGATAATCGAATCTATCAATGTCAAGATATGGAAAGTCAACCTCGGAGATCCCCAAGAAGACCTTGCCCTACCAGGGATTGACCATACGCGAATGGAAGTTTTACAATTATCTGCTATGCTCGTCAAGTACCACCATGCAATCCTCCAGGATGCTAGGAAGGATATTATCAAATTTGGCTGGACCTACATCCGGTTGGACGACGTTATAAATAAGCATGCCGCATATGTTGTGATTGGGTACTTCATAGCGCACTACGAGACTCCGCCGAAGATTGTAACTCAGGTATACTATTCTCTTTTGAGAACTAATCAGAACGAAGGCCGTGCACTGGTCACTCAAGCCCTGGAACTCATGGCTCCAGTGCTCCCGAAACGCTGCAATACTGTGCCCGGAGATCGGAATGCTGTATGGGCCATGGCACCGCGACGTATTTTGGCAGAAGAAGGCCAGAACGCTCAGCAAATGACGAATATTTTTCATTTTCTCGTCAGACACCCCGATCTATTCTACGAGTCCAGAGACAAGTTTGCTCTATTGATAATCACCTCGCTTCGAAAAGTGTCTTCGCCTCAAACATCTTCTAATGAGAGCAAAAAGCTAGCGCTCAATATGATGTGGCTAATCTGGGAGTGGGAGCAAAGGCGAATTGGAGGGAAATCTAGTGCACCTCCAAGGGCCTTCTCAGAATCCCCAAATTCTAAGAAACGCAAACTAGAGAGCGACTCGTCTACATCCCCTCCGACGGTCCGCCAGACTGCACCGGCTGAGAGAGCTGAGTTTCAGATTCCTCAGGGATTCCGACTTAAGATGATTAAGTATCTCATTGAATTTATTGCTCAGCTCAATGAGAGGTACAAACTTCCCTCTGTGAAACCGAAAGATCCCACAGCTCCAGGGCATGCCATACCTGCGCCGTCCACGGAGCTTTGTATGAAGGCAATGTCGCTTCTGTATAATCTACTACAACCTCAGTGCTGGGGTGACCTGGACGTTGACTTATTCCCCACTATTACCGATGTGGTTCTTGCGAGCGAAAGGACAGCTAAAATTCTCAATGCCGATCCATCTGACAAAGATAACTACGATGAGAAGTTCATTACAAACATCATTAACACGCTGCAAGTAGTCCGCATTATTCTCAACTCGAAGTCGGACGAATGGATCCTGAGAAGCATGCCATCTGTGCAAAAAGTTCTTGATAAATGCTTGAAGACAGAAAACCCGGAAATCCAGGATTGCTTGCACTTCGCTGGCAAGGAATTCGATGGTGGCCGCATTATCAAGTCTACAGTACAACGGGTACTGGATGCTGTACCAGAGGATGTTCCCATGGAAGATGCAGATGCAGAAGGCGAATCCGAAACACCTACATCTGAGATCATCACCTTCCTATCTACCATTGCGACAGAAACCATGGCAAACTCCCAATATGGCGCTGGTGTAAATATCTTATGGTCACTGGGACGGCGCAAACCTACGATTATTGACCAGCATATTCCGGCGTTGATGAAAGCTTTACAGACGAAGCTTGCAAGAGATCATGTTCAACACTGGACCAGTGTATCCTCACATCAAATGACCCAAAATACAATGCGCCCCCAAGAGCAGAATGGACAAAGCGGAGAGATGACATCTTACGATCTGAAGATACAGACCGATCTCATGATTAAGGCGATCGAGGTGACCGCCATGCGCATGGAAAGTCTAGCCGACAATCGACGGCCATTCCTAAGTGTTTTGGCAACTCTCGTCGAGAAATCACAAGACAACGCGCTTTGCGAGAAAATCTTGGAGATGGTCGAAGGCTGGGTATTTCGAGCTGAGGGTACTTGGCCTACATTAAAGGAAAAAACGGCCGTGTTGCACAAGATGCTCTCGTTTGAGCATCGTAGTGATCCAACAATGCTAGCAAAATTCCTTGACTTGGTGATCCGCATCTATGAAGATCCTAAGATTACTCGAACAGAACTTACAGTGCGTATGGAGCATGCATTCTTGATCGGAACACGGGCACAAGATGTCGAGATGCGTAACCGATTCATGTCTATTTTTGATAAGAGTCTTTCCAAAACCGCAACAGCTCGCTTGTCATACGTGATCACATCACAAAATTGGGACACACTCGCGGATTCTTTCTGGCTGGCTCAAGCTAATCAACTCCTCCTTGGGGCTGTTGAAATGAACGCTAATATTCAACTCCACCACGAAGATTTCCGAACGCTTCCTGCTTCACTCGTATTTGGCGCCTATGCCAAAGACTCTCGAGAACCCCACGCAATGGCAGATGATAAGTATGAAGCGTTCATGGCCAACCACCGAAGATTCGTTTCTGAACTGGGCGAAGTTAAGTTACGAGATGTGATAGAGCCAATCTCACAACTCCAACACGTTGATAGCAACCTGGCCCATGAACTTTGGGTTGCCTTATTTCCAATGTTTTGGGCCGCCACTATACGGGAGGAAAAGACCGACATTGAGAAAGGCATAGTTGTATTGCTTTCCAAAGACTATCATTCTCGCCAGATGGATAAACGTCCAAACGTCGTGCAGACCTTGCTGGCAGGTGCAGCCAAATCATGGCCAGAGTGTAAAATTCCCCCACACATTCTGAAGTTTGGGGCTAAGACCTATGATGCTTGGTACACTGCCATGGTTCAACTAGAAAAGTCCGTCGTCAAGCCGGAGATCGACTCTATCACTGTCAGAGAAAGCACGCTTGACGCGCTCGTTGAGTTGTACTCCAATCTGAAGGAAGATGATCTATTCTATGGAACATGGCGTCGGCGGTGTCAGTTCGTGGAAACGAACGCCGCGTTATCGTACGAACAGAACGGTATGTGGGACAAGGCGCAGAAGATGTATGAAGCGGCACAAATCAAGGCTCGTACAGGTGTCATCCCATTCTCACAGGGTGAATATATGCTGTGGGAAGATCATTGGGTCCTATGTGCCCAAAAGCTTCAACAGTGGGAGATCTTGCAGGACTTTGCTAAACATGAGAATCTGCAAGATCTCCTTCTTGAATGCGCCTGGAGAAATATCGACATGTGGCAAAACCAGGAACACCGTGAAAGTTTGGACATGATCATCAAGGGAGTAATGGACGCCCCGACTTCTCGACGGACGTTCTTCCAGGGCTTCATGTCTCTCCTTAAGTTCCACAACAAGCAAGAAACAGGCCAAGACTTTTCCCGTGTTTGTGACGAAGCTATCCAGCTATCTATTCGGAAGTGGCACCAGCTTCCTAAACGCCTCACTGCTGCTCATATTCCGATGCTGCATAACTTTCAACAGCTCGTGGAGCTTCATGATGCCAGTGTCATATGTCAAAGCCTGGCAAATACCAATCAAGCCAATCTGGACGTTAAGTCTGGGGAGTTGAAACTTCTTCTTGGAGCCTGGAGAGACCGTCTACCGAACACTTGGGATGATATCACTGACTGGCAAGACCTAGTTACTTGGCGACAACACATTTTTGGCTTGATCAACGGCACTTACTTACAGTTACTGCCTCAACAAGGCCAGAACGCGAACGGAGCGTCATTTGCATACCGCGGCTATCATGAGACTGCGTGGATAATCAATCGTTTTGCGCATGTTGCACGGAAACATAATCTTGCCGAAGTCTGCATAAATCAACTCAGTCGCATTTACACACTGCCTAATATTGAGATTCAAGAGGCTTTTCTTAAATTGAGAGAGCAGGCGAGATGTCATTATGAGAATCCAGAAGAGCTTTCAAGTGGTTTAGATGTGATCAACAATACTAATCTGAATTACTTCAACAATCAACAAAAGGCCGAGTTCTATACACTTAAGGGAATGTTTCTAGAGAAGCTTGGGCAGCATAGCGAAGCAGACGGAGCTTACGGGACAGCACTATACTATGATATCAGCAAAGCCAAAGCCTGGGCTGAATGGGGCTACTTCAACGATCGAAAATTCAAGGCAGATCCGTCTGATACTAATTCTGCCCGGCAAGCTGTGTGTTCGTACCTCCAAGCCATTGGCAGCTACAAGAGCAGTAAAGCTCGGAAGCTAATCGCACGTATACTGTGGCTGTTGAGTCTGGATGATTCCAATGGAACGATAGCGGCAGGCTTCGACGATCATAAAGGAGAAACCCCTGTTTGGTATTGGATCACGTTCATTCCACAGCTATTGACTGGTCTTGGTCACAAGGAAGCACCTAAAGTCCACGGAATCCTACTCAAGATTGCTAAGGCTTATCCGCAGTCTCTATACTTTCAACTACGGACCAATCGTGAGGACATGTTAATGATCAAGAAAAATCAAGAGGCTAAGGAGAAGGCACGACAACGCGCCCAGTCTGCGGCGGCAAACAGAAAGTCAAGCACCTCCCCGTCTCAGACCAAACAAGAAAATCCTCAAACTAAAGCAGAGCCATCCTCCCGACCACAGACATCGAATGGAGACAATGTACAGCCGAAGACAGAGCAGAATGAAAACGGAGCCAGCACCACCGGTACAGCACCTGCAGCTAATGGCGACCAGCAGGTACAATCCTCCAAAGATGGTGCAACCTCGACAACCGGCCAAAAGAAGCCCCCTTGGGAGCATACCGAAGAGATTATGTCGGTTCTTAAAACAGCTTTCCCTCTCCTTGCTTTGTCCATGGAAACTATGGTAGATCAGATTCAGAAGTACTTTAAATGCCCACCCGATGAAGACGCGTATCGGCTCATCGTCGCACTTCTTAATGACGGTTTGGCCTATGTTAGTCGCATGCCAGCCTCCTATGCGAAAGACGTCAAGTTGCCCAATGCGACGGAAACCAATATCACACGATTTGCGGAAACGATTCTTCCCGCTCACATCAAGAAGTCATTCGAAGCGGACTTTGTGACTGTCAAACCCACTATGTATGAGTACATCCACAAGCTTCGAAAATGGCGCGACAAGTTTGAGGAGAAACTTGATCTGAGAGATCCAACTGCCTATCTCGAGTCTTACTCGCGGCATCTAAGCGAATTTCGCTATCTAAAATTCGATGACGTCGAGGTCCCCGGACAGTATCTCCAGCACAAGGATAAAAACCAAGACTTTATCCGTATCGATCGATTCCTCCCTAATGTGGACCTTGTGAGGGCTATAGGCGTATCCCATCGCCGACTCAAGATACGTGGTCACGATGGAAGCATACACCCCTTTGCGATACAGCACCCTGCTGCCCGTCATTGCCGCCGAGAAGAAAGAATTTTGCAGCTCTTCCGACACCTAAACCAGACTCTAGCTAAAAAGAAGGAAAGCCGTCGACGTGATTTGCAGTTCACAGTCCCCTTGATGATTCCTCTAGCGCCACACATAAGAATTGTGGCAGAGGATACATCATACATCACTTTACAGGGCGTCTATGAAGATCATTGTCGACGCAATGGTATGCAGAAAGATGAGCCGGTGATGTTCACCATGGATAAATTAAGAGGACTCATTGAGCCGAAAGGGGCCGTAAGTTTTTCTCTGGAACTTTTCTCGTGTTCACTAGTTAACCATCCTGTCCAGAAACCACCGGATCAAACAACAACAGCCCGTCTTGAGGTCTTCTCGGCGATTCAAGAGAAATGGGTGCCTCACACTGTCGCGCTCGAGTATTTCCAATACATCTTCCCGGAATACTCTGACTTCTGGCTGTTCCGCCGGCGATTTTCGTACCAGCTATCTGCCCTTACATTCATGACGTACATTTTATATATGACAGGGCGTTATCCCCACAAGATGAACATTGCACGGGGCTCTGGCAAGATCTGGGGATCTGAGCTTATGTCGCTCATGGCCCCCGGCAAGCCTTTCTTCCATAATCCTGAACCGGTTCCCTTCCGCCTCTCTCCCAACCTGCAAACTCTAATGGGTCCTCTCGCTACTGAAGGCATTTTCAGTTGCTCGATAATGGCAATTGCTCGCTGTCTTACCGAGCCGGAGTTTGAGCTTGAGCATGCGTTGACATTGCTCGTGCGGGATGAAGTGATATTCTGGTTTACCAGCAGCCATCGCGCCATTCACCTCAACGAGACCCAGCTGCGCGAGACTGTTCAAACAAATTGCGACATGGTTGTCAAACGTGCACTCAGCTTAGCACAGCCACCTGTAGGGAGCCTTCCCGCAAACCAGACCGTCATCGATCTCATCGCTAGAGCCGTGAATCCGATGAATCTGGCACAGTGTGATGCACTCTGGATGCCATACCTCTAGATAGAAAGCCGTTCCCTCTCAATTTCCATTGTGGGCGTTGGGTTCGGAAAAAAAGGCGTTTTATTGGTGTGTTTGAGTTGGCATTTTGATAGGCGTTCATTCTGGAGGACGGTTAAGGGGATTAGAAATAATTAGGAGTTATGGGAAACGTTACGAAGCCCAGACAGCAAATTCTTGTATTATTACAAAGTGCAGTCTACCAGTACATGTGAAGTTCGAGTCACATTTTAGCTTAGCTGAACAAAAAAAATCCTCATATTGCTACAAATTACGAAGCGTCTTTATATATGTAACGTCGATACATGACCGCTCTTGTGCCTCAAGCTTGCATCGCAGCCACGCTTGCGCCTGGGACGACTTGTTAATAGGCGCCCGCTTGCATATAAAAGCCGGACGATCTCCGAATATAGAAAAAACCCTTCTCTCACTTCGCCTTCACGGTCCCTACACTATATTTGCCGGCCAAAGTGGCAGCGCCGTATCAGACTTTCAAGACCTACATAGGCTTAAGATCGAAATGAGAATGCCCTTGTCATTGTCCAGTTGGTCGAGAAACCTCCGCAATTTTCATAGTGACATACTTTCCCTCATTAAATCATACAATTGGGGGTCTACTCTCTCGATTCAACCTTATCATTATACTCTCCCTGTCTCCATAAATTCTACATTATGCACGAACACAATCAAATGGGTGCTGACTTTATTTATTTAGTTCTTCTTCCAACTCTAGTCTTGTTAGATCAGACGAAAGAAAAAGCAAGGAATCACGATCTATCTAGATCAAGCCTTCAACTTTAGTTTTTCAAACTCTTCAATAGTTCTCTCGTAGTTGTTGACAGCAGTATTGGCCTCTTCTAGCTTCTCTTTCTCGGCAGCCCGCACGACCTCGCTACTCTTCTCGAAGCCCTCGCGGTTGATCAAATCTTGTTGTTTCTTGACCATCACCTGCTTCTTCTGTAGCTTGCCCTGCACTTTCTTGATGGCGGCATCTACGTCAGGGATCACGTCGGCGACGGAGAGAAGGACAATGATGTTATTCGTCACAACGAACACGGCACAGCCTGCTGGTGAAGCATCTTCTGGGCCAAGAAGCGATAGATCTGATAGGACCTTGCCGCAAAGCGTCTTGATAGAGGCTATTTGCGATGTAATGCTTGCGTTCGACGCTGCGTTGGTAGCCTTGATGAATGCAGTTCCACCAGTCTTGATATTGTACTCTGCAGCTAGAGAGCGCAATGCTCGAGTGCACTGGAGATTAAGCTCATAAGACTCAGCCTCTGCAGGGAAGTAAAGACTGTCGTATGCCACTGGGTAGGGCGACAGCATAATAGACGCTGGGCTGGAGGTTGACCCTTCATACTCCGCTCGTGGAAGACGCTGCCACAACTCTTCAGTAATGAAGGGCATAAACGGGTGAAGAAGCCTGAGCGCAACATCTAAAGCTCTGTATAGAGTTTGTTGCACGCTGTCTTGCTCACTCTTGGTTCCTTCAGTCAGTAGACTCTTGCTGTGTTCGATGAATACATCGCACAACTGGTCATAGAAGAATCGATAAGCAACTTGGGTCGCCTTTGAGAATTCTCTAGCCTCCAATGCCCCATTCAGATCCCTAACAGCACTGTTCATGCAATGCAGGATCCACTTTTCAGGGGTTGAAAGGTTGGCAACGTCGAGATTGGTAGCAGGTTTGAAGTCCTCTGGTAAGCGACCCATTATGTACTTACTTGCTTGCCAGATCTTGTTACAGAATCGTCGATAAGCTGCCATCACTTTAATATCAAAACTGATATCACCACCACCTGTAGTGTATGAAAGAAGCGTAAATCTCAAGGCATCAGCACCACATTCCGGAATTCCACTAGGAAACGCGGTTTTCTGGTATTTAGTTGCTCTAGCGATTTCGGTTTCCTTGAGGTTACCCACACGGAGTTTTGCATGAAGCGCCTCGAGATCAATGCCATTGATGATGTCCAGAGGGTCGATGACATTACCCAGAGACTTGCTCATCTTTCGGCCTTCCGAATCTCGAATCAAGCTGTGGCAGTAGACCTCACTGAAAGGTACTGAGCCCGTAAGTTTCACACTAAGCATAATCATGCGGGCCACCCAGAAGAACACTGCGCCTTTCGTTAGCCTTGCCGTTGTGCGTGGAGATTAGACTTTTTCTAATGATGCATATGTATGCACATTTCATGGATCAAATTTTGTTTCAAAGACGACTTACGGATATCCCAGCCTGTCTCGAGCAAACTGGTGGGGAAAAAGTTCTTGAAGTCTGGAGTCTCGTTAGGCCATCCGAGAGTAGCCATCGGCCATAAACCTGAACTGAACCAGGTGTCTAGACAGTCAGGGTCTTGCTCCAGGCGGAATTTCTTTCCAGGGAATGCAGATGCCGCCTTCGCCTGGGCCTCATCTGGCGTTCGGCCAACGATCCAGTGAGATTTGTCATTCTCTTCCAGTGTTTCCTCACCCTCAAATACGACACGATATGCAGGTATGCGATGACCCCACCAAAGCTGGCGAGAAATGCACCAGTCGTTGATTCCCGAGAGCCATCGCTGATATGACTTCGCAGCACTTTCAGGTGCTATCTTTACCTTCCCCTCTTCAACCACCTTGAGGGCGTCGGATGCCATGTCAGCCATCTTGACCCACCATTGTTGCTTCATCAAGGGCTCTATCACATCACGGGTCTTCTCGCACAGCGGTATCGTCATGGCATGAGACTCCTTCTTGACAAAAAGACCAAGTTTGGTCAACTCCTCAACGACCTGGTACCGACAATCGAACCTTTTCTGGCCCTGGAAAGAAGGGCCAGCATTTTCATTCATGGTGCCATCCCCGTTCAAAATGTTGATGAACTCCAAGCCGTGACGCTTTCCCAACTGGTAATCATTGTAATCGTGAGCCGGCGTCAGTTTAACGGCACCAGTTCCGAGTTCTGGGTCGACGTAGCTGTCTGCCACGATCTTGAGGAGACGGTTGGTAAAGGGATGGCGCGCGTACTTGCCGACAAGGTGAGTATGACGCTTGTCGTCGGGATGAACAGCGATACCGGAATCGCCTAGCATGGTTTCAGGTCGCGTCGTGGCAACCTCGACGAACAAGTCGGTACCCTCAATGGGATATTTGAAGTAGGTCATCTCACCGAAGGCAACCTTTCTCTCGTAGCCAGGCACATCGAGCAGGGTACGGCCGGGAATGTCCTTGTTCTCGACCTCGAGCGAGCTCAGCGCCGTCTGCAAGTTTGTGCACCAGTTGACGAGGCGATCGGACCGATAGATAAGACCCTCGTCGTGAAGACGGCAAAAGGCCTCCATCGTAGCTCGGGTGCAGTTTTCGTCCATGGTAAAGGCCTCGCGTGACCAGTCCATGGAACCGCCCATGAGGCGCTGTGCGTTGTTAATGCGCTGGTGGTACTCGTCTTTCCAGTTCCAAACCAGCTTAGTGAAGGCGTCGCGACCAAGCTCGATTCTCGTCTTTGACTCCTTCTTCCAGAGCATCTTCTCGACGACGGACTGGGTGCTGATGCCGGCATGATCACAGCCTGGAACCCACAGAGTGGTGATGCCACGCATGCGATTCCACCGGACGAGGGAATCCTGTATCGTGTTGGCTAGGGCATGGCCGCAGTGTAGGGCGCCGGTGACATTGGGCGGCGGCAGCGGAACGACGAAGCGAGAGTCGGTAGGGCCAGGGCGAGGCTGGAAAAAGCCCGACTTCTCCCACCACTGGTACCACGAAGACTCGACGGCACCGGGGTTGTAGGCGCTGAAGTGGGCGTGTTCAAAGGATTGCAGCACCTTCTTCTCGCCAGGGTTTGTCGGGTCTGTGAAGGGTTCGGGCGCAGGCGCGGGCGTCGAGGCGGCCTTCGATGCTTTTTTGCTCGTCTTTTCGGGTCCCGGCGCGGATGTGGGCGCGGTCGTCGATGCCGGTGCCGACGCCATTCTGAAGACGTGCGGGTTCCTGAGGCGCGGTGGTATCACTGACGAGGTCGGCCGAGAAAAACGAAACTTACGGCCAAGGGTGAACATTGATTGTGGCAGCAGAAAAATTGCGGCTGTCAAATAGCGAGCCAGACATGAGTCACTGGAGCCGATTGAACCCCAAACGCCAATGCGCCCGGGTGGGGTACCTCCCATCTACCTGCCGCCAAGTCCTGTGAGGCTGCGTTGCAACTGCATAAACAACTTTTTACATGTACAGTACGTAGGTAGATTAAGTATCTAGCTATCTACCTATGGGCAGTCCCTTTACAAATAATATCGACAAACGAGAGTATCTAAGCACAAGTTTATGCTACAATCATCATTGATATGAACTGAATCTTTTTTTATTTATTTTTCTGGTTCGTTTTTTCCCTTCCAGTTTCCAATAGCGGGGTCTTGGGTTCTAGAAGGAGGGGTAGTGGGTCGGGTACCTATCAACTATTTTAATACAAGGGTATTAGCATACGTAAATTTATTCAACATATCCAGATATTATATAAAAAGAGATCACTCACTCGTACGTAGACAAATTTGAGGTACAATAAAAGCCATAATATGAACGACAAACAATTACATCTCGACATCTACACTCCTTGGCCAATTTGAGCTTGCAGCGCACAGAGTCTGCTGGTATTATCTCGGTGGTGGGGTTCCGCGGGGTAATCTATCTTGACAGCGATTATCGGCAAGCTCACCCAAATAATCCCAAGTAGGAGTCATAAGGGCAATTTTCGATTATCAAGCATGCCTAGGTATTCATATGAGTGAAAGCGAAAGGAGTCAGCTACAAAGTATATATATAAACTGCCTACTTGAAGCACTTGAACACTTAGTTCCTTTTCGATATTAGCCAAACAATCTCTTATTGGACAACCCTCTCAACTACTTATATACCATATTAGGAAATGAACCAATTTGCCAATACTTTTCAATCTCGATAACTATAGACTAGATACTCAAACGTAGCAATGTGAACTATTGTCATCCGTGAATCATTCGGCTCATGTTCCGTAAGTTCGGAGGAAAGGTACGAGGGGGGGAATATTGGCAGACCTTTCGTAATGGGTTCCAAGTTATCTACTCTAAACTACCTATTGCTAGCAGCCTAAAAAATCAGTATAAATTGTGATAAGTTTATGCCCGTATATATCTGTCTGCATCACCGACAGCACACATCTATAGCTTCTCTAGATCAAACGGGCCCTCCCGGTCAACTGTCTCCCATATCCCGTTTAGCGAGCTCTCTTGTCTCTTCAGGAACTGTCCATACCTCTTATCACCCACTATGCCACCTCCATCTCGATCCCATACCACTCTTCCCCTTAAAATGGTGTACCGCGGCCAATTACGCAATGTGCGACCTTCGTACGGCGTGTAGTCGGCATCATGGTGAAGGAGATCGTTCGTCAAGGGGAATTCCCCCAACCTACCCTCCGGATACCATACCACTAAGTCCGCATCTGACACTCCGGGTATAATCCCGCCCTTACGCGGGTAGAGACCATATAGCTTTGCCGCGTTGGTAGAGGTCACTTCTACGAATTTCGTCAGCTCCATCCCGCGCGCAGAGAATGTCAGCGGCAGACGCGTCTCGATCCCAGGCAGTCCGTTCGGGATGTGTCGAAACTTGCCAACGGGGAATTCCTCCGAGACGCACGTCTTCTTCCCCTTGACCGCATCATCGAATCTGAACGGGCAGTGGTCCGAACTCAGGATCGCAAAGGTGCCGTTCCGCAGTCCCCGCCAAATCGCCTTCTGATCGTCGGCATCGCGTGGCGGCGGTGCGCACACGCACTTCGCACCCTCGAAACCGGGCTGGTCGAGGTCATCTCGCGTCAGGAACAGATACTGTGGACAGGTCTCGGCGAAGATGGGCTGGCCTGCCGTCTGCGCAGCCCGGATCCGTAGTGCAGCTACCGGTTCGCTAACATGCACCAGCAAGATCGGGGTGTCGGCGACGAGCGAGCTGAGGGCGATCGCGCGATTCGTGGCCTCTGACTCGAGAATGGGCGCGTGAGAGTGTCCGTGGTATTTGGGCGCGAAGAGCTTAGCGGCCTCGAGCTTCTCCGTGAGCCACGCCAGGACATCGCCGTTCTCGGCATGGATCATCGTCAAGATGTGGTTGCGGCGTGCCGCCAGCAGCACCGACAGAATCTCATTGTCACGCAGCTGTAGCGCTTCGTACGTCATGTAGATCTTGAGTGATGTAACACCCTCGACTGAAACTAGTTGCTCAAATTCTGAGAGCGCCTTTTCGCAAGGGTTTGCTACCAGCAGGTGGAATCCGTAGTCACAGTAACTGTTGTTCCGAGCCAGTGCATGTGTGTTCGCCAACGCCACCAATACCGAGTCCAGGCTTTTCTGCTGCGGCGCGAAGGCTACGATGGTCGTCGTGCCGCCCGCAATCCCGGATCGCGTCCCTGTTTCGTAAGTGTCGGCTGATGATCCCTTGCCAAACATGCTGGGCTCCTGTAGATGGACGCTACTCAACACGGGTGGTCAGCGATAAGCCTATTTTAACTTGATCAACAGCTGGCACAATGAGTGAGCAGACGTACTGGCAGTCCACGCCTCCAGGCTATCTCCGAATTAATCTTCAGTCTATGTAAAAGAGCTTATATCACGGACGGTTTCGTACCATGACATAACCGTTTTCGGCATCGATGAGCCTCTTCGTGCGTGCCTTGCTCAGCGAACCTGAAGGGGCTAGGAGAACGACTTTCTCATTCTTGATAGCGATATCGAGCGGCGCAACATCAGCGGCGGTCACGCAAACGCCGTTCGTAATAACCAGGTCATATTCGTCCATTGCGACCAGGTTCGATGCCTCCGCGAAAAGCTAATATGAGTGGAGGGTCATTTTGAACAATTATTCTTCTACGCCTTGTCTATACGCTAGTTTCTATAGCGCGTGACAACTCACTCGCTGGCTACATATCTGATAATGCAGGACGCACCTTGCCACCATCCCCACCTTGTAGGCCCTAATGCAACGCAAACAAAGATAAAGACGCCTGCCGAGATGCCGATGAGTTGATTTAGGTGACTGTTATCGCATTCGGTTATGTTCTGCGTCCAATATGCGTCCTGCCTAGTCGTGAATAGTCAGATTGACGGCTACAAGCGGCATCAATTAAAATGTAAATTTACGCGGAACCTCACTAGACGATTTCGTTGACGAGAAGTAGGATAAGAAATTAATCACTAGTATTTACCAAGAAGCTTCATGCTGTGTCCGAGTGTAACGCCGAATAGTTCAGAGCGATAGCCTTGAAGTACTAGACATCAGTTTCAGCCAAGCAGTGGCAAGTTGTAGATGCAAAAGTTATAGCGATGACTAAGGAAGAGATGAGAGCAATGGTACGGAAATCCAATGAGGCTGCCCTACTAAACTTGTCTGTGGCATTCGCTCATTATGACCCAAATCTTCCTCCCAGCAGGGGACCAAGTAGGTACTCCTACAAGTCATCAGAATTTAACAGATTAAAAAGATGTTTCCTTGGCCCATCATATTAATTTTTACATCGCCGGGTCTTCTTAACTGTTTTACCCCATTGATTATGACTTCAATGAGGTCCTCCGTTGTACAATCCTTGTCCCTCTAGGGTCGGGAATTGCTAGGTCGAGTGGCATAGTCTGCTCTGGTTTACTGTGAAGAGTTGGAGGCGTTGATAACCGAAACCATTCATCATGAATACAGGGCCCGCAAACTTTACCTGGTAGAATTATTACCAGGAATCCGAGCTGGCGACATACACCGCTGGCGGCGAGTCGACCGAGCCAATTGTCAAGAGAGCGAACAATGGAAATTGTACTTGGGGGTTCGAGTACCTCGTTCCAGTCGTCAATGGCGATAAGATCCGAATATTCTGTTCCTTCCATGCTGCCGACCTTTGCATGCCTTACATGCTCACATTCAGCGACACAAGAATAGGCTGTTTCCAGTGTGATTTCTCACCTACAGTCCGAGTGGTTTCCTGCTCTAATGTTCGAAGAACGTCTAAGTCGGCAACCCATTCCCCTCTGTCATGAACTGACACTAGAGACTCTAGAAAATAGACTTCAAAGTCTCGGCTGCCATGGCTCTCAACATCGACAGAGAATATGTAATCTGTGAATCTGAGATGCAATGTTGTCGAATTAAAGACATTATGAAGCTTCTCGTCAAACGCACTATGGTTTACACACTGCCAGTTTGATAAATCTACCTCACGAATGAGAGGGTTATTTGGTAGTACTATCAATGTTATTCCTACCCTTGATCTAGCATATCTCATGAGTGAAGCACTCCATTGAGGGGTCGCTGATCAAACTTTTGGCAATGTAGATAGAATCGCCAGTTGCCATTGCCATTACGTTCGGGGGTGCCGTTGGCGACACTGACAAATTGCCAGTTTCGAGTAAGAGGGGACACGAGAACGTAGACGATCAATTTAGTCGGAAAGACTGGAACTTAGTAACATCTCGTCTAAGCCATGGGTTATTCTCGGTAGGTATCCAGGCCATATCTGGAAGACAATGCGAAATGATACTAAGCGATATTGTCGAGTTCGGAAGTTGTCTGTATATTGACGACACAGTAGCCAATGCTCGTAAAGACCGCAGCAGTGTAGCCGTCGTTATTGTATTTATCAGCTAATTTAGGTGCAAGATTGCTTTCTCCCTTGAAACAATGTTTTTCTTATCACTTATAGCTTCCGAGAGGGCCGGTGATGACAGAACAGTGTTTGGGTTATTTTCGTTACCCAAAGGTTCGCCCCTCGTACTGACTAGCAGTGCGATAGTGTCCACGCTCCCCATAACGACCTCGAAATCGATATCCCACCATGCTGGCCCTGGGTCGGGAGCTTCGAGGTCACAAAAGCCCTCATGTTCAGGACTATCGTTACCATGACTGTTATCGTAATGTTCATGATAAGCATGACGACCACCAGCATGGTCATCGGCATGATCATCATCACTGTAATGATCAGTTAAACCTACATTACTACTACTATCATCAGAACTATCATCACCAAAACGAATGAAATCATAGAGACCTGCGCATCTTAAATCAGAGGTATGGGAATACTCGTCAGGCGGGCCGTCCTGGAATATCCTTTGGTAAGTGACATGATGTAAAATTCCACAGTGTATGAAGTCATTTTGGTTGTCTGACGAGATGAGAACTGCGCTAAATCTTAACGTTGTGCCTCTCATCTTCATACTTTCGCCGTTGTCGTTACCGCGCCAGGAATCGATGTTGCTCATGATAATCAGGCCCCGAATCGCTAACATTGGGCATGATTGGAGAAACAACGATAGCACCTAGGATATGATATGCCATGCGCTGTATTTAGGATGACAATGCTAGTTTGCGGGCGACACGGCGCAACCCACAAAGGAACCCTCCTTCATCGCTTATATCTGCGTTGATCCGTTCAAGCTCCATCAGCCATGCCTTATTATCGATCTCCCAGCCTTCGGACTGATAGAGAGCCAATAATCGCTCTGACTTTCCCGCCGTCTCCCATTGATACTTTCCGGACCAGTCCTTCGTCGGCCTGGCTCCGTTTCTCAAACACCACTCCACAGCTGCTGTATTTCCCCGCCAAGTTGCAATGTGCAAGGGGGTCTGGGTTCGCGGCGCTTTATACCTGGGATCCGCGATAGAATTCACATTTAGCTTCATAGGCCGTATGGCTTCTAGCATTTCCGCCGCGCGCGGATTCCTCCCCGCAAACAGGCCGACGGCCGACCTCCCCGCCGCATCCGTGAGCAGGAAGTGCGGTCGCGGTTTGATTTTTTTGGTGCGGCAACCTCGTGAGCATGTGTGCTACTACGGCCGGCGGTCCCCGCTGTACCGTCTTCTCGATAGTGTTGAGAATACTTGCCGGCAAGCCTGCCTTGCTCTGCAACACCTGTTCAAATATGTATATGGCGTGTGAAACTTCCTCTGCAGTGTCCTGCGCTTGGTAAACGAAATCCATCATGCTACCACGAGAAGCCACCCATTCGGCTTGAAACAGCGCCTTCCAGGCACTGAGGGACTTCTCGTCCCTCCGTCCCAAGCGCGCCCAGTATCCCCATAGCCACGTGTGGTTGGATCCCGAGCTGAGGTTGAAAAGGTTGCACCGCGGTGGAGGAGACCATGTTACAAGATCTGAAATGAGCTTGTTATTATAGTGGCTGAGCGCCACGGCCACCAAGATCTGCAACAACAGTGGTGTCGTCAGTGCCGAAGTTCCAGAGAGTGTTTCCAACATCCCGTTCAAGGCCTTGACCTCAGCCATATCCCCGTCGGCGCAGGCTATAAGCAATGCGATGAATGCATCTTCTTCTATTCGTGTTTTGAAGATAGGGTCCGCACACCTCTGCGTCTCCAGCATGCAGATCTTAATCGAGGCGGCGACGATGTCTTTCTGAGCCAATGCATGGAGCCCATAGGTCCGGTGCGTGTAGTCTTCCTGGTGCCGCTCGCCGCTTAGATGGCGTAGCGCGTGACGGAGATAGGTAACGAAGTCATCATCGGTGTGTTTGTGCCCAAGTGGTACGGCGAGCTCGTCGAAACATGGGGTCAAGGGCCTGAAGACGAGAACTGGCAGCTTGGCTTGTATGATTCCGCCGGGCCCTCGTGGTGGTCTGTATTCGCCGCGTCACGAAGATAGTCGTGATAGAGCGACATCGGACCTTTTCAATCTACATTGTCCTCCAGTCGAATGCCGACCGTAAACTGGCGGTCCAAACTGAACTACTTGGGACATAATATAATATAAGAAACGGATCTCGCCCGTCAAAAGACACGAACTGTGAATCTGTAATTGCTAAAAATAGCTAGTGGGAATATCTGGGGTAATGGCCCGTATAGTATGCCGGCATACGATTTTTGACTTTCCAATTCAGGCAGTTACTCACGTTCTTTATTTCGAAACGAGGTATCGTCCTCTACCTACTTTTACCTGTGACATATATAGATCCAGCTACACAGACTAGCAAAAAGACTGGCGAGGCTGGCAATCGGTTTACAGATATATAGATACAGACCTAGCCATATATACAAGCCAACCCACTTATATGTATAGACTAGGGTAGCAGCTAGACTAAATCCCAGCCGCACGGGATAATCTTAAGACTAAATGCTAGTTTACATACCGGTCCTTTTGTTAGTTTGTATTCCTACGTCTAATACAAAGCATAGGTAGGTCTGTACAAAAACTTTTAAAACTATTTCCTAAGTCTAAAACGCTATTGTTTGCTGGGCTCCTAGGGGTGGAAAGGTGTTTCCTAGATAGGAAATTAGAAGCCCAAAAATCATTACGTCTACGTCAGTCAGTAAATGCATTTAGCGAATTAGGATTTACGTACACCTGCTAATCTCCGATGCTCCTGTATTACCTTAATACCGAACAACCCCATCCGAAGGGATACCGTCGGTATCCCTTTTGATTTAGAAGCCAATGAAATCATGATTGTCTCAGACATGACCTCTTAGGGGAAGGTCCGGCAACGGCTGTAGATGCGGCTGTTAGCGGCCTTATGGCGCCCTACAAATCAACAAAGTCCGAACCGCCAAACCACGTGATGAGTAAGGGGATCAACCCTCTTGGTGGATTTAAACTCTAACACTTGCGTTTTATTTTATACAAGAGCCACGACTCAAGTGGAATGGTGTTTATAAGTATTGTGGGAAGGCGTGGCATGGCTCAAGTGTATATGGCATACACCTCACCGAGGCTTCCACATCAATTTTTCCGTTCCCTTTACGACATCAACTGCCACTCCTTGGCACTTTGATACTTTTCATCAGTCCTCAAAACGTTGGTCACTCTTCCACATAAATCCGAAACTTGATACCTTTTAATCCTACCTCTGTCTCTCCACGTCGAGAGTATATAATCCTCCAAGATGCGTATCGGTTTCTTAGGTTTAGGCACTGTAAGAATTCTCGGAAATCTTTCCTTCTTGTTTTGACTTTAAGAGCACGAAAGTCCCGTTATTGGATCATAGTAGTGTTCATAAGCTTCTGAAACCCCTAAGCTCACGCTCGAGATGGCGATGACTGATACTAAATTCTGCAGATGGGCACGCCAATGGCCTTGAATATGTGTCGCCATTTCCCTCTGACCGTGTGGAACCGAAGCTCGTCTAAATACCCTCCTCTGATAGAGGCTGGAGCTAAAATCGGTTCCACGCCATCCCAGGTGGCTCAAAACTCCGATGTCATATTTACGATGCTCTTTGATGCCGCTGCAATCAAGGACGTACTGGAAGACCTCAGAACGTCACTCACCGGCAAGACGGTCGTGAACTCAAGCTCCGTTCCTGAGGAATTCAGTCACTACCTCGCTAAGGAGGTGAGCCGAGCAGGGGGCCGGTTCGTTGAGATGCCAGTGAGCGGTAGCAAATTACCTGCAGAGCAAGGTCAGCTCGTCGGCTTGCTAGGTGGCGACGCCCAGGTAGTGGAGGAAATACGACCCGTCTTGAAGCCCATCACCTGTGCCGCTGTCCACTGTGGTCCGATCGGTTATGGGTTGAGAACGAAGTATGCCGTGAACCTCTACGTAATCGCCCTTGCGGTCGGTCTCGCCGAATCGATGAACCTAGCAAGAGCCCAAGGCATTGATCCTACTGTGTTGGGAGAAGTGCTTAATGCGGGACCAATGGCTTCTGCGTACTCTCACAACAAGATCACCAAAATCACCACAGAGGACTGGTCCTCTCAAGCAGCCGTCAAGGATTGTTATAATAGCAGCAAGCTTATCTGTGAAGCAGCTGAAGCATCAGGAGCGCGATCACCTCTGATACAAACGTGTCGCTCTCTATACAAAGAGGCGACTGAGGCCGGGTATGGTGAAGAGGATATGATCGCCGTCATAAAAGCCTTGTCTCGATCCTCCCAAAGCAAAAATGGAGAAGAATAGTGAGATCAGCACGGCTTTAACAGTCGAACTGCCAGTTATGGGCTACTCAAGATCAGGTTCTGGAAAGATGAGCCGAGAAGCCAGAGAAGGGTCTACGCGTATGATCACTGATGTTGCATCCTTCAACATAGAGTATCATACTAAATAATAACGATAATACTTAGTAATTCTTAGTATGGTGACGGTTTTGCCCATACCCAGAACGTCAGGCTTGGATTCGGTCGGTAGTCTTAACGAATGAACAAGGCTAGATTTAAATTGACATGGGCAAGTGTCGTATGATAGATCTAAGTACAGGCAACAGATCATATGTGCAAAGTCTGCTGTAAAGATAAAACATTAATGTCATGGATGGATAATATGGAATCTGCTGTAAGGGCTTTCATAAGTACTTGTTCCTGCCTGCCTACTGAACCCATCAACAACTACCTAAACTACCTAAGTACCGAAGCAAGCTAAGCTAGATAGGGCCCACTGACGTAAGGTAACTTCCGATATCGAAGTTCGCGTCCGAATTTCTTAATTTTTTGCACAGCGCGAATAACCTAACTATAATTCGGGTTACTGTAAAGCTATTGCTGCCCTTTTGTCAAGTTTCCAAAATCTGCAGAATAGGATAACCCAACCGCAACGAGTCAATTGGGAGAACTATACGATGGCTGTGACGCAGCGCATTCTCGCGACAAGCGCGAGGTCCTCGCGGCCCCTCCAATCACTACTATCACGGCCCTATTCGTCTTCCTCCTCGACAATCAGCGGCAGAGTCCCGCTAGTGTTCGATCACCACGCGCCCCCCGCCTCAGACCGACATCGACAAGACAAGCCCATTATATTCATGCACGGCCTTTTTGGGTCCAAGAAGAACAATCGCAGTGTGAGCAAGTGAGTACGGGAACCCCGCCATGGCTAGTCATTCTGCATCGAGTGGTGCTGGATGTCCAAGTACAGTATATACATGATATATATATGAATATTCGAGGAGTGGAGGGCGTAAGGCATGCTATCGGTTGTTGTTGTCGTTTGCTGACAGACGTCTGCGCTTCAATAGGGTCCTGGCGCGCGATCTTAAGAGACATGTGTATGCTATTGTAAGCTCGAAAAACCCCTATCAGATATTGCGGCCGGGCCACGACCTTGGAAGAACCTAAGAGAGGGAAAGAAAGAAAGAAAGAAAGAGAGAGAGAAAGAAGAGGGGAGGGGAATAAAAGCATTCCAGCCTGATGGATTTTCTCTACGTCTAGGACCTAAGAAACCATGGTGAATCGCCGCACGCGCATCGTCACGACTACGTCGCTATGGCAGACGACGTGGCGGGCTTCATAAGCGAACATGGATTGAAGGAGCCGACATTGATCGGACACTCAATGTGAGTTCCGCGTGCCTCGCAACGGAAATCCGGAATCAACCCGAAGTCTGACACGACCTTCTCCTCGAACTCCAGGGGCGCGAAAACAGCCATGACACTAGCCCTCGACCAACCCTCCCTAATCTCCGACCTCGTATCCGTCGACAACGCGCCCGTAGACGCAACGCTAAGCCGGAACTTCGCGACATACATCCGAGGAATGCGCCACATCGAAGAGGCGGGCGCGACACGCCAGAGCGAAGCCGACAAGATCCTAGAATCGTACGAATCCGACATCGGGATCCGGCAATTCCTGCTGGGCAATCTATACCGGACTACCGTGGCCTCGGACGACGCGAAGTCGGAGCAAAAGAACGTCGTCAAGTTTAGGATCCCACTCGATACCCTTGCCAAGAGCCTGGACAACTTGGGGGACTTCCCCTTCCGAAACCCCGACGAGCGCCGCTTCGAGAAGCCCGCCCTGTTCGTGCGCGGCACCCACAGCAAGTACGTCGCCGACGAGGTCATACCACTTATCGGACGGTTCTTCCCGCGGTTTTCGCTCGTTGATATCGAGGCTGGCCATTGGGTTATCTCGGAGAAACCGGCTGAGTTCCTGAAAGGTGAGTTTTCATTTTGGCAGAAGTGTACAATTGTGTATAGTTGAGATGAGACTAGAGGCTGACTTATCCTATCTATAGCCGTCATTGAGTTCCTCACTCCCAAAGAATGAGAAAGAATAGATAATAACGCGGGAGATGCTGAGCAAGTTCAAGTTCGCATAGGTCTGTATACAATGTTGCATTAGGGATATCATTTAGACACATGCTGGTTCATTATGTACATGCATGGAATCAGTTCTGCATATAAAGGGAGTTCGGCGTCCTCAGCATCAAACCATCCAAACTGGATCATAGACAGAAAGACAAGACCTCTATAGACCATAGACATTGCGAAGAAAGCTTGAGAGAAAAAGAAGAAGAGTATAAAGCACAACAGAATGACCCGGTATCTTAACAGGAACAAGGATTTGACGGGAGACTGCCCATGTCGAAGTTGACGGCTTTTGCACTGGGCGCAGCGCCCGCTATCAACTGCGGCTTCTGTACGATCTGGTCGACGACCTCAACAAAGGGCCGCTTGACGTTCTCGCGCGTCTTGGAGCTGACCTCGCAGAATCCGGCGGCGCCTTGCGCCTCGGCGAATGCCTTGCCCTCTTCGAAGGATACCGCACGGCCGCCTGCGGCCACTTTATCCAGTTTAGTTCCGACCTATGCCATCACGTTAGCTAGACCGAGGTGATGTAGACCAGGTTCATTAAGCAGGCTATGAAAGGCAATAAAAGAAATATGCTGTATGGGTCTCACGCACGAAATAGAGAACAGCCTCGGGGTTCGCATTTAACCTCGCCTCGTCAACCCACTTCTCCATGCTCGCGAAGCTCTTCTTGTTGGATATGTCGTAGACTAATATCACGCCACTATAAGATACTGGGTGTTAGGAATTGTGACCTATAGCAAGGGCTTGGTTCATTCTCCGTAGCTGCAGAAGCATCCATAGCACAGTGGGAGAGTCTTTGCCAGAATGGGGAAATGAACAACAATGAAACACGTACTGGGCACCGCGGTAATAGCTTGTTGACAGCGTACGAAACCTCTCCTGGCCGGCCTACATCACTCCCAATGTTGGATTAGAGAATGTCGTGGTGTTTTCATACCTAAAATCATGCGGTGGATATGGGGCGTAGAATGGGAACCTTGCTCACAGTATCAAATATATTTAGTCTGTATCCCTTGCCCCTGACGGCCAACTTCTTCATCTATGATGAGATCATGATATGTTAGTCAATAAGAACATGAATGTGAGGCCCAGTTCCCGCTCAACTGTGAACACCCGGCATCCGAAGTTGCCAAGTACATACCTTGAAGTCAATCCCGATAGTCGCCGTAGTCGACTCAGGATCGAACTGGTCCTCACAGTCTGCGACATCGCCATCACACGGTCAGCACATAGAGACTACACCGGTCCAACCCGAGACATCGAGGGGTGTCCTTACACCTTAGTAGTACTATTCAGTAGTCAAGTCAGCTAGCTATACATCGAAAGAACCTTGGATGATGCGACGGGGGCGTCGGCCGGTGATGCCGGGATGGCGACCCGGCAGCGATCGCCGAGGCGAAAAAGACTGACTCACAAGCAGATTTCCCAGCGCCCGAAGGGCCGATGAGCAAGATCTTGAGGACAGGGAGCGAGTCCTCGGACGCGGATGTCGGCGCCATGACTGACGACGACGACACGTGATACCTGTTCTCCTTCTTCCCTCTCCTACCAGCTGGAAAGCAAATGGTTTGACCGTGGTGTGGTTTGTTTGCACTACCTACGTTGTTCTAGGCGCAAACTTGCCGGAGTTGGGCGAGACACTCTCTTATTCGCCACCTTGGAAGCCGCTAAGCTCCGGCCGTAACAGAGATTCGTTTTTGTTGGCCCCAAGGAAATTTCCGATTGTCTTTGCTATACGTAACTCTAGATGTCGGGCCGTAAAAAAATGATGATATCAAGCTTCTGCGGAAACACGAGGCGATGGTGTTTAGTTAGGTAGCCAAGAGCGATACGAGAAATGAGTGATGAGTGAGTGATGACGCAGAAAGTAGAATGCTGTAACACGTGGACAGTCTGTTGTAAGTATATTACTGTTTTGTTGTCAGTCGATCAAGTGATCTAAATTGGTAGGCAAGGCGCTAATGAAAACAAAAAAAGCTTAGGAGACAGATTATAGAAACTTAGGTAGCTGTTTTGAATGGTTGTACAGCATACAGAAAGATTACAATGTTGAATACCCATTATCCGTATGGTAGACTCAAAAAAATTATGGGGCCACCAAAAAGTGATCGTGACCGGCCGTTCATGCTGGAAATGGCACTTCGAGAATGATTGATTACCTGTCTAAATGACCCATGCAGCCGAATGTCCACGATCTCGTAGGCAGCTAAATAGTATACCCGATATTGAGTTATTCTCGTTCTAAGCCGAAATTACATATTTGTAGGTAGCTCATATCTAGCCTTATCGCATGAGCTTGTATAGCCATCTTTCACCAAATAAAGTACCTACAAAGCCTCACTTGAACTAGGTAAGTTAGCCT
Organism: Xylaria flabelliformis; assembly: GCA_007182795.1. Taxonomy (NCBI): domain Eukaryota; kingdom Fungi; phylum Ascomycota; class Sordariomycetes; order Xylariales; family Xylariaceae; genus Xylaria; species Xylaria flabelliformis. The sequence goes on from VFLP01000016.1 coordinate 97,885, forward strand.
TTGCCATATTTGTAATCATAGAGCCGCCCAGCCTTCCTGTATATGTCCGCCCTCAATAACAGTGTAGACCCATAAGGCTTAACAAGAGTCGAAACGCCGAAGCCTATTATTCAAGTTGTGGCCACTACCATTCCAAGGGTGATATGCATTTGTAAATAGGCATATTATCATCACATTCTTTATCGAACATATAGATTCATTCACAGTCAGCCGACTATCTCATTCATTATTTTTGAGTGGTAGCTGTATTCGTGACATCCTTGCCACGCCGAATGCAATAAAAAGACGAGACCTAATGCCATTGCATAAAAACCCACGCCGTTCCGTGACCAGAGCTCATTGCACTAAACCTCCTCCAACACCCGCTCCTTGAACTCCCTCTCCACCTTTTGTCCATCCTCGTTTGTCGTTGACTCGCCGTGCAGCGCCATCAAGGCACCGAGGTCGAACTTGGGGGCCTTTAGGAGCTTGACCTTACGGATGTGGACCTGCAGAATCGTGTTAGCGTCTAACTGCTATCCTATCATAGCATCGTGGGATAGCATTCCGGCATGACGTACGTTCTGGAGAGGGTAAATGCCCTGTGTGGACTTCTCGATCTCGCGGCCGATAACCTCAGGGATCAGCTTAGAGGTGAGCTGCTGCAGGGTGCAGGTAGCAGCCTCGCGCTGGATGATCTCAACCATCTTCTTTCGGATGGCGCGAATCTGAGAAGAGGCGGCGTAGGTGGTCTTGCGGACCTGGTTAGGGCGGCGCTTGGTGAAGGCAATAGCGAAGAGACGGAGTAGGTAGTCGTCGGTGGTCTTGACGGTGACATTGGCCTCGATCAGAGACTGCCACTTGCGGACAAGGGACCGAAGCTTGTCGGAGGTGAAGTCCAAGCCGTAGAAGTTTGTCAGGCAGTTCTTGCCCTGAATCTCGTCCACCCTTAGCTTGACCTTGCGGAAAGAGTGGTCCTCATCCTTCTGCAGATCGGCGAGCGAAACCTCGACGATTCGGCCCTTGAGGGCGTCGTTGGCGTTCTTCAGACCGCTGGTACGGTTGACCAGGGTCTTACCGACACTGTAATTGCTTGTCAGATACGATTCGTCCATGCGCGCGAGGGAAGCAGTCGTTCGTACTCTCTAACGTTAAAAGGAGCCGGAGCCTATATGAAGAATTAGCCACAGTTTATTGGGGTATGTATCGAACCCCTTCCTGGGCTCTTCATTTTCACATTGGGGGCGTACCTTGATCGAGTACCAATCCTTGCGGGCGAAGGGGTCCTGAGCCTTCTTCTTAAGGCCCTTCTTGCCCTTGGACAATCTCTTGTTCCTGTACAAATTGGTCGATTAGCCCGGGTGAACTGCGATGCAAGCGGCGGGGTGCGACGGCATGACGATGGGCTGTCTGGCGCCGAGTCCGACAGACAACGAAGGAGTCGCGTGCGAGGGCACTTTTCGGGAAACTCACTTTCCAACCGCCATGATTGCGAGGTGTTCTGAATGGCTCGCAAAGTCTGGACGATATTGAGGGTGTGGAAAGTTGCGGTTGCGGTTGCGGTTTGATGTCGGATGGAGCGTACTGTAAATTCTAGTGCGGCCAGAATAATTTTCAAAGCCCCAATTGTGTGGGTGGTGGGCAAGCGACTGTGGCGCGTTAACTTATTTCCCCGACCCCGATAAGCATCAACCACGTCACCAGCCACAGTCCCAGCTGCCAGTCCCAGACAACTGGCAAAATAGGTAAGCTACAACAAATCACCATAGCTGTGCGATCAAGACTTATACACCCAAGTGCAATGGAAGATACAGAAAATTGCGCAATCTTGCCAGTAAGAAGAATCAATAAATGTTTCGATATTTAATCTCAATATTAAATCTCAATATTTAATCTCAGCATCTAAAATCATCTACAGTTGGATATTCAGGAGCCTAAGAAGTCCGGGTTTCCAACATCTACACATACACAATTCACAGCCTTTACCTATCCAATGTATTCGATCACAATCTCGCTCCCTAGCCAGTGTGGTTGGAATATATCTCTTATTGATGAAGAGAGCATAGTCGTGTATAATATACACGAGATTCCTATGAGTATATGACCTTGCGTATGCCAACCCAAAGCCCACTGCACCGTATCGCTATGCTGTCTGATATGCCTGAACGCCGTACCATGCCATTCCGTCTTTGTCTTGCCTATCCTTATTTCGGGGGTATGTCCGATAATGATAACAAAGGGAATACTAAAGAGCCCACCATGTTGTCCCGGGGCGATGACTATTGTCCCTCATAGACTCCATGAACGCCCCCAACGCCTATTGATTAACCGGTATTACCACTCCTCACACTAATTGCTCGTCGTGCGAAGCAATTATGACGTCAGCGCACCAAGACGGATGCAGCCGTGATACTACTCGGCATGCGCGGCTCCAGTCTTACAATAAGCTGTGTCAGATTCCTTGCCTCGGCCTTACTGCAGTACTGGGTCCTGCGTATGTGTGGCCGGTAGCTTCGATAGAGTATGTAGGTCCATTCAGGACCTCCTTTCTAGAGCCTTCTCATCGTCTTGCCGCCGTTCCTCATCCCAAGTGTCGAAGCTCGGGAAGCTAAAGTAGCAAGCAGAGTCTTTTTGAATTCAAAGGTCAGATTCAGTCACACAGTTAAATAGACAGAGAGTGAATACGAACATGATTCATGGTTTGTCTCTGACAAGCGTTCTGACACCAATACTGAATTCCTTGATGATGTGCTTGTTGGTGACACCGAATTGCTGCTCGACACGACTACCCGGTTCAGCAGTTCTGCTGCTCGTCGCGACGAGTACGTTGGTGATGTGAGCAGGCCTTTGCACGCATTTTCGGTGTTGATGGACGGCTCAGTGGCGTAGGAGCGCAGGAGCCTTGGACGTCGGCCGCCCAACGACTTATTGCTAGACGCAGAATCCCGGCGGTGGTGATGGTGGTGGGTTAATTCCGGCGAGAACGAGGCTGTAGCCATTGTGTGGGTTGTGGCCTTTGATAATATCGAATATGTATGTGAGTTGATTGGTGTGTGGAACCTCGGCACGCAGAATAGCTGCAAAAACAAGCACTCTTATCGGTAGGTGAAGGGCACTTGTTGACTCAGTACAGGTATTGCTCTGTTGCCAGATGGATGAAAGCAGGTAGGTATGCTTGGTATGCTTTGTATGCTTTGGTTATGGTAGGAGCTCTATGAGAAGGGGAGGGTAGGACAGCCTGGGCAAAACCTGGAGAAGAAGAATAGAAGACGGCATCAACCATGTCTTTAACAATCCAGAGAAGGAAAGGATGGGGCGATTGCCAGGTTTAAAGACCAGGAACCGGAAGTGATCGCAGCGCCGATGTATACGTGAACAGGGAAGACCGCGCTACGTTCTGACCTTTACCTCATGGTGCCTGTGTTTAGTATTACATGGATCCCGAGTTTCCGGTAAGTTACTTGTGGCACAACTTGTCGGCAAGGCAGGCCAGGCATATAGGCAGGCATTCCTTACCGTCTTTTTTTTCATCTTGTGATTTACCACGCATGCCCTGTGTCATCAGCGAGGCCCGGAGACGAGACCACAGAGGATGAAAGGAGCAAAGCCTACCCCAGAAAGCGATGGTTTATCTGGTTGGTGCTGTCCCAATTTGTCGTCCCAGCGATGGCATCGTGTGCGTCTCGCCCTGGTTGCTTTGCCTGGCTGCTTGCCACATGTCAAGTCGAGATGGGGTTGATGTGTTGGCCCTGGGCGTGGTTGGTTCCTGGATCCCGCCCGTCAGCCGGGACCACCCCGTTTTAGGCGTTGGAAGCAGCAAGGGTTGTTCTCGAGGTTAGCTTGGTTGGGCCGTCGTGCACCGCCCTAGCCGGGACACCTCCTTTAGCAACCCACACCACCCCCTCGCGTCGCTACCACTGCCAACTGGCCACGCCCATAAGCCCCCCCCTCCCCTCATACGACAATACAACGATACAACGATACAACACACCCCGTCCCCGCCCACCAGCGCGAAAGGGGCGAGAGTGAGTGGTGCTTTATTTTTCTGGTGGTGCAGTGGGGTAGGTACGGTGGTAAAGGCGTTATGTGTGAGTGTAAGGAGGCTTGGGAGGGTAAGTGTGTAAGTGTGTGTGTGTGTGTAAGTGGTGAAAGTGTGAGATACAGGGTAGCATAGTGTGTAGATGGTAGCTCGTGTGCACAGGTGTGGTACAGCAAATATAGCGAGTATCTATAGTCGTTGGCTCCTATTTCAAGGACCGGCCATGACGCAGTGTGCATCAATACTCTTCTAGTCCTAGCAAACCAAGCAACGTAACCCACTGTAGCTCTGGAATCTAAACTCAGTGTTTCCAATTGGCCTATGATGTGCTTTGCATAGTCGTCGTCTCGCACACACTGGAACACCAACACCACCTCTACACATAGTACAGTAACATACCTACAGTCTGTACAAGTAGGTATAGATAGTAGATAGCTAGAGTCCCTACCGGGGATGCTTTGCGAAACAGAGAACGGGGTCCCATTTGCTAGTCAGCTTACTTACATGTCCAAGTGTGTATTACATTTATACTGGCCATTCACCGTAATCCTCACACGCATGGTGAAGTAAGTATGAGGCAGAGTATTATGCAGCAAGATTTGGAGAAAGCACCTATTGCCGCGAAAAACCACTCGTCGCGTGCTCGATCCCATGCGTGTAATTGGACTTTCGATGCGCAATAAATGTGATGAATGTGATGATAACAGAATACTGGAAAAAAAGATCCGAGCGTAGGCACCGTTAACTATTTGTCTTCCCGAGTCGTTCGTGACGTTGACTATAGCACCAATTTCTGACCACGCCAACTAAACCAACCGAGCTTCCGAATGGGATGCGCGTCAGTGCGACTTGACTGATACTGCCGATGATGGAATCTCCCGCCCTCCAAGAGTTCGAGGAGGCGATGAGGCGAATGAACTTGCAGTCGGTAATCTCAAAAATCCCATTTCGCCACTACCGTGAGACATGGCATTTAGACGACGCGAAACAGCATAAAGCACAGAATTAGTGTTACCGACCGGTCTGCCACTCCGGGATGCCGCAGGCTTAGTCGCGATATACTGCAACAGAGATAATCACAGGGTCATTTGGGGGAACCAAACACAAGACTTGCTTCTAAGCGGCGATGTGAACCTGCACGCGTGGACGATCATTTTGCGGGGTTTCTATTCATCCAGAAAGAATTACGTTCCTCATGTAGCTGTGCCCATGCACACAAAGAGAGTTACAAGGTTGCCTAACTACTGTAGCTACAGTTGCGATGCATTGGTCATCGGTCCTCGGCGAAACCAGCTAATCCACAGCCCATTGGTCGTTCCCTTAGTGATCGATGCTGATAAGTGTGGTCAATACGAAGCTCCCAAGCTTGATGGATGGTCGAGAATACTCACTCTTCCCACATCCGTCCTTGGACAGCCTGGAGCTCGGCTTCGGTCATTCTGTGGCCGGTCGTAAAATATCCTATCTACCGGTTAACGCTCCTTGTCTTCTGTAGATTGACGATCAGTGGCGTATGCCATACCGGCAGTGATCTTCGCGTCTATTTCAACGCGTGAATCTGCGGGAATTAACTCTTCAGGCAGTTCTACTCGCTCGTGTATTGGGATGCTACGGTATCATCTGTTAGTCTCGATAAAGATGTAGGTATGCAGAACCATATAAGCTTCGTACCCCTGGCCGACTATAGCATCGTGCTTCATGCTGTAGGACAATTAGCTACACAACAAATATGTATTTTCTGGCTTATCAACTTACTTGCTCATACTTAGCATTCTGTCGATCTTCTTGATGCCGAGCCAATGAAGGATGTCAGGCATAAGCGCTTGAAACCTCATGTCTTTGACTCCAGCGATATTTTCGGTCCTCTTGAAGTAGTCCGAGGCGCGATCTTCGCCACGCTTCCGGGCATTGTATACAACTATTAAAGAATGTGATTAATAATCGCACTACAAGGTTAAGCACTGGTCCGATTCTTACGATACTACATATGGTTCCATTAGCAGATCGGACTCGGAAAGAGGCGAGCTCGCTAGCTACATACCTTGGTTACTTCACCGAGCGCTCGTCCTTCCTTTCGGAAGTAAATGACGACTCCGCTACCACCATTCTGGGCTTCTTTGACGGCCTCTTCGATCCCAAATATGAGATACGGCCTGCAGGTGCAGATGTCGGACCCAAAGACATCGCTACCGTTACACTACATCCCTAGTTAGCCGATCCCCGGTTACGCACTCCCGTAGGCATGACGTATATACCTCGTCGTGGATTCGCAAAGACAATCTAACGTTCTCGTCTGACATCTTCGCCGGGTCTCCGAAGCAGTAGACCGTCAGTCCGCCTAAAGAGTTTTAAGCATTGCAGTTTGCCACCATTTGAGGATCAAAAGAGTGATTTACCAATTGGAGGCAAAAAGACTTTGATGTCGCCGCGAGTGATAAGCTACTACCGTGAGACACAGATACATGTCGCAGGACCGTGGTCTACATACCTCAGGATAGCTTCCACCGGTGTGTTCAAAGAGGGAACGACGCAAGACGCCCTCGTCTATTCCATTTGAGTTGCGTTAGAGGTAGAGTCATGAGTGAATTCTCAATGTCTACGTACCGATGCCGAATCGTTCGGCCACACCTGGCAAATACCAGACCTAGATCGCGTAAGCTAGGCTACGTGGGAGGAGAATACAGTAGGCCAAACAAACTCACCGGCTCGACAGCAAACTTCGTTACTGCAAGTTCTCCTGTCTTGTTCAGACAAACCTTTCCATCGGGTACTCTAAAGCTTGGTGAGCACACGGAATGAAATTTTTGGGTCATATCTTACAATCTACCACTCCGAACACTCTCTTCGAGTTCCGGTAACTGTTCATGTTATTAAGCTGTTGGTAACTGATATTCGGTATTCTTTACTTACTTTCATATGTGCCTTAGTAATGGCAATAGTTGGGCGGATGTCGACTACACGCGGCCCAATTTAGCAGTGCTCTGGCAAATAAATGATACACGAGGTCTTCGTTTCTCACCATCCTCTTTCTGCATAGTATCCGCGTAAAGCCAAGGAGCCAGGTGACCCCATGGGTCCATAGCTACAATCTTTTTCTTGTCAGACCATTGTGGAAATGGGCCAATATTAACGGCTGGCTCAGTATTGGTGAAATCCGGTCTGTGAAACGAGGTTAAATCGGCTGAACCATTTACTACATTTTGTCATACCATCTCAGCACTCACCTATGGTTGACATTGAGCTGTTTGCTGGCCAGGGCGAGCGCGAAATAGATGGAATATGAACCACCGTGTGCTGGAAAGTGGAATACCTATCAGTGCCGGCGCTAATCTCGTGTGATGAGAGATCCTTACCTCCAATAGCTGTGATGCAGAAATGTTATTAGTAACTCCTCATATGAAATATCTGGACTGGCTCACCATTGCGTTTCCGGATCGTCGATGAAGACCTAGACACAACCACCGGTCCTCTTTCCGGCCCGGGGGCTCCCCAGTTTAGAGGTATAGGATTTATGCCGATTTGCTTCGGATAGGTTCTCGAATTCAGTCAGCATCGTTTACTTAAAACATGCCAAGGATCAGCTCACGTGAGAATGATTCGGGAAGAGAATCCAGCTTTCTCTGCTTGTGATCTCACGAAAGAGCTCTCTTTTGACGACGTGGCCAAGGCTGCTTGCGGAAGTGCGGCCTCTGCAGGGAGACTGTTCTCGGGGGGTGATTTCTCATTCAGGCTTGGACTATTTACAGGCGGCGCAAGGGTATCAAGTCGATGAGAGAACGACTCGAATTCGGCGGCGATTTTTGCCTGGTCCTCTTGAATAGTCTTCAAAACTTGAAGTATATCAGCCATACCATTGCCTACGCCACTCGTATCTGATCCTGAGTTCGCCATAATGAAATTCAATCAGTGAATAGGTAAGTAAACACAGCAGACGCAGTTAGGTATAGTCGGGCGTCTATGGGGGGATAAAGCGCCTAGCGGTTCGGAACAATGCTGTCTATTATGGAGCGGATGTTCACAAGATTCCAACGTGAGCAGTCAAAGATGAGTAAGGGATCTCTGCAGGAATAGTTGAGCCGTTTGACAGGATGTTTGAACCGGAGATCGGAATGGGCGGCTTTTGGTTCAACGTTGCTTTGTCGCTTGTCTTATTACTGTAGACTGTATGTAGACTGTCCAGCCCCGCAGGTCTAATCTTTCCAGTCTGGGTAATAAATAGACACGGTTTACGACTAGTTTATCTTGGGTTCTCCTATCTCTGGGTCCAGTTGATTATTTAAGTATCTCAGCTAGTGTGAGGTCCTTTGGTATTTGTTAATTTTACTTATCATTCCAGCAAGTCAGCAAGTGCTCTTAGTACGTGGCCCGGCGTCATATTCGAGTATTGAGACTCAGCGGGCAGTAAGTAGGTGGAGTTGGTTCTAGGGGGGTGGAGGGGCAGAACGCTTATAGCGTATAGAGGCATAGGTATACCTATTCTAGCCCTCTAGCCATACCGCCCGCATTGGCCGCAGCTACGCTGCCCAACAATCTATTGAACGGGGAACTCCGCGATTAGGTTCCTATAGATACCTATGCGACCCCATACCAATTGTATCGAGTTCGAGGCTCCAAGTTACGATAATGCTAGTTTCATCTTTCGTGTTTGGAAAACAAGTTCGATTGGAACTGTGGCTATTCCGTTCTACTTCAAGAGGTCAAAAGCGAATACAAGCGCATTCGATACCTAAGCTCTCACCTACAAGTTCTACTGTGTTAGGGACGTCTTGGCTCGGCACTCAGCATTGAAACGACACGAATCCCGTGACATTATCGGACGCATCCCATGACCATTTGCCTGTTGTCTCCACTAATCGGTTGCTATTCCCATCAATTGATAGGCATAGCAGCCTCTTCTCGTCACCGCTTCATTATCCGACTACGGTTTCAAATCCCAGGGTCCCCTGGTGTCGTGTACGCTTCTAGAAGGGTTCCGGAATGCGATGAATTGTTGCCGGTGGCCCAGAACTGGCAAATACCGACAAGTCATGAAGATTACAGCTAATAGTGCCATTATCAAGCGCCACCGCTCTCAGTCCGTGTGTTCATCATGTAATGCTGGACAACTTCATCGCATAGTTACGTAACAAAACACTGTACGAATTCCGAGGCCGGTGTACACTACAACAGTTGAGAGATGATTCTAACAACTGTTGAAGTAGACCAGCTATCCGCAAGTCTACTAAAAATGAAGGCTCGAAAGAGATTGTTCTGTTCGAGAGTCGGACTATGCTACCGGCTAAGGGGAGTAGACTTCCGAGGGGAACTTCGGTAAGCTACGGGAGCAACAAGAGTAACAGTTGCAAACACTTCATGTTTAACACCCCCGGGATTTAGATTAACTGAAAGACCAGCCCAATCGTCGTATGTCACAAGGGCTAGAGTACTAGGGCTTGGAAGGGTATTCAATGTTGCAATAATCTTCCTGGGCATCAAGGAGGCATAGAAGTCTAAGTTCCTCTCTCGGGTCCAGCGGCGAATCTAGGGTTTTTATACACGAATGGGTTCGCTCTTTGCGAACCCAAATCACTCCAGATCATCCAGATTAAGTAAGTCTTTATCCAGATCAGTCAAGTCCAAATTGCAATTATCCTGTTTGCTTAAGTCCACGATAATAGCAAACATGATATCCAAGAATAAAGACGCCTTGCGGATTGAGTACAGGATATCGCCGACTAGATCCTGGTACACGGGCAGTTGCATTACCCTGCCCAAGGCTTGGTCTGTGTGACATCGTATGAAGAAGTGCTTATGCAGTCACGTTCGGAACCGCGCCACCTTGTCACCGGAAAAGTCGACATTCATCGGCTATGTGCAATAAATATACTGTAGTGCTCAGACTGGGCTCGCAGCAGCGAGTCAGTGGGTATTGCTAGCGTCGTAGCATGTAGTACTGCAGTCCTGTAACAAGGGCCAGTGATCTAGGGCTTGAAAAGGTATTTGAAATCGCAAGTACCTAGTGAGACGCAAAAGAGGCTATACAGTCCAGTCCTCCCTTCTAGCCCCGAAGGGCGATGCGGTTTGAAATATATGAGAGGTTTGCTCTTGCTCACCGGGCCCTGCCTATTCAGGTCCGTATCGCTATTGTCGTAAATCACCGTAATCGGGCAAACACGATATTGAGGGAAACTAAATACGGGTAGCTGAATATGCGAAGCGCACCTCATAAGATATTTACAGAATACCACCGACCCTAACGACTAGTTTATGGATAGTTGCAATCCCACTACCTAGGGGGCTAGCGTGACAAGTTCTGTTCTGTGATATTGATGGAACGAATCATACTAATAATGGTCAATAAAACAAGGTAACTATAAAACGTCGTCCCGGAGTCTATTTAATTATAAGAAACCACTTCGCCAAAATGAAGATAACAAGAACCTCTCAGAGGCGACCTGAAATCAAAAATGCCTTCATAAGGTTCAGACTGTTGTATCCATTCCCTAGATACGAGTAGGGTACTAATTACTGAACCTATTAGTTTCATGGGTTGGGGTTCCAGGAATAAGCCAAATGAAAGGTAGTTGGAGGTTGAATAGCATCAACGAGGCCAGCTATGAGCAAGGCTGTTCTCTTAGAACACGACGTTTTTGCACTAGGATGGAGAATAAAGTTTCTACTTGTATTTATAAATTATTGCACATTCGTCCTGATCGTGGCAGCACTTTCATACAAGGAAGAGGTATAGCATGTAATTATATGGTTAGAACTAGCCAGAGTTAGAGGTTATTCATCCATATGAATTCGCGAATTCAGGGAGGAGACAAGAAGGCATAATTATAGTATCCTATCATACGCAGGGCAGGCGGTGGAATCATGCAATAATAGAGTCGGTACCTACTTAATTCCAGGCCATTTCATACTTCATAGAAGTACTAGTATTAGCATGTTACAAAATTATTGTTCCTGTAATTACGGAGGACACTAATTGTAGGATCTATCTAACTGCAACAATATATAAACCTAACTGAAACCACCATAAGTAAACCTCTAATGGACTTATATGACACCCTTCCAATACCTATCCTTGGTACTGCCTAACCCTTATACCAAATCGAGTTAGGTATGATCACTACATGTGAAAACTATTGTTTCGCTATAAACACACGGAAAGGCTAGGGTTATCCTATTATGGTGCATAGACTCAACGTGAAGATTTGGCCCCCAAATGAGAGCGAATATATAAGTATATGATGCTGATAACAATCTAACTGAGGATTAATACCTATAAAAACGAGAACAATAACCCTATACTATTGCTCAGCTCGCAATCAAGTTCCATCAATTCTTACTAACCCCCCCCCTTTTCCAAACAATAAACATCTGCGAATTTATCCCAGCATTACATACCTGGGAGCTTGTCCAGCCCTGTCACAATGTTAGCGAGCATGAAAAAAAGTGGATAACTGGATGTATCGACTTACATCCATCAGTTACCTCGCCCACCATATCCTTAACAGTGCACTTGTTAGCCGTCGCCATCTGCTGCTTCTGGAGAGAACCACAGCCGTCATAGAAGCACTCGGATTTGTTCATGGCGCGCTGGAGAGCGTCTCCTTTCCACCCGAACATATAATCAGCATGCGTTCCTTTGCCGTTAACTCCCTCAAAACTCCATACGAATGGGTTGGGAGCTCCCGAGGGCCACACTATAGAAATTCAGGGGTTAGATATTACCATTTGGAACTGACTCGTTACTGGAGACTTGTAAAGTATATGGTACAAAGGATTTGCGGTAACTAGACATGAAAGGCTCAAATACGTACTGCTGTTGAACTTGGATGTGTCCCAAACGGTCTCGTAGGTTACCTATAGGATAAACTTAGCAACCGTTGTACTACAAACTTTGGACAGTTCTATAATTAGTGATAGTGGATAATTACCTGTGGCATCCGGACGGGATGAGAGGCAGGGCAAGCAGGAGCGGCCACGAAACCATCCATAGTTATGGTGTTGTACATGTGCGACTGGTGGTCGGGGCTGTCAAGGTCCTTTCCGTTCCAGCATCTGAGAACAATTAGCATCAGATGGGTATACTTTGGTATGAGCAACTCGAAACTAACGCTGGGAAGTGGTTGGTGACAAAGATTCCTATTAAGAAAGCGTCAGCGTAATATTCGTATATATCTCAAGGATTCTATCCTTACCGCCAGCGCATGGCGTTGTTGGGAAATCTGGCATCTCTCGGCCTCTGCCACCGCCGACAGACAAGCACTGGTATCGTAGCCCAACGTGTGGAGCACCAGTATTAGTCGGGCTACCCACGGTCATACGGAAACCCTATGAATTATCAGTATCTGAACGCTCAGCCTTTGTGGCGGGGGCAGGTAAAAATCAATACCGGCGGGAAAGTTTTGACAGGATTCTGAGCTATCGTATCCCTGATAAGGTCGTTTTGAGTATAATACACAGTGATTCCGCCCACAGTACCGGAATAGCCGTCGAGGTTGCCGGGATTCACGGGTATTACTGGCACACGATGGTAAGAGCCGTTCTGATGCTTGAAGTATAGACTAGTACGCCCAACGTCAGTTATTCCCGTTCAAAGTATGACTTATGAAGACTTCGCTGTCCGAAAAAGGAAGATTTATTCTTCAAAGGCCACCAATACAAGAAGGAAATAGCTCACGCTGCAGTCCAATAGTTGCTGAGATCTTCCGGGAACTCGCAGGTAGTGCAGGTAGCCCTCGTGGAAACATCACCCTCCATGGTAGCGTTGAATGCATTTCCACCAACAATGTGGTGAACATGGGCAGACGGGTTGGACCCTGGCTGGACAACGGGGTCAAGTCTTTGAATCGTGAGCGTCGAGCATTGGAAACGAAGACCTGCCTGGACAGGCACGACGAGGGCGAGGGCTCTCGCAGTAATCCACTTCATCTTGACTGTAGACCCGGCCTTGATAGTACTGGTAGTAGGTAATTAGGAGTCACAGTTAGAGACCTGTAGTGAGCAACGAAAACAGGGACGAGTATTCAACTGGTCCCACCTGACATCTTATATGTGTATGCTTGGATCCAGAGTATGTCGTATTCCCTATTATTGACCCTTAGTTGCCCTGCTATTGATCAAGGACGGAATAGCGTTCCCAGTTGTTGACAGGGCGGATTAATAGAAACGGCGATCCATGTAGTCTACGGCACATCGTGTGCAAATCAGCTTGGATTCTCATTACCCGGATGATTACCCAGTGATATGGAGATTCCATCACCTGTGTGATTGTTACTATATTTACTCTCGGTAAATGCCTTAGGGGATGACCAGAACTGCCGACAAATGTCTGTCTTATTTTATATTAAGAACAAGGCCATCCAGTAGCCATCAACGTGACCTTAGGGTACCAAGTATGCCTCTTCACGGGTTACGATGCCGACTACTCTTTGCGGCAAGGCTGGATGAGTTGCCGAAAGGGATACATTGTTATATCCATGACATACTCTGCAGAATCAGTGTGCTACTACCTTGCCTTCCTGACCTACGCCCCCAAATTTTTCTGAGGCAACACCCTACCTACTGTCTGCTTGGAACATGATGGGTTGTGGTGACGTAGCCTAGCCACTTTATATAGTGCGTAGTGCATATTTCATGATTAATCTCGGATTATTAAATGAAAAAAAATAAGGAGACTGAAGAGCCAACAATATCATTGCAAACCGAGATTGGTTTGTGTTGTTTACCATCTTAATGGTGTAGTTTTTAAATAATGGGCCACTATCTTTCTCTAATAGCGACGACGACATCTAAGGCATCTGTTTATTAAGTCATGTTTTCTGACTGCCTCACCGCACAATAAACATTGTATTGGATACCTAGCAACTGAGACAGATCAACTTTGGAAGGATTATTGATTATCGCCAGCTCGATCCGACCTCACCGGGAGGCAACAGTCGAGAAGTTGTGCCGGTTCTGCATTCCTGTGGCACAGTTTCTACTTGGACAATAAACGCCAGCTCTGGTATAGTGAAGAACACCATTGGTCTGAGTGATACAATATATATATTATCGTGGAAGATTTAAACCGAAGGCTTTTAACACCCCCAGTGAATCAATAGAGTTGGCCTTATCGATTAATCCCCTGACAACGGTGGTGGCTGAGCTGTGGCGTAGGCGCATACGTTCTCCAGAGCTAAAAGTTTAGTGCTACCTAACATGACATGTCTACTGGCGCACTGCAGCAAGCCGTTGCGATGTTGAACCAACGCGAACACATTACATCCGACCCGTGCATTGTGTGAACCGCTGGCGCTTCAAAAACAGCAATGTTCGACTGCGATGTGAGCCTGGCCTTAGTTTTCGCAACAAACCTAACGTAAAACTATCTTGGGCGCACAGGCGCAATTACGTCATTTCTTGCGACCTCCCTTTGGCTTTGAAAAAAAGGGCCCTTTGTTTTGTTTGCGCCTCTGGACCAAACTTTGTACACAACTTCGTGTTGTCGCCTCCGGAAACAACCACGAACCACCTGCGTCGATACATTCACCATGGTAAGTACTCAGAGCGCAGAAACACTGCTGTAAAGTGGTAGACTGATGACGGTTTGTGTTAGGGTAAACGCAAGAAGAGTTCGCGAAAACCTCAGGGTCCTAAGAAGGTACGCAGCCCCCCCCCAACGGAGGCTTAAAGTCACCGGGATAGGATACCGCCCGCGGCCTACTCTTATTGACGAGATACAACTCTAGCGCGAGGGACTAGCCAAAGAATTCACCTGCCTGTTCTGCAATCACGAGAAGTCTGTACACGTCAAGCTAGATAAGAAAGCGGGCGTGGGTAATTTATCGTGTGCAGTATGTGGCCAACAGTTTCAGTGTGGTATCAATACCCTCTCGGAAGCCATCGATGTCTACAGCGACTGGGTTGATGCCGCAGGTATGTTGAAGGACTTGCTGGTTCTGCATCCGTGGCAAGATGAAGACTATGATGCTAACATATAGACAGATGCTGTAGCTAAAGAAGCAGCAAACGACAGAGCTTCTGGTTCGGCCTCCTTTACCCGTCCTGGTGCCCGAGCATCCATGGCAGATCGCGAAGTCGACGATGAAGAGGACGAACACAGATACGAGGGTGAGGGCATTGTTGGCGACGATGACGATTATTGATTAAGATCTGGCCATCTTGACTTGTGCTGCTGCTGCTGCTGCTTCAACCTGCCCTCATCTCTAAGACTCGATCGTCTATTTATACGGTATCCCCGAGCTTGAAAGCCTTCAGGATGAACCTACAAGTATTACTGTACTCGGCCTCTTGGAGGTTGTTATTTATGTCACTACTGTGGCCTTGACTTAAGATATATCTTAACTAGTACCGGTCATCAAAATAAACCCTGTTTCTGGCGCTAGCATTATGGTATTTCCCGGCTGCACTGGTTACTGATGCATCTTGTGAGCCGTCACATGGTATAGAACCTGTCACCAAAATCTCCCAGTCCGGGCACAATGTAACTAGGTTGCTGTTAGTTATGAAAATTGCATCAATTAATCCTGTTACTCACTTCTTAGAGTCGAGGCCCTATGACACTATGATTAGCCACCATCTGGATATGATCAATGATACCTAGTAGGGAACATACCTGGTCGACGAATGCTGTGACTACCCTCAACTTCGGGAACTTGGTGGCGAAATTTCCGATACCTTCGGGACTGGCGATTAAATTGAGGAAGAGTATTCGCTCTTCTGGTACGCCACGGTTTTTGAGGACCTCAACGGCCATGATGGCGGACCCTCCTAATAATAAAACCGATATTAGCCTTCACTCTCATAAAAGGGTGGTTGCCATCCTGACCTGTGGCGAACATAGGGTCAAGCAAGAGTACCCATCGGTCAGCAATATCCTCAGGAAGTTTATCGTAAAAGAGCTTTGGCTGGGCAGTCTCCTCGTCACGCTGAATGAGAATCTTTCCAATTCTCACAGACCGGCAGCAGTCTCGCAATCCCTGTTCCATAGCCTCGCCTGCTCTCATAATGGACACACCACAGATCTTGCCTTGAAACATCAAACCGGCATAGTTACGCCCCACGGGAGTGGTCACAGTCTGTTCGACAACCGGGAGATGGTTGAGCCCCTCTTCGACGAGCAGACGAATAATCCGATTCGAGTAGAAGATGAAATCAGCACGTTCAGTGTTCTTATCACGAATCTTCCTGCGACCGCCCGCATCGTAAGTGGGTGGAATCGAGCCTGTAGAGAAGGTTGTATGCAGGGTAGTAGTAGTGGGGAAAGCTGGTGTTGGCTGGTTTCCCTCGAAAGCCAGAGGGGGAAATAACTCACGTGAGCAGAGCAATGAGCTGTGGTGTTTGAGGCAAAGTAGTGACAGTCTCATATTTCACCTCAGTTGACACAGTAGCAATGGGCTTCTGGCTCTCAGATCGATAGTCTGGTCCTACACACTGAGTAGGTCCCACGTGAGGGCGCTTTGCTGGTGCCGATGCCATGGTATGAGGAAGAATGCGACGGATTCCTGAATAAGATTCGAATGCCGAAACTTGATCGAGGGCTGGTTATGAAAACTGATCAGTGGCTATTGATCACCTTATCTATTCGACTTGGTGATCTTCGGGGACCTCCGATCAACCTACGTATGAACAGAATGTGTGGAGGTAACTACACTTGAAGTGATGAGCCTCCAGGCTGCTAACAGGTGCGGGTTGCGATATTTAAGATAGTGTACCACTGAACCAACGAATGCAACCGTGTCAAAGACGACGTGGTAAAATATATAAGGTTAATGGTAAGAAAATATTTCCCAAGCTACAGCTGAAGCAAACCTGACGCCCGTGGGTTCGATTTGTTTGCTCAGCTGATATATTTGGCTGTTACCTTATCTTGCAGTTTTAGGTAACGGGGGTCTAACTAAGTAGGTAACTAAAATATGCTGTAAACAGGTCTAACTAAGTAGGTAACTAAAATATGCTGTAAACAGTTCTAAACTTATAAAGGTTCAAACTTGGAACTAGAGGTAAAGGACTTTCAATATACGTCCATGTAACCTACATCTAAACTAACCCCGCCTTTTAACTTTGTGGAAGGTACATGTCTTAGGTAGGTAGAGCGTACCTACCTCTTCAGGGTTCTGCTACCTATTTACTCCCTTGAGATATAAACATGTGAAATTGGCTACATACCTAGTACATACAATGTTTTCTCCTCGCAAGGGCGATAGGCACGCGTAGTATAATTCATATAAGTAATGGTATGTAGTACTGTCTACCTAGGTACCTTACGTATTGTAGCATTGCGGGTAAGTTACACTTACCTTATGGTTCAAGACAACCTGCAGCATGGGACCCATTTCTTTACCTATTGTAGACACTCCTGCAGCGGAAAGAACCCCTTTGCTCTTGGCTTAGCCATAACCGGAAGTGCCTTTCTCTGGATAGGTGTTGACATCAAACCATCAAACCATCAATTGCCATTGCCAGCCGCAACTCCCGGTCTACCATCTACAACGTACATTGTTTTTACCGACATACAACACACTGAAGTCTCGTTCCTTTGTTTACCCATTGAGCTGGTGGCCGCCTGCTGCCTATCTCGGGTTTTGCTCACCTTTTCTACATCCTGCAAGACGTTCGCCCGCTCATCTACTTAGTTGCGATCCACCCTCGACACGCTCCGCTGTTCCGCTCCAATTCATTCGCAGCAGCCTTCTTTTCTCGCGCAATCGCATCAACAACACGAACCATATCTAGGTAGTGGCAGACGCTCTACCCTGGTCGCGACCATTCTTAGGCCATCTATTACAAGCCTAAACCTCCAAATTGCGATTGACTTCATACTCGACATCTCATACCCGCCTGTTCCTACATCCCGTCCACAGGGTTATAAAAATGAAGTATTCTTGACCCAATCTCTCTGGAAATCCAAGCTCCGCGACGTCTCTTTCATCTCGCTACAAAATCGTCATTACAAGCAATCATGGGAGTCGAATATGATCTGGGCGCACAGCGCAAGAGACGGATGGTAGCCACATATGGCAAGACAGGAAGGAAGAGGCTACCAAAGACTGTTTTCACTCCCGCGACCGCGTCCGAATCTGTGTCCGATGACGATCCTATCACTGCATCTGATAAAACCGTAGCACACCACCTTCCTCCCCCCATATCTCCGCCCAAGCTCATATCGCCACCTGTTCGCTTTAACAGTGTCGAACAAAATCGTAGCATGCAATCAAGACCGACATCCTTCCAAAATATAGTGAACTCCGATCGAAAGCGCAAAGCATCACAGATTTACAAGCCTAGAGAACGGTTGCAGCCGGTCACAGACGAATCAGAAGGTGGAAATCTCTCTTCTGCGCCTCAAGTCTATCCGTCGCGTATCACGGAACCCGAAACCGGGCCTACCATGAGATCTGGTGGTAGATCTGGTGGTAGGGTCCATGCTAGCATTCAACAACACGCTCCATTTGATCCAATGAACATCGAGACGGTCGAGCCCCGGCTCTCTAGTCCTCCGCTCACACCTACACCGCCTAGAGTTTCCAAGCCATCGTCTCACATTCTCGAACGAAAAAAGTCCGCGAATGCGCTATTAGGAAAGAGTTCGCGGAAGCAGCCCGTCCAACGAGAACAGCAAATACCTATGCATCTTGCGCGAAACTCGGCTCCAAAATCAAAACAATCGAACACGCCGTCTGCTAGCACGTCGAAAGAGCAAGGCCAGTCGTTACCTATTAATAAGCCCTCAGGCCCCAGTCTTGCAAAGAAGCCACGGAAACGACTGATAGATGCTCTGGTGGAACAAGAGTCGAGTGACGAGATTGCCTTAGGTGAAAGTGAGGTCGACATACAAGCTACCTCGAGCCAAACCACGCTCAGTCAATCCAGCAATGCATCTGAGTTGGATAGCCAAAGCTTGCCAGAAACCCCTAAACCCAAGACCAGGACGGCGCCGGCCACAGGAACACGCACATTTACTCGGTCCAATAGCGCGCTCAAATATACTTATGGACAAGGACGGAAAGTACGCGAAGAAGAGGATAACTTACTGGAATCTTTAGTCCTCCCAGAAGAATCATCTTACTCTCGAAGACGTCTGGATCTTGACGGCTCTAAGAAGTCCACAACGGCAACAGGTGCGTTCGATTTTGATGATGATGATGGTACTACTGGCAAGTCACCCAGCTCAAAACTCCGGGGTATCCATGAACTTCGGCAAGCGGGCGCCAACTCGCGCGTGGCAGACGCAATGCAGGACTTGGTTGACCAAATAGGCGAGCCCGGCACCAGCGCCTTGTCGTCTCGCCGTGCTGCGTTGTTACAAGTGGCCGAAAAATTACGAGATAAGACTTTTATACGACAATGCCGTGACCATGGCGTCGAAAGTGTGATGCTCAAACATATCGGAAAGGAAACGGATAATATTTGCGGCTACCTTATCTTGTCTTCTCTTGTCGCATTTATTGCTCAAGGGCCTTCAGCTCACATAGTTCAATTGCTTCGTACAGAGGAAGCCAGCCTACTATTTGTTCGATTGCTTAGCATGGGCGACGACATTAAGAAGGTAGCGAAAGATCGCAAGAGCAATCTCTCCAAGCGAAGCCAGAACTCGATTGCTGTCATAGAAGGCCTGCTTCGAGAACTGCCGATTTGGGATGGGGATGAGCCTTCATTCATCTCGCCAAGGAGTCTCGCCATTAAATGCCTTCAGCTTCTCATTGCTCAAGGCGTCCTTATCAGCGGAGATCCAACAATCTTTACAGAAGCCGTTACGAAGCATCTTTTCGAGGTACTATCAGATGCAAGTCACAATTCCGAGTACTGGGATTACCCGAAGACCGCGCGCTCAATCGAGCTTTGTGGTGCACTCTCTGTGCTAGATGCACATGCTGTGGGCATAGCAGCAACTCAGGGCGGCAATAGTGATTGGGCGATACGATACCTTCCAATCATAGCTGACGTTTTCTATACATCGCTCCGGACGCCCGCACACGATGCTAAAATAGTGGAAGATTTAATTCTAAAACTCACTATCAACGTGACCAATAACAACCTCGCAGCTCCTAACGTCTTCGCCTCGAAAGGACTCTTGTCAGCTTTAACTTCCTCCATTTCCAGTAACTTCAATCAGGCTTTGACCCTCATCGCCCAGGGAACATGGGCCGAGGGAATAATAGACGGCCTGGTCCTACGGCTTGGCATCCTAATCAACTTTGCCGAACACAGCGGGCCAGTCCGACAGATGGTGGATGAATGCCGACATGAGAGTCGGGAACCGTTACAAGAGCTGATTCGGCTCTTCATAGATAACCATCGCCGAACAGGCGAGGTAAGTTATATCCAGGCTTGTGATTGTGGAGGTAGAGCTAACCAGCGGTGGCTTAGGCCGACTCTATGGAAAAGACTCACCTTAATGTAGCCTTCGGTTACTTGTCCGTGTTACTTGGTTATCTGTCATTACACGGCCCTGTGCGACGTAAGCTTATCCACAGTCATTCGGCCAAAAGTATCGGCCCCTTAGTTGGGTCAATTCGCGAGTTTATCGCTCATTATGAGCAGGTGGAAAATGCCATGAGCGAGAGTGATGACAGCGATCGCCATGGTGGCACATACGCTGAACGCCTCCAGGAGTTGGTTCAACAACTGGAAGAAAAGGCAGCTCACGACTGAAGCTGGCATGTGCCCGATTCCTGCTACTCGTATTGCCCCAGCGTGTGTAATTTGGCGGTGGTGGCATCTGTATTGGACGACGATGTTTCTGCATATTCACGATAAATGACACATTAGACATGTAGTATTAGGATGTTTTACTTTTTCCAGATAGGCACATCAAGGACAGGGTAGAGGGTTGCACATGAACTTATGGTAGGGGGTATACCGGCGAGGTCTATCATCATCGATATAAATACCCCATAGATGGCAAAGGACCAAATACCCAACCCCAATGAAGATACGGTAATGAATCAGATGGTTTAAGGGAAAGGAAGCATCAATCTGGCGTTCAAATAGTTCGAGTCATCTATATGATCCTTGTGTCAGTGATGAAACCTCAGATTGGGGCAACAGGGCGGATGCGCTAATCTGATGCCTATTGGGCGCCGTCGCCCAGTACGTAAGGACATGAAGTATGATTGACTTAGATCAACCACACACCTAAATAGTCAGCCCAGGGCTCGCCAGGGTCGGTAGTTTTCGTGAAAGAACTACATGTAGTTTAGTTACATGTCTGCTTGATTCACGACTTGTACCGAAACTGGATTGTTTCCACTTTCTGCCCCGCCTTTCTTGACTACCGAGACTGACTTAAACTTGGTGACGACGGGATAAAGGTAGGCAGGCACATGTAGCCCCCAGTGTTGTAAGTGCTTCAGCCAAATGCGTTTGCTCTTCCGTCATGCAATCAAAATTCCTGCTATAAAAAAATCCAGACATCAAATCTCACATCGGATGCCTGTAGCACCAGCTGAGCAACAGCATCACGTCATCGTCCACAGGTCTGGCCGCAAGCAGGGCAGATATACATCGCACAGGTAGAGAACCCAAAGAGAGGTAAGTACGACTAACAGTCCTACTAGTTATCACATACCTACCTACCTCCTTACCTACCTCTTTACCTAGCTCTTAGTTAACCCGCTGCCGCCTTTGCTGCGTAATCTCATTATATCCCACCCCTCATCCACCCTCGGCCCTCCGATAACTCGACCACTATCGTACAGCGTTATCATAACCCCTCGCTCCCGTTCTTGTTCCCGTTCCCGTTCCGGTCGGCGAACCTTGCAGTGCTCACCTATAGCTCACCTAGTTATCGTGCACCACCTACCAAGCACGCCATTCTAATGCCGCCGCCGCCGAAGCAGCGGAAAGTCGCTATCGTCGGCAGCCGCTCCGTTGGTACGATTCCTCCTCCAACTCCCAGATCCTCACCGCAAACCCCCCCTCCCCCAAACTATATATTTGCATCTTACCACACATCAAGTCCGTCGTTGCTGATTGTGCGACATGTCGCCCGGAATACAGGCAAATCCTCGCTCGCAGTTCAGTTCGTCGATGGCCACTTCGTCGAGAGCTACTACCCGACCATCGAGAACACTTTTAGCAAGACGATCCGACATAAGAGCCAGGATTTCACGACCGAGATTGTCGACACCGCCGGCCAGGTATGAGGCATACCTACCTATTTCGCATATGCAAAATTACGTCTACTAACACGATCACTTTCGTTACGCGATAGGATGAATACAGCATTCTCAACTCGAAGCACTTCATTGGCATCCATGGCTATATGCTAGTATATTCCGTCTCATCCCTCCCATCCTTCGAGATGGTGCAGGTAATCCGCGAGAAGATCTTAAATCATCTGGTACGTCACCCCACCTTCCATTGTCCACCTTTTCTCCTCTTCACCTCATTTCCCCTTTCTTTCCAAAGTTTAATCCTCCTTCCCTCCAATCGGTCGACCAAGAACCCTGGAATGACTTCATGGGAGGGGGCTGGCTAACCTAATGGGCAACGTAGGGTACAGATTGGGTGCCGATCGTCATTGTGGGTAATAAGAGCGATCTGCGGCCGGAGCAGCGCCAGGTCAGCCAAGAGGACGGGCGCAAGCTGTCGGAGAAGTTCAACTGCGCGTGGACCGAGGCCAGCGCCCGCTATAACGAGAACGTCGGCAAGGCCTTTGAGCTCTTGATTGCGCAAATCGAGGATAAGTCCCAGAACCCCAACGAGAGTCCGGCCGGTGGGAAGTGTGACATTATGTGAAGGCTGTCTACTCACGGAGAGAGAGAAGAGGATTAGGAAACTCGGAGGGCCGACAGATTTCTAAGAGGGTAGTGCCACGAAAGATTTCAACGCAGATCTTAGGGGTATACAAATGGTGTGCACGTGAAATCATGAAACCTGGGAATTACATGCGCAATGGGGCTTCTGATGATTTTCTTCACTGTGATTTTAGACAGGGGCTAATGGTCGGTCACGGTATGGTATGTCTGGTTGAAATCAACGCGTTTTTATTATTATTATTATTTTTTTTGGGATGGTTGAGGGTGGTGGCATCTTGCTGCCGTTGTCTGTGTTGGACGCCGGGTTTCTTGCTGATTGATCAGTCGACACAGCCAGCTTGGCTGCGCTTGTGTAATAACATTACACCTTAATAGAACCGGCTTGTTTCATGGCGTCAATGATATGCATATATATTTGTTGATAATTTCTTCACTTTGCTGCAGAATGCTTGCTGAAACATAGGCCTGCCAAGAAATGTGGTGTTGCCAGTTGTGACCGGCCCTGTAACCGGCAGGGACGAGCTTTCTGGATTCAAGGTTATCTTGCATATATATATCGTGGTAGATATTGGAGCAGTAACCAGCTATCCGGCGTACTTACTGTTGTTGTTAAGAACGACTCTCAAGACGAGAGAAGGCTGTCACTAGATAAAGATACCTAAGTAGACCGATTCCCAGAGTCATGTTAGTCCTACACGTACATGTATGTATGATCCTTCGTTTTGGTGCCTAGCAGTATCAAAAATTTGGTAAAAAATTCGGTAGGCAACATGCGCTCAATTGTCCGTGTCTAGCATAGGGTAATATCTTCTGCTATCCTCAGGTACTCTTGGGATGTAGTGCTCGGCGACTTGTCCTACTTGGAGTGCATACGGGACGTTTCCCCGCCATGTAAACGACTCAGGTACCATGCACTGCAAATAACGTTAGCGGGGGCGCGGCCGTCCTAGCTTTGTATCTATGTTTGATAATTTATATTTTTGTTTCTAAGATGCTGTGTTATCTCTTCACCAAATTATATAATCCAGAGCTATAGTAACTTAATGAATTTACATTCAATGTTCTTGTCTAATTTGTAACTTATCTCCATAGAAGTCAGGTCACTTCCATACCGTCGTACCTTTACGTAGTAATAAGGTTGTACATGTATAAGTGGGGGAAGGGTAGCACAAGCACTTGTCCGAATGCCCTTACAGACTGACTATTTTGCAGAACATCTTCAACTGAAGATAGGCGCATTACTACTTACCCTAAACTACTTTTTCTCTATAGAACGCTTACACTATGAATCCATGAGTTCACCTTCAACGTGCAACTTGACGTGAATTTGACTATCATCCTATTGGGGCCTTGATTAATAAGAGGAAATTGAGCACGAGCCATCACAAGTCTCGGACGCTTCCGGCAACTACCTACCGTCTAACCTTAGGTAGGTACTTACCTACTCGTTCAATACTCGCCCTCTCCTGCTTGAAGTATGCTGTGAAAATACACCACATAGGTAACGACGGCATACAAAAATAGGAAGCCGAAGGCTACATACAGCTGCTGCTGCTGCTTTTTCTATCGTGACTGCAAAATAAGCAGGCCAGCTGACTGCCCGTTATATTGCCACCCCCTTGTCAACCCGGTCACGACAGGTACCGATAGCGTACATAAAACGTCCCAGCTCAGCCATCGACCACGACGTGCCACGACAGTGACATGCGCCTGGATGCCTCCCGGGGTTGTCGCCTCGCCTTAGTGGACCCTTCCAGCTAGCACTCGACGATTTGCCTTGCAGAGGTATAAAGACATTTCTTTCCATTTGATGTTCTCCTCCCTGTGTGTCTTCCAGACGATTAAGGGGGTCGGTCTGTTTTTGAGCTCCACATACCCAAATAGTCAATAAAGTAACAAGTCCTGCATTCGAGAGAGCTGCACCGTCGTCGTCGTCGTCATCTCTACACCGCAATGTCCGGGCAAACTAATACTATGACCTGTCCGCTATGCGGGTACGAGACGGATATTGAATACAATATCTTGCTGGTGAGTTGATGCCCCTTTAGGTATTAGATTTCCGGCCGTTCCTCTTTTTAAACCAGTTCGGCCCAACATCTTAGGCATCCAGCTTTCTATCCCGTGGATCACTTGACTTACACCGTATAGCATATGGAAGAGCAACATGCCGAAGGACCGTCTCCTTTTGTTGCAGACCCAGATATAGATGTGTCTAGGGGCAGGGATGATACCCCGGCAACGGAAGAAGACGTTAATAGCGATGAAGATGCTGAGCTTTTCGTAGAATGCCCCGTCGATGGGTGCCTCGAGCAGATCGGCATAGCTGAGCTAGAAGACCACATCAACTTTCACGGAATAGAGGAAAATGAAGAGTCAACTATTGATGGTGATGTCGCCGCAGTTGCGGCTGCGGCTGTTGTTGCGTCGAGCGCTGGGGATGAGAGAGAATATCACTCCCCCTACTCTCATCCAGAAGATGTGGCTCGCTCAAACCGTGAACGTGCACGCGAGCGGGCTCGGTCACCGACAAACCACGACAGCACCGTCGATGCTTGGAAGAAGATCTTTAACCGACGACATGCCAGGAAAATGAAGGACTCTGAAAAGACATTAGTCGATGGAAAGGCACCACGGAAGCGCCTTGGCGTAAGACTCCTTCTCATGACACTTGCTGGTCTACCGAAATCTGCTTTGAAACACGATGTCTGGGCTGACACTATACAACAGAGATCCGAGCTGGGAAAACATGCTTATGAGAATCGTATGCCGGATTCCCTCGTCGCATTACTTAAGAACGGAAAATATACAAGCGCCGAAGGTTTGTCAATAACCAAGCCCTACGGATTCAGGCTCAATACACGACGCGAGGACCAGCTCTTTGTCATGCATCAGCTTACTTATCGAGGATCATAGGGATCATACCGGCACTCGCAAGAGTATTGGAACAAAGTCCGTCGACAGAATACGCTTTCCTGTGCGATCCGGCTGTTCAACACATCTCCAAGCTGCGAGGAGAAGGTATTTATTGTGCTCCCGCAAGCCCGTAGTCTGGATAGGATGCTGATGAGCTAACTAGGCGGATTTTGTGGCTACCGCAACATCCAAATGCTCTCATCGTACATCGTAGGCGCTCATGCCGATGGCACAGAGCAGCTCAGCAACAAGATCCCAAGCATATTTCGGATCCAGGAGTATATCGAAAACGCATGGGATATGGGCATCAACGCCTCTGGAAGGGTAGAGACAGGGGGGATAAGGGGAACGCGAAAATATATTGGGACGCCAGACGTAAGATTTAAGACTGAACTTACATTTTCTTTCGTTGTATCCTCTTCCCCTGAGGTTATGAATCTGTCACTAACATAAATACAAATCTCGGTAGGCGCAAGCTATGTTTGTTGGTCTCAAGATCCCGTACGTTTGAACACTAACACAGGCACTCTGATGAGTGTTTACCTGCGGTTTTAGAGCATGCTAACGGTTGAGCTCCAACGCCACAGATGCGAAGTCGAAGGGTTCAAATCCCCCAAGCCCGGCGTAGCCGAAGCAGCGCTCTTCGCCTCCGTGCAGCGGTACTTCGAAAAGGCTTCCTTCGACCCGAAGGACAAGATCCGCCGCACAAACTTACCACCCATCTACTTCCAGCACCGCGGCCATAGTTTGACCATCGTGGGTCTCGAACGACGGGCCTCCGGATCTCTCAAGCTCCTTGTCTTCGACCCCATGTTCCACGACCCGGACGGGGTCACTCGGCTCGTTGGGCGGGCGGGTGAGGATAAGAACAAGATTCGACACGCGATACACCGGAGTCCGGACGGTATGCTGAGGCTTTATCGTAGGGGGAACAACTACTTGAAGAAGTATCACGAGTTTGAGATCTTGAGGTATGACATATGTTCTTGTCTTCACTTTAATCCCTATTGTCTCACTAGTTTCACCTTATCAGAGTAAAGCTAGTCTGCCTTGCTATTTGAGACACGTTTTCCTTGGCGATTTATACTCTCCTTCCTCCCATGAGCAAGCAAGCGCATGACCGACCCACTGAATCATCTAGCAAAATGCTACACGATTGCTAACTTTCGTAAACCATTTAACAGGTTAAAGACTGATTATGCCTAACGATCGAGATTCAGAATAGACTATTCAACTTAGATTCGAAGCTATCGGACGGCGCAACGAGACGATATATCTACTTTTCTTACTCCATTAACCACTTAGTTCGCTTCCATTTATCTCTCGGTTAATGTGGGAAATCTAATGTTAGGAAACAGCAAGCGAAATCAACGAGTTAGGCGTTTCTAGCATGCGTTGGGCGTCGAAAGCCCGAATGATCATAGATATCTACAGAGACGTCATGTGTACAGACAGCCAATCCATACCTTATTGATCTTTATCGAGGTCTTCTTAGCATCCTTTTTCCACTCTCGCTTTTGGTGATCGTGTTTACGCATGATGAGGTGTCCAATATGTGCAGCGTTCCAATCGTATCTACATGAGAATCTTTATGCAAATTCAATGTGTTTTATATCATTGTGTGTATCTCAATTCCCACCATGCAGGAAAAACTTGATCACAGACTTTCGTGCACTTGTGTCCGTTGTATGTTACCCCCTCTAGTAACACCGGCCTCCAAGTCCTCCCTGTATGCCCGTTTATTCGTGTCTTTCCTTGGCTTTTGCCGTTTAGATACCTGTTTTAACGCCGGGATCGACTCATTTGTGCGCCTCGTCGTACCTCTATCGGCTCGATGACTTGATGTTTACTAAGTTCTCAGCTTAGTCCATGCCGCCGCCCTCCATCCACCGTCTCAGCTCATCGAGGGCCTTTCCGCGATGTGAGATCTTGTTCTTCTTGCCCTTGTCCATTTCTGCGTATCTGTGTCGATATATGACTCGTTAGCTCTCTTTCCTTGAGATCACATATTCGGAGACTGGGAATGGAAGGGCGTAACGTGTGTATAAATAAGTGAATCAATCAAAAGAGGGGGGGAAACTTACGTCTCGCCTTCGTATTCGAAGACTGCGTCCCAGCCTGGATATGAAGTTAGTCGTTATCGTAGATGAACAAACGACTTAGAAGCTAATTATTAAGGAGAAATTGGAGAGAATGACGCAAGGAGAAGAGGGAGGCGATGGATGGGCAGCCGGACATGGAGCGGGAGCTATTCACCATACATACCGAAGTGAGTCGGTCCTCTAGCAGGCACGATCTTACCCTGTTCACGGGAGTCGGTTAGTACTTTAACTATTGTTGCTGGTTCCTCTAGATACTGCTTAATTTCACACACACACACACACACACACACACACACACACACACACACACACACGAACGGATAGAATAGGGAATATGAAGATGATAGTCGGCAAACGAGACAAATCAAGGGAAAATAAAGAGAGCAACTCACATCCGTCCGTCCCTGGAACAGCAGAATCTCCTGTCCGGGACCCTTGCAGAAGCCGAAGGTGGCGACGGCCTGCGCCGACTTGTCGTCGTAGGCGGCGAGTAGATTGTTGAGGCCCTCGTGGCCGATGGACTTCATGAACCATTTGCTGTTTTTATCGTAAAGGATTACCAAGTCAGCGAACAGTCTCTCTCTCTCTCTCTCACTCTCTCTCATCCGCGGATCCCAACAACTAATTCTACACTCAAATGCACACTCCCCATTGCTCATTCCTTCTTGTACCCTCCTATTCACAAAACGAAGAACTGGGCAGGAAGAGGAGAAAGAGAGAGAGAGAGAAAAGGGGAGGATAGACGGATTGAAAACAACGCCAGAGTAAAAAGGGACATACACATAAGGTCCAGGCAGCCCGTTCAGCGCGTTAAAGCAGAGACAGGTGTCTTCAACGAGCACGGGTCCTTTGACGAGGTCGGCGGCGACCCGGCACTTCTCGCGCGTCACGTCCTCGAGGGACCCCTGGATCTCGGGCAGGTCCAGCGCCTGGCTGCGCACGACGGTGCCCGTGGGCTCGAGGATGGCGCGCACCTCGGACAGCTTGTTTGCATTCCCCGTTATGAAGTTTACCTCGCGGGGTACTGTTGCTGCCGCCATGGTGCTTTGTTGGGGGGGTTTGGAATTTAAATCTTGGTTTGTTTCTTTTTCGAAGGAAATTTTTGAGGGTTCCTTAATGTCACAGGTTTCGTGACCTAGTTAGTAGGTAGGTAGAGTTCGAGGTAAGTGGGAAGCGATGTAAAAGAGTATGTGCTCGGTGGTGTTCGCAGAAATAATGATGCTATCTTATCTGATGTGGTGTTTGTGATGTGATGATCTCATGGCTCGATATAAGTCTCTTTGGAAGAAGCAGCTTTTATATATACCATAAACATACCCTTCGTAAGAGATCGTATTCTACTTAGTGTTACACACTCACTCCATGCTGTGTTCAATAGCGTATGAAATTTGTAAGCTTCGATTCACCAACTCAGGCGGCCAGTGACACATTCGGCGTCCACCAATGCCCGCCCGGCTTCTGAATTGTGCTGCGAACTCGGCCCGCTCGCTGGCTGTTCTCTTGGCGGACCCTGCATAGCGCTATAGTTGGTGTATTTTACGAACTAACAGCAATTGCTGTTCCATCTAATAAATACTTAAGTAGTCTTGGTCGCTTGCACTTACCAAGTGATTCACGGCTGGGTACAATCGTGAGATATAAAACTAATAGAATGAATATGACTGGTGCGTTGTAGTTAGACTCAAGACATTCAGCATATTAACTTTGCGAATGATGTATGTATTCGTCTGTCAAACTAATATGCAGGAAATAATCGTATCTCAGTCCGAACCATCATCATTGTCGCCATCAGGTGGATTGTCCTTCTTCCACTGCTTGATCCAGGCCTCGATGCGATCCACGTTGCTATCCATCTCCTCCGTCGTGTTGCTTGTAAGCTCGACGACGATGTTCTCGTCATACGAGTCCTGCGCTTCCTGTAGCAGCACATCCATGATCTCGGAATCGAGATTCTCCTGCAATTTCTTCTCGGGGTATTTCCTGTGTGCACCGTCTTGTTAGCTATCACGTTCTGTTTGCATGTGCTATGCCTGATATCATGGAGATGCCTCTATCGGCGACAATAGGTTTAGCATGATGTTGTGGGAAATGACAGGGCTGGAATAAAGGAATAAAGGTAGAGTCTTCACCTCGCCTTCAACCGGTCGTATAGTGTGCTCGTGTTCACCCTCAGCACGACGACGAGATCAACCCATCGCTCTGGAAATATTTCGCAGGCATGCCAATCGATGATGCAGCCGCCCGCCGCCACCTCGTCCTCGAGGGCATCAAGTAGCTATATAGTCACCGGGTCAGTTAGCTTCATGTCTGGGTTCAATCTTTGCCATGGGTCTTTCATCACTCCCGCTTATGTGATACACTTTTCTCAGCATGCTGCTCTTGTTCTTCAAAGTCGTATCATAGGGTTACTTAGAAGGTGAATGATGGAAAAGATCCAATCAGCAAAAGGAACAATAACTCACCTTGTCCTCATCCACAATCCAGCTCTGGTACTCCTCATCCCAGCCCTCATGACAATCCTTATCCTTGACGATCTGGTTGACCGACACATGACGAAGACCTGTGCGTTCGGCCAGCATCTCGCAGTGTGTCGTCTTGCCCACGCCAGGCGTCCCCGTCACGACGATGTTGGGGTTTGCGCGCATTTTTCGTCTTTACTGGGGTTTCTCCCTTCCTCTGTGAATTGCTTTGATAATTGTGTCCCTGCGCTCCCTGCTGATGCTTTTGCTGTTTCACTTCTCTTCGCCAGTTTGATGTTCAGACTGGTTACCTAGACGGCGATACAAGGGATTTGATCTTGCCTCTCTAGTCCGGGAATCTTTCTGTTCTGCGCGTGGAATTCCGGTAACTGGTCAACGAATGTCCGGCCGAGAATATGCAACAAATAGTCGAGTAGGGTTGAACGAACAAAACTGATCTAAAAACCTTATCCACATGGAATTATGGCTGATGGACCTCGACCTTGTTGGATAGCGAAGTATCTAAATAGTTAGGTGGGTGAGAAGGCTTCAAGTTCCTCTTATTCTGAGTGCGTGTAACGAAAGTCAATCTGACAAGCCGTATATAAGAATCCCTTTTGATTTCTGCGTAGAGTGGTATAATTTGAATGGCGATACGTAATTGCAATGGGGTAGTACTAGGTTAGTGGTATTAGCCATGTATGTACCAGTGGCGCCTTATGGAAATTTTTATGCACTTGACAATGGCAATTGGATAAAAGACGGCTGACCTAGTCACGTGCATGTAACATGCAACTCTCCTAAATCATTATCCACCTTTCAGTGGTAACAGTGTCCTGGTAAACATCAATCTTGATGTTTCGATGGTATAGAATTGCTCTAAAGTGGCGAGGGGTCTTTTCTCTTCCCTAGCAATGAATTCCGCCGCATGCACAGTCCCGCTACACATAGATACTACAAAGTGTTTGTTGTACTTCGATACCACCTTTCTTCTCCCGGTCTGGTGAGCCTCCAAATATGACAACCACAAAAAAACAGCAGCATTGTAACGCCCCATCCATGGATCGCGTGAGAGCTCTCTAGTTCAATCATGTCTCGATATCCATTAAACAGCTGTACACGCAAGTAGCCACTTGCTCGTCTGACGGCCCGGATGCTCCGCAGCTCGTCGTCATGGGAAGCCAGTCCGTTCTTAGCTCATTATTGTACCCGTCATTTTCCGCCAACCGCAGTATCTATCATATATTTTCTTCAAGTCATGCAGATCAAGATTACAAGATCCGTATCGGTTGATAATTGAAGCTTGAAAGTCCCGGGGTCAGAGTGCGGCTCTACGCACCATCTGCCTCGACTTCCTCGACATCGGCGAGCTCTTCCTCACCGTCGTCGTATTCCTGCGCCTCTAGTTTTTCTTGTTGAGCAATGGCTTGGGCAGATACTATCTCCGCTAGCCGCTTTAGCCTTGGCGTTTGCAGCCCTATAGGTCGACGTTAGTTGCTATTCTAAATTGATTCTGACGCATCAACTTACATGATGGTGTGTATGTTTCGAGTGCGGTGATAGCACGTGGCTCGGCAATTGCATACGGACCACTGTCGTCCATATCTACGGCCTGCAACAGGAGAACATCGCTCTTCTCCGTTACTCTAGAAGCTACAGCTTTCATGATCTCGCCATTGATGGGCTGCTCGTAGTCGGCGACAAGATACTGGTTCAGAAGCTTCTGGATTTGATTTGGCGATAACCTGAGGAATTCGTTAGTGTCAAAGCTATGTTGTTTACAAAATGCAGACTTACATCCAGCAGATGTCTTGAATGATCTCGATATCGTTCAAGGTTGCCTTTTTAAGCTGCAGAAGCTTCGTTGCTTGCTAAAGAACAAGTTAGTTAACTATTGGATATGCTACCGTGTTTAGTATCAGTGACATACCATCAAGTGTTCGAGCTGTAGAGTACCCTCTGGCATATCGTGGCTTTTACACCATTCCTCAATACGAGTGATATTGTAGTTGATCTGAAGCCCACGCTTCCACGACAAGAAGTTCCTTCGCATGAGTAGGTCGTTGAAAGCAGTAACACCAACCAACTTCAGAAGGTGTGTCACCGTCTGAGTAATGATCGCATCCTCTAAGTAGTAGGCCTTCATAGCTCTCAAGACGTTGTTCAAAAGGCTGAGGAGGTTGTCCATGCTGTAGGCGGGAGCTGAGCTAGACTGCAGCAGCTTGCCGAGGAATCTATTACTTTCATTCGTGACGAAGCCGGGCAGTGACTGGGACTCGATGATGGCCGGGATAACCATTTTGTGTAGCTTCTTCTTGAGAATCTTCATCCAGGTATGATAAATATTGAACTCGAGACTTTCGAGATCGTGCTTGACGATTTCCAGCAGCCGGTCGTACTCATAATTGTCCGTCTTCTGCGCCTCGTACCAGTCCTCAGCAAGAAAGACGAAAGAAAGCATCTCATGGACGTTGGACAACCAGAAAGCACCAGGGTTGATAGCATCTTCGCCCTCGTGCTGCATAACCTCTTGTTGTATCGACTGCATCACATTGGCTAAGAACCTCTCAGACTCCTTAACGAAGCCGTTATTCCACATTTCGGATGTCACGAGGTTGATCAAGTAGGCTGGGAAAAGGACTTCTTTGTCGGATGGGGGGGGATTGGTGCTGGGTGAAGGAATCTTGAGGTTCTTGATCAGACCCATGGTAACTTCCTCGTTCAAGCCATCCTCGTCGGCCAAAAGCGACTCAAGCTCCATCTCGATCGTGTCCACACCCGGAACGAAACTAGCGCCGGGGCGGTGGCTGTTGGTCACAGCCATAGAGACGGGACGCGGGTTATAAGCAGCACTGAACCGATCCATCATGCTAGGCTCTGCACCAGCACTCCGTCGTTTAGGCTTCTTGGAAGACACGAGATTGATCAAGCCATTCGGAAGAGATGGCACACCGTTCCCATTCACTAGTTCTCCGTTTATTGGGCCCGAGCGCCTGGCCAGCTCTAGTTCTTCGGCCATTTGGGCGAGTTGTTCCCTGAGCGTCGTCTTCTCGTTCATATGGTGAGTGGTTTCTTGTCGAATACGTTCCAGTTCGTCGTTCGCGGTGCGTAAAGATTCTTTCAATTCCCTCTCTTCGTCCTGCATCCTCTTGACATTCATAGTAGACTCGTCGAAGTTTTGTTGTAGCTTCTTCATTTCTTCCTCCATTGCTTGTAGTTTGGCGACGGCAATACCGGCTTGATTTGCTTCTGCTTGTAATTCCTTTGTACGAGTCTCGAGAGCATTGTGTCTGCTCTTCCAAGACTTGATCTGGCTTTCGTAATTCTCTACTTGACTGACGAGGTTCTTGTTTTGCGTCTTCATTGTACCCAGCGACTGAGTCAGCTCGACGACCTTGTTTTCCAGCTTGTACGAAATTTGCTTCAGATCGCGAGCCTCCTCCCGCATCTTCTTGTACCCCTTTCTCGCCTGCCTACCTCGCCACAAGCTCTGAACCAGTACAACCTTTTTGCGGTAACTCCTGAAGGCACGGAGTTGCCGTCTTGCTCGCCACACGCGCTGGATGAGTTTGACGGCATTGCCCACGCGGGTCTCCATGATTTGCTTTCTGAGCAGATAACCCTTGGCAGCCGCCTGGGCGAGGATAACATTGTTGCGGATCCGCAAGAATGCCTTTCGCTCCTTCTGACCTCTCCAGACTCTTTGAATAGTAGTGGCCGCCTTGATCGTGCGAAGCTCCTGAGCTTTGACCCTTGTAGCATGGGCTCGAGAAAGCGTCTGAAAGGCGATGATAGATTCACGTGCTTCCAAGTACTTGCGTCGGTAGTATTTGGCTCTCAGATTCTTCTGGATCATTATGGCGGCCTCGCTCATACGGCTCTGTCGTAGATTCTCTAGGTGCGCCAGCATACCGGCACGGAAGAAGATCTTGGTCAAACCCAACTGGTAAGTATCGTTGCCTGTGCCGGTCAGGGAGCCTAGAGCCTGCGCCAGAATTTCCTTTACCAGCTGTCGAATTTCGGTCTGCCATCTAGTCGACGGGATCAACAGATAGTATCTTAAAGCAAATTCTTCATATGTCCAGCGACCTGGGTACCCGGCACAACTAATGCGGATGGTTTCGAGAACACCGCAAGCCCGAAGCTGGCTGAGAACCATAGGGCCCTCAAACTTCCACGACTCCTTCGCTTCATTGGGTTTGATACAACGAATATAATGAACATTCGTGTTGCCAATCGTCGTCATAAGCTCAATGAGCGACGAGCGGAAAATACCACCAAGAGTAGGCTTGCGATTAACAGCTACTCCAATCTTCCTCCCAGCAGCGGGTTTGGCAACGGCCGAACTTGATGAAGCAACGTCTTTCTCACGCACAGCGGAGGCAGCCGTCAGTACCTGTTTAAGGAACCTATTTGTCGACGCACGTAGTACCGCCATATGTTCGTCAGGGACGGTGTCTCTGTTCTTCTCGATGAAACCTTCGGATTCATAAGTCACATCGATGGCGTAATGGCACACCGTAAATGCTGACTTGCCAAAACGCGGCTTCTTGTAGAACTTGTTCTTGTCCCCGGAAAAGTTATGGTGTAGCTTAGTAACGAATTGCTCGTCGGTACCCATGGGCAGTCTTGATTCTTCATCTAGTAACGACAGAATTCCGAGTTTCCCTTCAATGAGATCGATACACGGTTGGTTATCGGAGAACTCGATAAACGTCCAGTCAATTTGCTCTCGGACATATTCCTCCTGTTCGAGTCTGAAAACATGCGAATTAAATTGCTGCTGCAGCTTTTCGTTGGCATAATTGATGCAAAACTGCTCGAAAGAGTTCTTTGCGAAATGCTCGAAACCGTAGATATCTAGAACGCCAATAAAGGAGTTGACACGGCTCAAGACCTCATCAGCTGCAAGACTCCTGTTGATGATCTCAACCAGCCAGTCGAAAAGACTGGAGTAAATGTACTTGGCAACGGAGTCACGAACAACAAGAGCCTGCTGCTGTGTAAGATTCGACACGATTTTCTCACCACGAGTGACCAGTTGCTTCTTCACAATCCACTTGGCGAAATCAGTCGCATCGATGCCTAGGATCGCGCAAGCACGCTCGAGGGATGGCTCCGAAGGAGCCAAGACACTGTCGTTTCGCGAGGCACCGATCTTAACGTTACCAAGGTGTAAAAGACCAGCAAGTAAGTTGAAGATGCCAGACTGCTGGGCTTCGTCGACTCCTATTGTTTTCAGCGAGCTTTTTGTGGCCAAAAACTCGGCTTGGTCGTCAACCCCATCAATTACGGGCGCATTACCCTGATTAAGATAGTCGAACTGCTCAGCCGGCAAAAGTCCGAGTTCTTGTCGCTCCTTGTCTGTGGCGCCTGCTAAAAACTGGTAGAAGATGTGGTAATTCCTTTCCTTCAAGGGCTGGAACACCAATCGCGACCGTTCCAAAAGGTACGTCCGGATTCGAGCTCCGATGATGTTTGTCTTATCATCGAACATGATCTCGATGTACTTTCCAAATCGTGACGAGTTGTCGTTCCGTGTGGTCTTGGCGTTACCAAAAGCTTCCATTATAGGATTGGTAGCCAGGATCTGCTCTTCCGTCTCGCTCATCGCCTCGGCGCCCTTCTTCAATCGGCCGCCCGGATTGTCCGGTGATTCTCTCGTTGCGAAGTAGCGCATAATGTATTTAGCACTGACTGTTTTTCCAGCACCAGACTCTCCAGAAACGACGACAGTCTGATTCCGGCCATCTTTAATCATTTTTCTGTATTTCTTGTAAGCCAGATCTATTCTCGAGACACGGCGGTGTTCGACCTACATGAACGCTTCCTCCGCAATGGCAAATAAATGCGGCGCTTGTGTCTCGCGCTGTCTGCCAGCATATACTTGAACCATGCCCGGGACATAGAGCGAATCGACACGGGCGAAAGGATTTGTTGCTATCAACACTATACCACTGTATGTGTAAATCTCTTTCTGAGCGTATCGAAGGCGGATTGCTTGCAGAACTTTGACAGAAGGGTTAGCAACCGAAGGCTCAAAGCAAGTCGCAAACAACGGTAACAGAAACCATACCAGCAGGCTCGTTGAGATGGGACAAGTTTGTAAGGTCATCGCTAGCTTCAAGCATGGATGGGTTCATAAGCGGTGGTAAGGATGGGTCGTTGCCATTTTGAAGTGCGTCTACAGACACCACAACCTCCTTGGTCTAGCGAAACACCGGATGGATCAGCTTATGGTTCTTGTCAAAGCAACAGTAAGGTGTGTAGAATTCGTATACCTCTTCATTCTCAAGCTTAAAAGTCAGAGTAACTTTGTCGCCGTCGACAGACTTGTTAACAACCTCGGACGCCACCCAGCCCTCAGTGGCATCGGGCTGCCAAGCTCTCGTACCAACATCGTAACTATGCGACATGGGAGGCTGATCGGGGGGGTATTAAATAGAGATAATGTCGATTATCAGATGCGGCGCGTCGCGGGGAATCGAGAAGTCGGAGAGCAACTTAGCAGAAAGCCAGCGCTGCAGGCATTCGCATTGAGTATAGGAGAGAAGTATCTCGGGGTTTAGGAGGTTTCGACGTAAAGTACAGGACGACTGGTGACACAAGGGTCGCCGCAGAATAGCTGCACGACGCGGGATAATGGGAGGGTATCTAGATGAGACTTTAGAGTCTATTCCCGGGGACACGGGAAAGCAAATAAAAAAAAACACAAACAACGAGGGAGGCCGAGGAGATGGCTGATGTTGTCGAGGGTTAGGAGTCGTGGTGGTGACAGATTAAAGCTGGATGGACCCTATTTGCTCCTACCAGCCTCTGGGAAAGAAAGACGATATGGGGGAGTAGAAATTGGGGGATAAAGGGAGAGCGCGTAGCCTGTTTGGGTATAGCACGAGCTCTAGGAACAGGGGTAGAAAAAAAAGTGAACATGGCCAATGCTGTACAGCGCATAAAGTACTGTACAGCAAGCAAACTTGCTGGTGATTTAATACCTCTCCTACTGCCTATATCTACCTAAGGCAATAGCTTCTACACAGTTTAGTCGTAGTAGGCGCTACGTTGGTCTTCACACAAAACGCTACCAGGTATACTACGTGAACGTAGTTTCTCAGATACTTTAGAAATGGGGTAGGATAAGTGGTAATTGGTTGAGACCATTACATTACCTATTCTGGTTAGATAGCTTAGATCACGGTAGCTAAAAGCAAGTAGGTTAGTGGGTTATGCGACTCAACGTCCTCGGTACCCGCAACCTCATCCCACGCTTCTCACCGCTTTATATCACGTAGCGGCTACATTTCAGAGTTGGCTTTTCCTGTATGTCTTTTTGTTCAAATGTTTTCTGTGCTAGGTAGAAGCAGCCGATGCTGGTTGCCGACCCTTTTTTCTGTGGCTGGGCTTGTCCGCACCTCACCGACAAAGTGTGCCGCTGTACGAAGCGTACCTGTAAAACGGGTTGAATTTGAGTCCTGTCACCCCTGCGTTGCGCATAGATGACAAGATTATTATTCCGCGGCCGGGCCATTACTTTTCTATTTAATCCGAATTAGGTTCATGATTGTATACTAACTACCACCAAGATGGGTTTTACTATCCTGTTTTATAATGGGGGTCGTACCTAAGCCATGCCGCTTTAAGCCTGAGCCTAGCCTGAGCTTTTTGCATAAGGATTTGCATAACTAAACAACAAACGGAATTGTACAATAAAACGGTTCAATTTTAACCGGAAATTAGAACTTGTTCGTTAGTAAACGTAATATAATAAATGAACTAAAAGCTTTAATTAAGGCTAATTACCCAAAGTAGTTATACTTATTACCTTTATTACGATGTTGCGCGGTTTTTTACTGCGAAATATACACAGATTACTCCTGTTAATTATAATAAAAACATTATTGCTTTCGTTACTTTCGTTAGGGAATCCCCTCGTTCGTGCCTACAGCTAAAGCATGCTTTACTGTAGCTTGGTTAAAAAAGTATTATATAAACCTCCTTTTGTTTATTTAATTTATTATAATATTGTCGTTAACAAGAAATTACTAAAATTACTTAATTAAAGCTACGGTTATATAGATTCCCCTTTTATTAAAAGATTATAGGTATACTAGGCTAATTATATAGGCTGGTTAACGGGGCAAACATAAAAGAATTTTAAGCTGTTTAGCATATTAATAGAATAAAAATAGCAAATTTAACGTAGTTAAAATAGGATTTCTAGTAGTATTAAAAGGTCTTGTTGTGGTTGTCCCCTTGTTAGTGCTTGTTAAAAGGGCAGTTTAACCGTATATAAAAAAGTATTAAGGATAGTGCTTATATGGTTACTTTTTACAGCAACTGCATATTAATTACTTTTATTACTTTTATAATATTAAATTCTATATTATAGTTAAATATAGCAGTTTAAATTACTTTTTATTAAAAAGCTTTAACTAATTTATAACTCTTTGTTTATTAAAAAACTACTTTTATTTATATTAAAGCATACGAAATTGTTTTTGTGCTTAAAACAGTTTTTTAAAATAATTCTTTAACCGTTTTTATTATATAAATACTAAAATAGTCTTAAATGTTTACGTTATACTTTTATAATAACCTTAATAATAAAAAACTATTAATACTTTTTAATTTTTATTTATTTTTTATTTTATCTTATAAAAATCTTTATTGTTTAATTATTATTTATATAGCTTAGCTTAAAAATAAAAAAGTTAAAAGTAAACATAATAAAAGTTAAACTTTTAACCGCTTATAATAACACCCTTTAAGGTTTCTTCTTTTTTACTTTGCTTATATAAAACTATAATACCCGATTTCTGCTCTTATAACGTTTAATAAAAGTTAACTTACCTGCTTAGCTAAATTTTTTATTTATATTAAACATTAAATAATTATTTATAGATTACTGCTTATTTATATTAAGCATTAAATAATTGTTTATATTATATTGCTACTTATTTATATTAAGCATCGAATAATTGTTTATATTATATTGCTGCTTATTTATGTTGGGCATTAAATAATTGTTTATATTATATTGCTGCTCATTTATATTAAGCATTAAATAATTGTTTATATTATATTGCTGCTTATTTACATTAAGCATTAAATAATTGTCTATATTATATTACTGCTTGTTTATGTTAAGCATTAAATAATTATTTATATTATATTACTGCTCGTTTTTTTGTTCGATGCTAAGTTTAATGCTAGCTATATTGTTAAAATTATTATATTAGCCTTAAAATATATAAAATATAAACCTTCGAACAAAAAAAGAAATAATATTAATATTTTATTAAACATTGTTAATAAAATTATTTAAGCTAATAAAAAAGCGGTTGTTTTAATAAACTTTTAAGTATTAACAACTATATCTTTTTTTTATTAGCTCTTTTAAGCACGAAGTAGTTAATATTAAATAAACGTTTTCGAATATTATTAGCCATGCTTTTTTAAAAAATTCGACAACAATAATTATTAATTCGTTTAAATACTTTCTATAATTAAAGCATTATAAAAGCTAAGCATTAAGCAGCGCTTTTTTAGCTAGTTTTTAGTTTAAATTTATATAAAATAACCAAAAAATCTTATTAAAATAAAAGCCCAGCTTTTAAGCTTACTATATTAACTAACGCTAAGCTTTTTAATTATATAAACGTATAATTAAACTGTTTTTATTATTTTTTTTTAAAAGGTTTTCGCTTAATAGTTTTATAAAATTTCGTATAATATTAATATAAAAAAGCTTTATATTTATTAAAAAACTTGCATAACTTAAGCTTATATTAATACTATATATATTTAAAACTATTGTTTAAATAGTTATAAAAAATTAGTTCTTGTTTAAAATTAGTTATTTTATAACGCTTATATATTGCTGCAAATATTTAAAGTTTTATTATAATATATAAATAATTAAAATTAAATACTTAATTTACTAAAGTTTTTATAAAATCTTTTTTTTTTTAAGCTTATTTATAATACTTTAAAATATTATATTTATTTAAATAGCTTTAAAAACGTAAAAGTTATTATAATATAATACAGCTAAAGCGTAAAGCTTAAGTTTTCGAACTATATTATTATTTATAAACTAAAACGTAGCTTTAAAACCCCTTATATAATACTACATATTATATATAATTTAAAAATAATAAATAATTTTTTAAGCAAAAGTAAATATTTAAACAATTATATAATTAAAAATAAGTATATTTTAATGTAGTTTTTTGCTAAAATTTTTTTTTAAATTGCTAACTAAAGCTTAGTACGTATGCTTAAAATTCTTAGTATAGCCCTAATAGCTAGCTTAAGCTTAATATATTTTAATAACCTTTTTAATATTTTGGGCTTATTTTTACTTAGTTTTATTTACTATTTATTTGTTTTAATAAAATTTTAAAAATAACTATTAATTTTTATAACTATATACTTGTTTAAAAACCGTCCTTCATTAACGAAATCTTTAGTTAATAATTAAACAGCTTTTAATAAAAAATTTTATAAGCATTAGTATACTTAATATTAATACTATTAAAATTAAGCGCGTAATATATTTACGTATAACTTAATAACCTACTAAAAAAAAACATGTTTTAATTATTAAAGAGCTTTTATATAATATTTTTTATAAAAGTAAAAAATATACATACTAGCGTTAAAATAAAAAATAAAAGGCTTAAAACTTCGTAAATTAATAAAATTTAAATTTAATAGCTATAATAAATTTAAAAGTAAATTTATAGTAATATTTTTAAAAATAGTATAATTATTGTTTAAGCGATCGTATCTTTTTTTTTTAAAAATTTTAATAAAGCGATCCGTTTTTTTTTTGTTAAGCTCTTTTTTTAGATTAAATAAAAAACTATTTAATAAAATTTTAACAATACTTTAAAATTTTAACAATATTTTAGCCCTAAGCTATTAAAACTAAACCTTTAAATTAAAGCACCTTATTATAAGTTAATCTTTTTAAGTTTCGTTTTTAAAGCTTTTTTATTAAATAATAAATAATGCTTTTTAATATTTTTTTATAAACATTAAACATAAGTAAACAATCTTAGCTTTCTTTTAAAAGCTAAAAACAGCTACTTTTAACTATAGTTTATCTATTTTTATTTTTATCCCAGCTATTTTTACTTTTTAAAAAATAATAAAACTATATGCTAAGCTTACCTTTTAATTAATTATTACTATTATTCTTAATTATGTTAGCTAATAATTAACATATACTTTTTTTTAATAATGTTATATTAAATAAAAAGCTAAACTTAAATGCCCTTAAGTTAATATTACTTTTTTTTAAAAAGCTTTAATAATAATATATTATTAGTTAAAAAACCTATAACGTAGTAAAACTTAAACTTATACTATTTTAAAGTTGTTTTTTAGTTAAACTTTTAAACAAAAATAATAAAGTCTTTTTTATTTTTATACTTATAGGGTTTTTATAAAGTTAATATAAAAAAAAATATCGCATAAAATATAGTTCCTTTTTTAAAATTATTACTTTATATAATACGCTTTATTAAAGCTTAATAATTTATACTATTTTTAAGCTAAACATAAAAAAACATATTTAAAACATTTGCTAGTTTTACTACTTTAACGTAGTAAAAAATATAAAAATATACGCTTGCTTTAATTTAAGCTATTTTTTTATTTTTAAATTTATGCCTATATTTTTTTTATACCTTTACTGCTTACTTACTTACTTAATTAAACTATAGCTTAGTTTTATTTTATATTAAATAACGTTTAAATATTTATATATTTTTACTTTAATATTAACTTATATTATTTAAATTTTTAAAGCTATTAAATATTTTTTTAAGTATAGTTTAATTTATTAACAGCTTTTTTATATTAACATTTTTATAAACTTTATAAGCAAAATTAAAATATATAATATTAAAAATTATAAAATATTAAATAATACTAAAAAGCTTTCAGTATTATTTAATAAAATAATAATAAAACTAATAAATAAAAAAAAAGTTAAAACTATAATAGTTAGCTTAACGTACTTAAATAAATAATTATATAAAGCTATTAACATATTTATTATAATAATAATAATATTTAATATAAAAAAACTATTAGCTTATAATTTTATGCTAAAAAAAAACCAGAATAAACTAGTTTAGCTTATTTTATTTATACTTATTATTATAAATTATATTAAAAAATAGCTATATAATTAAAAAAATAAAAATTATATTATTAAATAAACTTAAATAATATATTTAAAACTAAAATAATTTATAAAATTTAAA
This sequence comes from Xylaria flabelliformis, assembly GCA_007182795.1. Lineage (NCBI taxonomy): Eukaryota > Fungi > Ascomycota > Sordariomycetes > Xylariales > Xylariaceae > Xylaria > Xylaria flabelliformis. The sequence continues at coordinate 140,404 of VFLP01000016.1, forward strand.
AATGTTAAATATTATAAGTAAAAATTAAAGTATAAAAAGTATTACGCGTTTATTTAATTAATTAAATATAGCTAAATAAAAAAAATTAAAGCTAGCTAAAATATAAATAAAAGCTTACGCTTAACTTAAAATAAATATATCTTTTTTTTTTCTTTTTTTTTTTGCAACCTTTTTTATGCTATAACATTTTTTTTTGTTTACTAAGTACTTCTATTTATTTTTTATCGCTATAAAAAAGCTTAAAAAAAAACCGCAAAAAAAAAACTATATAAAAAATCAAAAATTCTATAAAATTAACTTTAGCATAATAAACAACAAGCTTATCTTAAAAAATGTTAAGCTATATACAACAAAAAAGTATACTTATTAGCTTTAAAACTAAAATAATTTATAAGTTATTAATATAATCCTTATTTCCTGCTATTTATTTTATAAAGTTTATTTAACGTTAGTAAATATAGTTTATAAATAATTATATTAATTAAAAATCTTAAAAAATTTGTTTATTATTTAAAGATAGTAATAAAGTTTAAAAAAAAGCCTAATAAACTTCTTGCTAAATTAAAACTAAAGTTATATTAAAAAAACTTTATTATTAAATACTAAAAAAAACAAAAAAATATATTGTAAAACTTTTATAAACAGATTATAAATATTTATAACTTATTATAATTTAAATTTAAAAATAGCATAATTATTAACTTTTTTTTTATTATAAATAATATTATTAAAAAAAAATATAAAAAAAGCGCTAAAAATAGTACTAAATATAAAAGTAAAAGCTTATGCTATAATATTAATGCTTATTTAGTTTAGCAAATATTTTTAAAGCTTAAATTAAAAAATCTTTATTTGTTTATGCGTACGCGTAAACCTTTAAGCTTATTTTTCCTTTATAATATATACTTCTACTTATATTTTAAACTATATTAAATTTACTGCTTGTTTTAAAAGTAGCATTAATTTTTATTATAAAATAATCCTTAATAAAACAACTACTAAAACTAAGCTAATATATTAATTAAAATACTATATTTATTATTTTTTAAAACAAAAGTAAATAATTAAAATTTGCGTTATAATTAACTAAGTTTTTAAAAAAGCATAACCTTTTATTAAGCAAATTATACGTAGTAAAACTTTATATTGTTATATATAATAATATTAATAATTATTTAGCCCATTCTTTTATATTGCCGAAAAGTTAGTTTATAAACTTTAACTACTTTATATAAACTTGTTATTATTTTTATTAACTATTTTTTTTTTAAATAAGGCTTTATAAGACTATAAAAAAGCTTTAAACCTTTTTAAGCTTTTAAAGCTTAAAGTTAGCCTTTAGCAATCTTATATTTTTATTAATTAAAATTAACATATTTTTAATTAACCTATTTTTACTAGGCTTAGCAAAAAAATATAAACAACGAATGCTTTTAATAAAAAATTATAGCAAGCAAAAATTAAGGCCAGCTTTTTAAAGCTTTTAAGCTTTTATTGTTATTAAAAAAAAAAGCTTATTAATATTAATATATTTTAATAAAATAAACTTAAAAATAATTTTGTTTATAAGCTTAAATTTAAACTTTATATATTTAAATATTTAAAAATAAAAACTAACAAGCTAAAAAAATAATTAAATTTATTATAAATTTTATATAAGTAAAAATTTAAAGATTAATAGTTAAACTATATATTTTAGCTTGCAAGCTTAAAAGATTAATATTAGTAAAATCTTTTATAACTTTAAAGTTTAATAAAATTTAGCGTTATAATAATTTTTTTTAAACAAAAAGCAATAAAAGCTAAAAAAAGCAAAAAACTACTAAAACATTAAAGCTTAAATTTTAGCTTTATTAGTTATTAAATATAGCTATAGCTTTATAATAAACATAAAATAAGACTTATTAGCGTATAAATCTAATTATACGCTTTTTTATTTAGCTTATAAACTTAAGAAACAATTAAAAATAGCTAAAAATAAATTTTTAAAAAAGTTTTAAAAAAAATCTTTTATATATGCTAAAATTAGGTCTTAAGAATACGTTTATAAAAGTATAAATTACCCCTTTTTTTATTTATGTTTAATTTTGCTTATACGTTAGCAATTAGTAGATTTTTTACTTAAAAACGCAAATATTTAAAGTTTAATAAAGTAAACCACGCTTAATATCTTAATTAAACTTTATAATAATAATATAAAAATAAATTATTAAAGCTTAAACGTAAACAACTATTTTTATTAAATGTTTAACTTATAAGTTTAAATATTTTTTTTTTTTTGTTTTAAAAAAAAATTATTAATAAACAAGTTATAATTACATGTTTATAAATATAAAAAACAAAACTTTTTATCGGCTAAATTCTGCTTTTTTTATAACAAATAGTTTTTAAATATTAAAGCTTAAAAACTACATTATTATAATTATTTAAAATATAACTTTTTACTTATAAAGCTTGTATAAAAAAGCATTAAAAGTATATTTTTATTTAAATATTATTTTTTTTATTTATAAAACTTACGTTTTACTACTATAAAACGTTTACGTTTATTTTGTTTAACGTACAAATAAAAAACGTATATTAATACTTATAATATAATATAACTAATACAATATCTTAATAAGCAATATTTTAAAATATACAATATAATATTTTTTAGCTATTATATAAAAAATATATATTATATTTTTTTAACGTTATTTAAGGGCATAAAAAAAAATACTAAAAAAAAAGCATATAAGATTAAAAGCAGCAGCCTTATAAAAAAAATCAAAATAAATAACTAAATCTTTAAATATTACTTTATAATTAATATTTAGTTTATTTATTTAATAAACATAATTAAAATTAATAATTATAGCTATATAAATTAATTAATATTTATTTATTTTTATTAATTCTATATTATTATAATAAGCGTTAACTATATTTTACGCTTTTTTATTATTTTTTTCTGCTTTTTTATTTTTTTTCTTTATTTTTTTTTTTTTTTTAAATTAAATTAATAAGTTATATAAAGGCAGCACTAATAAAGTACGCTTAAATAATTAAATACTAACGTTATATTTAGTGCTTATATTAATAATATATAGCTGCTTTTAGCTAAAAACTAAAATAAAAAGCTAAAAATAAATATAAAATTTAATAAACATTTAGCAAAAATATAAACTATAGTTTATATATAATATTAAAATATAAAAAATAATATTATTTATAAATTAATTTTAAAAAATATTTTATAATAGCTTTTATGTGCTTTTATTAAATTTAGTCCTTAAAACAAAAAACCTCCGTTATTATAAGGTTTAACTAGCTAAAGCAGCTAACCTTATTATTTTTATTAAACAAGCTAATAATAAGTTTTATTTTAATAATAAGCTACTATTAACGTTTATTAATAAACTATAAACTATAATAGTAGCTTAAATGTATATGCTTTAACTTTTGTAGCAAATATAAAATTCTTTTTTTGCTTGCTATAATTATTATTTAAAAACAAACCGCGGTTAAAACTTAGTGCTACTTTTTAGTTTAAAAAAGCTATTTTTTTACATATATATTATAAGCTTAAGCTAAAACTATTATATATTTTTAATTATTATACTTTTTTATTAACGTTTTCTGCTTTTATTTATATAGGCTAAAAAATCTTAAAATTATTACTTAATAAATAACTATTTAAGTTTAAACAGGACTACTTTTATTATAATTAAGCTACTACTTATAAATGCTAATTATATTTATTAGTTATTATTAAAAACAATATAAAGTTAAAATAGCTATTTAAACTTTTAATAATTTAATCTATAAAGTTGTAGCTTTAGCGTAAAATGCTTACTTTTTTAAAGTAGTTTTTATATAACTATGCTATGCTTACTGTTTTAGCAGCATCTTTCTATTTTTAGTCCTTTATATATAGTCCGTTTACTAAAAGCGTTAATAAGCTTACGCTTTATTTTTATTGCAGCATTTTAATTTATTATTTAACCGAGCTTTTAACGGAGTAAGCAGCTTTTTTAAATTTTCTTTTAATTATTTTTGCATAGCTAAACAAGATTTACTTATTACTTAAAACATAACCTCGCATTTTATTAAACTTATAGCTTTATTTAAACAGTTTTATAACTTTATTACATTAATAATAATATTAAATATTATTTTAAACTAATATTTATTAAAAATATATTGTAAATATTTAAAAAATAACGCTATTTATACTTCCGCTAATCGTTTTTAGTTTTTTTGCTTGCTAAAGTATACTATAAGCTATATAGCTAATAAATGCAAAACGCTGCTAATAAAAAAGTTAATTAAAAATTATTTTTTAATTATATGCTAGCTAACCTAAAAACTTTTTTTTTATAGCTTATTAAAAGCAGGCCTGCTACTTCCGTATATAACAATATATTTATAAAATATATAAAAAAGTAGCGCATAATCCGGAATAATTAGTTTTATTTTACCTGCTTTATATATATGCTATAGCATTTCTTCTTATGCAAACATTCCATCTATAAAAACTACGTGTAAATTTTTAGTTATTTTAAAAGCTATAACCTTTAGCTTTTTTATCTTTAAAAATGTAAGCTTTACTAAAAGCTAGCTAATTTAATTATTTAAATTTAACTTTTATTAATAAGTTATATTATCCTTTATATTAATAGCAAAAGCGTCCGTAGAATTATTTTAACAATTATACTTAAATAAATTAAAAAATGTTTAAACCTTCTAATTTTAATATAAAAATATTTTAATTTAGTATATAATATAAATATTAATACGTATTATATTAAAACTTAAACCTATAAACTTTAATTAATTTTATGTATAAAAGGGCTTATAATATTAAGCTTATATAACAAAAGCTAATTAATAGTTATATACGCCTTAAAACTAAAATCGTTATTAGCAAAAGCATTTTATAACTTTATTTTAAAGTTTAAGTTTTTTAATTTACTTATTATTTTAAAATAAATTTATTTTTTTTTGTTTAGCTGTTTATATTTAGCACAAAAAATTAAAATAGCTTTTAAAAATATGTTTAAAAACTAAAAAATGTTAAATCTATTATACGCTATTATTATAAAAACAAAAATAAGCATACTAGCTATTAATATTAGTTAACCTTTAATAAACCTTTTTATTAACTATAATAAGGTTAAAAATATATAAGTTAATTATTATATATTATTAAGCTATAATATGGTTAAAACTTAAAAAATATAAATATTATAACATATATTTTATTAAAATTATAAAAATATTAATATTAATTAAAGCATAAAATACTTTTATAGCTTTAATATATATATATTAATAAAGTATGCTAGTATAAAGCTTAAAGCTAATATATATTTAAGTTTTTTTTTTTAAAACATATACTAAAGCTTAAAACTTTTTAAAACAATAATATTTTATAAAATAATTCTAATATTATTAGTTTTTTTAAGTTTATAGCGCTTAATAAAAACGTTAAACTAAACTTTATTATAAATTTTAAAACTAGCTTATTAGCTAATTTTAAAAGTTATAATAAGCAAAAGCGTTTTTAGCAAAATAGTTAGCTAGTTTAGCTTATATAAGCTTATATATTTTTTATATAAAGTTAAAATATATAAAATAATATTATATATTTTATAAAGCAAAAATTAAAAAACATTAACTATTATTAACTTAATATTGCGCTCGAAAGCAAAATTAGCCTCGATAATATTTCGTTAATATTTTTATTAAAATCCTTAGTTTTTTAAAATGTAGCTTTAAAAAAAACTATTAAAAAAGTTGCACAAAAACTTTTTGCCGCTCTTTTTTATTTTAAAATAACGGTTAGCCCTACGTTTAAAAGCTTTTAATCTTATATTAAAGGCTAAGTTTTATATATATAAAAGTTAAAAAATTTAATACTGCCACAGATTTTTTAGCAGCTTAACAGCTTTATAATCTTAATTAATAAAAAAGTAATATAATTTAAACTAATATATAATATTTATAAAAATATTATAGTATTACTCGTTTTTTTTGCTAAGCGATTATTTAGCTTAAAAATATAGCAAAAACGCTTAAGCTTATTATTTCCTTTAAGCGGTTTTCCATATATTTGCTTTATACTAATCTTACATAATAATATAATAACATTATTTAGTACTCGTTTTTATAAAAAAAAACAAAAAAATAATAAGTTATACAAGCAACTAAGTTAACAAAAAAAGCTTTTTAAAAAATAACTTACTTTATTTTGCTTATATACTTATAAGCAAAAGTTAGCTATTCTATTTAATATTTTTTATAATAAAGTATAACCTTTTGCTATATAAAAAAAAAAATAGGTTTATAAAACATATATTAATTAATAATATAAAAACAGTCAAACAAAGTTAAAACTTAATTAATCTAAAACTTTAGCTTTAAAAACATTTATATAGCATTTATAGCATTATACTTAAAACTACTCAGCTTAATAAACTATTTTTGCAAAAACTAATTGTTTTATTAGCCGTATTTCTTTTTAAGCAAAGCTATAATATGGGCGCTCTGCCTTAAAAATACTTAATAATTTAAAGCATAAAAGGTTGCTTTATTTTACGCTATAGTCTTATTAGTTAATATTTAAGCTATAGTTGCTTTTATTGCTAGTTTTAATTATAGCAAGTTCTTATTATTACTATTATTAAATAAAAATCGTTTCCGTTTTATATTATTAAAACATAAGCTTATAGGACGCTATAAAAGGTTACTTAAAAAAGAATTTATTAAAACGCTCACTAAATTGCTGCTTTAAAGTCTTTACTTACAAGCTAAATTCTTTATAAAAAAAGCCCATAATTTAACTAACTTATTTATCCTCTCTGTAAGCGTAAATATTGTAAGTTAAAAAACAAGTAAATAAATTTTAACATAAAAACCTTTAAATTAATTTTTAAAAAACCGCTCTTTGTTTTCTTAGTAGTTTAAATTATTTATATTTTGCGCGTAACAGTTGCTATCGCAAAATTAAACATTATTCCATTTAATAATATAAAGCTTATTATTTTTTAATATACAGCGGCCTTTACGCTTAAAGCTACTAATATTACACATACAAGCATAAACTAACTTTTTAGCTTATTATAACCGCTCCGTACATAAAAACTCAGATTTATTAAACATATTAAAAGCAAAAATATATTTGCTGTTTAATAGCATAAAACGGTCTGCCATAAAAAACATAACTTTTAAAATTATTAAAACAAAATAAATGAACATTTTACGCCTACTTCTTTAAGTTTTAAAACTAGCTTTACAAATAAAGCATAATGTTTAATTAGTTAAATATTATCACTTTAATTTACATCCTCCCCGCTAATTGAACTTTTAAACATTAATAAAGCTTAAGCTAAAAAGTAACTTTTATACCTAGTTTTAAAATAAGTACCTTAAAATAAAAATACCTTTTATTTATAGATTTATTATTTAATATTAAGCATAGATACCTCTTTAACGTTAGCTATAAAAAAGGTTACGGCCTTAAAAGTAAGGCCCCCCCCCTAATTATAATATATTTATTAAACTATAACCTGCGCAGTTTTACTTAACCTACATTAACATAGCACGCGCTATATTTAAAGTTAACGTAAAATATATATTTAAGCACTTACCGTTATTTTTTATACTAAGTATAATTTAAATCATTTTAATTAAAAATAGCAACTAATATTAAAGCAAAAACTATTTTTACCGTTTATTTATACTTCTTATTTATAAATTACCTAAAAAATTAAAAATTCTTAATTAATAATAAAAAAATAATTAATAATAAGTTTAACTATATAAATACAGTAAACAATAATGCTACTTTTATATTTAAAAAAAAAATAAGCTAACTATTTTTTAAAATTACTACAAATAATATGTTTAATATATATTCTGCATTATTTACTTTTATATTATATATTTAATGCTTAAATTATTAAAAGTACTTTTTAAAAAATATATATTTAAAAAAAAGCTAAAAACTTATAATATCCTTTTTATAAGCAATATTAATAAAAATATTAGCAAAAAGTATTTTGCTTTATAAATTATTATACATTATAAAAAAAGTTCTTTTTTTTTTAAAAACTTTAGCTAGTATAAAATAATAGTTTATTTTATTAATATAAATAACTAATAAGTTAAAAACTAAAAAGCTATCCTATAAAACTAAAAAAAACTTATTATTTATATAAATAAAATTAAAGTTTATTTTAAGTTTTTTAATTATAGCTAAAACTAAAACTATTAATAGCAAAATTAGCTTATATATTATTGCTAATATACTTAAAAAGCATTAATACTACCGGCTCCTTTTAACTCTGCCGCTAATACTGCTAATATTCCTTAAAAAAGCTATTATTATTTTTCTTATAACATTAATAATAAAACATTTAGTACTATTTATTATATCCTTTATATTATTATAACATATATTTATATAATAAAAAAATATTATAAGCTATATATTAAAAATAAAAGCGTAAAACTTTCGCATTTAAAAATCAGCTTGCTTAATCTTTTAAGTTTAAAACATATACGCAGAAAAATCTAAAACCTTTAGCTAGCAGATCAGCTAATTATTTATAAAACAATATTATTATATACTTTAAATTTTGCTTTAATCTACTTGCTATTGTTATAAAATATATTCTTAGCAGCAACTTTTAAGTTATACGTAAAATATAGCGTTTATAAAGCGTTAAATTAAAAAATAGCGTTTTTTAAATTATTTTTGCATTTAACTTCCTTTATAAACGCTAAATTATATACTAAAACTTAAAACCTAACAATATTTTAATATTTAAACGCTAGCTAATTTGTTTTAAACTTTGTAATTTTAGCCTTATTATTACTAAAAATTAATTAATAAAAACTTTTTATAGCATATTTAAATATTACGCTCTTAAGCTAATAAAAAAAAGTTATACTAACAAAATAAACATATAATTATTAAAAATTTTAATATATAAGTATTCTTATAAACTTTTTTATATATAAGGTTTTTTAATTTTTAAATAAGCTTGCTTACTCTTTAAATCTTTAAAAAAGCTGCTAATAAACTATTTTATTAACTTAATATTTAATTTGTTTAAAATTAACTTATAGCGGCAATTAAACGCTTAATAAACTTAAAACCGTTATAAAAACTTTTTTTAAACTGCTTTGCTGCTTATAAACCTTAAAGCTAAACAAAAAGATACGGTCGTTTTTTGCTTAAATATTAACTATAATTTTAATTAATACATATCCTATAGCTTAAAAGCCTTAAGCGGCCATAATGCTTTTATTAATAATTAGCACAAGCTACCTTGTTTTTTTAAGGGGGTTTAAATATAGTTATATAAGTAAATGTTAAATATATAACGCTTAAATATACATATAGCTTTTTTAATTTTATTATAAAAGCAAGTAAGTATAACTATAAGTACTGTTAAAGAAAAAAACTATAATCCCTTTTAATATTATTAAACTTTTTATTTTAACTACATATGCTTTATATTTTATTAATATAATAAATAGCCTAAAATTCTTTTATATTTATAGCATAATACGTTATAAATTAATAAATGTTTAATAAGAATTTATAACGTTTATAGATTAAAAACGGGCAGCAATAAACAAACAACGTTTTTGCGTAATATATATTAAATAACCCTATTTTAGTCCTAAAACTATTTTTCCTTTAAATTATTACGCTAGTGCCTTTTCTTTTTCTTAATAATTTTAAGTTCTATAAAAAATATAACAATAAAAATAAGTACGTAAAAACCGCATATAGTTTAATATATAACTAGGTTAGTTTAATAAAAGTTCGTTTATAATGCTACAGCTTTAATATAAGTACTATTTAACGTTTTTATAAATATATACTTAAAGATTTTTTTAATAAAGTCTTATTTAGCATTATTAATCTGGAGTAGCTGTTAAGCTTTATAATATTAATAAGCTAGTAATAACGAATTAAGAGCACGTACGTGTCTGTATAAATCTTTTAGCTTAAATAATAGTTTTTTTTTTGTCTGCTATAATAGTATTAAAATAAAGAATTGTTAAACAGAGCTAATAAATAAATAAGCGCTTTAGTTAACAAAAGTAATAGCTTAAACTATAAAACAAAGAACCTTTTAAAAGTAATAATCATAAAGAAAAAAGAAGTATAAGTTAATAAAAAAAGCTGATAAAAAATTATTATATATATAATTATAATTATAGATTATTTATATTTAAAAAATATAAATAAGCTAAAGGTTAGCTAGTACTAATATATTAACTTTATAAAAACTTAATATATAACCTAAGGTTTAATAAGCTAATAATAAGACTAGTATTATTATTATTATAACTTTAATTTTTTTGCTTTAAACTCCTTTTTTTAATATAAAACATATTATTTTAACCTACTAAGTATAAAACGGTTAAGCTTTAATAATTATATAAGCACATTAAGATTATAAGTAAGCTTAACAGGATTATTATTTAATACTATTTAACCTTTATTATAAATATTTTTATTTTTAATCGCTTTTATTTAAATAAGCTATTAAAGTAATTAAGTATTAAAATAAAGGAAATAGTTTTTTTATAAACTATATTTTTAAAAAGCTTAATTTAAAAATATACATTTATATGCGTTTTTTTTTACGTTAATAAAAATATACCTTTATTATAACATTATAAGATTAATTAAAGTTATCTGCTTTACGTAAGCATAAAATTATCTTACTATTAGCGGCTTATACGCCCTTTTGCAGTATTGCTTTTATGTTACCTTAACTATATAAAATATTTAGCTAAACAGATCCTAGCTTAAAAAACCGGTAGCTTTAAAAATATTACGCTAATAACATCTTAGCTTTATTTTTATAATGTTAGTTATTTTCGGTTCTATGTTCTTTAAATATGAAGTCGCTTAAAAAAAATAACAAAAGTATATTAAAGTAGCTAAAAAGTAAACTATACAACTATAATATACTTAAAGTATTAAACTATACTTCTTTTATAAGCTTAACTTTTTTTTTAATATAAAACAGAATAGCTTTATTAGCAAAAATTAAAAAGTTATTAAACTTGCTTTAAAAATTCTGCATAAAGAAGTACGCATTAATTATAACATACAAAAATTTATTATTTTATTGTTTATTTTTTACAGCTTACATATATTTAAAAAAATATATATAAGCTTAAGCAAGCTATAACGTTTTTAGCTTAAAATTTACTTTAGCAAACTATAACTTACCTTTTAGCTATTAAATAACCCTATTATATTCTTTTATTTTATATAAAATAGCGCTATAATATAAAATAATATTGTTTATTAATAATAAAAGCTATAATATTATATAAGCTTCCAAAAAATTTCTACTAAATTATAAAATAATCCTATAAATTAATATAATATAGTTATTTATAATAAAGCTAAGGGCTAATATAAAGCCATTAAAAACTATATTAAAAATAAAAATTTCTTGCAAAACTTTGTTTAAATTATTTAAGTTAATTTAAACTTCTGCTTTTAAAATAGCAAGCTTTATAAAAACAGCATTAAATAAGTAGCTATTATAAAAAAATATAATATTTAAGTTCTGCTTACTTATTACACCTTATTTGTAAAACTTTTTAATATATACTTTATTTATACTAACCCTAGCATATAATATTTTAAACTTTTTTTATTCTTTACCTGCAAATAAAAAAAGCAAGTTTTTTACATATAAAATAAATTAAAACTTTTAGTTTAGCTCGCTAACATATAATAACAATAAATATGCTTTAACTACTTAAAATAAAAAAGTGGTTAATAAATAAGCTACTTCTTTATATAAATAAAAAAGAACATATTGCAGCTATAACAAAAACAATTTATATTGCTTTATATAGCTAAATTTTAAATAAGCATATAAAAACTAATCCGTATTTAAAATTATAGTATTAACCTATTTAGTTTAATTAATTAATACTTTAAAAATATATAACATATTATTTTTATTACTTTTTTACGCTATAATATTAAATTATTATTATTTATTAAAATAACTAACTTATAATTAATATAAATATTAATAATAAATTTTATAAGCCTTATTAAGCAAAAAGTATATAAAGCTAAATTAAACCATAATTTATTACTAAAAAATAATACTTTTATATTATATATTATAATCTTTTTATCTTTACTTTAAGTATATAATAGCTTTTAAACCTTAGCAAAAAAAGTATTTAGTATTTTATGCAGATATAATCTTAAAAATATAAAAAAATAAGCAAAAAATTATATATTAGTTTTTAGTTTATTAATAATATATTAAAACTAAAAACTAGTTAATAAATAGCAAAAAAATATATATGCTTGTTTAAATAGTTTATTTTATAATTTTATACTAGCTTGCAGTAAATAATTAAACATTTTATAACTATATATATTATAACTAACATTAAACATAATATAAAAAACCTTAATTAACATAAACAGTCCTTTTATAAAAAACAATAATTAAATAATATTTGCCTTAAAGGTAGCTTTTATTTAAAAATTAAGCCCTTAAAATATAATATAAGCTTTAATATAATAGTCTTAGTTTTCCTTAAAGCTAACAAGGGCATTTTAAATTAAATATTCTGCTTATAAAAAGTTAGTAATATTTAATAAAACATTTAAGCATTAAAAAAAAGCTTTGCTTATAAACTTATAAACTTTATACAGGTTTCTTTATATTATAGTTATTAAACTAATAATAGTTTTATTGTTATACTTATATAACAATTTCATTTTAGCCATATATACCTTTAAACTATGGTAAATAAAAAAAAGTATAATAGGCTTTAATTACCTTGCCCTGCTAATAACACTTTAAAGCCATATAAACATATGCTTTGTCCGCTAATAAAATTATAATAAACCTACTTTATATTATAGATAATGCCTTATTATTATAACAATATTAATAGGCTATAATATTTAATTAAATATTATATTTAGCTATTAGCGCACTAAGAAACACGAACATTGTTAGTTTTAATAATAAACTTATAGTAATATACTAAAAATCGCATTTTATAACATTTAACATTTAATAAAAGTAAAAATATGGAAATATTATTAGCAAAAATAATTAAAACTATTATAAACCTAAGTATATATTATTATATTCCCTTGTAGTAATAAATAATAATATATATTATTAAAATATTATTTGTTTTATTATAAATTCTAATTTTAATTTATTTTTAGTAGTTAGCATTCTTTTAGTTACTTATATATTATATTTTAATTAATACCTTATATTTTATTAAAAGGACTCATTGGTTTTTTAATATATCTGTCCTATTTTTGCTACTTTAAGCTTTATTTTACTTATTATATACTTAATTATTAAGAGCTAGCTTAAGCTATTTAAAAAAGCAATTAAAGCATTATCCTTTTTTTAGGTCGTTTTTGTTAAAGTTAGTCTTACTACTTATTATCCTTTATTTAGCTTAATATTTAAGTTTTTTTAAAGTATAGTACCTTTATTTAGCCACTGTTTATAAAATTAAAAATTTTTTAGCTACCGCTTTTTAACAAAATTCCGAAAAGTTAAAAACTAAAACTTTACTTACTTATCGCTGTTTTTAGATATATTAGCTATGTTAGTTTTATTATCGCTAGTATTTCCTTAAAAATTGTGTTTAATTAAAAAATACTATGGGCTTCCTTATTACTTCTTTATTTAACTCTTTTTAAAATATTATTATAGTTTAAAACAGCCTTAAATTATACTGTAGCTAAGCGCTAATAAACCAATTAATAGATTTAACATTAACTAATCTTATATTAATAAATCCAAAATAAAATTAAGCGCTAGCAGCTCTGTTTTTAAATTATACTTGCTATTATTACGTTCTTATTTTTAATCGTTGTTCTTATTATTAAGTTTATAGTTTATTAAACACTATTTATTTATTTATTTATTATTGTTTAAATCGTATTTTACGTAAGGGTAATTTAAGGAATTTAGCAGGATAAGCTATATTAAAAGGATTTAATTAATAAGTCTGTAAATCTTACGCTTATAGCTAAAGTTTAGTTAAATAAAAATTGCACACTAATAAAGTTTAATATTTTATAACATAAGAATTTCTTATATAATATTTTATTATAAATAGCGTTGCTAGTTATATTATTATATAAATATACAATTTTTATTTAACTAAGCTTTAGCTTATAATATAATAAATATTAGTTTAAATCTTTAATTAAAATTGTTTATTTATATTAATAAGTTCTTATTTAATAGTAATCTTAGTTTTGCTAATATAATAAAACAATAATTGTTAAAGTTTACTTTTTCCCTTTTTTAACTTTTTAACTTTTTAATTTTTATACTTTCTAACTTTTTAACTTTTTAATTTTTATACTTTTTAACTTTTTAATTTTTATACTTTTTAACTTTTTAATTTTCTAATTTTTATACTTTTTAACTTTTTAATTTTCTAATTTTTATACTTTTTAACTTTTTAACTTTTTAACTTTTTAATTTTTATACTTTTTAACTTTCTAATTTTTTAATTTTTATACTTTTTAGCTTTTCAACTTTTTAATTATTTTTTAGTTTTCTTATACCTTTTTATTAACTATAATACCGGCTAAAATTTTAAAGTGCTTTAAAGAATAGTTAGCTTACTTTTTTTAATACAATATATTAAGCATTTATTATTTTAAAAATTTTAAAAAAAATATAGCAAAAGTACTTAATTTTATAATAACTAGTAAGCATAAATATAAAACTATATAAACTATACTAAAGTTTATTTATAAAAAATTAAAATATAAAGCATTCTTTTTATACGCTATTTTTTTCTTTTTTATTAAATTTAAAAACTATAAAAATTTTAAAAAATTTATTAATTTATTTTAAAGTTAGTAGCAGCAAAATGCTAGCATTTTTTAAGCGTTTTATAATATTATATTAAATCTACAACGTTAATATAGCAAATTATTGCTAATAAATCCTTATATATATTTTAGGGCTAAAAAACGTAGACGTAAAATTGCTTAGGTCTTAAAAGATACCCCCGGTAAGCGGCTAAAACATTATTATATAACTAAATCAGCCCTAAAAACCGAACTCGCAAACATTCATATATTAATCCTAAAAGCTAATCCTGTTCCTTACGCAAACTTTCCTACGTTAGTTTTAAAAGCTACACTTATTTATTATATAAGCTATCCTAATATATAATAACTACTTTATATATATATACTTACTAAATTTTTATAGTTTTTATTAATAATAGTAAAAAATATAAGATTAGCTATAAAAATGCCCATATAATTCTTAATATAGAATAGTTTTTTTAAATTTATTTTATTATATTAAACGTTCTTAAAATATTGCTTTTTATTACTGTTTTTTTTTTAACAAGCTTAATATTTTAATTAAAAATTATTAAAGAACTTATATAAATAGTAATATAATATAGCACGGCTTAAAACATACATATTAACACCCTTTTTTTATTTATAATATTATAGTATACCTTTATTTATTTTTTTTAACTATATTTAGCTGCGTTTATCTTTTATTAAAAATTTAAACATAACCTTAAAAAATTGTTATATTTACTACAATAGCTATAATGTTTTTATTTATTATAATAAATTTATTTTAAATATTTATTTATTATAAATTGTTATAGCTTTTTTTTTAAACATTAAGTTAATATAGTAAACATATTAAATAATTAATCGTACGTATTTTTTATAATATTTAATAATTTTCTTATTAGTACATTTTTTAATAATAGCTTTTTTTTTTATTATAGGATTTTTATAAATGTTAAGCTAAATAATATACTATAAATAGTTAATATAAAGTATATTATAAAATTAAGGTTAAAAAAATGCGGGAACTAAAGTAAAGCAGGAAATATTTATAGTAAAATACTGTTAAGTACTACTTTTAAGTACACTTTAAGCTGCAACTTAAGCCCTATATTATTTTTGCCTTATATATACTGTTATAAAAGTTATACTTTAAATTAGAGCTATTTAAGCATAAGATATACCTAAGTACTATTAATATATACTGTTTAACTAAATATTTTAAAGGGGGTAATTAAGAGCAGTTTAAAAAATATGCGTATATTTTTTATTCCTTCTCCCTAGTTAATTCTTACGGAAAACAAGCAAATATAATTAAGCTATCGCAATTGCTACGTCTGTTTTAACTAGCATACTTGTTAAAAGTTTTAATTTGTTAGCAGTTTAATAATAAATATTATAATAGCTTAACGTATATAACATTATTAAATAATGTTTACTTTAATTCTTTTTTATAAAACTATAGTTACG
This sequence comes from Xylaria flabelliformis, assembly GCA_007182795.1. NCBI lineage: Eukaryota > Fungi > Ascomycota > Sordariomycetes > Xylariales > Xylariaceae > Xylaria > Xylaria flabelliformis. The sequence continues at coordinate 156,746 of VFLP01000016.1, forward strand.
GCAACTATTAATAAATAAAGAATATAAGCTAAAAATAATTGCTTTTTATAACTAATAATTTAACTTAATATTTTATTGGCCTTGTTTTATTTTGCTTATAATAAATAGTAGCAAGTAACAGACCTTATAGCAAAATATCCGAAAAATTAAAAAACAAATTAAATGTGCTTAACTATAGCTTTATAAAGCTTTTTTAAAAAATAAAAGTATATAATCTTATTATTGTAAGCTTAAGCGGAGCACTTTTAACTTTTTTATATAAATAATTAATAAAGCTACTTAAACTATTTTTAAAAAATATTAATAGTTAAATAAAAACAAATATATAAGTATAACAGGAAATATAAAACATTATTTTAAAAAAAATCACTTAAGCATTATAGCCCGGATTGCTTATTAAAACATTATTTAAAATAAGGAATTTGTTTAGCTAAATGTACTTAATACTATAAAATATATAGTGTTAAAAACGTTAAATGTAGGCTTAAAGGTAGTACTTATATAAATTTTTAAAATAAAAGTTTTTTAGTACTACGCTAATATATAGCTAAACTAAAAAAAATAAATAAGGAATAAACTTTTATTAATTTTAGCTATTTTATTTTATTTAATTTAAAAATTATTTTTTGTTAAGCTTAATAAGCTTAGTTAAGACTTTAGTTTTAAGATTTAATAATAAAACCTTTTATAAATTAGTTTTTTTTTAATATTATAAGCAACGTTTTTAGCTTAACTGATTTACTAGCGTAACGCTAAAAAATTTCTATTTTAAAAATTAGTACTAATTTATTATCTTTTAATTTATTTAAGCAAGCTATAAATAATTATACATTGTTATATTTAAGGATAAAAAATAATAAAAGCAATAATAACTTATTTAAAAGTTCCTTTTATAACTTTATACTTTGTTGTTATTTTAGCATTTATATTAGGTATACTTTTTAATAGTTCTAAGAAAAAGGAATATTATTTATAAAAATAACTTATAAACAGCTAATTATTATAATAATAATATTTAGAAGACTTTTATTTATTAATATTTTAGTAAAACTTTATATTTACTACGTGCTATAATTAATACTCCGTCTTATAGTTTAACATTTCTTTAATATTAAGGTAGTAATAATCTTTTAAGCATATATTTAAGCTATAGTATATTTTAACGTTCTGCGACCGCTTAATAAATTAATTAACTGTATACTTATATTTAAAGTGTTATATTATAAAATATAAGCATTAAAGTTTGCTAAAAGCTTTAAGTATAAGTTTTAAATATGCTAATAAATTTATATTAACTTTTAACGTATTATAAGATTTATAATACGTACTTTAATAAGGTATACTTATTAGCTGCTATTTAGTTAAGCATTTTTTTTATGCTTATAATTAAGTTTTATTATATTTATTTTGTACAAATTTTTAGTACGCTATTTTTTTTATATTATAATATATTTTTAGCTTAATAAGTTATTAATTATTTATATAAGCTATTTATATTAATAAAAAACTATTTGCTTATATAAGCTAAAATTATATTATATTATTATAAGTTGTTTAATATATAGCTTTTTTTTAGTATTATATTTTTATTTAAAAGCCTTTTAATTATGCTATTAGCAGTATTATTAAGCATTTAAAACTTAGAACTTATTATTTAAATTTTTTAGCTTTTTTTTATAGTAAGTTTGCAACTTTTTTATTTTATTATCGGGTAAAAAAAAAAATTCCCCTTTATAAGCAGTTTGTTTTATTTTTTTTAAAAGATTTATTTATAAATAATAATAATAAAAAACAAAAAGCAACGCAGTTATTTATTTTATTTTAAAGTTTTAGCTAAGTTATTTTTATATATAAATGCTTTAAGCATTTTGTAGATTTTTTTTAAAGTAAAATAAAACTAAGCGTTAAGTGTTTTAATTAGTTAGTTAATATAAATCTAAGTATTAAATTGCTAGTACTTTTTATACCTTATATAAACTTTTAGCTATAATTAAACATAGTCCGTTTTTAGCTATAATTAATAAATATAAAATGTTTAGCTTTTTAAAGAAGCTTTTATAATTTAATAAGTATTGGTTAGTAATTAGCCTTTAAAATGTTTAAATTTATAGCTATTATAAGATTTTACTGCTAAAAAGTACGTATAAAAAACAAAAGAAAAGGTAAAATTTTTAATATATACTAATAATATATTAACTAAGTAACATTTAAATTTAGCGGCTTTTTATTTATATTTATAGTTATTATTATAAAAGTCTGTTTTAATAAATATTTAAATGTTAGTATTAAAAATACTTATATATAAGGTTTATGATTAAATAGTCTGTTATACTAAATAATTATTAAAGATAAGTTTATTAAATTTATTAGCTAAAAATTCATTAAATATAACTTTAGTAATAATTTTATTTTAACATTTATTATATATGCTTTTTTTTATTTTAATAATAGTTTTGCCTTAGGAGGTATTAATAAAAAGGATACCTTTATAAGGAAGCGTTATACTTTTTAGTAGTATATTGTACGCTTTAAGACATTAAAATATGTTTATAAAGCGTTAACAATAACAACTATTTTATTTTTTAATAAAATAATAATATATTTTTTAATAATTAGTTTTAAGAATATAATAGTAAATAAAATCTATTAAATTAGCTAAAACTTAAACTTAATATATTAATGTTATTATTTATTATATATATTTATATTTACTAAATCTTTTTTTGCTTTAATTAATTAAAATTACTATTATAATAGCTTATATTTATTTAAAAAACAAAAGTATAATATTATAAATATTATTATACTTTTATAATACCCTGCAATACTTACGGCTACATATTGTATATATTATAAGCTACTATATTAAAATACTTTATATATTTAAAAAATAATTCTAGCTTAAAATATTAATCTTTTACTGCTAAAAAATGTTATAATTAACTATATATATAAGCATAAAGCTATTTATTAATATTAAGTTTTAAAAGTAAAAGGATTAAGTTTTCTTGTTTTTTATTTATATTGTTAAGCCTTAAGACTATTTAATAGGTTTTATACTTTAAGTTTAAAAGCAAAAAGGGTAATTAATTTAAAGTGTTATTAGAGCTTGTTGTTTAAAATAAAAAAGAACGTAAAAGTAAAAAGGTAAGCAAAAAGCGCAAGGTTATAAGTTCATCCTTTTAAATTAAAACATTTAAGCTATTATTTTAAATAATAGAACTTTAATTAAAATTGTTTATATTTATATTATTTAAAAGTAAAAGGGGGGGAGGCTAAAAGTGCTATATTAAAATCTAATAGGAGTTATTTATGTTTAGCTTAATAAGAAGCATATATAGTTTTTTATGCGCTTTATTTATATTTACCTTTAAATTTAAGTTAGCTTATTTTAAAACTTGTTTTATAAATGTAAAATAAGTAGTAATATTATAGTTAGGATTATAATATATATTAAATTTAAGTATAATAAAAGCATTATTTACGTTTTGCTTAAAGTTTAAATCGTTAACTTATATAAAGTCTTATATAGCGGTATTAAACTTGTTAGCTTTTATAATAAAGACTAAGGCTATTTTACCGGCAATATATTTGTTTATTATATAAAAAGTCGTTTAATAAATCTTAAGCAAAGCTAATAATTTAAAAATTAAAAATAATTATAAATTCTATTATTTATAATATTATTATTATATAACAAAAACGTTTTATTTTTATTATTATTATTTTTATTTATATTTAAAACTTTTTTAACTTTTTAATTTTCTAACTTTTTAATTTTTTAATTTATATACTTTTATTTTTATATATTTTGTTTATAGTTAGTATTAACATTTTCTTAGCAAACTAACTTAAATTAAATAGTAGTCCATAAGAAAAACAGGGGCTTATTAAAACACTAACTTTTTATTTTATAATAAGCTAATTAGCCTTTATTACTTGTTTAAATATTAAAATAATTAAATTAAACTAAGCAGGTTATAAAAGTATTTTGTTGTTTAATATGTTTTTAGTATTAACCAAATAAATAGAATTTTATATACAAAAAAAAAAAATAATAAAGTAAATATTTTAAAGCTTATATATAAATTTAGCTTTTGTCCTATTAAAAAACTATTCGGCGTTATATATTTAAATAGTTTAGCTGTACATTAAAATTATGGCCTATATTTATTATTATTATTTAATCCCCCTTTCTTTGTTTTACTTATAAATTATATATATTTATACTTTTAATAACCTAATTTTTATTTACTTTTTTAGTGCTTTTTTTTAGCGTTATGCCCGATTATTTATTAATTTATAATTTTTTACTTAGTATAAGCTAGCAGAACTTTTAAAGAACTTATTTATATATTTTAAAAATGTTATAATAATTATTCTTACTGTTTATAACAAAAAATTTTATATATTTAAACTAAAAAGCTTATTTTATATTAATAAATATATTATAAAATATATTTTAGCCTGCTTAACAAAACTTATTATTATTATTAATATAAAAAATAATTATATAGTACTTTTAAATATTATATTTAAAATTTGTTGCTAACTTAAAGATTATAATATTTTTAATATATTTATATAAATTAACGTTATTAACTATAGTATTATTAACAAATAAAAGCAACTTTTATTAAAAATTACTTATGTTTAAACCGAATTAGTAATATTTTTTAATAACTATGTGTTCTTATTTTTAAAGTTTTTTAAAGCTATTATATATATTTTTAAAAACCTAAATATTAGCTTATATAAAACAAAAAAACATATATGCTGCTAAACCTTAAAAGTTAAAAGTTTTTTAAAACAATATTTAAAAAAGCTTTAAAATATTTTAAATGCTTTATATTTTGCTTAATATAACTTCGAAATTTAAATAATTAACGCTATAAATAAAGAAGTTTTCGTTATTTTAAAACAAACGTTACTTATTTAAAAACATATTATTTAAAACAATAAATTTTATTTTTAGTTCTTAAATAAACGCCATTTTTTTAAACTTATTAAACCGCTTATATTTAACAACAATAACTTTTTTACTTATTAAGTTTTATAATATAACTATAAAATTAAAATTTAATATATTAATAAAGCTACTATAAAAACAGTACTTAGTTAATAGCTAAATTTTATTAGGTAAAACATTTAATAAATACGTACTATATTTAAGTCGAACTTTTTTTTATTTTTTATAATTAAAATATAAAATAATCTACTATTAACTATATAAACAACATATATTTTTAGTTTTTTTAATATAATTATATTTTAAAATATTAAATTACTTATTTATTTTACGTATACTAAAATATACTTAAAATTTAGCTATAGCAATATATTACTTTATTATTTTATTATTTAAATCTATTAAGTAAAGCTTTTTAAGCTAATAAGTTATTTTTAATAATATCTTTAAGATCTCTATTTATTTTTTTTTATACTAGCTTATTATTATTTTACTTAGTTTTATTCGCTTTTAAAAATTTATGCGCTTTTTACTATTTAAAACATTAGCTAAACAAATAAAAACTTTAATAACTTATTAATAATCTATTAGTTCCGCTTAAAACAGCTAACATAAATTAATTTATAAAGCTTTAGTACTAACAAACATAGTTTTATAAAACACCCTTAAATTTTTTCTTCTTTTTTTAAAGGTTAAAAAACTACATACTTATTTATTAACTAGCTTAATAATATAAAAAAAAGTTAACAGAATAACAGAATTTTTATATTAAAAGTTAAGTTGTTTAAGCTATATATATACTTAAGCTAAATTTAAATTATTTATAATTAATTTATTATTTATTATTTATTATAAATTTATTTATATTAAATATATATATTATAATTTTTAACTATAATAATATAGTTAAACGTTTAAAATTAATTAATATAACAAAAAACTTTAAACATTTTAAATATTATTAAGCTACTTTTATTAAAGTAGTATTTAATATAACTATATAAAATAACGCATCCGTTTTTTAGCTTAATATTACATATATAAATACCTTATAATATTATATAATAAAACAACTAAGTAGTTATATATAATTATATTATAATAGCTACTGTAGCTAATAAAATTTTATACGTAATAATATATATTGCTGTTTTAATTATAAGCATATACTGTAAATCCTGTAAAACTTAGTTTAAAAAAAGGGGTAATAGCTAGTAAAACATATTAGCGAACACTACTATAACATATATTAAAAGTTAACATTAACTTTATATAGTTAATAAAATCTAAAATATAAAATTATAATAGCTATTATTTTTAAATAAAAGTAAATGTTTTATTTTAAACGCCCTTATTCTTTTTTTTTTTGCTATAAAATTTTTACTATATATTCTTTTACTACCTGCGTATATTACTACAAACATTATATAAAAAGCCTTTTAGTTTTATACAATAATATAAAAAAGCGTAAAACAGTATATAATAATAGCTTTAATAGTTTAAATATAATAAAAGGTTAATATTTTTTTAATAAATATAATAAAAAGCTTAACGAAATATACGATAACTTAAGTTAGCTACTTATTTTTATATTAACTTAACCTTTAATTAAATATATTTTAAATTATTGCATAAACGGTAGCTTTAATAATAAAAATATTAACTAAAAAAATTATACTTTTTTTTAAATATTATTTTCGAGTTTTATAATTATATTATAAAAAAAAACGCATTAAAGGTTTAAGGCAGTATAATTTAAAATAAAACGCTTAAGCAGTCTTTTTTTTAATTTATTATAAAAAGCATTAGCTATTCGTAAAATAATCTTTTTAAACGCTTATATATTATTTAACACTTATAAAAAAAGATTTTACAATAAAAGATTTAAAAAATAGCATATTTTAAATAATAGCTAGTTTTAACTAAAAGTTTTCCCGTTTATATTAATTAAAACTATTTTTAAGTTTTTATTAATAATAACATTTAAAAGCTTAATATTTATATATATTAGTCCATAATTATATATTTGCTAAAAGCTTAAAGCAAACTATAATACTTATTGTTTTTATAGTTAGTAAAACTTTAACAACAGTAAAACATCCTATAATATACTATTTAAATAATACTTAAAAAGCAAGCCTTATATTACTATAATATCTTTGCTTTAACTTACCTTAAAAGTTTAATAAAGGTTAATAAAAATAATTATAACTATTAGCTAAACAATGTTTTTTAAGTTATATAAGGTTTTTAAGTTTTAAAGCTTTTTAAAAAATACGTCCATATTAGTTAGTTCATAAAAAGGCTTATTTATTTTTTTATAAACATATAATATAATATTTTTATTAACATAAGCTAAATATATGCTAGCTATAAGCTCCTGCTTTTTTTTTACCGATATTAAATCTCTTATAAGTACGTAATTATTATTATATAATAAAAAGCATACCTAAAAAAAATCTTTTTATAATATTATTTTTAAGTTTATAATACTGCAAGCGTATATATTAAATAAGTTAAGTTATATATTTTATAAAAAAAGTAGTTCGGTTATAATATCCACTTTTATATAAATAAGTTATACGTTTAAAAATATAAGCTTAATAATTATATTATTTAATAATAATAAAACGTTAAAATTAATTAAGCAGCAAAATTGTTTAAAATCTTTTTTACGTTATAGCTTGTTATACTTAATTTTATATAATTAACGCGTGCTTTTAAATATTGCTTTAATATATTATTTTAATAAAAAGCGTTTAAAAAAAAAACATAAATAATATTTAATATATTATATATATTTGCTACTATAATATTTATTTAAAACATTTTCTGCATAACTCCTTAATATAAAGCTAATATTTAAAAATCTTAACATTAAAAATTATTAGCACTATAATAATAAGAAATAAATGTTTTAATAGGGTTTAAGTTTACCATAATTACTTGCGCCTTTTAATTATTATATAGCTTATAATTGCAAATATAGCTAAGTTTTAATACTGCACCTACCTTTTATATATAAGTATTTGTTATTATTTTTAACTATATAACATTATATAACATTTAAACCTAATTAAATTTAATAAAAACATATTAAATTATTGTTAAATAAAAAAAAAATATAATTTAACTATAATTTTTTTTTTGTTAGCATTATTTAAGCTAGCTTAAAATTGCTATAAGATTTAATTATATAATAAACTACTAGGGCGGAAGGGCAAGAAGTTTGCTTATAAGCAATTGTTATTATTTTTAATCCTTACATATTTTTTCTTAATTTTAAATAAACAGTTTTAAAAGCTTATTAAACTTATTACTAAAATTTTAAATAACAGTATTTTTATAGTTTTATATTTATAGCTACATGCAATAAACGTTTTATATATAACTAATATTTTAATATTTAATCTGCTTTTGTTTTTAATTAACGCTTAATATATAAGACCGCAAATTATAACGTATTAACTACCTTAAAGCAAAATACTTAAATATTAAATATTTAAAATTGTTCCTTAAGTTAAAGCTGAAAAATGCTTATTTTAGCATAATATTTTTAAACATTAACTAAAAGTTAATATATTTATTAGTTAAACAAATTTTTACTTAGTTATAAAACGTTGTTTTTATTATAATATAGGCTTTTTTAAAATAAGTAGCTATTTTAACCTAAATATAAGTAAGCAATAATTAATTAAAACTAAAAGTTTTTAGCACTTATGTAACACTTTTTATATAAATAAAATCTATAAGCAGCATTTAAATATAATTTGTAGCATTATCTTTAACATTATTTTTTTAATTTTTAAAAAGCTAATAATATATTAATATAACTATATTATTAATTTTATTTCTTTTTACTACTTTAATTAAATTAATATTATTAACTTTTATAAATATTTTAAAACTAATAATAATTGTTTTTTTAGCTATAATCTTACTTTAGCATTAAATGCGCTAATAACTTAAAATAAAGTTTTTAAAAATTATAAAACTAGAATATAAAGGTTATATCTTTTTTATAGCATTAAAAATAAGCAAGCTATTATTAATATTATTACTACTATTATTTTTATTATTAATGTTATTATTACTGTTATTATTGCTAGTTTTTAAGAAAGTTTATTGTTTTTTAAGCATGTTAAACAATTTTAACTTTTAATATAAAAGCTTTATAACTAGTTAATCCTACTTTTTTAGCTATTAATAAAAGCTTTTTTTGCGTTTTTTTTTAAAGCTTTCTTTTAGCTATTATACTTTATTTTATAATTTTAAAAAATTAAAAAGCCCTATATTAAAATTAACTAAAATTTATTATTATATATATTAAAAAAAAAGGATTTTATAGCTAAAAACTATATATATATTAAAAAAGAACCTATTATTAATATAATTATTTTGCTTAATTTATTTGTTAATACTATTAATTTTATTTATTTTAGCTAAGTTTAGTTTTATACTAAAATTAAGGTTTTTAAATAAAAACTTAATACGCTTGCCGATTTTGCTATGTAGATTTTATATTTATAAACTTAGCTTTTTATACTTGCGCTTTTCTTTATTCTTGCTATCTTCTTTTTCCTTTTCCTTTTTTAAGCCGCTATTATTGTTATATACGCTTAAATAAAACTCTTTGCTAAAGTTATTTTTTTCCTTTAAGCAAAGATTCTTTTTTATAAAAGCGTTAATTTCTGCTTACTTTTTAATATTAAATAAAACATCTTTTATATTATTAATAGCTAAATATTACTTTAGCTTTAAGTTCAGTTTATTAAAATTTTTTTATATACCTTTAAAGCAGATTAAAGCAAATAAGTTCTTATTATAATTTAAATAAACCCCTTAAGCAGTTTTTTTTTAAGCAGCTTAAATATTAGCTTTTAAAACATTTTATTTAACGTTAAACAATTTATAATATATAGCTTTTTAATTAATTTGTTTAAAAATATGATTTACTTTTTAATATTATGCTTTAAAAGTGTATATAATTATATTATTCTTGCTTAAGGGCTAATTTTTAAGCATTTTTAACAATAAACTAACAATAAAATCGTAAATTTTATTATAGTTAGCTATAATTTAATTATTAATTTTTTACGATTTTTTAATAATATTGTTACTATTTGCTAATATTTAAGTTTTAAACGCCTTTAATAAACGCTATAAATAATCTATTTAAACGCCCTTTTTTTAATTTTTTATATAAAACTTTAAATCTTATAATATATTTTTGCTAATTTCCTTATATTATTTTTTAGTAATATTAGTAAACACTTGCGCAAATATAAATTATAAATGCTAATTATAGCTTTTAAGTTATATCTTTATTATAAAGCTGCTATTATTAATAATAATTAATTTAAAAAGTATAATAAGTAGTTTACTGCTAATATTTAAGTATAGCCTTTTTAGCATAATATAATAAAAAACTTAATAATAACCAGCTTTTTTTGTTTTTTATAATATTAAGCCTTTTTAATCCCCATTATATATTTAAATATCTACATTATTACGGCCACAAATAGTCTATGTCTGATTATGGCTTACGTATACAAAGATAGTCCATTTCTGTACCCTTTAATAGTAAGCTCTTTAGCTGCATACAGCTTCTCCTCCTACTTACTCTTACTATCCCAGACTAACTTAAATAAACGCTAATAAATATTAAAAAGTAATGCAAAATTTACTACATATACGCATTTTATATATCATAATATAATTAAGTAAAGGGCAAATTATATTAAAGCTTAGCAAGCAATAAAAATAGCACAGCAAAGTTAGCAGGTGAAAATTATATATTTTCTATAAGTAAAAAAATAAATATAAGCGCAAAATCCAATATTAATAAAAGTTTAAATAGTAATCTTTAATAAAAAGATTAATGCATAAATAAAACTTCTATATAATTAAAAGTACTTTTTCTTAAGTTCTTTTAAATAATATAACTTTTATTACTATAATATTATATAATAAAGGGTGTTAATTAAGCAATGTTTTAAATTTTTCTAGAAAAATCTAAAAGTTATTAAGTTTAACTTTTTTAAAGTTTAGTAAAATCGCGTTATTAAACAAAATTAGCTTATGCATCCCTTTTATAGCACTTAAATAAAGCTCTTAAAGCATTAAAAAACATTATAAAAAGCTCGCTAATAAATTTTAAGTATTTAAAAAAAATATTAAAAATAGGACCTAGAGTTTTTAAACATATTTTAAAATATTTTAGCATAAGTTGCATAAATTAACTTAGCCTTAAATCTTAACTTTTTAAATTTAAAAAAACAGCAATAAAACAAGGAAAAAACAACTATACGTTATATTAACAAAGTTGTTATTAAAAAAGTGGACGCTAAGATTTTTATATAAGCGCAGCTTTTATCTTAAAATTAGTGCTAATATAAACATTTTAAAACGAAGTAATATATAAAGCAGTTTGCTCATAAAAGCTGCATTTAAATATAGCTCTTTTTAACTTTTTATTGCAATAAATTGCTAATAAAGCTTAAAATTATAAGTATATAACGCATTATTCTTTATAAATATGCTTTCTTAATAGTTTAAATATAGTTATATTTCTTATGTATTTTTAAAGCTAAGTTTTTAGAATATATAATAAAGCATTAACTAAATAATATATTAAACAAATAAAAAATTCAACTTTAAAAAGAAGGCAAGTTTAATAAAAAATTCGAACAAATTAAAAACAACAATATGTTATACTTTTAATAAAAGACTAATAATAAAGAACAATTAACAAATAAGTTAAAAACAAGTAATATAATTAAACGATTTTAATTTAGCGGTAATAGCACTAATTAACTTAATAGGTAACATATTCATTTTCTTTAGTTAAACCTTTAAATAAAGCAAAATATATTTAACGTTATAATAAAAATTAATAATATATGCTTTATTTATATTAATTATGTTTAAAGAAACTATATGTTAAAATTGTTATTAACATACTATTCTTACTTTAAGCTAAATATTATATATTAGCTAATTTTATATAAATGTATTTAATTACTATTATTTAATTTTAAAGAACAACTTATAATTTTATTTATAACTATTTTATTTATAACTATACTAGTTTTTACTATTTATAAAAACATTTGTTATACTGTTAAATAATTTAACGGTTAAAAAATTATTATTAAAAGTATAACAAAAGCTTAATATTAAAAGCTTTAAAGGATTTCTAAATTATAATAATATTTTATAGCTTAAAAAAGCTATAAGATCTTGTTTCTTCCCCTTATTTAAGCAGGCTAGCAAACTTCGTAAAGCTATCTTAAATATATAAATAAGTTAAAATATAAAGCTTTTAGCTTATATAATTATATAAGTTCTAATCTTTTAATGCATGTAGTAAAATAAACTAGCAAGTTTTTATTAAAGTGTTTAAATATTATTAACTAATATTATATACCTTTATACTTTTTTGATTAATGCAAACTAGGGCAGAAAATCTAGTATTTCTGTTTAAATATCCTTATTTAAAACATTATATATAACTTTTACAACGGCTTAAATAACCTTTAAATTAATACATATTAGTTTAAGTTAATAATAGCAGCTTAAGCATAGTATAAAATTAAACTTATAAAAAACTAAAGTCTTTTTTTTATATTAACTAATCTTTAAAGTAATTAATTCTTTTATATATATTATTATATAAATTAATATAATATAGTTATATATATTAAGCTTTTTAATAGCGCTTTTAAATGCTACTTAAAACAGAAAACGTTAAAGGATATATAACTATATATTTAAGATTTATTACATATTAACAAAAATAATCGTTAATATCTTAAAATATTTACGTAATCTTTATTAAGCGTTAATAGCTTGTTTATTTAGTTTTTTACTTAATACTAGTATATTAAATAGGTTAGCTTAACTTTTTTTGTTTTTAGTTTAAAAAAAAAGAAAAGGAGTTTTTGCCTTTTATATCCAGCTCTTAAAATAAAGCGATCCGCCAGGTTTTAGCTTAATAGCTATAATATAATTTAAGCAGCTATTTAACGTATAATAATTAACTAACAATGCTAACTTTAGTAGCAACAAATAAAATAGTGCTATACTTACTAAATAACAGTAACTTATTATAAGGACCTTTAATAAAAGCGCAATATTCTTAGGATAATAAACTTAAAAGTTTCTTTATAAAGCTTTACTAGGGCTAAGCAAACAAAACTATTACTTGCTAGCCACTTTTATTGCAATATTTTTAGCAAATTTAAAACAGGTAAAACTTAAATGTTAAAAAGGCTAAAAAGCCCTATAAGCTAAAATAAACATATTATCCCGCTTTAAATTTTAATAGACAAGTTATTTAAATATAGATTTCTACTTTTTAGCTTTGCTTTCGAACTATAGTTATGCTTTATGCCTTAAATAATACGCTATAGTATATAACGTTTAATAATTGCTTAACTTTAATTAAAATAAAAATAAAAAAGCTAAAAAAAAAGTAAAAACGAGGTTTTCTTTAAAGTAAAAAAGGAAGTAAATAAAGCTAAAGTGTAACTAGGGCTACTATAACTAAAACTATATAAATATTAGTAAACAATTTAAACATACGATTTTGTATAAAAAAGAAAAAAAATACCGCTATAGCTTTAATTAATAATAAAGCTTAAAAAACGTTAAAAAAGTATTTTTTTTTAAACGTAAAACTTATAAAGATCCTAATAATATAATTAGTTAAACCGTTATAATTTCCTTGTTAAACGGAAAGAACTATATATAGTACTGCTTTTATAATAATAATAGCTATAAGCTACTTATATAATTTAGTAAACCGCTCGTAGTAAGCCCCGTAAAAATTAGCGGCGTAGTTTATATATGTTTTAAAATATGTTGGTATAAAATTAATAATAGCTATATAGCTAATACGTTTATTAATTTTATAAATATCTTTAGTTTTAATGTTAATTGTTAACCTGTTTGCGATTAAAAAAAAGCAAAATATATTAGCTTTATATTTTAAAACAATGTTTTAGCCGTATAACTAAATAAGAAATAAAAAAAAACATAAAAATTTAAAGCAGTAGCTAGCATGCTTATAAAACATTATTACTAAAAAAAAAGCAAAATAAGTTATTAAAAAAACAAAGTTTGTTTTTATATAAAGCTTATAATACTTTATAATTTTTAATTTTATAAGGACTAACTAAGACTTTTTCTTTCCTTAAACGTAAATGCGTGTGTGTATGTATATATATATATATATATGTTTATATGTATTAAAAAACATAAACAAGAAATTAGAAATAGTTTTTCTATTTTTTTAAAAAACGATTCTGTCCTATATAAGTCTAAAATTAAACATAACAAATTAGTATTAAAAAAGTCTTAAAGCTAGCTTAACTATTTTATTTTATTTTTTTATATTCATTAATTAACCTTATTAATAATAGCAACTATTAAATTAAACTAAACGTAGATTAAGCTTATAATAATAACTACTAGCGCTTTAAACTAGGTTCTTTTTATTAGCTTTATAGTTTTCTTAAAGATATTTTCAATGTTTAATTAAATAAGTATCTTTAATAATCCTATAATAAGAACAGCAATATAATTTATTATTTATAACATCTTATCTTATTACTTTGTTTTATTTGCTTGCTTATTTTTAAGCTTTAAGACAGTTTAATTATAGTAAATATTATAACATAATTACTTATAGCTACTTAGCTACATTTTAATATTAGTACTTACTTATGGTCTTTATAGTACGAACATTATGTTAATATTTTAACTAAAGCTTTAATAAAATAATATATAACTTAATAAATATATTGCTACATTATTATATTAAAAAGAGCTTTACAGGTGAGGGTTACTTATGTTTTATAAATACGTGCTATTAATAAAGTTAAAAACTTTTTAAAAAGTTATAATAATATAAGGAGCTTTATAATTAGCAAAAAACTATTGTTTATTATAATTAAATTTAATTCGTTTAATTAGAATAAATAAGCTAATAGCTTTAAGAACTTCGTAAATGTCCTGGTAATATGTATAAATAAATTTGCAATAGCTAATATATTAGGGTTAAGGTAGCTTAATAACCCACTTTGCCCAGCTATTTACATTTTGCCTAACTTTCTTTTGTTTATTTTTTTATCCCTATTTATCCTTTTGTCCTTTTATTCTTTTATTTTTATTTATTCTTTTGTTTTCTTTTATCCCTTAAAAGAAATTAATAATAGCTTTAAAATCTTAATACTATAAAAAATATAGCAAGCTTATTTTTAAGGCAAACTTTACTTTCTACAAATAATAATATAATAAAGCGCCTTAAAGAAAATGCTTTTAATATAATATTATTATTAATAAAAAAGGACTGTTTTAACATATAAAAGTCTATATATACCTAGTAAAGGTTTTAATATAGATCTTATTTACTAAAGCATTACGAGCATAGATTTTATTAAAAATATTACTATAAGAGGTCTTATTTATAGCTCCAGCTTCGGCTCCATTTTTTTGGTTCTTATAGGACGAGTTTCTTGCTATTATTAACCCTTCATTATTGCTGTTAATAAGTGTTTATAAAAAAGAAATTTAAAAAGCTAGCAAATTATTATAACTTAAGTTAAATTATTTACTTTCTTAGGGCAGCACAAAGCTAAGCCTACTATTGTTATTTTTAGCTAATAAATGCTAAATTAAAAAGCTGCCTTTAATATAATATATATTTAACTTATTATATAACTTAAATAATAAAAAACCTACAATTTATTATTAAAAAAGTTTATAACAACTTTTAAACAACTTATTTATTTATAAAATAACTTAATAACTATTTTAGCTTAATATAATATTAAGATTATATATTATTAATATAACTATAAAATTACCTTAAATAAAAATACTTAAATAATTTTATAAGAAATTTATAATATATAAAACTTTATATAAGGTTATAATAAATATAACTCCGAAGTTTTCTAAAGTAAATTTTTATATAAGTATAAAACTTTTAATACTTATTATTAATTTGTTAATTATGCTAATTTTATATTTTAAATTATAGTTTATATAATATAATATTTTTTTATAGTAAATATGTTAAACTTTAAGCTTTTTATTTTTTAACTAATAAAAACTATAATTTATTAGCAAAAATATATTATTTAAATATAATATTTTTTAAATTATAAAGTATGCTTAAAAATAAAAAGTTTTATATTTAAACTAAAAGTTAAGCGCTATATTTTCTTTTTAAATATATTTATAACATTATTACTTTTTAAAATAAGCTAACTTTTAAAGTTATATTTATTATAGCTAAATATTTAAAACTATTAGTTTTAATATAGGACTTTAATAAAAAAGTAAAAATAAATAAAGATAACTACGTATACTTTATTTAAGTTATTATAGTTATAATGTGTTTAAGGATAAAAACTTAGAAAAAAAAAGCGTTATTAAAATTATATAGCTAGTATAAAAAAATTGTAAAAATTAAATTAAGCGGTTAGTTAAATATAAAAAAACGTTTGCTTAATAAATGCAGCTAATATAAAAAGTTATAAAGAAACTATATATAAAGAATAAAGCTTATTTAGCAATAATAGTAAAAATAATTTAGCTATTTTAAAATAAATTTAATAAAAACTATGTTTAAATGGTTATTTTTACGTTTATTTTTAGCTTTAGCTAAAAATAAATATTTAAAAATTAATATTATTACAAAAAACATTAAATAAAAATAATATTAAATATAATTAGAACTAATATTATAATTAAATATAAGATTATAAAAATACCTTACTTTTATATAGCAATTATATATATACTTAAAAAATAAAATAATATAAAGCGTAAAAAGTAGCGTGCTAAATGTTAAAAAATACTATTTTAATATATTAATAAAAAAAATCTGCTTAAAATTTAAACGTTATTAAAATAAAATTTAAAAACTAATTTAAGTTTTTATATTAGCTTATTATAAATAAAATTATATATAACACTTAAAAATAAATATTTATAAAAAGTACTATTAAAAATATAACATTTATTTTTTAAAAATTTTAGCAACTATTTTATTTAAGCATATAAAAAACTTTATAACAATATTAAAGTTACTTTTAAAGCAGTTAAAAAATTATTATAAGTTTTTATTATTTATTTAAAGTAAAGTACTTTTATAAATAAATCTGAAGTAAAATAAAAACGAAAATTAATTTATAATAAAGCTTTGTTTAAAACATATTATTAAGCTTTTTTTTATAAATTAATAAGTTTTAAAGCTAAAATAATTACTTTTTTAAACAAGTTTATATTTTAAAGCTATAAGTTAAAGCTAAAATAAAAATTTATTTAATGTTAAAAAAAAAGCTAAAGCTAGCTTATAAAAGATTTAAACATTTATAAAATAAATTATAAGCAGTAGCTTATAATAAAAGTTATTTTTATAATATAGCTTTAAAGTATTTTTATAGCATTTTTAAGCTAACACTTATTTTAAACTAACTTTAAAAAAGCTTAAATATTATAAAAAAAGGGTTTTTATAGTAATTTTAATAATATTGTTTTAATATTAAAATAAAAATAAATTTAGTATTATTTTATTTTAAGATAATTATAAATGTTTTGCTTAAGCTTTTTTTATTATAATTAACGTCCTAGTTCTTTTTAATATTTTAATATATTTTATAAGCTATTAATTAGTATATTTAGCAAAAGTTAAAGTTTATAAATATAAATTATATAAAAAAAAAAAAAGAGTTTTAAATAAAACTTAGATATAACTTGTATAACTATATTATAAGACTAATAAAGCGTAAGGTTATATAACTTAAAACATTTTTTAATAATAACTACTTTATTAAACTTTATAGCTTTGTTTAAAAGAACATTAAGAACTTTTTAAATTATAAATCTTTATTAAATTAAAAAGCGTTAGGGCTGTTAAGTTAAAGTTTATAATAAAACAACGTTATAGCTTTTAAAATAGCATATATAGCCCGAATGCAGTTTTATTTTTTTTTAACTAAATTATTTATTGTTTTATTATCTTGAAAAACGTTATAAACTATCCTAAATAGCTTTAATACGTTATTATTTATTTTTTAACAATGTTTTTATATTTACTCCGACTATTTTGTAAAATTTTTTATTTAATTTTTAGTTTATTATTATAATGCTTTTAAAGCTTAAATATAAACATTTAATAATTAGTTTTAAATATTAAATGCTTAAATATAATAGGTTAAAATTTATAATAAAAAATTTAAAAGAGCAAGCTATAACTAAATAAAATAATATTAAAAAAATGGATTTAACGTAAGGTTAAGGTTAAACGTAATTAACAGGCAACCGTTAGTTAATATAAGTTTTTATATACTAAGAAATTTAAAAGTAAAGTTAAAGGCTAGCTAGTTTACGCTTTAATATAATTATTAAGAAAAAAGCAAATTAAAGTTATTAAAGTTTATATTAAATTTTTAAAGTAACTTAAAAAACTAAGGATTTAAAGTGCTTTTAAAAAACTAGCTTATATTTGCTATTATAAAGAAAAACAAAGTTAATATAGTATAATAATTAAATAAAGTTTTAAAGCGTAAGTTTTTTTATTATATTTAAACATTTTTTAGAATTTATTTTAGCGTATTAAATATTAATTTTAATTTTAACTATTATGCTATTTAAAATAAGGTTATAAAATTATTTATTAGTAAATTTATTATGTTAGGTTTTAATTATTTTATATAAGCTGTTTTATGTTTTTATTAAATAGCATATATATAAACTTTATATTAATAAGCTTAATAATTAATATTTTAAAAAACTAAAAGTAAATAAAGTAAAAAATAGCCTTTATATAGCGGCTATTTAAGCGCTAATAATTATAATAAGTATAATTATTAAAAAATAATTTAAAGTTAAAAAAGTACGTATATATTATTTTAAGTATATAAAGCTATAGTAAATATTATAAATTAATTTAAAATTTATTTAACTATCCTTTTTAAGTATTTATTTAAACACTTACTTAAGTATTTATTTAAATATCTACTTAAGCATTAAGCATCCTAATAAACTATTATTATTATTATTCTACTTAATATTTAAAGCATATTAATATAAATAGCTAACTTAAAGTTATATATAAAAAATAAGCTAAATTATTATAAAATAAAATTGTTAAATATATTTAACTATTTAACTTAAATGTTATATTAATTATTTAAAAAAAGATTATTAATAACTATAAAATATTTTAGCTTAAGCTAAATAAGAATTTTTTTTTTATAATTATAAACATTATAAGATTATTTAAATAACTTAATAAAAAGCTTACATAATTAACTAAAATAAAAGCTTTATATATATTATATTAGTTATAAAGTTAAAGCTTAAGTTAGCAAAAAAAAGAATAATAATATTTAATTAAAATTACGTTAAATAAAAAAGCTAATTTTATAATTAAAAGTCTTAAATCTTTTTATACTTTTAGCTTTTAAAAGTATTAAGTTTAATAATAAAAACATTAAAATTAGCAATAGTTTTAAGTTAAACTTACTATAAATAAAAAAGCAAATTTTATAATTAAAAGTTTTAAAACTGCTTAAACTTTAAAAAAATAACTGTATTATTAAACTATTATATTTTTATTACTTATATTATATATTATAGTTTTACTAATTAATTTAATAAATAATAATAATAAAAATATAAATTAAAGCTTTATATATTATGTTTTATTTTTTTTAGTTATTACGTTATATATATTTAAATGCTTATAACTTTTTATTTATATATAAAGCTTAAAAGCTTATTAAACAATTTATTAATTACTTATAAATAATTAATTATTTATTATATTATTATTTAAGTTATTAATTAATTAAATTATAAAAAGCTAACCTTAAAATATAAAAAAGTAATAAGTTATATTATAATATATTAATAAAAAAGTAGGAATATTTATAATTATATTATTTAATACTTAAGCTTTAACTAATAATTTTTATTTTTAAATTAAAAGTAAGTATTAAAACGTTATAAACTTAATAGTTTAGTTCTTACTGCTAAGCTATAATAAAAATAATTTTATAACTTAATACTTTATAACTTAAAATAAAAACAATAAATTTAAAAAGCTAAAAGCTTTAAAATTATTTTTATAAAGCTTAATATATAAAGCATTTATTAATTAGTACTTTTAATATTATTATATAATTTGTTTATATTTAAAGAAAAAATAACCGAACTTTTATTTATTATTTATTATATATTATTTAGCGTAAGACAATTTTTAAGAATAAATAGTTTTATAATATAAATATTAGCTTTTAGTTAATTTATAATTTTTTGTTAAGTTATTAATATAAGGTAAAAAATGGCCCTTACTTTTTTAAAAAGCCGATTATATTTTTAGCTAATAATTATAAACTAGCTTTTATATTGCTTATTATTACGTCTACTTTTACAATAATAGTTTTAATTTAAATTATAGTAGCATTTATTTTTAAAATAATACGTTTAAAATTATTAAATTAATTTTTTATAGTTTTAATAGTTGTTAGCTAATATATTATAAATAGTTTATAAATTAATTTTATATATAGCTAGTATATAATATATAATAATAAAACTAAAACTTAAACTTTTAAAAGGGGCTTTAAGCTAAATATAAGCTATTATAAAGTTATTTTTTTTAATTATAGCATATAATAAAAAAACGATTTTTTTTTTATTATAATAAAAACATAATTTAAGCTTTTTATATTGTTATATTAGCCCGTTATTTTTTTTTATATTAATTTAAACTTATGTTAAACTAAAGTAAAATTAAACAAATAAATAAGGCTAAACTAGTTTTAGCTTATATTAATTTAAAATAATATTAATATAAAATTTATAGTTATATTAGTTTAAATATTATATTAGTTTATAGTTAAAAGCTATTTTAGTTTAAATTTAATATTAATATATAAGTTAAATTTATATTAGTTTTATTTAAACTAGTTAGATTTTATGTTAATATATTATTTAAGCTTGTATTAGTTTTTTTAAAACTAGTTAAAGGTTATTTTAAAATAATATATTAATAAAAATCTTTTTTATATTAGTATGTAATTTTATAGCGCGCTAATATAAAATTTTGCATAATATAATATTTTTTACTATTAATTTTACTTATGGTTTTAAAAGTGCTTAAAATAGCTACTAATATTTAAAAACAGCCCTGCTTAAAAATAGCCAGGCTTACAAACGGCTAAAAAGTTAACGCTAATATTTAATAATAGCAAAAAAAAAAATAATATATATTAATAGTTATTATTTAAAACTTTTTATATAAATACTTTTATTAAGTTTATTAAATATAGCTTAAAACATAAATAAGTTTTTTTTTATTTTTATATTTTTAATTATAGTAGCGCTAAGCTTAAAAATTAAATTAAATATTATTAATTTTTGTTATATTATTTTTTAACTTTATTATTAGTTTTTAATATTAACTTTTATTAATACTACTTAAATTATTTAAACTATTATTAATTAAAATGTTATATATAATAGTTATTATAAGCTTATAGTAATTAAAGCGTTAATTTAAATTATAATTAAGATTATTTATTATATTATTCTTATTATAATTATAAACTAGTTTTATTTACTATTATTTAAAATAAC
The DNA here is from genome assembly GCA_007182795.1 of Xylaria flabelliformis. Lineage (NCBI taxonomy): Eukaryota > Fungi > Ascomycota > Sordariomycetes > Xylariales > Xylariaceae > Xylaria > Xylaria flabelliformis. The sequence continues at coordinate 178,374 of VFLP01000016.1, forward strand.
TTTATTTATAACTTTTGCTTTTATAATAATTTTATTTAGTATTATATTAATATAATTAATATAAAATAGTATAGTTTTATTTATAATAAAAATATTATTGATTTTTTCTTTTATAATATTAATTAGTTTAAGTTTAGTTAAATAGTTTTAGCTTTTTTTTATACTAGTAGTTTTTACTGTTAATATGTTATATTTATAAGTAGCTTATTATAAATAAGGTTTATTGTATGCTTTATAAGCTATTTTACGTTTTTAAAGGTTTATTATATATTATTTATATATATTTTTATACTTTTAAATAAATAAATATTTAGCTTATATTATTAGATTAATTTAACCTGCGTTGTTTTTTTTGTTTTTTTTAAACTAAACTATTTATTCGTTTTTTTTTTAATTATAATCTTATAAAAATAATAGCTTTATTTTTTTAAGCTTTTATTATAAAACTTAAAGCATTAGCCTAAATTTTTATAGTATAATAAGGGCTAATTTTTTTAAAAATAACTATTTAATTAAGCATATAGCAATAAATAAATATAATAATTAATAAACTATAACTAAAATTATTAAATTAATAAAAACTTATTTGTTATAATTAGCAAAAGACTTTTTTTATAAAATAATAAACAAACTTATTTAATATATTTTAGTTTTAAAAACTAAGCTTTATATAATTTTTAATAAAAAGTTAATATTAAAATTATATTAAAAATCTTTAGCAGGGTTTTATTTTAAAATATAAATAAGCAACTATAAAAAAATTATAATAATATATAAATTTATTTTTTTAGTTAATTTTTAAAAAGCTAAAATAATTTTTATAATATAAAAATAAAAAAAAATAAATAAAATTATTATTTAATTCGTTATTATTTTATTTTTTAATTAGTTATGCTATTTTTTTAAAAAGTTTAGTTATTATAGCTTATAATTAAGCTTATTAATAAAAAAATATAAAAAAACTAATACGGATATATAATAGTTAATTAGTTAAATATAAATAAAGCAAAATAAGTTTATTATTAAACTATTTTATTTTAGCTAGCTAATTAAATGTTTTAATTTAAAAATAAAATCTTATACTTTTAATTAATAAAATATTACTATATATAAAGCACTTTATATTTTTTTAAAAAGTATTTACTTTTATAAAAATATTAGGAATTTATTTTAAAACATTTAATTATATATAGTTTTATAAAGCTTGCTTAAAAATAGCTAGATCTGTTTAGCTATTTTTTAAAAGTTTATTTATTTGCTTTTTAAAAAGCTTAAAAATAAATATTTTCTTTTTATTATGCTATAGTTAAAATATTAAATTATTAATAATATAAGTTTTAAACTTTATAAAACTTTTAATATAATTAGTTAATATTTATGTTTTAATTATATATTTAAATATTAACTTATTAAATATATTTAAAAAAAATATTAAAACTAAGGATATTTATTAATTAATTTTATTTTTTGCTTTATATTAAATAAGTTAAAAGCTTTTTATAATATTGTTCTTATATTTTTTTTTTAGTTATATTTAATAATAATAGTTTAATTATTTTATTTAAAACTTTTTATAAAGCTATATTTAAAAGCAAATAAATTAAAAGTTATATTTAACTATAATATTATTAAATAAACGTAATTATAATTAAAAAATAATATATTATGCTTTTGTTTTTTTTAGTAAATATAGCTTTAATTATAAATTTTTATTTTAAGCTATTTAACTATATATACGCTTACTACGTTTTTTTTAAAAAACTTAAAAAGCTTTTATAAGTTTTTATTAATTTTATAAAAAATTAAAACTATTTAAGCTTTTTTATATTAATATTAGCAAAGTTTATAGCAAATTGTTTTATTAGTAGCTTTAAAAAATTATTATTAATAGCTTTTAAATTTAACTTTAATAAGGCTTTTTTGCTATATTTTATAAGCGTTTTTAACAAAATATATAATTGCTTTAATAAAAGCTTTATTAAAATGTTTAAGTTTTTAGTTATTTTTTATATAAAAAAAATATTTATTAATAATATATTTTAAAACGTTTTACTGCTTTTATATTTTAAACTTTAATTAGTTTTAATAATATTAAAATTAATAAAATTAAAATTATTAATTAAGTTTATATTAATACTTTTAATATTAAAATTTAGTATAAGCTTTTTAAAATTAGTTAAAAATTTAAAATTTTTGTTAAGGTTATTTTTTAAATTATTTTTTAATAAACTTTTATTTTTAGTATTAATATTAAAAACTAGCATAAGCTTTTTAAGTTTAACTAAAAATAAAAAAACTTTATTAAAACTATATTTAAGCTTTTAAATAATTTAACAACTATTATAAATAGTTATACTATTAAATTTTAAACTAATATTTTAAAGTTTATTATAATATTTTTATTATTTTTTAACGTTTTTTTAAAATTTGTTACTGCTGCTAATAACTAAAAAATCTATAAAACTTTTTTATATATTAGTATATAAAGTATTATAATAATAATAAAACTTTTAAAATAAAAATAAAAGTTAATACTAATTAAAAAAAAGTTGTTAAAACAAAAATAACTTTAAAGTTTTTATATTAATAAGTTTAATTAATATATTAAAAAGTTTTATAAAAACTAAAAAAAAGCATAATAAAAAAGCAACTATTTATACTATATTAAATTTTATATTATTAAAAATAAAGCATTTAACTTTAAGTATACTATAAATGCTTTATATTTTATTTTTAAAAGTAATTAATATTATTTATAAAAATTTTTTATTTTTTAAACAAATATAATACTTTTTTGCTATTTTTTTAAAAATAAGTAAAAAACAAACATATTATTAAAAAGTGCTTAAAAGTAAGCAAAAGCTTTATAATATGCTATTTTTTTAATTACGTATTATTTTTTAGCAGCCTATTTTTTTGCTTCTGCTGGCTTTTTAAAAAGTTATTATATGCTTAAACCTTTATGTTTTATATATTTTTTAACCGGCTGCTTTTTTTATAACCGTTTATTATTTTTTTAAGTTAACAATATATTTTTAGCTTATTGTTCTTTTATTTTTACTAACTTTTTAAAAAGTTATTATACGCTTAAACTTTTATATTTTATATACTTTTTAATTAGCTACGTTTTTTATAACTGTTTATTATTTTTTTAAGCTAATAATATATTTTTAGCTTATTGTTTTTTTGTTTTTGTTAGCTTTTTAAAAAATTATTATACGCTTAAACTTTTATATTTTATATATTTTTTAACTGGTTACTTTTTTTATAACTGTTTATTATTTTTTTAAGCTAATAATATATTTTTAGCTTATTATTCTTTTATTTTTGCTAGCTTTTTAAAAAGTTATTATACTTTTTATTCTTTTTATTATTATATACCTTTTAACTAGCTATTTTTGCTATAACTATTTATAAAAACTAAAAGCTATAATATTATAAATTAAGCTTATAGCTATAGCTTTCTATTTTTTTTTAAGCTTTATATTTAATATATTATAGCTATAACTTATATTAAAAGTGCTATTAACTAAATAAATAAGCGTATATATAAAAAAATATCCTAGTTTATTAAAAGTTAGCAAATATAAGGTTTTATTTTATAGTAAGCTAAATTAAAAAAATCTTATAAATAAAACTTTTAGCTACTTATTTTTTAAATATATAAAAGTATAACGTTTAAAGCATAAAATTTTTATAAATATAGCTGTTTTAACTTTAAATTAAGCTAATATATAAACTATAAACATTTATACGATTAAGTTATAAAAACTGCAAAAATAATAGTAATAGTATGTAAATCTCCTTTTTTAATTAAAATAAAACGTATGCTTAATTAGTTTTAAGCTAATATATAGCTAACTTTTAAAATAGCTTAAAAGCTTAAGTTAAAATTATTTATACTATAAAATGTATTAAGCATAATGTTATAACTAAAACGTTGCCTATAAACTGCTTATTAAAGCTATATTAACTATAAGTTTATTAAGCATATATTTAATAATTTATTATAGCTAACAAATATAAATAACTGTTTTATTTTTATAATATTATAGCTTATTTTTAAACAATTTATTTTATTTTTTTTTTTAACTTATTTATTAATAACTTTTTTACCTTTATTTCCTTTTTTTTGCCCTTATTTTTTTAAAAATAGCTAACCTTTAAATTAGTTATAAATATAACAACAATAATATTAATATAAAATATATTAAAACTACTATTTGCACGTTTATTACTTATAAAGTTATAATAATTAAATAATAATAAAATTAAGCTTTATAAGCAATAGCTTATAATTTTAACTTTGTTTAAATTTTCTTTTATAAGTACGCAAATTATATAAAAAAATCCAGAATTATTATTAAAAAATTTAAACGTTTATTATAAAACGTTTTTAATATTATTATTATTAACCTTAAAAATAAAATTAAAGCTAATAATAACTTAAAATAGCAATATACTTTATAAAAACGTAATAATTTAAAAAAAAATATTATAAGTACTAGCTAAATATGCATTTTATATAAAGCATACTTATAAAAAAATTATATTAATATTTATAGCAAATATAAATATATAAGCTTTTTTTTTTTTTTTATAATTATTTTTAATTGTTTATTACAATTATTAATATTATATTTTAAGCTTACTTATAATAATTATATAAAAAATAAATAAATAAATATTTGCTATTAATTTTTAAGCTATGCTAGCTTAAGCAAGCAAATGTTTGTTTAAGTTAATAATATTTTTAGTTTATATAAAGTTTGCAAAAAAATTTTATAATGTTTTATAAGGCCTAAAAGCTACAATAAGCTAACTTTAAGCCGTATTAATCTTTGTTTTATTTAATATAATTATAGGACATATATTTTGTTAAAATTGCCTTACTATAGTATAAAAAATGTAGGGCCTAACATGTCCGGATCTATTTTATAGCAAAAAATGTTATAATAAGCAAGTTTATAATAAGGACTGCTTATATATTATTAATAATAATACTAATGTTTTATAAAGCATAATATATTAAAAAGTAGTATAAGGCTAAATATAATAAATAACTTAACAGAAAGCTTACGTATTATAAATAAAAATTAGCATTACTAATATTGCAACTGTAAAAAAGCCCTAAGGGAAAACTTTAGGCCGTTATAAAACCGTTAATTTTTGCATAATATATTTATAAATGCGGTGCATTAGTCACCTAACTATTAATAGGCTAAGCCGAGCCTGAGCAAAAGCAGCATGCAAGCTAAGCCTAATTTAATATGCGCCACTTTAAGTGGTAAAACGAACTACCTCGAGACTGATTATCAGGGCTCTTATCCAGGCCCTCAGACTTCAGTCTACCGAAATCAACTGTACCCAAGTACGAACGTGCTGCTAATAACAAGGGTTAAGGGGTAATAAAACCTTCCGCTGGCGCGAGTTTCCTGGGTCGGCACCTGGGGAGCCATGTGGCACGATGTGCGTTTCTCTTATTGACATGTATGGTAGTACTGGGAGTCAACAACAACTTGAGCACAGACATGAGATTTAGTTTGCATATCGATACTATCTAGTGATTAACCCTGATGCAGGCACCTCGTGTTTATGTGTTTGTGTAGACGCTTGCATCGAATTTCCTTAGGCGATATATTTTTTCTTGGGAGCGCCTTTTAGTTTTTGTTGTGTATTTATATCTTGGCACTTCTTGCCGCTGTGGCCAGCAGCTCGGACCCAAGGTAGTACCTCTCCTGGTTGTCGCCATCTTCCTGTTTTGGTTTCATATCGCTTTCTTTATGATTCGTTCCAGTCTTTGGCCGTTTCATCCTGGACTTAGGGTCTAGAATATCTTGACCGGGTCGTGGGTAACAGGTACTGCGTAAAATACAATAGGTGTAAGCGAATATAATATGACTTTTCACTTCTATAGCCTCGGACCCGCAACCCTTTTTCACTCTTGCATTGCACAGGCTAAGTCATCTAGGATATTTGAACCGTCGGACAAACGAGATGAAACTACGGTTATCTGTCCATTAAGACACAAAATTACGACTCTGCGTCTTTGCATACAGAACAGTTCGGGCACTGATCACAACGGTTGGGTGAGCGGCTATTCGCCTTCAGGACTCTTGATCGAAACCTGCCGTCAAGCTATTAAAATAGACTGCAAATACCTTCTTTTCATGCAGTCGTTTGATTATCTGATACAGAATCTCTGTTCTATTACGAGAGATAAACAGGCAGAAGCGGCAGCCAGCATCACCCACGGAAATATGTGAAAGTAGCCTCCCAATTCGTGAACAGTGTAGACATACATGTATGCAAAGTAGATGTAAAGTCACCTGAATTTCAGTCAGGCCACTCTATTGCGTGGAAATGAGCCAGTACCTTCAATTGTACTTCATAAGCTTAACCTCAAAAGCCTTCTTGGCTCATCCATGCGTCTCTTCAGACCTTATGCTGCCGCTTTTCCCTTCCAGCCCAATCACCTACCCTGGCTCTAGCCTTGGCCAGGGCAAAACTTGAAGAAAAATTATCATCAATACAGGACAAGATTCTGAAAGCAGCCCTGAGAGTTGACGAAAATACCAGTCTATTTTCGAGAGAGGAAAGAGTCGCAGACTAACGTGATCCCTGCGGTGTGGAAATGGACCGAATCATGCTGCGCTACCGTCAGGAGGAAGATAGCAACAAACCCAAGTAACGACGAGACGTAGCGAATATGGTTTTTCCATTAGATTTTGCCTGGATAGCAGATACGAAGCCTCATGAATGGGTCTGTAACACCCTCTAGCTCTGTTTGCATTCTTGGGCCTCCTGCTTCGGCTTCGCACCATCATCCTATAGAAAGAGAGGTTAGCTTGTAAATAGGCGAAGTAAAAGTATCCGAGTGAACATACATCATCTTCTGACTCTTCTTCGTCATCGTCACGATCTTCGCTGAGATCATCATCGTCCTCATCATCATCCTCATCCACGAAGCCATCATCCTCAAGATCGTCAACTTCTTCAAAAGCCAACGCCTCGCCCGTGAACCAATCAATGGCACGTGGGATGAGCTTCTCTTTGATATCCTCACCGAGTTGATAGTCGAGCTCCAGGCGCTCTTCAATGTCACTGGCGTTGTCGTAGACCTCGTCATCCTCATTCAAGGGAGGCTTGGGCGGAGAGAAGAAGTTGAAGAATGAATCAGTGGGTACAGTCTTCTTGACGATACGGGTTTGCTTGGTGTCTACGGACAAATTAGTCAAAATCCCGAAATTGGTAAGGATGCTTGGTTTGCGTACTCTTATTCCTCTGCTTTTTACTTTCGATACGAACTGTGAGGTCCTGTGCTTCCTTCCAGTTAATCTTGCAGCCCTCGGCATGGTCATAAATGAAATCGCCACCGTATCCGCTCTCATTTTGATAATAGTAGGTCTTGGTGAGGAACTTGTTAGTGAAGTAATCGTTTGTTGCGAAGTCGAAAATGAGACGGAAACCGGGCTTATCGAGATATTCCATTCGTATGTCGATTAGGGATTTAAGAGCACCCTCGTCACGTTCAGTGATCATCTCGGCGAGGGAAATCTGATTCTTCATGGCCGACAACCAGAATTCGGGGATGCCAGTTACGTTAGCACCCTCTGACGACTTGTCCGGCTGCTCAGTCTTGTTCTCCGTGTCCTTATCCTCATCATCCTCCTCGCCAGCCTCGACCTCCTCGTTGGTAGGCTCAGCTTTGCCGTTGACAATCTTGGCGCGCTTCTCGTATAGAGGGGTGAATTTGGCAAAGTACTTCTTCTCTAGTTGAAGAACTTCCTCCTGGAACTCAGCCTCCAGTTTCGAGTGATCCTTTTGGATACCCTTGAGACCAGCGACACGTCGGCGAACAGGAGCAGGGAGAGACTCGATGTAACCAGAGGATCGGCCGACTAGAGAGCCAAGGCGGCCTTGAATCATCTGCACTAGTCGGGGGTTCTGAGCAAAGATGGACGCGGCGGCGGCACGGTCTAGGTCCTCTACACCAAAGAGGGTTAGTTGTACAAAGTTAGTAGATGAGGAGCTGTAGAGACCACTCACCCTCCTTGATGCTGGCAACGCCCGGTTGTTGGGCGTGGGAGGAAATGGGTGCATTGCTGGCAGGCGTATTCTGCGGGGTACTAGATTTCAGAGTTTGGTGTAAGTCTCTGTCTGTCTCATGCAATACATGTTGGAGCGCATGGTGATGAGGGTGTCTACATACGGCGCAGTGACCTCAGGTCGGCGATTCTTGATGGGCTCGGCCATTGTGAATGCTCTTGATCACGGACGTATCGAGACAAAGGGTTGTGAAGTGTTGGGAGGAAGATTGGTAGAGAAAAAAGTGGCGGAGAAAAAGGGCAGGGATAGTGGGTTCTGATAGGTGATAGGTAGTGGGAGGGCGGTCGATGAGCGGGCGGGTCTGGCAGGTCTTGACGTCTAAGAGTGTTGTACCAGGTAGGTAGGTTCCAAGGGAAGCGGACCTGGATTTATTGCTACCAAGCCCACCGCAAACCGAGAACTGAAAGAATTGAAGCGGTATAGAGAGAATGGATTTCACACGAGAGGCAGGAGCTTGTTTTGGAGGGAAGGAAGGGGAGGAGGAAGAAGAACAAGAAGAATAAATGACTTCTGATGAAGAGGGTGTGTCAAATGTGGAAGACAACGTTTATCTAATGGTTGGACATGGTTTGCTTAAATTCCCTAGCGACCTCGCACGGGGGATACAGAGTACCTACCATACCTACTTGTATGTACACTACAGGACTTACAGGTGCACTACAGTTGCAGCGCCTTAGGTACATGAGGTAGGTGGGAGAGGACAAACCGATATATACTTGAGTGTTTGCCTTTTGGTTAGATAGGGTTATGAATTTTGATGGGAAGCTAGTGCAGCTAATACTTATACCTAACTCGAAGCAGTTTAGGGAAATTCTGCCGAGAAGTTGTACGTGAGACCAGCATGCTAAATGCCAGTCGTGATATGTACCTAGACGACCTGTTTCTTCAGTGCAATTGCACCTTGTTGAATTCTGGTGGGATACAGGTGGGGCAGGCTTCTAAGGTATGTACCATAAGGTACATAGTAGCTTCCCAATGGTCCGCCTCCCAATTGCACACCACCAATACAAGACCCTACATGTAAGTGGTGAAGAATAACTCCTTGCGTGCTCGTCCTACTTCATCGCTACGACCTTTTCAAATACTTGCTCTTACTTCCCACTTAAGCAAGCTTCATACAAGGGCTCACATCCCTTCGAGAGGAACCGGATCCTGTGGAAGTATTCGCCGGGAGACGCTTGAGCCTTGCTTTATGCACAACGTTGCGTCCGTTTAGTCTCTATGAGATCTAGACCCAAGGGTACCACAGCCAGTTGATCAATTCAGGCTCTTGTCAGTACTACCTCGAACCGTGTTGGCTGCCTTCTAGGTAGGTGATAAACATAGACAATTAACAAGCATCTTGATCAATGGAGGGGACGCGCAACGAACAGACAAAACACTGAACTTTCCCGCAAGTGAGGCTCCAGCAACCGGAATCATGAGGGCCACCCTTCCTGGAGGATCTGCTTGTGAAGAGAAATCAAGAGCAAACTGATGATATTGCTAGAGTAGCCATTCACAAACCTACACGCACACACATGCAGCCTTTCAGGTTTCGTGTTTCTTTGGGCAACAGTAGATGGTAGGGAAATTTGCACGTAACAAGCTCCAGTCCTGCCCAATCCTGCATGCCACCTGTCTCCGCGCATATCAGAAAATGATATGGGCCAGATCAAAGGCAACCCATCCATTCGCCCGTATATGTACTGACTGCAGCATGCGTAGCAGTCACAACTCCTGAGAAAGAAAAAAGGTGTCAAACCCAACATCCTACGTCTGCCGAGTTCTTCTTACTGAAATAGGAAATGTGACTATCAAATGACTATGAGTCTTATCGATTTCTTTGACAATCGATAAAGTATATAAACTGGCGGGGCCAAGATTACTGCCGGGAAAGTCACATATCCCACGTTAAGTAAAAGCTCCCTAGTGCATCTCTATTAAATCAGAAGAAAGCCTTTGGCCATTCTTTCTATGCAAGCTTCTTTCCTCCTACCAAGTTGTTCGTCATTGACAGCAAGATGAAAAGGTACTAAGGTAGGTAACAGGTATCTAGACTAGGTTAGGTACCTAGGTATGGAGCTATGAGGTCAGACCCAAGATGTTAGGTCGGGTGGACTAAGATAAGGAAAGATAAGGTGCGTGTGCTACATACCGGCTAGCGTCGCATTGCTTGGACAATTCCAAGTCTCAACGCGACGATATCGGGAACCCCTCGGAAACCTCAAAGCCCATTCCTGGGGCGAACGAGGAGCAGCGGTCTATAGCCAGTGCGGCGAAAAAGGTGCCAATTATAAAAATTGCTAGCCAATCGGGCGTTGAGTGAGGGCTGGCGCAGTGGTGAGGCCAAAGTGGGCGATCGTCATGGACGTAGACGATAACGATGATGTCGCGCCTCGAGGGCATCCCGGCGTCGCTCCTCTTTACCGGCTCGGCTCCAACCAGAGCAACGCCAGCGTCTTCGAGGATGTGGAAATGGCTCATGATGGGGTGCGTAACTCGGCTGCAACCGCCGCGATAGCAGATGTCCGCTCTTGTGTGCTGACCATGTCTTGCCCGTAGTTGTTCTCTGGACCCGTCGCCGAGAGCTTGCCGACGAGTGTTTCTGCCTTTTCCCACCGTCGCCAACGCGCCGACTCCACCGCGAGCTTCACGTACTACGACGAGGAGGCAGACGCACTCGATACTGAGCAGCAATATGTTGAAGACGGAGCCATTCCCTTTGACGTTGACGACATCCCCTTCGAGCCGGGGCAAGACGCAGATGAGGCCACAGATAGTGAGATCGAGACCGGCAGTGCGCAAGGTTATGCCATGCACAGGAGGAGATCGTCTACCCAATCGAGATCCTCTGTTCATGCTCGACTCCTTCGAACGGATAGCACCGGGACCGATGCGAGCAGTCGCGCCCATGGTCGGATCAGTCAGAAACTGCACATTGTTAGCGAAGACCTCACTATCGTGATAGCAGGTTTCCGGACCGGCCGCATTGGCTATCTAGTCTACATCTTACTTTGTCTGTTGACTTTGGGCCTCGCATATCTGCTTTTGCGCTGGCTCCCTGAGTGGCAAGTGAAGTTGATAGGAGAGCCTTGCCCACTTCGCGAGTGTCAATGGGTTGTCCTCGAGGTTAGTCTATTGTCTCGTCTCATCACGTTCGAGACCATGCGTTCTAACTCAAAAACAAACAGAACCAATGGGGCGAGATGGTCATCTTGAATATCAAGCGTCAGCCATATGAGCGACCACTTTCAACTGTATTTGGGGCCCCTGAGAAAATGTTTGCACAGTTACTCGAAGATGATGGAGATCCTATCATGAATGAACTACAAACGCTAGAATATCGTTATGTCCGCTTCTTTTTCCATCCGCTGAAAGATAAATTTCTCGTCTGCAATGGCTGGAAAGACCCCAGTTGGACCAACGTCCGGACTCTTCGAACTGGCATCGACGGAGATGAAAAAGAAGAACGGGAGCGTGTTTTTGGCGCCAACATGATCGATATTGAACAAAAGTCGATTCCTCAGCTGCTTGTGGACGAAGTGCGTTACCCTACTCAAAATATAGCGATCGAAACTAAAATTGAACAATCAGGTCTTTCACCCTTTCTATGTCTTCCAAATTGCGAGTCTGGTTCTATGGTCTCTGGATCAGTACTACTATTATGCAATATGTATTTTCGTCATGTCTGCAGGGAGTATCATTGCCACTCTTGTTGAGACGCGTGCTGTAAGTGCTCACGTCCTTTTTTTAGTCCTCATATGGTTACTGACAGAAGCAGACAATGCGGCGTCTGCGAGACATATCTCGGTTTGAGTGCGACGTGCGCGTTCTTCGCAATGGCTTCTGTAGGTTGATTTTGCCATGCTATATATAGTCTACATCCACTAATGTACTCACTCCTTCAGGGGCAAACGTCTCCTCGACCGACTTGGTTCCCGGAGACGTGTACGAAATTAGCGACCCTAGTCTTACGCAATTCCCTAGTGACAGTATTCTACTAAGCGGAGATTGTATAGTAAATGAGAGTATGCTCACCGGGGAGTCGGTCCCGGTCTCTAAGATTCCAGCTACCGATGAGACGCTAGAGATCATGAACCTAGGTGCCTCAACAATCACGCCTGAGGCAGCTCGTCATTTCTTGTTTTGTGGAACGAAGATAATCCGTGCGAGGCGGCCGCATGATGACCGAGACGATGAAGCCGTAGCGCTCGCTATGGTTGTGCGAACGGGGTTTAATACGACGAAAGGCTCCCTCGTCCGGTCTATGCTGTTTCCAAAGCCATCAGGGTTCAAGTTCTATCGAGATTCATTTCGATATATCTCGGTGATGGGATGTATTGCGCTCTTGGGTTTCGTCGTTTCCTTCGTCAATTTCGTCCGTCTCGGGCTAGCTTGGCACTTGATCATTGTCAGGGCACTAGACTTGATCACCATTGTAGTTCCACCAGCACTTCCAGCTACGTTAACGATTGGGACCAATTTCGCGCTAAGCCGTCTCAAGAAGAAGCAAATCTTTTGTATAAGTCCTCAAAGGGTCAATGTCGGTGGCAAGCTCGATGTTATGTGCTTTGATAAGACGGGCACTCTTACAGAAGACGGTTTGGATGTTCTTGGTGTCAGGCTCGTATCACGGTCGACCAAACGATTCAACGATGTCGTCTCCAAGGCATCAGTATTAGTTCCTCACTCAAGCCTCGCGTCCGGCCCTGGCGATAAATATGATATCAACCGCGCGGCTCTTTTTACTATGGCAACTTGCCACTCCCTTCGTTCCATTGATGGGGAGTTGGTGGGAGATCCATTAGACCTGAAGATGTTTGAGTTTACGGGCTGGTTATTTGAAGAAGGCGTGCAACGTGGAGGCGATCAAGAAGATGACGAGCATGGCGGCCTCTCCCCTTCCATCGCACGGCCTCCTCCTGCGCCGCTATACGACACCGATGAGTATGCGAACATCAACGGCACAAATGTAAGTGCATCATTCAATGTGATATAATCTAGTCTTGAAATTCTAACGCTACTCTCTCTAGGTTCCACTTGAACTTGGAGTTTTGAGATCCTTTGAGTTCGTATCTCAATTGCGGAGAGCTAGTGTCATTGTCCGAGGATTCGGCCAACAACAGGGAGATATATACGTGAAGGGCGCGCCAGAATGCATGCGTGACATTTGCAGGCCTGAAAGCTGTACGTTCCGTTCTTGACCCCCCAAAGACATGTATAACTACAAACTAACATACCCAGTCCCTGATGATTACGAGGAGCTTTTATCGTATTATACCCACAAGGGATATCGTGTTATCGCATGTGCTACGAAACACTTGAAGAAACTGTCTTGGGTTAAATCCCAGAAGATGAAAAGGGAAGAAGTAGAAGCTGACCTCGAGTTTGTGGGGTTCATCATTTTTGAGAACAAGCTGAAACCAACAACGGCTGCTGTTCTGAAGGAGCTCAACCAATCGAATATCGGATCTATCATGGTCACAGGAGACAATATCTTAACAGCTATCAGCGTGGCGAGGAACTGTGGTCTGGTCGAGCGAAGTGCCCACTGCTTCGTACCGCGTTTTGCGGAGGGCGACTCCCGTGATCCGAATGCACGTCTCCAATGGGAAAGTATAGATGACACTGCGTATCATCTAGACCCCCGGACCCTACTTGTATGACCCCAAGACTCGTCGCTCTCTGAACGATATGACTAAACTTTTAATGACAGCCGCTCCCCGTACCGACCGAACGCGATGCTTCGCTGCCGTATGATATAACCAACCTCAAAAATTACTCACTAGCGATAAGTGGTGATGTTTTCCGATGGATCATTGATTTTGCTCCGAACGATGTCATGCAAAAGGTCAGCAGGCTGTTAATTTCCATGGAGCCCGATGGGTGTGTATGAAGCTGACATTGCCTAGATGCTCGTCCGTGGCAAGATCTTCGCGCGAATGTCTCCAGATGAGAAGCACGAGTTAGTCGAGAAGCTCCAAAGTATCGGCTATTGCTGCGGATTCTGTGGCGATGGAGCCAATGACTGCGGCGCCTTGAAAGCGGCAGATGTTGGCATCTCTCTATCAGAAGCAGAAGCATCAGTAGCCGCGCCCTTTACGTCCAGGGTATTCGATATTCGATGTGTCCCCGACGTTATTAGGTTCGTCCTCAAATTATTTAAGAACCCTGTCTCTGAATATTGCTGACCACGCAGCAGAGAGGGCCGAGCCGCACTTGTAACCAGCTTCAGTTGCTTCAAGTATATGAGTCTCTACTCCGCAATCCAGTTCACTTCGGTCAGCTTCCTCTACGCGTCGGCGTCGAACTTGGGTGATTTCCAGGTAACATTGGCTATACAGCATCTTCTCTACGTCATTTACTGACTAAAAATGTACTAGTTCCTGTTCATCGACGTCTTGCTTATATTGCCAATTGCGATTTTCAGTAAGTTCAATCCCTTATGACCGAAGACTAAAAACAATATCCTAACTATTCTGGCAGTGGGCTGGTCCGGACCCTACCCGGTACTAAGCAAGAAACGACCAACGGCCAACCTAGTATCCCGGAAAGTTCTCACGCCACTTCTGGGTCAAATGATCGTGTGCATTCTCATTCAAGCGGCTTCTTTCCTCATTGTACAACAGCAGGAGTGGTATGTAACCCCCAAATCGGGATAAGCGGACCTGGCTAACCAGTCTTTCCCGCAAGGTATATTCCACCCCATGTAAATCCGGAGAAGTCCAACATCAAGAACTCGGAGAATACCGCGCTATTTCTAGTGTCCTGTTTTGAATATGTATTCATTGGCGTAGTGCTGAGTGCAGGAAAGCCCTTCCGGCAGCCAATGACGCAGAACTGTAAGTACCTTACTCCAGCGCTATGGCTCGTCATCGAAACTGGACATTTCTTCCATCCACTACGGTCCCATGTCTTTTTAAGTTTCTAGCAACTAAACATGAACCGTAACTAACTATTCTGTTAGATCCCTTCATGACAACTATCGTGCTGGCCCTCGCCATAGTCACGTACATGGTCTTCGCGCCGGCGCACTGGCTCCGTAAGCTCATGCAGCTCACGCGCATCAGCGCATCTTTCAAGGTCACGCTCCTGGTGCTCGGCGTCGTGTTCCTAATCCTTGCCTGGATAGGCGAGAATTACGTCTTTCAACCACTGGCCCGTGCCATTGGAAGGACGAAGCACTCGCTCACGAAGACGACGAAGCAGCGGAAGGAGTATAAGATCATTAGCGAGCGTATGCAGAGCTGATGCTCTGCTTATATATAATGAACTGCTGGTAAAGGGTGGAATGAATTAAAAAGAAACCCCCGGATGGAAGTTATGTACGTCGCTTTCTTATGACACTACGGTCCGGTACTTGCAATTATATACTACTTGGATGTAAATGGTTGAAATAGATGTACATATATATGTTTAAGGAACTCTAGGCTTAGTATAGCTGACATTCTTTGGTAAATTGAATATCAAAGTTGGAATATTAGAACAGCATCACCGCAAACACCTTGACACGTGCATTTGCACTTTCATGATTGAGTCTGATCGATATGAAGACATGAAAAGGGCCACAGATCTGTCAGGGTATCTTTTCCTATGGCGATGCTAGCTTAGCAACTCCGAGCTAAGCACAATCAATATACAGAAAAGCTTCTACCAGCACTTATGCCGCCAACAGGATACTTCGCTGTGCCATCACAGAGCGTTACAGTTGCCTTTATTGTGCATTGGGCACCTTATGAACCCCATTTACCCCATTCTTAATAACACCCCCTTTCCGTGCCTTTTTCCGTAACTCAAACACCACGGCGCCGTTCTTGGCTCCTTTGATATTAGATCCCCACCTCCCGAGCCTGTGTTCCTTTCCAACCGCGCAGACTACGCTAAAAGTTTCGTTATCGCCCGCCTTGCCCCGTGATATAATCGCTATGTCGTTCACGATACCCTTAATCTGATATGGCTCAGCTATTGCTGCAGCGACGTCGCCGTCCTCCTCGTCTTCGTTGCCAACGTCCATTGCGTCTGTATTTACTAGGCCGTCCGCAGTGATTTCTCTGCTTGGTTGTCCAAGTATACCGACACCTTCGAGTTTTTTGTCCTTTTCGTTGAATTTCCAGACACGCTAAGAGACGGAACGTTAGTACGGATTCTACGTTGACGTTCCGGACTGAGCCATTTCGTAGTCTTATTAAGCTTGCAGAAGACTATAAGTATACTCACTATAAGATAGTTAGCATTGATTTTTTTGAGGGGATAGATTCAAGCAGAAACTAAGAAGCCATGCCTAGGATATTCAAAACACATACCAATGAACCCGTCAGTGCTGCCGGAAAGAATCAAGTCGGAATATGGTAACGCGCGGAGGCTCGTGATTCCTCGCGGTTGCGGTGGAGGGACAACTTTTGCGGAAGGGTGTTTTTCCGAACTGGCAACCGAAGGAGCTAATGGATCCTCTAACCCGTGCGCTCTCACGATTGTATCAAGCGGTTTCTTTTTGGATAACGTCCATCTGCATCCGTTAGCTCTGTTTGAGTAGGGAATGCGGGAAATGGTTTTAGAAGCGAAAACGTAGCAAAACTATTATATCCCTTCACCAGATACAAATAGGGGGAAATAAGGAATTCGTACAGGGAAATGCATCCATTATCGGACCCGGTAATAAAATAACTCTCGTCGATGTATGCCACCCGGTCAAGGCTCCCGGTTGCAGCAAGTGAATTAGGATCCTAAAATCAGAGATCAGTTAGGAATCCAACCGCTATTTACTTAATCCTGAACAAGAGCTTACCACTCCCTGGTCAATTTGCTTTTTTCTATCTCCCGTTCCAGAGCTCGCTCGAAATACTAGCTGCGTCTCGTCCGCTACTTTCCAGACTAAAAGAATTTTAGCTTCTACCTCAAGAGGGAAAGAAAACAGCATATGGCGATTCGTCGGATAAGCGTAAAGCTGCACGTAGAAATTGCAGTCTAGTAATTGGACTGAAAGAAGGGTAAACATGCTGCAAAGCGACTTACGACGAACTGTCCTATCTCTCTAAACTCGTAGGTTAGCCGCCATTCACTCATATCGCAGACCTCTATAGGAGTGTGCAGAATCATTTGGGGAGAAGTGAATATAGGCTTTTAGGATTGCTTACTGCTCCTACTGAGACGAGCCGCTCTAACGCCAATGCATCGACGTCGAGCGCCGAGTCCGCATGACCAAACAGACTCTCGACAAATGCAAGAGCATCGCAATTCTGTGTCGTTATATCAGCATGATGGTGCAAAAGTAAGCATAAGTGAAAATAAAAGGAACCCACCCAAACTCGAATGGTGCGGTCTTTCGAGCATGAATACATCTGATGAGAATTTCGGCGAAAGACCAACCCAGTCACGGCATCTCTGTGGTGCGTAAATACCCGCAAGGGCTTGAGATTCGAATCCCAAACCACAATCCTCTTATCGTCGCCACCTGTAACAACGTATTTCCCATCATCACTCGCCGCGACACATAATATCTGCCCAACATGGCCCTTAAAATTTTTATCCCCAGCTCTTGTGTGTCTCCCTTTTACCGAGGCAAGTCGCTGGGGTCGTTTTCGGGGCGGCGCTTGTTTCTTAGGCTTCTTTCGAGTAGTTTGTTTGTACTGCTCATCCGGGGGAGGTTGCAGCCGGTATTTTATTAATTGCGAATCTTTCGTGACTTTGAGTTTGTGGAATCAGTTACTGATGGCTTGGGGCAATCAATATCCCAAGGCGATCCAGCGCAGGAGGTTGCTCACCAAGGTATATAAATGGCGAACAGAGAGCTACAGACGTGACTGTATGCGTATTATCTCGGAACATTGTCGGTCTCGAATCGAGGTCGATATCGGACGCAACATGCCGAAAGACCTTTCCTTTACTTTCTGCCACATCGTCCTCCTAAAGCAATAGTTTTAGACCATGGTCATAAAAGAGCGAGCGCGTTATCGGTGATAATTACCAGTCGAGCAGCTATCATATCCTTGTCCTAATCATTGGGAGGTCAGAGCGAGTTCGGGAAGAAAGACATCGGGCGCGATGAGGGCGTTCGTTCTCACTATCTGTTCGGCATCCCAACCGGTAGCTTCAACCTCTTCCCGTACCCGGGACAAGTATTGAGAGGCCAGCCGTAATCTTTTCTGCGCTGCCGTTTCGTCATGGTCGTCTTCTGATTCCGAGACATCGACATCTTCATCATCGGCAGGCTCGGATCCGGATTCGGCATCGCTTCCCGACGAGATCTCGTCGTCTCGTTCGGCTCGCTCGACTCGCTTTTTAGGAGCAGGTTGCGACTTGGTGGTGGGGCGCGGTCGCGCTGGTCGTTTGCTCGCAGTGCCGCCGTTGTCTCGCTTGCGCTTCCTCTGAGCCCCTGGAATAGAGAAGAACGAGGACATCTTGCCAGGGCGGAAGTCTCGCGTGCCAATGACGCTGTGCCGTGCGATTCGGATTGCTATTCAAGAGAGCTCTTCGTCAAAAAAAGTTCTGGATAGGTCCCCGATAACGATAAGCGATAGAGTGAGAAACAACCCCTGCTGCCGCATCTGGCGGTACGTACCTGGGTACATTGCCGTAGCGGACTCTGCAACGTCTGACCCGCCTAAGAACAGCGCTCCACAGGCACAACCTACCCACCTAACCCAAGCATTATTGGAGCTCTGATGAGGCTGACTAGGCTGTAGCTTCCTTGCGCGTCTACGATCCTATCGCATTGTACGTATTGCTTGAGGCATTCGGGAGCTTCCATCCCCTTCACCCACTGACGTTTTCTTCAGCTGTATACCCGGCATAATACAACACTCGATTCCACTTCGGTCATCACAGCAACAAAAAGATACGCCTTTTGTCATCCAAAATCTAGCTGCAATCATAGTTATACTCGGAGTTCCCTCGAACGCCGTATCTTGTCAAGATGTAAAGAACTATACCTCCTCTCCTGCCAGAACTGTGCTAGGGACTGATATTTCGCTAGGGAGGTGTTGCTGGGAATCACGGGCAAGGACTTCACCTTGATCGCGGCCTCTAAAGCTGCTATGCGAGGAGCTACCATTCTCAAGGCATCCGACGACAAGACCAGACAGCTGAACAAGCACACGCTGGTAGCGTTTTCTGGAGAAGCCGGTGATACAGGTATATTGTGTCCAGGAACATCATAGCAGCTCTGCCTTATGCTGACATACGTGGTGCAGTACAATTCTCTGAATACATCCAAGCGAATGCCCAGCTCTACTCCATGCGAAACGAGACGGACCTGTCCCCTACCGCCCTAGCACATTACGTACGTGGCGAGCTTGCGACGAGTCTACGTTCACGAAAGCCCTACAATGTGAACCTCCTCATCGGAGGAGTTGACCCCATCACTCACAAGCCCAGCTTGTTTTGGCTGGATTACCTAGCGGCGCTGGCGCCACTTCCTTACGCCGCCCATGGCTATGCACAATACTATTGCCTCTCGATCCTAGACAAGCACCATCATCCAGATATGACTCTGGTACAGGGAATCAAAGTTCTCGAAATGTGTACCGATGAGCTGAAGAGACGGATGCCCATCGACTTCAAGGGCATGACAGTCAAGGCCGTGACGAAGGATGGCATCCGTGATATCGAGTTCAACGATGACAAGATTGTCAAGTGTCCCTGATGATGTAGCTAGACTAGAACTAATCGTATAAACAAAACGATATGCCAGGGAAAGCTTAAGACTATGCCTAATGAAGCACTAAGTGTTCGGGATCACAACGAGCTGTCTGGTGAGCCGCTCAGTGAAATCAAGACCGCATATCGGACATCGGGGTGCATTCTGGAGTTTTTAAACAGGCAAAACAAACAGGTGAGCTACTACTACGCTTTCAAGCATCTGTTTATTGGCGTGAAATAAAACCCATATCAACTCGTCAGTATGCTAGATAGCGGCTGGCGAAGGATTGCAATACCTAAGGTAGCTAGATAGAAGTAAGGCTAGCCAATACGATTCCGCCCCCACCAGTCGCAGCGAAATACCTACCTAAGGTAGGATGGTAGGATGGCAGGATGGGTCTTGACGTGAAATCTCTACAACTTATCTGGGTTATATAGTAGTGGTGGTCGGTCACTATAATGCAACGTTAAAAACGCCGGAGGAAAGCGAACGGCAACTCTCGTATTGCAACGACCAGGTGGACGTGCATGGTACTTACCTGGGTTTCTAGCGGTGTGTTTTTTGGGGCCAGAACCTCGTAGTTAGGCTGGACGGTGAGACCGGTGTTGGTGCGTGATCCCCGCGTCTGATGTCACAGGAAACGTTCCCATTGGAGCGTCAGGAAGCCCGCCAGCTTACCATGCCGCATAGAGTTGCATCTCCTCTCTCTCTCTCTCCCTGCCTGTCGAGCCTGTTACATATACCTATCAACGGTGCAGGCAAACGATGTACCTACAGCAGATAATAAAGTCTTATCTAGAGAGTAATAGGCACATGCCGGCTCCGTTTCATGCTGCCGAAGAAAAAGTACTTACAAGCCATGTCAAATTATGACCAGAAAACCAGTGAGGTATCCCGTCATGATATCTGCGAGCAATAAACCCAATAGCAATGAACTTGATGATCAATCAGTCTAAAAGATTTCCGGGTTACTACTGATTCAGAGCCAAGGTCACAGGAGGTGGCAAAGAATGTTGTCTCCAGAATTGTAGTGTAAAGCCAAGTTAACCCCCGACTACGTAGTTAGTTGTGTGTACTTAATCGGCGGTGTCTTCTGGCGGATCAGTCAGGACCCGGTTCCAGCAGCGAAAAAGAGACAAAGGATGGGTATCATCAGACCACCAACTAACTCACGGCTGAAGATGGAGAAACCCAAGATAAAATCGCCACATGTAAACTTTCATTATTATTATATTTTTACATCGGTTTCGTGACTCGACCATGGAAAAGGCATGAGTCAAGGGACTCTGTCAATTGGAGAGAATACATCTGTCAGGAGTCGGCCGACGTGGGGTACCAACCACGAAAAGCAGATCCTGGTAGCTTCAGGTTGCAACCTTCATCAACGTTGAACCCTCTGTTCACGTACACTGGGCAGAGCACTGGAGACTCTAACGTTGCCGATAGGTATCTTAAGTACATACTTGCCTGTTATCCTGTCAGATTGTGTACAATAAAAAGTGTGCTGTAGGTATTTCCACGCTGACAGAGAACAAAACGACGTCAGATACGATTCGGATTTCGTACAGGTTGAGATGACATCAGTACATACATGATGTCTTTAAGCACAGTAATCAGTAAACATTTATACTATGTACTTAGGTAGGCTGTCTTGCTGTGTACATACCTACACTGCTGTACCTCCTATTGTAGTTGATCTACGTACTACATGTAGGTAGGTATGCTTAAAGTTTCTAGCGTACCTGTATGTATCATATATAGGTATGCTTTAGACATATAAAACTATTAATAAGCTGGAACGTACAAATGCCATCAATCACTTTCAACTTATAAGGTACATGTAAAAGAAACACTCATAAGGACGTATATTTGTGCCAGCACACATGTGGCATACACATGGGAAGTTGTGACCTACCTCGGTAGGTAAGTATAGGTATGTATTTTGGTAAGTGCTTGGAAATACGGGTGCCTGGCTAACAGTTCCAGTGGTTCGGTCGCTCAGTAACCGTCCTGACATATTACTGAGTGCCAAACCCCTGGATGCCTGCACATAACTTACTTCAAGAGCGTAAAAAGTCTTTATTCCCCCCGCCGCCACTTAGTATAGCAGTTGCAGCCGTAGCAACCACTACAAAATCAATGGGTCTACTACTGTACTAGTCTAGACCCTTCCCTTTTGGTCGCTTGGCATCCCATGTTCAAGGCTGGCGCCTTTTGCATTCTTTTTGTAAAACACGACTAGACATAATACTACTAAGTCAGTCCTTCGCCCCCTAGAATCTTGAGAATGAAATAAAGGGCATCTCCAAAACCTGTTCATTCAGAGATCTCTTTTTCTCCAATATATCTCGTTCTGTCGTTCTTTTCTTTCATCTTTTTGGGGAAGAAAACGGGTTCATACAGGAGTGGATAGACAGTGAGGCTACCCTCTCTCTCTCTCGCTCTGGAACAGGGTAACCCCCATTCTACTGTACATATACAAGTACAACCTGCCTGCGCAAGGTCAGGTACCTATTACGGGGTACCTTCTGCAATCCACCAATACGGTACTTACAACCTGCAGGCCACAGACACCTAATATTTTTTTGCCCTGGGCGAGTCTCGTCTTTTCTTCTTTCCCTTCCCGCACCTCCCACTTCTCACCTATCTTTTCACCCTTCCTCCATCATCACGCAACGGGGTCCTGGGTGTTCAAGGACCAACTTTACACGCACTTTTTATCTTTTCTGATTTGTTTTTTCGTTCCTTGCCACTTTGCATTTCCTCAGAGGAGAACAAGTTCGTTCTTGTCTTTGAGAGGCGCCATTCGGCTGGGCACATTACGAAAAAATTTTCCCCAGAAACACGCAACAATCACTTGTCAAACAACAAACGCTAGGGTGCTGCAGACAATTCGCTTCGCACATTCTAGATATTGAAGTACTTTTCCCTTCGTCGTCATCATGGCGGAACAACTAAACATGAACGGCTTGAACCTGAACGACCAGGCGCCTCCGCCGGCAGGTGGCCGATCCTACATTCCTCCTCATATGCGAGGCAAGATGGGCGCTGGCAACATGGGTCCTCCTCCTCCTGGTCCTTCGCCTGCCGCTATGAACGGACTTAATCAAAGTGCATGGTCTGGGTAAGCAGTTTCTTGTCCTGTCGTCGTATCTACTACACTGAGCGACTCTCGCAGTCCCTTTACGTTGTGCTATTTACAGCGCCCACCCAGTATACTCCAATAGTTCGAAAATTTTATACTTCTATAGTAGACGCTTTCTTAACTAACGAATTTTTTGCCGCGTTTAGTAACAACAGTTATGATGCACGCCCCGACCCTAACGGTTGGGGTCCTCCTCCCGGACAACCAGACTATCCCCCTCAACCCCAACAGCCTCCGCGACAACATGGCGGCTGGGGTAACCGCAACTTCGATCGCAATGCATATGGCGGCAATCCCGCTTCTGGTGGTGGTGGTCACGCTAGAGGCTCTGGCGACGGCCAGTGGCGAGATGGCAAGCACATTCCCGGGCCTCCGAACCCTCGCGTTGAGCGTGAGCTCTTCGGTACCCCCGACGACCCCTCCAAACAACACACCGGTATCAACTTTGAGAAGTACGATGATATTCCTGTCGAGGCCTCTGGTCATGATGTACCCGAGCCCGTTCTCACATTCAGCAACCCCCCTCTGGAAGAGCATCTCATCCGCAACATCGAACTGGCCCGCTACAAGGTCCCCACTCCCGTACAAAAGTACTCCATCCCCATTGTCATGGGCGGTCGAGATCTCATGGCCTGTGCCCAGACTGGTTCCGGAAAGACGGGCGGCTTCTTGTTCCCCATTCTTTCGCAAGCTTTCTTGACGGGCCCATCTCCAGTCCCTGCTAATGCGTCTGGTGGCTATGGCCGTCAGCGCAAGGCGTACCCCACCTCTCTGATCCTTGCTCCCACTCGTGAGCTTGTGTCACAAATCTACGATGAATCTCGCAAATTCGCCTACCGCTCTTGGGTCCGGCCATGCGTCGTGTACGGTGGCGCCGACATTGGTTCGCAGCTTCGCCAGATCGAGAGGGGTTGCGATCTCTTGGTCGCCACGCCCGGACGTCTTGTGGATCTTATAGAACGAGGCCGCATCTCTCTCCAAAACATCAAGTACCTTGTCCTTGACGAGGCGGATCGTATGCTGGACATGGGTTTCGAGCCTCAAATTCGTCGCATTGTAGAGGGCGAGGACATGCCTACCGTCCAGAATCGCCAGACACTCATGTTTTCGGCCACCTTCCCGCGCGACATCCAGATGTTGGCCCGCGACTTCCTGAAAGACTACGTCTTCCTTTCCGTGGGCCGTGTCGGTTCCACGTCGGAAAATATTACCCAAAAGGTGGAATATGTGGAAGATGTTGACAAGCGTTCTGTCCTTTTGGATATCCTGCACACGCACGGCGCTGGACTCACTCTGATCTTCGTCGAAACGAAGCGAATGGCTGATTCGTTGTCCGACTTCCTGATCAACCAGAACTTCCCGGCAACGTCTATTCACGGCGACCGCACCCAGCGCGAACGTGAACGTGCGCTGGAGATGTTCCGCAACGGACGCTGCCCCATTCTTGTGGCTACCGCTGTAGCTGCCCGTGGTCTTGATATTCCTAACGTCACCCACGTGATCAACTATGATCTGCCTACGGACATTGACGACTACGTCCACCGAATTGGTCGTACTGGTCGTGCCGGAAACACGGGACATTCCACTGCTTTCTTCAATCGCGGCAACCGTGGTGTCGTTCGTGAGCTTCTTGACCTACTCAAAGAAGCTAACCAAGAGGTCCCCGCATTCCTCGAGACCATTGCTCGAGAGAGCTCTTACGGTGGTGGTCGTGGAGGCCGATCTGGTGGCCGTGGCCGTGGCGCTGGCGCCAACCGTGATTTCCGCAAGTACGGCGGCGGTGGTGGTCCTGGCTTCGGTGGTGGCGGCGGCGGTTTTGGCGGCCCCCCTCCTCCCTCGGGTGGTTACAACGGCGGTGGCTATGGTGGCCCACCGAACTCTGGCTACAACGGTGGTGGTGGTGGCGGCGGCGGCGGCGGCGGTTACGGCGGCGGTGGCGGTCCTGGCTATGGCGGCGGCGGCTACGGCAACCCCGGCGGCCCTGGCGGCCAGGCTTCCTGGTGGTAAACTCACTCACCCACCGATCACATATGTCCTTGTGGCATATCCCCCCAACCCAGGCGTTTGCGCGAATATCCCGTAAACCTCGTTTCTGAGTGGGCCAATGCATCTCTCGATGCAGCACATAGATTTTTCTTTCCCATTTCCTGTTTCGTACATTTTGCGTGCTTTTTCACACAAGGTTTTGGCGCGTCGCCAATTGTTTCCAACCTAGTTTCTTCTACGGCACATGCAACTTCGACTACCCATTCGGATCGGCAGGTTCGAGTCTTAACGGCATGAGACTCTGGCATATGATAGACGGCATTTGTCTTTGTTACGGCTGCGCATTCGTGTCTCTCCACAACTTGATACCCCATAGACGATTGCGGGATTTGCATCCAAGCAGCTGCATGAGACGTCTCGAGGTCAAAAAGAAATAGACCTTGATCGATGTCTTGGGAGACATCTCATCTATTAGAACCTGATTGGTCTCCAAAAGACATTGGACCGATACTTTCTCACGACGATAACGATCTCCATTCATGTTCCTGCTTTTTACCCTCTCGAACGGAGATGAGATCTCTGCTCTCTGCTCGCATCCACATAGAACGGGGTGAAAATACATGTTCCGTATGGCTGCGGATTTTGTTGCCGGCATCTTCTTTCAATAGACAAAAAAGTGGAACGCTCGTGGGTTTTCAGTCCGGTCGGGCTCTCACGTGCGAGAGCCTGTCCCCCACCCCGATGGTGGGAAAATCACAGGACAGTACAGGCTATGGACATAGCATAGAATGGTAATTACTAAGGGTGGTTCGCGAGGGGAAAATGGCGTCTGGGCGATCAGGTACAGTTTCCAGACCTCTTTGAGATGCAACAGAGCACGTCTGGGGCCTGCTCCAATGATTACTGGCATATGGACGAGATGAAGATCCCATCTGCCTGATAGATAGCCCTTTTTGCAGATATCGGCTGAGAACTTCGCTCAAAGGTTCTTCGCGCCGTGTTGGACCAGCATAGGATCCATTTGCGACGAACTGAATTGAGTGTTCCCAAATAATAAAAATGTTAGCTTTGCTCCTTCATACGACTTTCATATAATCTGGGTGATATGATCGTAATTCATGTCTGACAAGTGTATCAGAGTCTAATCATCCGAAAATCTTGCAATTAGGAAGCTAATGAGGCACTTTTATCAAGAACTATATTTATATATATATATTATGACGACCTTAGCGATAAATTTCTCAACTACGATCAGTTACAAGCTAAAGCAACCGGACAGGAAGCTTCGTCTTATGAGATTAGGTACTCTCGCGATTGATGACAATACGTGGCTGTGCATTTGCAAAGCTCCCGAAGTGGCTTACAATTGTCACGATTGGTTGATGCAACAGGTGGTGCACGCCTTGTGAAATCCTGCATTTTCTACAGTAAGAAGCCAAGCGATTGCATACTGTAACCGGCTCTGGGCTCCGAAACTACAGCTATTGCAGCAAGGTAGACTAGCGCGATAGCGCGAATACCCTCAGCAACGAGGCTACCTAACGTACCCAGTATCCCTATTTACGCTAGGGTGGTAAGTACTGTAAATTGACGCGCGCGCCCGCTACAAAGCCACCGGACAATCTTGATCTGATGACTTGGCCACGCCCAAACCCTGAATCTCTTTCACTCCCTCATTTACTCGGCCAGCAAGCTGCAAGCTGTCTGTGCTCTCCACAATGGAACCGTAGTTGCGGTTAACTAACTACTAACCTATATTGCCATCACATCATCACCCAGTTTATATTTTCGTAATTTCTACCTCGCCCACCTGTGACGCGATCCCTTCACCTCCCTCCTTCCACTCAGGCCACCTACTTTATCGTAGGAGACGGGACCTGCTTGCATCGACACGCGCGGCAGACCCGGCTTTATACCTATACTCTAGTCCTTCTTGTAGACATCAGCCTCTGCGCTTACACGCGCAAGCGCAGCAGTTCTTGTTCGCGTTGCTGTGTTGCTGTGTTGCGCAATCAGTTAGGCATTTATTTCGTCGTTCTGCCGTCACGCCACGCTTGTTCCAGTCATTGGCCAACCGACCAGCCTTGCATCTATCGTATTTCTTTATCCCTGCCCTCTGCTCTGCCTCTTCTGCTTCTTTCTCTTTCTACCACCACCAACTCCATCTCCGACTACAATCATGACATCCATGGCATCTATGGCCTCAAGCCGTGGCTCCCCCGGCCAATGGTCACCACGTTCTAGCACAGGCGGCACGCCCAGAGATGGTACGCCCGATGTCAATCTCGATTCCAGCATGATCGGTCCCGACTCGACGCACGGAACGAAACGAAAATCACGGGCCTCTACTGCTGCTGCCGGTGGTGGCGGCAGCGGCGGCGCCGGCGGTGGGGGATCGTTTCCCGTCGTCGGCAAGATCAGACATCTCAAGAAAGAAGATGGCGAGCCCTTGTGGAGACGAGACATTCAGTACGACTTTCTACGCGCCGTCTTTGATGACGAGACGAAGGTCTTCACCAATAGCTACGAGCCCGGCAACTCGGAGAAACAGAGCTTCGCGGACTTGTACATAGACACGATGGCGAGGAGCAGCAAAACGAGCAAGGTCCTTCGAGATAAGCTACTTAGCGATCGCGAGGCTGCGAAGGGCATGGCTATGGTCTGCTTGCTTGTTAATGTCGGTCGAATGAACACGACCCTAAATTGTATGATAATAACATAACCCCTTGTGCTTCGACAAAGGAAAGGACTCTACTAACCCAGGCCATCCAGTTTTCCCTGAAATGCGAGCGCAGCTACGAACCTACCATGCCATTCCATCGCTACAAGCTCATCAGGATGCCTCCGCATACAAGCAACTCCAAGATGCTCCTAGGTTGAAATCGATCTTAAAGGGGGCTGCCGAAGACCGGCCTGAGCCCCATGATCTCGCCGAATTCAAGAACTTAAAGTCACCGCGATCGAATCCTGTCAATCTCATCTTTCTCATATGTTCCCAGGCGTCTCAGGTAGCCGAATTACACTTCCCGAGTGGCGGCGAGTTCCACGACCTCGTTATGAAAACGAATTACACCAGCAAATCTCGTGCAAAGGCATTCTTATGGTTAATGTGGCAGTATCTGGAGTCCGACTTTACCGAAGAGGGTTGCGAGGAGAACCCCTTCGGTGCTGGCGTCGATTACGAGCTTGGGCTCGCCAACCAGGGCGTCCCTCGCATGGAAGAGATGACGGCGGAGGAGGAAGCACGCGAGAACATAGACTCACCGGAAGAAGTTGAGTTTGGACGCGAAAAGCAGAGTCACAGGGCCAAGATTATTGCCGCCGATCAGGCCTACGTAGTCGACAGCCAGACGAAGAGAGGCTCAAGAGCGAAGCTTCTGGTTGAGGATAGTCCGTCGGCGGCGATCCTGCCACGCATACGACCTTCCAAGCACGAGTCGGACTTGGATAGTACCCGGTCTACTCCGCCTCCAAGAGCCCTATCCCGACTCGGTATCAATAGTACTGTACGTCGTGGAGGTGCCTCTTTGAAATATCAAGTGTTCGATGCCTCCTCGCCCGCTGGCCCCGGTTCTCACCCACCTGAAGGTATCGTTCCACGAAAGCCACGACCGCCTACTGCACATCAGTTGGCAGTGGAGCGTAACAGAAACCAACGGGTAGAGTACATATTAGACCGCGGTCTTCGAAGACAGCACCATATTTCACGGAAGACGCGGCGACAGGAAGGTGTGCTCATACGTACGAAACGGCGCTTAGATGCTATGGCCGATCCTTTCATAGACAGCGATGAAGAAGATCTTCGGACGCATATCAGCAGTCGATCTCTCTTCCGAGATCGGGGCTTTGGCGGCCTGTGTCAACTTGCACAAGAAGAGGACAACTTTGGCGAAGAGCCTGCGTCGTATGCGGCGGCAGTGAGAAGAGCGAACCGGCGGCTCAAGCGGTGGGATGGTCGTCGTGACCTAGGGATCATTCCACCAAGGAAGCGACGCACTCTCGTTCAGATCTCAGACGAACCCCTTCCCGACCCGATTATGGAGCTCGAACGTCTCGCTAGTCCAGACAAAGGACAGGTGAAAAAAGTTCGAGCGAACGGGAAGGCTAGCGTCAACGGCAGCTTTCACACTACGAATGGGGATGTGACGATGGAAGATGCTGACGACTTGGATGACGTGGATAAGGAGCTCTTGGGCATCGATAGCGGCGCAGAGGAGCCCGAGGGTATGGCTGAGGGCAAAGACGAAGACGAGGAGCTCGACGAGGTAGACAAAACATTATTGGGGCTCGATGAGGATGAGGACACCGAGAGCACTTAATTGGTCTACCTATGTATGCCAACACAGGCGCTCTCCTACCATGGGTTTCAAATTGGTCTGTGATCGACCTACTTGCTGGCTGTTTCTTTCCTGCATGGCGTTAGGGATGGTGAGCGAACCAACGCTTGAAGGATCCGGGTCTGGCTTACGACTGTCGCTTCTTAGATGGGAAGGGAAGGAGTTTTCTGCCTTTTATGTATGAGTAACCCAAAAAATTAACACCGCCGGCGCAGACCGAGACGGTTATGGTGGTGGTGATGGTTGTGGGGATAGAAGCCTGTACCAATATAGACAAAACTTAATCGATGCCTTGCCTACACGAAACTCACTTTACTTGCTTTGAAATCGAGATGTTTTGTATTGCGTTGTTCGTTTATACACTACAGTGCTTGTGAAGTCGTCCTCCAGCTCCACGAGGCACTCTTCGACTCTCACTTAACGGTCTTAGTGGTAGGTTAGTTGAAAAAACTATAGTCACTCTCTTTATTACCACTTGACGTGTAATCACGAAAAGAGTGGAAACACACGGTAATAATGTGATAGGTTTTAGGACAAACATCTTCCGCTTCCTGTTTCTCTTCTGTTCCTCTCTTTCTTTATGCATCGCAATACTTTGTAAGTAATACGTAGGACTCGAATTCCAATATTACTCACGTCGAAAAGGTGTCAAAGAAGCCAATTTAAACAGCTTAGAATAGCTGTTGGATACCTACGTAGGCAACAACAAGCTAGCAACCCATAGACCAAATACCTACTACCTCGTCCGAGTACTAACCATAACCATAAATTGTACCCAGGAGACAGGGACTACCCAAGCTGGCCATTAGTTAACCTCTTCAACAATAACACGCGTGTTTAGTCAGTGAGCCGGCAGGTCCCGCTTTATCCTCAAACGTCTAAAAGATGTTTTGCCTATTGCCTCTTTAAATCTTTTAAACGTATGGTTGTGGTAGTCGATGTTTTAATTTCCATCCGTATATTAGGTTTTGAATCGCATGAAGCTTACATAGGTAGTACCGGCGTATGGGTCGCGGCTGTACAAGGCTGAATATCGTGTTGAATTAAGCTATCATTTAAGAGGTATGTAGTTTTACTATATTGTCTGTGATGGTCAGCTTAGACAAAGGGCATGTATGTAAATAGCCAGGGACTAGCCCATGAAGGATGGACCTCTTCGCACAACAACAGAGCTTCTACGTTCCCCTATACTAGAGATCCTGGCATTGTCAAACCGTGTTTGGTTCATTCGAAAAGCTTAACCCTGTAACAAGGGCTAAAGAGCGAGGGCTTGGATTGGTATTCGACATTACAATAATCTGCTTGGGCGTTAAGGAGACTTTGTAGTCTAGGTCCTCCCTTTCAGCTCAGGCGGCAACATGGATTTAAATATACGAAGTCTTCGCTCTTGCTTGCCTGGCCCGGCAGATTCAAGTCCACACTGCTATCATCGTAATTTACTATAGGATCGAAAGATCAAGCGTACACGGCAATAATAGTCACGATGATGAGAATGATCACGGGTAGCGGAATATACGAATCGCCGCCTCGTAGATTATTTACATGATGTCGCCGACCCTACCCCCTGGTATACGCGTAGTACTCAGGGGCCAGTTAGTCCGTGTGACACACCCTCAGCTACCGATTTCAAGAGGTTAATCTTCGGTGGCTTCATAGAAGTTGGTGAAGGTCCAGTCCTTCCTTTCAGTCGAGCACTCATGCCAGACCAAGTGTTCGGCAGGTATTCGGTAGGAATATCAGCGGGTATCTACCCCATAGTCTATACTACGGATGTGTGAAAGCCTCGCTTTCGCTCCCTTGCTCGCTCTCGCTTTCGTACAGTCTGTTTCATTCCGAATTCCGATCCTGAATCCGAAATACGCAGGTCATATCCAAGATGGATGTTTAAAAATCGTTCGAGCCTCCATGGATATCCTGCTGTAAACTTATGTTGTGGATACCTATAAGAGGGTTAAATAACCACATGTCATGAAAGTTCACTCGTGTTTGTGTGTCTCGCTGCGAATGAAAGCGAATACCAAATTAACTATTAACTTCGTAGCTTAACTACCCATGTGTGCCTAAGTTGAATGCACTTTAAGCTGACCAATCGGTTACCTTGTGCGTGGTGTCGGTGCCGACCCGCATACAAGATTCGAAGGATTTTTAGCCTGTATCAGACTACCGATTTTTTTTAAGGTTGCATGTTATTAAGTGATGTTGCAATTGGTTGAGTTTGTGATGAATGAGTGCTTCCATGTAACTTCGAGTCGTTCTTTAATGATTAGTGAACAGTTTCCCATTGCTTCAATACTGATGATGAGACCAAGGCCTCGGAAACTGATATTATACATCAGTTGAAGATAGAATAATCAGCATACAAGTATTCAGTTGTCCCCGGGACTAACTACCTACTTAACTAGAGTAGAAGGGAAGTTTGTGGATCCAGGTATACGTTAGTTTACATTTTCTAGACTATTCGTAGATGTCGCACACAGTTTAAAGAATTTCTCATACGATGAAGAGAGATTATTACAAAGCAGACAAAAGGCACCACTGCTTGATAAAAGTAATTTCGACAACGGCGTCCGACGACGGACAAAAGTCCATTAATTGTAAGATATGTTGTAAAAAAGCATCCAATGGCCACCTACTAACGCACGGCACCCAACTTGCAGGGGACGGACTCTAATGACATCCGCTTTCTGACTCCCAAGAGTATGTGCTATGACACATAAGCGGCGCTTTGCTTGCAGGCGATGATGAATCGACGACTAGATATGCGGGCATGCATGTAGGTGGGCTCGATTCAGTGGTCGTTGTTACATACCTGGGGAGGTATGTTACGATGTTGACGAATACCTGGATCTGCGAAAGGAGAACGATTGGGCGGTGTGTGATTTGATGACTCGACTTGGGAGCACAGTAATTATGCAGTATTACTTATATGATCGGTGTACGGCGTCAAAAGATTGCGAAGTCCGGTTTTTAACAATACAGTACAAGTCGAGACTAGTCAAAGGACTGACTGATCAAAACCCACCGGAAAGTTCATCTCGCTTGGTAATCCGCCTGGAAACCCATACGTAGCAGACACCGGCAAGCTCGCGTTCGCTTACATTAGTTCATCTGGGGTACATGTAGCTCTATGCCAGGTAGTTATCACCTATCGGCATACTACCTTGATAGGAATCTCCAACCCATAGAATTAGAATCCCTTGGCAGACCTGGAGGTATGTGTAAGTAAAAAAAAAAAAAGCGGGAAACACCGAAGACAAGCTTTTTGTTGCCATAGATTTTGTAGGCACTAACGTGTCTTGGGCTCGCCCTATACGTGTACTACTAGTTCGCGATGTGTACTTTGGAACGTCGCCTACTCCTTTTTCTGCTTTTGAAAACAAAGATATGTGCTTTGTATTTGTGTGGACACACATCTATCTATATGACAAACGGGGACTTTTAGTAGCCTTTTTTTTTTTTCCCTCCCTCTTCTTCTTCCCGCCGTCAAGGCAACGATTTGCTGAATGCCTGGCAAGCAGCCCTGCCTGCAGATGGTACCGCTAGGTGGGTAATAGGCACTTATATAAATTACGTACATGAACAAATAGGTTTAGTTGGGTGCGTACATGGATGTAGGTATCCGCCCAATTGGATGGATACGGTACATGGTTATGCTCGGAGCCGGGAGGTACGACTTAACGCCGGCCAGGAAAACAGTAAAAAAGTGACCGAGAAGTGGAAAGGGCAAAAACGGGAGTGCTAGACGGAAGGGTAAGAGGAGGGGCCGATGGATGAATCGAAGCATCATGATAAATAAGAAGTCGCTAGCGTCCACCAACATCGCTGCCTATCAAACCCCCCCTCTTGTCCATCATTTAAATACGTTAGGTATATACCCGGTGTGTCTTCTCGCGCTGTGTCCTACCATATACCCATTAATTGAACATTTTTACATTCATGTTGATTGTTCCGGCATGATTATATAATCTTATATATATGCTATCATTTTGTGTAGTTCCTCAGGCCAATATCAAGCAATTTGCTTATATGATGGTACCGTTTTGAGTTTTGTTCTAACTCCGAGCAAGCTAGAATCCGTTGCTATTAGCATCGCAATAGTATCGCACATAGCTGGGTCGCACTACCACTAGTCAACCGAGGTCATTATTATATCGTCTGCGCCGCCCCAGGGGGGCAGTTTGAGATATAAAAAAAGGCTGGGCACAATACAACATGTCAAAAATACCCGTCGAGAAGGAGACGGAGCCAGCAGCTCTAACTGAGGTGGATGCCCCAGTGACGCCAGAGTCTTCTTCTATACCTTTCAAGGACCATGACGACCACGATGATCCCGAGGAAGAGATCCGCCGTCGCGAGGAGTCCCTCGACGAGCGCGCCGCTAGGGACGAACTGAAGCGCACTCAAAGTTATGCCACTGAAACCAGCACGATAACCCGCACCACGACGCGCGCCTCAGTGCCAGCAAGGTCTAACAAGCCATGGTATAAGACGCCAAATCCTTTGTTATGGGGGTCGGTTCCCCCCGTGCCCAAAGAAAAGCAGGAATCAAGAGAAGCAAGCGCCGGTTTCTTCAGCAAGCTGACATTTCAATGGATGGCTCCATTGATGACTGTAAGTAACACGGGGGACGATTTCCAGGAGCGCAAGCCGAACAATGTACCCAAGGCTGAATGACAGGACTTTCACTGACTGAGTAATAGGTTGGATATAAAAGACCACTAGAGCAAGGAGATCTTTGGAAAGTAAACCCTAAAAGATCAGCAGATGTCATGGCTGGGAAGTGCACGGAATCATTCCAACGGAGAGTTAAAAACGGTGACAAGTACCCGCTGCTCTGGGCAATTCACGAGACTTTTTTCTGGGAGTTCTGGATCGGCGGCCTGTGCCAACTCGTAGCCTCGATCTTCCAAGTATTGTCGCCTTTTGTACTCCGCTTTCTCATCTCTTTCGCCCAAGATGCCTTCAATAACAGTCAGAAAGGACAGCCTCCGCCACCCATTGGTAGAGGCGTTGGGCTGGTTATAGGCGTCACGTTTATGCAAATCTTCCAGAGTTTAGGAACAAATCATTTCATCTACCGCGGTATGATGATTGGTGGTCAGGTACGAGCCGTGTTGATCAGCTTGATTTTCGAAAAGTCCATGGTCATCTCTGGTCGGGCCAAGGCTGGTGGCAAGGCTCTCACGAATGACACAGCTGAAGAACAAGCAGATGGAGCGAAGGAGGACAATAAAGAAGAGAAGTCTGAGAAGGACAAAAAGGCTGGGAAGCAGGGGATCGCTGGTGATGGTATAGGTTGGAGCAACGGCCGAGTCGTCAATTTGATGAGTGTGGACACATACCGTCTCGATCAATCGTCCGCTCTGTTCCATATAATCTGGACTGCTCCCATTCAATGCGTCATCACTCTTGTTGTTCTGCTCGTCAATCTGTCCTACAGTGCACTCGCGGGTTTCGCTGTCCTCGTTATCGGTATTCCAGCACTTACTCGAGCTATTCGCAGTCTATTCCGACGCCGAGCGCTCATTAATAAGATAACGGACCAGCGAGTATCCCTCACCCAAGAAATACTGCAGTCTGTTCGCTTCGTAAAGTATTTCGGATGGGAGGCTGCTTTCATGAATCGCCTAGAGGAAGTCCGAGATCGTGAGATCCATGGCATTCAAGTTCTTTTAGCGATTCGTAACGCCATCAACTCCGTCAGCTTGTCGCTTCCCATTTACGCCTCCTTCCTTTCCTTCATCACTTACTCACTGACTGATCATGGTCTGGCACCCGCCGAGGTCTTCTCTTCACTTGCGCTTTTCAATGGTCTGCGATTGCCGCTCAATCTACTACCTCTGGTCATTGGTAGTGTCGTTGATGCCTGGTCGTCGATGAAGCGTATACAGGACTATATGCTTTCTGAAGACCAGGAAGACGCTGCTGTCCTCAAACCAGAGAACGAGGAAGCGGTTGAGATAATCGATGCGAGCTTCACGTGGGAGCGGACGCCTACACAAGAGACAGCTGGCAAGAAAGGTGCTCCTAAGAAGGGGAGTAAACAATCCAAGACAGAGAAGGGCGCAGAGACGTCAGAGTCAAACTCTGACACCGCTAGCACCCTGGTGGAGGAGCGCGAGCCTTTCAAACTTGAAAATCTTAACCTGGCAATCGGTCGTAAAGAACTTATTGCTGTCATCGGTTCTGTGGGCAGTGGAAAGACATCTCTCCTCGCGGCGCTGGCCGGCGACATGCGGAAAACTTCGGGCGAGGTTGTCCTGGGCGCATCGAGAGCCTTTTGTCCTCAGTATGCCTGGATCCAAAATGCCTCGGTTCGCAATAACATTCTCTTCGGCAAAGACATGAAGCGTGAGTGGTATAAGGAGGTCATCAAGGCGTATGCTTACTATCACCTTCAATTATTATTCAGATTGCTAACCCTTGATTTAGATGTGCCCTGCAGCCTGATCTAGACATGTTACCGGACGGCGATGCGACCGAAATTGGCGAACGAGGCATAACCGTATCTGGCGGACAAAAGCAACGGCTTGTATGCACTCTTGAGTTCTTTCTTTTCCTCCTTTTGCCACATGTCCCTGCATACTCTCGCTTTCCTCGAGTGAATCGAATCTGTATCATAAGTGAATCCTCTAACTCATGGTTTCTTTTAGAATATCGCCCGCGCTATTTATTTCGATGCCGATATTGTACTCATGGATGACCCTCTCAGCGCTGTTGACGCCCATGTAGGCCGACACATTATGGACAACGCTATTTTAGGGTTATTGAAGGACAAGTGCCGAATTCTAGCGACACACCAGCTGTGGGTTCTGAATCGCTGTGACCGCATTGTCTGGATGGATGGCGGCAAAATTCGTGCCGTCGACACTTTCGACAAGTTGATGGAAAACGAACCCGGTTTCAAACATCTAATGGAGACGACAGCCGTACACGAAAAGGAGGACGAGGACGAAGTGGCCGTCGTAGAGAAACCCGCCGAGAAGGGCAAAAAGAAGAAGAAGAGCCAAGGATTGATGCAAGCCGAGGAGCGCGCCGTCTCTAGTGTTCCGTGGTCTGTCTATGCTAACTACGTGAGAGCGTCTGGCAGCATATTCAATGCATTATTTGTGTTTTTGGTTCTCATCATTGCTCAAGGTGGTAACATCGCGACCAGTCTATGGCTCTCGTACTGGACCGGAGATAAATTCGGGTATTCGCAGGCCGTTTACATCGGTGTCTATGCCGCCCTCGGAACTGGTCAAGCGATCTTCTTATTCATATTCGCCATCTTGCTAACAATATTCGGAACACGAGCGAGCAAAGCGCTGCTTCACCAAGCAGTAGTAAGAACACTACGGGCTCCCATGTCATTCTTCGACACAACGCCTTTAGGGCGCATCACGAACCGGTTCTCGAGAGACGTCGACGTCATGGACAACAATCTGGTGGATGCCATGAGGATGTACTTCTTGACCGTGGTGACGATTATCAGCGTGTTTGCTCTCATCATTGCGTTCTTTTATTACTTTGCTATTGCGCTTGTCCCTCTTGCTCTCATTTTCGTGCTGGCGGCATCGTACTACCGCGCTTCAGCCCGCGAAGTGAAGCGTTTCGAGTCGGTTCTGCGATCCGTTGTCTTCGCCAAATTTAGTGAAGGAATTTCGGGCGTGGCCTCCATCCGCGCATATGGATTGCAGGGGCGTTTCGTCGGTGACCTTAGAAACGCTATTGACGAGATGAACTCGGCATATTATCTCACATTTTCGAACCAGCGGTGGCTATCGATCCGCTTGGATCTCATCGGCAACCTGCTCGTCTTCACGACAGGTATCCTGGTCGTGACATCCCGGTTCAGTGTACCCCCGTCGATCGGTGGCTTGGTCCTGTCGTACATCCTAAGTATCGTGCAGATGCTGCAGTTCGCCGTGCGGCAGCTAGCCGAGGTGGAGAACGGCATGAATGCTGTGGAACGTCTCTTGCATTATGGTACACAGCTCGAGGAGGAGGCTCCCGAGCACACTATCGACGTCCGTTCATCCTGGCCCGAAAAGGGCGAGATTGTCTTCGACAATGTCGAGATGCGGTACCGAGCCAATTTGCCCCTTGTGCTCAAGGGCCTATCTATACACGTCAAGGGTGGTGAGCGTATCGGCATCGTCGGCCGTACCGGTGCCGGCAAGAGTTCCATTATGTCGACCCTGTTCCGTCTTGTCGAGATATCTGGCGGTCACATTACTATCGACGGCATCGACATTGCGACTATAGGGTTACACGACCTGCGGTCACGCCTGGCTATCATACCACAAGACCCAACTCTATTCCACGGTACCGTGCGCAGTAATCTTGACCCGTTCTCAGAACACTCTGACCTCGAGCTATGGTCCGCATTGCGGCAGGCTGATCTCGTTTCTGCGGATGCGGGACCTAACGATAAGGACCCGGTCCGCATCCACTTGGACAGCGTGGTAGAAGAGGATGGGTTAAACTTCAGTCTCGGGCAGCGCCAACTGATGGCCC
This sequence comes from Xylaria flabelliformis, assembly GCA_007182795.1. Taxonomy (NCBI): domain Eukaryota; kingdom Fungi; phylum Ascomycota; class Sordariomycetes; order Xylariales; family Xylariaceae; genus Xylaria; species Xylaria flabelliformis. The sequence continues at coordinate 216,070 of VFLP01000016.1, forward strand.
TAGCGCGCGCTCTCGTTCGTGGCTCCCGTATCATCGTGTGCGACGAAGCGACGAGCTCCGTAGACATGGAGACGGACGACAAGATTCAGAAGACGATGGCAGAGGCCTTCAAGGGACGAACATTGCTTTGCATCGCGCATCGTCTGCGCACTATTATCGGGTACGACCGCATCTGTGTCATGGACGCGGGTCGCATCGCGGAACTCGGTACCCCGCTGGAGCTCTGGGAACTCGAAGGCGGTATTTTCAGGGGCATGTGCGAGCGGAGCGGAATTCGACATGAGGATCTCGTTGCCACGGCTGGTGCATCTCTGGCGCTGGATGATAGAGTGGATGAGAAAGAGGATCGTATCGAGCCCGCCGGGTCGCTATGAGGCGTGGTTCAGTTTTCGGATGCCCCGTTTGGGTGGGTGTCTCATAAAAGTTAAACATTTTTTCTTATACCGACGACGGCTTCACGATATCATTGGCGGCATAGCGTTGAGATACTCATACACATACATACAGTTAGTAGTAAGCATATTATAGATATTTCGCTCGAGCATATTAATTTGATTTAATCTCTCACATTGTTCTGCCTTCAACTCTTGAAAGTAGGGGAGGAGTTAATATCAAGGGGTATTGAAGACATAATGATATGTCACTCCCATCGATGTTGTACATGTTGTATCAGATCAAAAGTAGAACTCTTCATTCGATACGAGGTAGGTGTGAATGTAGACTATATATTGATGCTACCTGAGGTAGATGGGAGTCTATCCGTCTATCCGCTATCCATGTCGTTATTTATATCCATCAACATCAATACTCGGTTATCATTTGTAAGCAGTAAGAGGGGATTTGCGAGGCAGTAGGTAGGTATAATCAATCACATGGAAAAAGGGAGGGAGGGCAGGGGTCGAACGGGCGGACGTTGGGTGTTCAAAAAACGCAAAAACACGTCAGAATGTGGCGAGATGAAGTGCTTTTTCATGTCCTCGTCTAAGCCACCTACCTACCTACCTACCTACCTACCTACCTACCTGGTCCCGTCCCTTCCGGACAAGAGACGCAACGACGACCAGGATAACCGAGCAGAGAGGACCATGGGATTTTGTATGGGGTAGGTATTTTTGTGTACCTATCTATATCAAAGAGCAACATAGGAAATGGCCTTCATATCACTTGTATATATATACATATATATATATATGAACGAGCGCGGACTTGGAGAGAAGGGAGACGTCCGGATTTATATACAAGACTTCACTTATATCGACGGAGTGCTTGACATACCTACCCGAATATTATCGTATGCTAAATCCCTGGCGCATACGTATAACAAGTTGGTCGCTGTCACATACTTCCCCGTTCTGCTTATTTACCTAGGTAGATACCCAGATCTATTTATTTCAACTTGACAAGTATGTACATACCTAGCACTCTTATCTGCGTAGCTGTACGAGATCACCCGACCTGGATCTCAAGCTGCTGCTGTCAGTTGTTGTGATGTTAGGTATCCGCACCTTTAGATCCCATTATATGAGATCCGGAGCTATCCGAATAATTGAAATTGGAACTCGATAGCTATATTTCTCTCCATAGACTCTAAAATCCAATTCCCACTTTCAGATACAAGCTGTGCTATAACTTATAAAATATTATATATCCCTAGGGACTAAATCCACACGTCCACATGTTCTATAATTAGATCGATTTCTGCACGAGTGGGAGCAAAGTCCCTAAAGGCGACTTGGATAGTTATAACAAACAAACACAAAGTTAAAGATATGTAATCTATTAAATGCGTAACAATGCCGGTAAGCCGCTTCCTACCAACGCCCCGGAATGCCAACCCCATACCATTACATCAGACTTTACAAAAGTCCGGTATATATAGATAAAACGCTGAAAGCCATCAAATGAGCATTGCTTGGCTTGTTCTGGCCATTCATCTTCATTAGCAATAACAACCCCAGTTTGGCCAAATTTCATAGCCAATCAACCAGATACTTCCAGTTCTCTCATTGCGCAGCTCTCATGATTTATCCGTGCGTGATTTAGTATGGAATGAATCGAAAGTCGTCCATTCAAAGTTAAAACCGATTCGAAGGTTGATTCCATGTATTACGGTGGCCGGGCGGGGGAAATTGCTCCGGTTGATCACCGAGTAAATCTTCAAGGAAGGCACTAGGGGCTCGGCCACTGGGTGGTCTATTCAAGTTAAGGGTGCTTGAGCTTAGGTTTCTCCGTCCCATCTCGGGTGGAGGAGCCAGATTGGGAGAGTCGGGAGGACTGGGCTCGACAGTCCGGCCATGGCCATGGCCATGCGAATCTGGTCGCAGATTCGTCAAGCTAATAGAGTGACCGTGAGCCTGTTGCGGAGAAGCAGCTCCGGATGCGTAGAATCCCGAAGGCAAGAACCGCGATTCGCGATTCGCAGTACTCCCAGCGCCAGCAGGGGCCGTAGGAGAGAAGAACAGGTTCGACTGGCTGGGCGTTGAGGACGGGATAGGCCCACGGGATTTTCGGGCACTGCGGGCGGCTGGGGCGTTACTGAGAGAGACGGAAGATGCATGATCGCTGTACTTGTAAAAAGGAGTAGAAGGGGGAGGAGGATACGAGTTCTTGTCATTTGCCAGTTGTTGAGCCAAAGTGGCACGCCTAACGGAACGGTGCAGTAGGCAACCAACAACGATCCGCCAGATGAGGATGGCGACAGCAAATGCACCAAGGATAGCACCGACAGCGATAAAGACGGTACCCTGAGGTAGATTCGACTTTTGCATGAATGGGGCGTTTTTCGTGGGAGGGACAGCTGGCGGGGGGTAACTGTAAGAACCCGGAAGAGTTGGTAATGCAGGAGTATCTCCGGTGCTGCTTGTGATCGGTGGAACACTCTGTTGTGTAGTACTGGACGCTTTACTAGTGGTAGACGAGGATGTTGAAGAAGATGTCTGGTCTATACCGGGTAGCGCAGGCGTTGATGTCGAGGCCGGAGGGCTGTTCGAAGATGAAGGGCTATTTGAGGACGACGAAGACGTATTATCTGCAGCGGCTTTGGAGCCATCGTCGTCATCGTCGTCGTTGTTATTGTTCTGCGCAACAGCAGACGACACGAACACGGCTGCCCAGCCGAGCAGGACAGATTGTGGGCGCATGCTGGAAGACTCGGCTAGGAATAGACAGCGATCGAGACGCCGTTGTTCTAATTGTATTGAAGTAGGCGGGGGCCAGAATAAAACGAAGCGGTTCGACAAGGTGAGCTGTTCGTTTTCGACCAGGGCACGTCTGTAATTGAAGACGTGGTCGAAGATACGCGACGGCGATAAGGAACGTTGTCGATTTGACGGGATGACCGGTTGTCGATGAGAACGAGGTGGTCTGGCCGGGCTGTGCTATGCGGTGCAGCTGTGGATGACTACGTGTTTTTGGGAAAGCAGGGGGTATTACTACGGAAAACGAGTGACTGGCGCGAAGGGTAAGAGAGCGCAAATAATCAAATGAATGCGGGCAGCATACAAGATTCACGGTTGCATGGCCAGGCGCGGGAATATGTTGGTTGTTCTCCGGTGTGTATGTGAAAGGAGAACGATAGAGGGCGACGCAACGAGGGTAGGCGAGACAAGAGAAGCCAAGAGGGAAGGAGGAAGGAAGAGAAGCTGGACTTTTGCTATTATGTCCAGAATAAGACTAGAGCCGATCCCCCGAACGGGGGAAAGAGCTGATCGGCCGCTGGAAGCCTCGTGTTTCTCTCACTAAGGTACTTATGCTGAATGGGCAGTTGGTTCCAGGATGGGAAAAGGCTAAAATAGGTAGGTTAGGTACCTGGGTGCAGTACCCAGTACCTACATACCTGGGATGCATGCACGCCACACCTTGTACCCACCAACCTACCTACCTACATAATAATCTGTACCTAGCTAGCAGTGTATCCCGTTGGAGACTGACAGCTACCAATCTGGGCGGACATTCGTTTCTGCTGTGTTTCGACTGCGATTTGGCAGGTCAGGTTTCTTCATGTATGTAGTATGGCATACAGAAAAAAAGAATGTTGTCTCACATGGTACGGCAGGGCTACGTGATGCGCCACCCGCTGCTGCATCTCTGGCAGTGGTTGGACATGATGGGAATTGCGATATGCTATGGACCCAGTACATGAACCTACAATATTGCCAACGCCTTGGCAGGTGCCTGGGGTGATATATTTAGAAGATCGATTAGAGAGACAAGTATTATTTTGCGCTGTTGCATGTTACTAAAGAGACTCTAGCATTAAGAGGTTTCTGTTCGAGTGCAGGATACTTCCAAGGTTCTAAAATACATCTAACCTAGGCCTTCGCCGTTTGCTATCATTTAGGCGCATTGACCAGACGATTTTGGCTGTTTTTGGCAGATATGTCGATCATTTTAAATCTGGTTTATCTTCAGCTCACAACTAGCCGGTTCAAGTAATTTGCACAAGCATAAGTGGACCCACCATTCAAGATACAGTTTTTTTATATGCAGTAGGCAATTGTGATAGGTATCTCGACGCCAATTCTCAGTGCCAACCGTCAACACCTTCTAGTCGCTTTCCTTTTCCTGAACGGTATCTTCTAGCACCATAATTGTAAAGAGATTCGGTTCTCAACGTTCCGGATTATCAAGGTCACATAGAATGGGCGTAGCGAAGAAGACACGCAAGTTTGCTACCGTGCGATACACTTACCTTTTCATTCTGATCGCTTGAATTCACAACTAACCGAGTACAGGTCAAACGCAGTAAGATCGCAAGCACCACTGTTGAGAGACTGAACTGACGTGGGACAATCTGGAAAGTCATTGGCCAGCGAGATGCGCGTTTGAAAAAGAATGCGGGCAAGGCTGATGCCCAGAATCCTCAGAAAGCCAAAACGAGTGGCCCGTCTAATGACCAGGTCGTTCGCGAGATTCCTCAGATGCCATCCGCCCTATTCTTCCAGCACAAGTGAGCATAGGCCCTATCGCTGTCGTAAAACGATTACGGAGTTGCAGCACTGACGTTCTTCTGAAGCCAAGCATTGAAGCCGCCCTACTCAGTGCTGGTGGACACGAACTTTCTGTCCCACACAATCCAGCGTAAACTTCCACTACTGGAATCTATGATGGGTGAGTTAATATTAGGTTCCGAAGCACTCGTGTTCGAATCCCTTTATCGTTGCAAGCGGAGAACTCTCATCCCGACACACTTGCTGGTGCTGAAAATCAATGGGATGCCGCTTTGATACATGAGAGGGAGAATCGTAACTAACCCTGTCTACTCTTCACAGATTGTCTCTACGCCAAATGTATTCCGTTAGTATCCTCAAATTCGTCTCTGTCTACTCATGTGCCAGTGAAAACCAAAAGAGAAAACTTAGTGATTCAACTACCAAAACAATGACTAATATTTGACATTTCAGGATCATCACGTCTTGTGTGGTAAGTTGAACGATGTTATCACCACCGTTTTTGCATGAGGGGTGTAGTCGTGACTGACGCCTTGTCAAGATGGCCGAGTTAGAGAAGCTCGGTCCAAAGTAAGTCAGGAGAAAAGGAACTTGAGAATACGTAGTCGCTAATTGCTCTTACAGATATCGAATGGCTCTGAGAATAGCTCGCGACGAAAGATGGGAGCGCATTACATGCGAGTGAGTAAAATCCCGAGCTATATTGCTGCTGTAGCCGTCTTGGGAGTTCGTTTAGATGGCGTTCACTAACTTTGTCCAAATAAAGTCACAAAGGCACATATGCAGAGTAAGTCTCCGAACGTCCCAGAAACCGTCTTCGTGCCCTGCTATGTAAGAGTAATCGTTAACACTATGGTATAGTGATTGCATTGTGGACCGGGTCATGCAGCATCGAGTGTATATCGGTGAGTATGAACATGATATCCCCCTTCAACTTATCCACTGTTTAGAGCACGAATTCGTAACATGAAAGAGTTCCAAATCTTCTCACAACTTTTCCAGTATCGTCACGCCAGAGTAATTATACTAACTGCTTTTTTCAGTTGCAACCAATGATAAGGATCTTGTCCGACGTATAAGAAAAATACCAGGAGTACCAAGTAGGCAAACTCTTCTATTACACCTTCCACTAAGCCGCGGTCTCACCTACGACCCCCTTCCTCCACGATCTATTTTCCTCTGATACTATGGGGTCAACTTGAGAGCCTAAGTTACTGATCCGTCCTTAGTCATGAATGTTGCAAGAGGGAAATATGTTATCGAACGCCTTCCGGGTGCTCCTGATCCATGAAAAGGTCAACGTACAACACAGGTTATCTGGCGCTTTAGGAGTATGGGACCATTCAATCTTGTGGCATATCATTGGCGTTTAAGGACACGTACGATTGTAGATTATTTGCCTCGGTATAAAGGTGGTAGATGGGAAAGTACTGAATCATTGTTTTGATTTTTTCATTGCATCATAACACCAAATGAAAGATGTGTTTATGGTGTGTTTTCGGTTCGATGTAAGTTATTTGACGTATTGCCATCTCTCCCCAGTAAAGTGAACTTAGAATATGGGACGTATGAAGGCATTCCTTCTTTACGTGTCACACACATCAGGTCCAGGAGCAGATGACTTCTATTCCATGAATAAACACAAAGTCAAGCTGATCGAGCAGTCAATGGCAAATCAGCTATCACAACTAGGCTTTCTTCACAAGGCACGCGAATTCATACAAGTAAAGTTATTACTGTCTATTCGATGGTCCGTTTTGTGTCCTTCACTACTATTAATTGAAGGACGCCGGAGAATACCGCCGTAAGAAGGACCGAGAAAGCACTGAAAAGCTGCATACCAAGATAACCGCCGCTAGTCGAAATTATGGCGCCGCCGATCGGGGCGCCCACAACGGATCCGACGCCTTTGAAAATGTTCAGAACGCCCAGCCGGGTCCCGAGATAGGACAGGTCGTCGGTGAGCAACGTCAGCACAACCGGCCCAAACGCGACAACACCGCCAGAGAAGAAGCCGTATAAAACGGCAAAGGCAATGTTGCCCGCGATGTTGAACGCACTGGTCCAATAGAAGATACTTGCAGCCGACAAGAAAACGGTGACGATGAACGCATTAATAACGCCAATGCGTCTAGATAGAGCCGACGGCATGAGTCGTCCAAATATGGACGACCCGTTCAGAATGGAGAGGAGGTACTTCGTCACGGGTAATCCAGCGCCGCCGTGTACCTCCGCATAGCCCTCCAGATAGAACAAAGGCTCGAAGAAACCTAGATTGTTAAAAAAGATCGATGTCACGTAGACGATGTATTTCGTGTCTTTGAGCCCGGCACCTTTGAATAAGTTACGAAATGTGCGCTTCTTAGCGTTCTGTGCGTACCGCGGGCGCGCCACGATGACAGCAAACAGGCAAAGCGCGAAGGAAATGAAACCCTGTACGCGCACGGCCCAAGGGAATCCGATTGCAGGCTGCAACGACTGGAAGATGATGGGGTAGATGGTAGCGGCCAAACCGCTTCCTAGTGTTGCTGTGCCCATGACAAACGGCCGACGGGAGGGCTTGAAGTACGGCGGCACGATGGCCACTGACGGGATTGCTAGAAAGCTTGTTCCTAGCCCGACGATAACTCCATTTGCTAAAAACACCGACCAGTACGCTGTACTGATACTCGTTAGCATGAAACCGAGCGCAACGAAGATTGTGCCGGTCAGTAGCAGTGCTCGGCAATGGCCAGCATCATATAATGGCCCTATGAATACTCCAATGGCCATTAGGAACCACGACTGGATCGAGCCGATCCATGAGATGTCAGAGGCCGAGTATTCCTTCAACAAGTCTGTCTCATAATACCTCTGGTAAGCACCAAAGGTGTTGATGAGTCCACTATTAACGAGATTGGTTAGTCGGTCGCGCGACCAAATAAACGACATGGTAGGACCAGTCTTACAGAGTATTGCCATAAAGCACGACTGCAATGCCAAGAGTTAGTCATCGTCATTTGAGCGTATCTTGGGCGAGGATTTGCTTCGGAGGATGCTTTCACCCTTCAGAGAAATCGCTAAGATAAAAAGAATAGTGACACAAGGAATTCATCACTTACAGGAGGCGGCGACTTGTAGCCAAGCCACTAAACCTCCGTTCGGCGGTCCGGTATCACGAACTTCGGTGAGCGGAGGCGGAACGTTGACACTTTCGGTTGTGGAATCTTCCGACTCGGATGTCGCCGCAGATCTCGGCTCCTCATTGATTGCAACATCGACATCTTTTGATTCTGACATCGAAAATCGTGACTAATGTACAATAAAGACAAGCTCAATTCTAGTTGCTCTTTCTTCTCGGAAATCGGAGCGGAAAGTAACTATTAATCTGCGATCAAAAGAAAGAGAAGTTTACCCAGTGCTTGTTTGAAAAAAAAAACCAGAAATCTTGAAAAAGAAATACAGTCATACACACGCCCAACTGGACCGGAGACATCGTTTTGTTCTTATCCAGCGGGAATATAACCCCGATCGGCTTGCTCGTCGGCAAGGAATGTGTGGATACAACTACTTGCTGAGTGTACTAGCAATATCTAGAATCCTTCAATGAACTACAAACCTCTGAACATAAATGAGGACGTTCACATGCTATATGCCCGAATATTTTTATAAGATTTTTAGAATCGTGAAGTGTGAGTTGCAAATACCCAGATAAAAATTAATGCCAAGGAGATTCTTCATGTCTTGGGTATGTTGTAGGCACCATACTGTGGCTTTATACGAGAACCTTGTAGTCAGAGCGAGCTTCTATTGGGTGAAAAGGAGAGTTGGCGCTAACGTGATACACTTGGCAAACCTGGACAACGTTGAGTCAATAGGTTGCTCCTTACATTTATTTGCTGTACATTGATTCTTTTAAGGTACATCTAGGCAAAGAATTCACTTCACTGAGTTAGGCGGGTTTGGTTTTCTTCTAAGCAGTTGCCGAATTAATCATGTTAAGTATAATAGAGACCCGTGGAATAAACCGCAAAGTTGTATTGGGGTGAATACTACGTACAAATACCTATGACGTCCCAACAAAGTAGATGCCAAACTTCATATGCCAGCCAGGCTTACAAGCCGAGATCCAGCCACATTATATTTCATCTTGGTATGGGTGGCTTGTGCATCGGCCTAAGCGGTCAAACTAACCCAAAAGAGAGTTAAGAGAGGGACCCATGTGCCCCACAAATACCTGGGTACCCGCTCCATCCCTGAGCCTGAGATCGCTCTGTCGGCTGCTGCTCCATGCCAGCCAAATTCAACTTTTCGACGCTGCGGAAACACTTTAACCTCTCCCTTAGCCATTTCACGGCGGCGCTGTATTTCTGCCGCCACGCCCTCGACTTGGTCCTCGCTGCCCTGTATTACCACAGCCGCATCATCGTTCCTCATCCGCGACCACTGCACACCATCAAAACAGCCCTTCCGAAGCCTTTGTTGACGTCTGCGGCATCCGACCCATCTGGCGCTTTGTTCTGCACCCAAGGTCCCACACACGTCAGAACTCCCTAATCCTGTCGCGTGGACACGGGTTTCGCGTTGTTCTGGCTTGCCTTACACCCTCACCCTCACTCTCACCGTCCAACTGCCACCCATCCCGCCAGCTCAACCCGAGCAGGCTCAATTGCCGCCATCACCACTATCACCACCAACCCCAAGAACCAACAACAGCGTAGTGTCTATCTCTTGTTGCCGTATACATGCATGGTATGCCCGCGGCTCCTCGGCGCCAGATATGAGGGTCGGTGGGTAGAGGAAGCCATATTCGACGTCCCTCTAAACCATGGCCCCGAGCGCTGGCTATCGGGAGTTTTTCCCCAACGCTCCTCGTGCTGCCAAGGACAAGGCCAATGAACGAGAACGCGAGCGACATAGCAAGGCATCGGCCCTCCCTGACAGCCATTCGAGGACTGCCACTCCCGCTCACCGCGATGCTAAGCACGACGTGTCCGCCTCGGACCCTGCGCGACCATCAAATCAAGATACATATGCCGAGTACTCGCAAGGCGACTTGCTCAATGGTGTTGGATCCGCCAGTTCTCGTGCCAGCACTGCCTCCTCTATATTCAGCACCCATAATAACACATATGCTGTGAATGCCGCTGCGCATGCCTCGAACAACGCTGTCACCCCGCTAACTGTTGCTGGCTCGCCCGCATATAACAGCACTACTCAATCCTCAAAGGAGCATACCGCCGCCGCCGCTGCCCATGCCGGCAAAGCTGACTCTACGAGCCTCACCGCCGCTATGAAGTCGTCTGCCACTCCCCCCAGTGTCGTCAAGCGCCTCCCGGCCCGAGACCCCAACCGTCCCATACAGGGAATGAGATGTATACACGACCCTTCAACTGATAAGAGCTTATCGTCGATGGAAAAGAAATCCATGAAGCCTAAATACAAAGCCTTCGGCTCGGTACGTGAACCAATACTATACTATACTACATTGTGTTATACATGTCGCGGGAAGGGGGGGCGTCATCTGATTTTGGTGTGAAAAACTTGGCTAATAAATCGTTGTATAGGAAGATGACGCTCCCCCTCCCGACCCGCGCCTTTCGAAGGGCAGCTGGCTGGACTACATCAACGTCGACTTTCACCTCCCAAAGGCACGGTTGCGGCAGACGCCGTACAATCTCAAGCCCTATTCTTATGATCCTGTCACCTCGATTGGACCTGGACCGCCGACGCAGATCGTGGTTAGTGGCTTTAACCCGCTGATCACATTCTCAAAAGTCGCGACCATCTTTGCTTCTATTGGCGACATTGCCGAAAGTAGCAACAAAATGCATCCGGATACTGGGAGCTACCTGGGATTTGCTACATTCCGCTTTCGAGACTCGAAAGCGCAACATCGGCGACCAGCGATATCCGCGGTTGATGCTGCGAAGAGAGCTGTTAGAACAATGCATGGACGCAAGATCGAGGCCAACTATGTCAAGGTTGACTATGACCGCGATGGGAAGAAGAGTAGGCAGATGCTCGAGACAATCCTCAAGAAGGACCGAGAGGAGATGGCCCGCGCCATGGCTACGCCACAGCCGCCCCTGGGTCCAAGATCGCATGCTGATAATTTTCTCCCTTCATCGCGGGCTCAGAGCGAAAGCCTTGTTGGTGTAAGGCCCCAAACCGATGGCTTTTCTCGGCCTCCTCCTACTGCCCCGAAAGGCCCTGCCGCCGAGCGACAACGACCACCGCTTTCCGACACGACAAATTGGCCACTTTCTGCCAAACCAAAACTATTCCCGACGAGCACCCTGTCTATAGCTGGTACACTCAAAAGCGAGCCTTATATCTTTGTGCCTGAATCCAGTGTCCCTGTGATGCTTTCGACTGTCCCGCACATGAAGAAGCGCCTCAAAGCCTACTACATTGACGATGTTCTTACCGACCGTCAGGGATACTATATCGTCTTTCCTAATTCTTCTAGAGGTCGCGAGGATGCTTGCAGGTGTTTCCAAGCTGCAAATGGAAGTGCATTTTTCACCTATAGTATGGCGATGAGACTGCACAATGCGACCGCCCCGAGCTTATCACAGTCAACCAGCCAGCCTCGGCCTGGTGACCTGGACAGGCGACCAATTGGAGATACACGGTATAGAGAAGAACATCAATACCGACCCCGAGAGGAGCGACGCCAAATCGAGGACAGTATCTTAGAGGAAGAGAAGAAACAACGAGCACAGAACTTTGATCCCGTCATGGAGGCTATCGAGGTTGTTCGCCGTGAGATGGTGGAGCATTTGATTAGGCACATACGGACGAAAGTCGCAGTGCCTGCGCTTTCCACCTTCTTGGATCCTGCAAATCATGTGGCAAAGAGGCGCAAGTTGAATATTGAAGACCCAGCAGGGCCCCTCAAACCCATCATTAGCGTTGAGGATCATGATATGTCTCCTGCGAGCACTCCTAATTCCCGTGCCGACCCCATCGAACGTAGGACTGCGCGCCTTAATGTCACAGCACTCCCTCGGATCAGAAAAGTCAAAGCCCAGGGTGCTGGCCAGCGCAACTACGTTTTCACAGATCCCTTCGCCCGCAAGCGGCCCTCTGTGGTACGCAATGCTTTCCGTTCCTTACATCATCGTCTACAGCCACCGGATAGCGATGATGAGGCATCTGAAGGTGAGGGTGAACGTGAAGTCCGTGACTCTATCGCGCGCGATACGGAGGAACCAGAGTCGCGTCCCCGCAGCCGCCTGAGCACAGATGAATACGGATTTGAAGATGGGTTCGGTGACGAGGATTCTATGACTGAGGCTAGCTTCTTGGCCAGTGATGGTATCGGGAAATCGAAGAAGCGGAAACTAGATCTTCACGTCGAGGCCGCCATTAAACGCCAAAAGAAGTCTGATGAGGAGCTCTTTGGTGTCACTATCGATACTCTAGAACATGAATTTCCCAGTCCCGCGGAAGACATCGCCCTTCCGGACGCTGATGCAGCAGATGCGAAGGAGCCAGAAGCGGTGGAGCTACTCGTGCCCATTGGAAAAACAGCCAAAGGGAAGAAGAAGACTACTGCCACTAAGACTAAAAAGAAAACTAAGAAGCAGCTCTTCGAAGAACGGGAGGCCATGAAAAAGCAGCAGCAGGATGTGTATATTGAGGAAGCGCTCGATCAGGCACAGAAAGCAGACAGATCAGAATCTGAGGCGCCCCTTCGGAAACCTTCCGTCGTGGAAGAGGTTGAGGAGCTGGTACCTAAGGACGATCGCTTTTCTGATAAAGTGGTTTCTGCGATGCCTGTTGCTTCTACATTCAAGTTAGCGCTCGAGACAATCCCAGATCTCCAGTTTGAGTCAAAGGATCAACCGGATATTAGCAGGCTTAGAAGGAAAACAGTTCCGAGTGAAGTTGGAGACCCTCGATTATGGATCTGGAAGCACAATCGGATACGAGAACTAAACACAACGGAGGAGATGCCATTTAATAGCCCACTCATGATCGAAGGATACTACGTTCCAAATCCAACAGGCTCGGCTCGTACAGAAGGCGTAAAGAAGATCCTTAATTCTGAGAAATCTAAATACCTGCCACACCACCTCAAGGTACAGAAAGCCCGGGAAGAACGGCAACAGCGAGCTGCCAAGAAAGACACTAGGGATGCTGTTGCTTCGGCTGCTGAAGCAGCTAGACTTGCAGCAGAAAAACTGCTTGCCAAGGGCAACTCCAGAGCCAACCGTGCCAATAATCGACGCTTTGTGGCCGATTTAAATGATCAGAAAAAGACACTTGGCCAGGACTCAGATGTATTGCGATTCAACCAGCTTAAGAAGCGGAAGAAGCCTGTCAAATTTGCGCGTTCTGCCATCCACAACTGGGGACTTTATGCCATGGAGAATATCAACAAAGACGACATGATTATTGAGTATGTTGGCGAGCAGGTTCGGCAACAGATTTCCGAGATTCGTGAGAATCGTTACCTAAAGAGCGGCATAGGTAGCAGTTATCTGTTTCGAATTGACGATAATACGGTAATCGATGCTACGAAGAAAGGAGGGATTGCTCGCTTTATCAATCATAGCTGCATGCCTAACTGCACGGCGAAGATTATCAAAGTAGAGGGTAGCAAGCGAATCGTTATCTATGCTCTCCGGGATATTGCGCAAAGTATGCTTCCCCTTTCAGCTACTTTTGTTTCCGGAAACAATGTCGCTAACTTGACGCATAGATGAGGAATTGACATACGATTACAAATTCGAGCGCGAAATAGGGAGTTTGGACCGCATACCCTGTCTCTGTGGTACTGCAGCCTGCAAAGGGTTTCTCAATTAATCGGTATTGCTCAGTCACAGCTATCAGCTTGGCATGGGAAGGCGTCGCCACCACTGGAGATGACCTTTTCTATTTATTTCTCCGTGGCTCGATCGCTTCCTTTATCTCACATTCCGATTTCTCCTTACACACGCTACAATGCTCGATGCTACACCCTTGGATCAGCTTCAGTATATATTGCATTCGGCGGGCGGTTTCTAAAAAAATGGGCGCATGGACAGAAAGAGAAAACATGTAATACTAGTTTGGCATGTGCGCTGAACCATACAAATAGCGCGTCTGGCAAGATGTTTCCTTTCACGATTTCGCGCATTTCATGGTAGGGTTATGGGATCCTAACGTAGAGACTGATCACGAGGATAAGCAGGTGGTCAACCAAATGTGTGAACATAGCGATAGCAACGATATTAGTTCCTAATCGTTACGAGGACTGCTGGACGATAGTCGACAGGGAATAAGAGATTCAACCTCAAAAAACGGGAATGGTGGCCAAGGTGCTGTATATAGGCAATGATCCTGTGGTGTCTTGCATCGCGATCGGCTGCGGATAGATCGTGGCGAGGATCAGGATTGGTAATATAATTGTGCATATTCAACAAAATAGTACCTATCCGGTAGCAGTAGATGAGATGAGAATGAGGAGGCAACTGAAATTGAAGCTATATCTTGATATAAAGCTAGATTCATGCTGGTGTGCTGTGAGATTTGATATTGATTCTGCTGTCAGTTGTCTGCGCAGATCATAATTATCTTGACAAGCAGAAGAGGTTTAACGATACGTGCTACTGGAACTGTCCTCATCGTCCTACCCGTTGCCACCAGATCTCTTTCCCTTAGGTATCGCTCTTGTTCACTTGGTGAAGAAACACCTGGTTTACTGGGGATGCCGTAGCTGGCATTTTGTAGATGAGAGGTAGGAGCATTGCCGAAACTATTGTTTTTGCTCGTTCGCTGTTGGCCTTTTACGAATGTTGGGCGGATGTTGTACTGATGCCCCGTCTCCATGTTGTAGCGTTGCTCCTATACGTATTACGACTTGCTATAGAAACTAATATTTGGAAAGAGACAGGATATATCGTTCAAAGTTCAGTTCACGTTGAAACATCGTGAGTAAAAAAAACATACTCAAACAACGAATATGCAGAACGACTTAGCGCAGGTGAGAATACTACCCTTTCAAACCAAGAATATAGATGTGGAAGAGATAGGGTAATTAATAACATATTCATTCGTGAGTCGGTCGACAGACACATTAATTCTATTCTTACAACACCATCCCCATTAAATTTGCTCAGGGTGATCGAAAGCCGCCTGATCCAAGGAGACCCAGAAAGTAAAACATACTCTCCGCAGTTAGCTCTGCTTGTCTAAGAAGACAAATTGACAGTTTCAACAATTTTCTCCCGGAACCAATAACGATGCATAGTAATCAGATCCCAAGATAGGATAGGATAGGCCGTGGCTACTGGGCAGCTACTCTCGGCTCACGTGTATAATCGAACAGGGTAACCCAAACATAACTGAAACGCCGATCCAGAGCAAGTTCAAGTGTTTCCTAACGAGGAACTCGCGAATAAAGCATAAAGTCCTCCCCAACTCCGTGACCATAAAACATGATATGCAGATAGGCCCTAACGCCTCATTGATCGACGAGCTTTAGCTCAAACTCTTCGTCGTCATCGTCTAGGAACGCGGGAGTCTTGTTCTTGATGCCTAGGACATCGTCGTCCTCGTCGTCATCGCAATCTACGTCAGGGTTGAAGATGGACAGGAAAGGGACGCGCTCCCGCCACGCGAGGTCCTCATCCACAGCATCAGCAGTCGCCTGTTTGTGTGCGTAGCGGGCGGGAGTGATAGTCTTGTCCGAATCGTTGGAGAGCGTGGTGTCAGAGCGAGGAATCCCTCCTCTGTGCGTGGAGGCCGATGCTGGCCTTGGGGTGTTCTTCCTGAAGTTGTTAGTTGGAGTTTTGGTCCTGGTGAGTAGTGATGCTGTGGCTCGGCCCTTGTTGTAGCCGATTGTCGTACGCGAAGTGGCATCTAATTCGCTAGCCGACTTCTTGGGGGCTGATGGCAGTTGGGAACTACCTGGTCTGCTGGTTCTGAGGGTTGGCATGGCGAACGAGGATGGCTTTTTGGGCGGAGGCTTGCTGAGTTCTGACGTCTTGGCGACCTTTCTCTGCATTGATTTGGTCGTGTCATCCATTGTCAGAACATTGGCTGCATTCCTGGATCGGACTGTTGACAACGCTCTTCGAGGTGCCGGTAGTTTCGAGGCAGCAGGTGCTCTCTTGACCGGTTTGACATCAGACGCCAGTTCAGCCTTGACGCTCCACTCAAAGTTGTCGAGATCCTCCTTGATCAGTCTCTCGCCTTCCTCTATAGCCTTTCTGGTCGCCTCTTGCAGCTCTCTGTCGCGTTGGGAGAGACCATCCTCGCCAATCGGATTGAAGTAGTATTGGTAGTAGCCTTTCATCTTGTTTTCCGGCTTCAACGCCTCGAAGGTGAGGACACCATCAGGGAACACGTCGGATTCATACGGGAGGTCCTTGGGTCTTGGAGGACAGTACTCAATCTCATCTTCGCTCAAGGGATCTGTTTCCTCCGCGTGGACCTGCAGCTTTTGCGTCTCTACGTGGGGCTCTCTCTGCTTTGGTCGAACCGTGTTCTGAAGCTTAACCTGTGACTGCTCAAGATCTCTGACAGCGCTTTTGACGTTGACAGTCTGTAGTCCCTTGGCCTTGGCGTTTGTGGTCTTGTCGCCCAGGACGGGGCGTGCGCGTTGTGCTATTTCATGATCAGCAATGCACCCTCTGGGATATGTCTTTCATCAGCAACTTACTCATAGGAGTAACGAAATTTGCCTTATCACCACCCTTGAACGTCATGGCACGGGCCCCGTTCTCGTCATTTAATGGCACCTTCATGGGAGTCTTGGAGTATTTTGCTCCCGGGGTCTTCGGTGCGAGCTGACGGCTCGTCTGGCCCTGCTGTTGCTTAAGAGCAGCGCCATGTTGATGGCTGGCGGCCAGATTCTCTTGGCCGCGAGCGGCGAGCATATTGTGAATAGGTAGGACTTCAAATGGTTTTAACGTGTGAGTCTCGGTAAATTTGGTATCCCTCACCCCTGAGGAAGTGGAGGAACTTTTTTTCTCCTTTATTCGTCAGCCAATTTCAGCTGTCGATAGTGAGAGAATAGTCTATCATTTGATGTCGTGAACGTTTTGTGGTTGATATGGAGCTTGGTTGAAGTGTACAAAATTGGATTGGATGACGGAGGGTGGCACGTCTGGATTGTTTAATTACTTTCAATCCCTGTATTGGAGTTGCCGGGCAACTCAAGGTATAGTTTGTGGCGCTGCAGCCAATCGTAGCGGGGCAGTCTCGGCAGCCACGCCCTAATAGCTTAGTCCCTGATCAAAGCTATTGAACTGGTTGGGGGCTCATTACGTAGGGCGCACTTTACGAGTTTCCAGACCAGTCAGGGGTTTTATACAGTGCATCCGATTGCGCATGCACTTATGATAATCTACAAAATAGGTGTATCTGACAGTGCGAATTAGTAGATCTGCTGTCCTTTCCTCCAACTCTACAAGTTAGTTAGTGGTATGGGTGTTGGCAGACAGCTCCGCCCCCTAACCCCTAACTTTTTGCTGCCTAAAGTGCAGTTGCGCAGCAGAAACAGCAGGGACTGCTCACAGTCTTAGCAGGATAAGCCTACAGTGGAGGCGACGGCCAGGCAAGGCGGGGCAGTTGCGGGTGATATCCCCTCTTTACCACATGAAATTCCACGCCATTCATCCAGTCGATCTAACAACCTCACAGCTGTTGTCCCTTCCTTTATTAACCTGCTTTCGTTTGCCCAACCCACCCGTTACTTTTCAACCCACGAAACTACGCTAATCTATCATCTGTCTGTCCCTCAATCCTCACCTTCCTCAAGTCTAGTTTCATTGCCATACAACCTTCGACACAACACCCGATTTCAACCATGGACCGCATCAAGGAGGTGAGCTGCCAGAATCCCGCTCCCCTTTTTACCCCACCATCACCAGCACCAGCACCAACAACGGCAATAATCGTGTTGATGCGCCTATTCGTATCACAACCTTGACAATCAGTTTTGTGTCTCTCATTTTCTACTGAATGCCGAATCATGACCTGGCTCTTGCATGACTACACATACTAAATTAACCACACGCTGTAGCGCATGAACCAGCTTCGCTTGGAAGCCGACGAGTCTGCCGCCAAAAACGAAGAGCTACAAGCCAGAATCAAGGTCCTCGAGCAGGAGAACCTTGCCAAGGAGCAAGAGATCACCTCTCTTACCCACAAGAACGGTCTTCTCGAGTCTGAGAACGAGAAGATGGACACCTCCATCAAGGAGTTGAAGAAAACGGCCGATGAGAGCCAGCAACATGGTACGCATAACGAAACCCTACAACGAAGACTGCAGCTGCTCGAGGAAGAGGCCGAGCAAGCAGACAAGACTCTTCGTGAGACAAATGAGAAGTAAGCAACATACCCCTTGATCTGCCCGGTGAGGAGCAGTAAACTAATTGTCATTCCTTCTAGGCTACGCCAAACTGACGTAAAAGCCGGTCACTTTGAACGCAAGGTACAAGCCCTCGAGAACGAGCGAGACCAGTGGGAGACCAAGTACGAGGAGATGGCCAAGAAGCACGCAGCCCTCCAGAAGGACCTGGACGACCTCCAGCAAGAGATCGGCAATATCTAAATACCCACCCCAACACACCCGATTCGCACCTAGAGAATGGCGTGGGAAGAGAAGACGAGATAGGACGAAGACCGTTAAAGGCGAGATGTGTGGCGATAGGTTTCATTTCCCGGAGACCTGTTATGTCGACGTGCCTAGACGGATAGCTATGTAGCGGCTCGAATAGCTCACGCTGTCGAGCGTTGTTGGAAGAGATCGTGCTGAGGGATTATAGAAAGGCAGACAGACAGATAATGTAAGGACGAGCCTTCTTATTCATCGGGCAGCATCACCTATGCTATTCGCGCACACAACATCACCATGTATAAAGCACTCCTGCAGAAGGGCAGCTCAGAAACGATTTTGGTCAAATATTCAGTCCCTAGGCCTCCTTTTGTTCCTAGCTTTCTGCTTGATATTTGTAATCTTCCTCTCCAGCTTGTTCTCGTATCTGAATTTCTGTTTTTTCTTCTTGGTCGCATGCCGGTCCCTGCCATGTCTGTTATCTGGTTGTGCCTCCTGGGTACTCTGGTCCACGTCTTCCGCTTCAGCCTCTGAGTCTTCTTCGTCGGGTCGTGAGCTAGTCAGACCGTCCTTTGACACATTAACAGACTCTACGGTTACCGTTGTAAACCGATCCTCGTCGATGTATTCCTCTTCGTGATCTATCAGGTCCTCCTGTAAAGGCTTGTCTTGGAATCCGCCCCATTCCTCTGCCGTGCCATGATCAGACGGCCCACCCTCTTCATCGTCTATGTCTATGTATCCAGCCTCGGCCGCTTGTTTCAAGGCATTGTTGACGTTTTGGACATGCTCATCGATTTCTCGTTGCCGCTCCTCGCGTATCTGTTTTACGTTTAGGCCGTCTCATTAGCATTATAAAACTAGGTAGCCCAAGTCCAAATGGAACTCAAACTCAGTCGTACCTGTTTCCTAGCCTCAATCTTTTCCTGCCTTGCCCGTTCGGCGGCTTGCTCCTGGGCGTGCTTGGCCCGCTGTAGCTTGCGCTTGTGGAAGCCTGTCAGATACTCGGCGCGCGCATCGTCGTCGAATTTTATCTCTTCAATTGTATGCTGTCTCTTGCGTTTCTTGGACGGTGGTGCCAGGAGCTTCTTGGGCCGCGGACGGGCGAACATGACTTTGTAGGGTTGTATATAATCTTCACAATTTTCGTGTAGATTCGAGATTGGGTGGGAAATAGGTATGTAGAACGCCAATGATACCTCTGAGCCGTGATGGGTTTGGAGAAATTCAATATGCTGTACTAGAAGGGATATACCTACAGCTACGGGCACTGATAAGGCAAGATAAAAAAGTTCAGCGCAATAATTCACCTCTAGGCGGCCTAGACCCCGCGTAGGCCAGTAAGATTAGGGGCGGCAGCAAGGTGCAAGCGCCACGGACATGGGTTTGTGCTTAGCGGGCCTTGCCTGTTTTGGCCGCTGAGGCTGAACGACGTACTACGTAGCTTAGCGTATTCATCACTGCTGCTGTTGCATTGCTTAAGAGGTAAGTAGACTCCAACTATTGTCCCAGCGAATAGCGAACGTACGTCTGGGGGGACATTCATCACAACAAATAAACGCCGCAATTCTCAATCAAAGCGATCGACGAGCAGCGAACGAACGAGTAAGCGAACAAACGAACACGATGCGTCTGTCGGTAGCCGCGGCCATCGCAGGCTTCTGCGCATCGGCGCATGCCTTCTCGGACTCATCCCCCTTCATCCTGTTCTCGACAGTCAAGTACGCAACCATTATCGAAGCTGGGCAAAAGGCAAACATGCATAGCTAACAAGTGATGGTCCTTAGACTAGACAAGTCGATAAGCAAAGATCAGCTGCAATCCAGCTCCAAGGTGCTTGAAGCGACAAAGGAGGTGCTCGCATCGTGCCCGACCAACTCGTACATCCTCGTCTCGCAGCCGAACCTGAACGCAGCACACCTGAGCTCCAAAGACGCCGTACCCGATCTCAGCAACGCCCTCAGCCATGCTTCCACTAGCTACAGCGTCGCCGAGATCACAGGCGAGCTCGACTTATCGTCCATCGCTGCCTATATTCGGGAGACGTGTAAACTGCCGAGCTCTGCTGTCGAGGTGCTCGAGCTCTGGCCCGTGCCGTCCTCCGCTGTGGGGAGCACGGAAATGTTGAAGAAGAATGGTTAGATCTTGCGTCTTTCTTCCCTCCTCTGCTAAACCGATCTTCACGTCATGAGACACGTCGAATCGAGAACAAGGGGGATTATGGTTGTTAGTTAGCTGAATGCTGATTCGCGAGATGCTCTGTGTAGATTTCGAACTAGGAATACTCCTTGATACGTACGGCGCCTCCGTGGACAATTCTTACACTGTCATCTATACCGGCGGGCACCGGACGGAGAAGCCTCAGACATACATGGCCGAGTTCACCGATAGCGCCGCAGGTCACTCGGAGCTCAAGAGACAGCTTCACGATGTCAGGGGCATCAGGAGGCAAGAAAAGAACGATAAGAGGCCGCTATTTGAAAAGTACCAGTTCTTCACTCCTGGTAAGTCTAACCCACAGATCTTCTTATATCTCACGGTCAGGTAAAACGACCAGAAGCGCTCATGCACAAAATTCTATAGGTATCTTCATGAGCTTGATTGTTCTCATCATTCTAATGTCCATTCTGTACGCCGGCATCTCCGCCTTGTCTAGTCTTCAGGTCTCATATGGGGCCTTCGACAAGGATATGGGTCCCGCGGCTCAGAAGAAGCAGCAATAGAAAATATACTTGAGCTATCTAATACATACTTGGCGCCTCTTCTCTCTTCTTTGGGAGTTTGTGGCACCAGAAAGAGCCGGGTAGCATGATGCTTTACAAGACATCAATCAAACAAAGTGTACGAATTTTGTCGTCAGGAGTTTGGGGCCAATGGGATAGTGAGCCTAGAAGCTTGAAAGGGGTCACTCAGAATCATCATTATCATCATCACTTGAGTAAGAGAGGTTGTGTGTATAAGTAGGTACATATTTCAAGAGCTCAAATCAGCAATAATTTATGGGGTTTCTCATTTTCGACAATAATGACTGGCATATATATGTGCTTGGCGAAATGAACATAATTGCAGGTATGTGGATCATGGCTTCGATGTTAATTTGTATAAGGGGGGCTTGGTGAATCAAGGATTTCTCTGTGCGCGATGACTGCGTATATGGCAACTCAGTTTAATAAAGCTATATTGCCCGATCTATGCCTCTGCGCTCTTCCTCTGTAGCCGTTTTTCCCGCAGTTACGTCCTCGACTGAAGTACGGATCCCATAAGCATGAACACCCCATTCTAGCCACTACGGCCGACGCTCCAGCGAGTATTGCATTTTTTTCTTCTTCGAATCAATGCGCCTTTACAAGTGCAGAGAGACTACTATCCAGATGGAGGCAAAAGAGACTTTGTCTTCTCTCTCCTCGTTATACTCTTCCTTCCGCTCACAGGACGCTCGCTCATACTTCCCTCCTTCGTCTTTAATTTCTGCAAGGCGTGTCTTTTCACCCCCATTCCGTTGAGCAATCCCTTGCCAGCCATACGCGGCATAAAATAGGCCCCCAACTAGCTTTTTCACAATACGCCATGCTTCACCATGACTTGCCGCAAACTCCCATAAAATCAAACCAGGAAGATATTCCATTTCTTCCATCTATCTGAAATCAGACGAGATGACTTGGCAGCAAGAAGTTGGCGATCCCTTCTCGCACGGCATACTCGTGGCCGCAGACGGCGCACACGAGCTTGCCCTCGACCATCTGCGTCTCGAGCAGGAGGCCGTGCAGGTCCCGCAGCGTCTTGGCGTCGGACCGCAGGGCCTCGGGTGTGGGTGGTGTTGTGGGTAGGGCTGGGAAGCCGAGCTAGGTGTGATGTTGGTCAGTTTCTAAGTTTGCTGCTTCTTTTATGTTTATGGGTATGCGTTTGGCAAGATAGGAGGAGAGTGGAGCTATCTATATGAGGGAAATCTAAGAAGTAAGGAAACTTCAATTTTTTTCTTATATAGCGGTAGCAAAGGAAAGAGGGAGACGGTTGTAAATAGGTACCCTCTCCCTATCGACCAATAACTACCCCTCCAAGCGTAATTTTCACTGCGCCTTCTCACAAGCAACGATGAAATCTAGAATAAGTCTCATGAATGATATATGTCACATACCTCAGTAGCAGTAGTAGATAGTGCAGCCCAATCTATGCGGGGAAGCAGGTTGACGAGGAAGTCCTCGTTGAGCTCGATGTCGTCCTGCACGAGCTCGGCGTCTTTGGGATGTAGCGGGTACGAGTCGGACTGAGTCTTGCACGTCTTGACGGCGCACGTCAGAAAATTGAGGCTAAGAACCTTCATTTCTTCTTTCCCTTTGGTCTTTTACTGCTACGCTTTCTGGTTGTTGTTATTTAAAAGTAGGAGGGCAGTGTAAGTACGCTTTTGCGGTTGTTGTTTGACTCTAAGTTGGGGACGAGTAGAAAGTGGGATGGATGTCAAAATTTTGGTGGATCTTTTGGATTGCTTCGAAAAATTCCCAAGTTTAAAAACCCAGTTAGCCAGCTACCTAGGTGTATATAGTAACACCATGCGATTGAACAAATTTGAGCGCAAACATAGCCACAACCTTATCGTATGAATAATACACAGTTTGTACAGCATCGTACATCTACTTTCCCGGTTTACTGCATATATTGCACATTCAACTACGCCATCGTCTTCTCAAATCCCACATCAGCGCGCTCATCTCGGCGCTGGGTCCAGCGAACGTATGCTCCAATGGCGACAATCACGACGAAGAAAAGGAAGGCCTTCTGAATAACGGACCATCCTTCCGAGGATGGAGCATCTGCCTCCTTGAAGGGATTTCCCTTGGTAGGAGTTTCCTTGGTTTCCGTAGTTTCCTCCTCGCCTACGACGCCTGCGGCCCATTGAGACGTTCCCGTGAGTCCTGGAAGAATGAGTAGACTACGTATCAGCAAAATGCACCACAACTAAGGACGAGTATAAGGAGCGGATGAGTCCAATGATGTTTTTTTTCCTTGTCCATTTTTTTTTACGAGCCAGCGAGAGGAATGGGAAGAAGGTACATCTGGGTATGTGCAAGTATGTGCAAATATGTGTCTATAGCTCCACGTGAATACCTTCAGGGGGGACCTCCAACTCGCCACTGTCTACGATCTTGACCGTCAGCTCGGGCTTATCGCCAGGCTTGGTCTTGACGTTTTCAATCTTGGTCACGATATCCATGCCCTCCAGCACCTCGCCGAAAACGACGTGTCGGCCATCGAGCCAGCTGTATTAGTGTATGTTAGTCTGCTGATTTCATATTTTCATATTCATTCGACAGGTTATAGGGGACCTTACGAGGTGATGACGGTGGTAATGAAGAACTGGGAGCCGTTGGTGTCCTTGCCGGCATTGGCCATGGACAGCAGACCAGGCTTGGAGTGCTTTAGCTTGAAGTTCTCGTCCTTGAAGCGGTCACCGTAGACTGTTCATCGCAGAAGGGTTAGTAAGCCATCATTGAGCGGGGTCGTATCTGAAACAATTGAGACTTACTGGACTTGCCACCGGTGCCGTCACCCTTGGTGAAGTCACCGCCCTGGATCATGAACTGCTTGATAACACGGTGGAAGGTCGAGTCCTTGTAGCCGTAGCCCTTCTCACCAGTAGCAAGGGCGCGGAAGTTCTCGGTGGTCTCGGGCACGGTCTTGCCGTAGAGACCCATGACGATGCGGCCTAGCTGCTCGTCGCCATGCTGGATGTCGAAGTAGACCTTATGGGTGATCTTGGGACCCTTGCTGGCCTCGGCGGTCTGTGACAGCAGCAGAGCGCTGAAGCCCAGCAGCAGCAGTGCGCTGACGAGAAACCGACGTACGTTAAACATGGTCGGCACTCTCTATTGATCAATGGATCAAAGAAAATGAACTTTTGAGGGAAATTCCTAATTGCTTTCGAACAGAAGGAATTGGTCCACCTGTTCGTATGAAAAGGAAGAAGGGAAAATGGAGGCGGTACAAATAGTCGGGACAGCGAAAAGGACACAATACCTCAGGTAGCTCCACGCTGGAGAGCTTGCGACAGACCCCTGAAAGGCTCCTATTTAGGTGACACTTTGATGATGCGGGGTGCCGGCCCTCCACTGTATTGCTCCGCTACGCAGTGGATCTTTCTATCAGCATACGTAAATCAGGCTGATAAGAGACTTGGCCCGAGCGTCCAAATCCGAACATCGCCGGGCAGCTTCCGAAATTGTGTCGGATTGGCGTCCGCGATTTTATTGAAAGACTTCAAGCGTGACGGCCGAAGCTAGGCGATTCGGTGTTTGACCGCAACACAATTCACAATGGTAAGCCTCATTCTGTATTCTATATAACTATCCTGGCTAAACTGTGACAGGTGGCGATATTAGGAGCAAACTTCCATGAGAGGAAGTTGGTGAAGGTATGCCCGTATTCCTTCCTTAAAGCCCTTCTCTATTCTGCATGCATTCCTCCGATCGACCAATTTCATGAGCCGTGCCGAAACGAGACCATGTGACACTGGAGGCGTACTGACCAATGCGCATAGAAAGCTCTCGAGAGCTTCTATGGCCTTGGACCCCAGGCCTCGGCGCGCATCATGGCAAAGTACACAATCCATCCACAGGCGCGGCTGGGGACGATACCCGCAAAGACGGTGACAGCCCTGACGGCCGAGTTGTCCAACATGACGATCGAGAACGACGCGCGCCGCCTCGTCCAGGAGAACATCAAGCGTCTAAGAGACATGGGTACATACCGAGGCCGTCGTCATGCCATGGGTCTTCCCGTCCGTGGACAACGTACCCGCACCCAGATCGAGACAGCCAAGAAGCTCAATACTCTGGAGCGTGGTGGCAGTGGGTCGAGGTACTAATAAAGAAAGGGGGTTGAAGGTAGGGAGAGGATGAAAATCGGAAAATGAAGAGGAAGCGACGCGGACTGTTCGAGGCAACTAGACAAAGTTCCAAGCGGCTTCAATCGATCGAAGCTATGCTATCTTCGAAGATAAAGGAGAGAAATCATTGGGCCTGGCGTTACTAGAGGGTTACGGCACAAATCACTATAGCCCTCCATTTATTTACGATGTAGGGTTTGTATTACCGCAAATATAAGGGTCATATTTCCCTTATACAATACGAACGAAATTCACGTCTTCAGTATTGCTCACGATTTTACAGAAATTAGTATACTATAGACTAGACTATGGTTACTCTACGTCTTATTTATGTTCCATCTGCTTTCGCTAGATATTGTGTTCTCTAGATGGATTCGCATATATAAGATATACATGCACGCGCCGCACTAAGAAATATGATACTTATATACTCCCAAGAGACTTTTGAGGGATGGGAGAAAAGCGAACATGTCAACTAGCTAGAGTTCCTTTTTAATAGTAACAATGAGGCGTGCTATGTAATTACGGACAAATTGCCCGGGTTGTCGTAGACAATCCTAAGTAAGAGCTTAGTAGACAACCCTCTTCATTGCTCACTATATATATGCTACTAGATTTCTGAATTACCAATTGCTAGCTCAGTACAAGACTCACGTCATCAACCCCCCTTCCCCTTAGAAATCAGCCATCAACATCTCCGCCTCAAAGAGATTCGACAAATCATCTTCCATAATCGGCTCACCCCGGGCTTGCATCTTAGCAGCAACCTTTTCGACGTCAGCCCAAACGCGGAGAACATTACCACCAACAACTTTGGCAGCATCAGCATCCGATACCCCACGGCGCAGCAGTTCTGCGACGAGGTCAGGGTACTTAGAGACATCATCAAGACCCTCAGGCGTCTTCTGGATGCCGTCGAAGTCGCTGCCGAACCCCACGTGGTCATATCCGATCAAGTCTCCGATGTATGTGATGTGCTTGGCGACTTGGGCCAAGGTGCTGTTGGCTGGATACAAGTCTGGGACACCATTTGGATTGTTGTTATCTACGCAGCTGATAAAATCGGGTGAGAAGTTAACTGTTAACATTAGCGCCTGGCAGGCTTGGGTGAAGTGAGAGGTCGTTGCGTTTGTCCTGTAGATAGAAGTATAAGAAATGAACCAGAATAAACTTACCCATGACGACCGAGTTCCGCTTCTTCACGAGCTGAAGAACATGGTCCGGGACGTTACGAGGATGCGGGCACACAGCATACGCAGAGCTATGGCTGAAGATCACAGGCGCCTTGCTACCAGCCCATTCCTCCTCCTCGCGTCCGCCGAGCACATCCACCATCGTGTCGACGCTGACATGTGATAGGTCGACGATCATGCCGATGCGGTTCATCTCGTTGATGAGCTGTCTGCCTTTGAGGGACACGCCGCCCCAGTACGGCGGCGCCTTGTGGAACGGGTTCTCCCAGAGTGCGGCGTCCGCGTAGATGTTGCCGCAGTTGTGCGTCAGGGTCGCGTAGCGGACGCCCAGCGCGTAGAAGCGGCGTAGGTTGGCGGGCGAGTTGCCGATCTGGTGCAGGCCCTCGATGCCGAGCGGCGAGATCAGCTTGCCCTTTTTGAAGGCCGCCTTGGCCGACGAGCTGTCCACGATACCCGAGAAGGTATCGGGATACGCGGCTTGCAGCCGTGTCATCAGGTCGATCTGTTGCAGCGTGAATTGGACACCTTATCTTTTCATTAGCCGGGGTTTCTACTAATAGCGAGATAGGAGGACATACTGGCAAGGTAGTTTTCAGTCGAGTAGTCTGAGCCGTTTGCTGGGCAAGGCGTAAAGACACTCCAGAAGGCACCGCCGTTCTGTCCTTCCCTTAATCGGGGAAGGTCTACGTGCTGGACCATACCTCCTTTTGTGAAGGGCTCGGTGAAGTTCTTGTTATAGATGTGGTTGTTGTACATGACACGGATCATGATAGCCAGATCATTGTGTCCGTCTGTCACCATAGTTAGCAGGCAAGTCATTGATCGTCACAGGTCGTCATTCCATCAACAATTCACGAACCTATTAATGGTGTCTCTGATAGAATGTTATGAACCCTGTCCTCGATGGACATCGGGCGAAGCCGATTATAGCCATGAGCAAGTGGGTGATAGCACGGCGACCTTGGGTGAAATAATGACCCAAGGATTGTCAAGATGAAGGCTGAGGCTATCAATACCTTGGCGATCGACGCCCGAGGGCGAGGCTGCCTCGTAGTATCATCGTCGAGAATCCCCTTCTCGGACATGTCGGTCATTGGCCCAATCTCTCTTATTAAGAAAGCACTATTCTTGGTATAATCAAGCTTAATCAAGCTTTTGTGTTCTGTCGGCAAGGTACTGGCTCCCGCCAAAGCTAAAAAACGAGCCGACCCAGACTCCCGGTGATTGGAGAGCCAGGTTCCTGAATACTAAAACTAAGGGTGATATAGTACTAAGTAGATCGAGATGTTCACTAAATCAATCAAAACACACGTTCAGCGAAGCTATCAACTCTCTGATATGTAAGCAGCTATCGGTTATCTATCGTAAGTACAGACAAATGGCAGATAGCTCCACCACGGCCCCCTGAATTAGGTGGCGCAATCCTGGGGATTTCGGCAACCGAAAAGTGAATCAATGAAATATACCAACAAAACCCTCTCCGTCTTGTAAGAAAGAAACAAACTGAGACCGAGAAGCTACAAGATGGTCACCAAAATCCCTAATAACAGATTTTCGTTATGACCGACCCTTCGTATAGCGTTGGTTCGCATTAGCTAAGTAGCCTGCGATCGGACAAGAAGTTGAGTCGAATGAAGACTGAACTACCTCGAACCCAAATACTTGGATCTACTTACTGCCTTGACAGACGACTCGAACAACAAGACTATATTCCTGTATGAACCGGCTCGTGTAAATGGGTTAGCGGTGATTTTTAATCGACGTACGCAATACCTACCAGGTGAATTTTGACACGCGCGGCACCAGCAACAAACGAAATGTGGACACGACCAAGGGTACCCAGGCGAGCCAGGTAGAAACGGCGGCGCCAAGTGGGATTGGGTCCCCGTTTATGAGGCCTCATCGTATTCTTTATATAGAAGGTGATGCAAGTGCTCATATCCAAACACGAGCTATGTGTTGTAGAGCGCAATACCTACTACTGGTATTAGCAGAGGTTACCTATTATGAGACGAGACTGCTCAGGGACGTAGGTACATGATTCAATACAGGCTTTGGTCAGGTAAGACCTACCTCATTAGGTCAGGGGAATGCGCTGAGGTGCATTGCTTATACTTTATATGTAGGTACACCTGCAGTCTACAGCAGGTACGCAGTTACGTGTAGGGGAGCCTATAGCGCCGCTCAGCCTCTTCATACAGCACTAAAAGTGACACCCTTCTGCGGCTGGTGCGCCTTTACGTGGCCCCTATAGCGTCATCTGTCCAATGAGTTTGCATCTTGACAGCGTCCCACAGTCGGCCTGTCCAGGCTGGGGATCCTGGAATCCTGGACGGGATTCTGGGGGGCCAGTCAGGGCCAAGAAAGACCTGGATAGTAACCTGGAGAAAGTTGAAACACGCCAGGAAATGTTGATTTTCTCCCACGCATTTGTCTACCTTAAACTAAATTAAATCAGTGTCTAACCTGTAGTTACGCACAACCGTCCTTGTTCTTTTCTTTGTTCCTTCTCTGGCCACAAGCCAGCATCCTTCTACTCCTGTTCTCCAGCTGGTACCTATCTACCTTGGGGCATGCATCATTTATTGGGTACCTGGCATCAGACGACCACCACCTACGACGAGAGAGAGATCAGCAGCGGCAGTGTTTCGCCGCCGACACCGACATAGACGGTCTACGTGCGCAGTCGCAAACCATCGCTCCTTCGCCTGACTGCCTACAACATCCCAACGTTTCCATCTTTGTCCGCTGAGCTACGTCTCGATACTAGCTTGCCAAATAGACAAGTTGGTCGTAGGCGATCCACAGTCTCTCGCAAGCCCCAGCCAGCACCAACGCCTAGTTAACCCGTGAAAGAACAATCGCCCGCTACCATCTTGCGCCGTTGCGATGCCGGGCTTCGCAGACTCCTTCTGGACGCCCGACTATGCTGCAGGTGAGATAATACAGCCGACTCTCCAGTCCTTCGGTTTCTTGCGATTACGTAGCTAACCTGATTCATTGCAAAAGGACTGGGTGTACTGTTCACCAAGCTCCAGCAGGGCGTCCAGGAAAACAGACAGATCTTGACAATAGCTCGCATGAGAGCCGAGGCCGAAGAACTCTATGGTCAACGTCTCGGAGATATCGCCCCAGCAGCCGACAAGATCGCTGGTGGCTTCTCGCGCGATGACGGCGCGAGTGTGAGAAAGGTACGAACCCTATCCTGTCTTAGACCGACGAATGAGTACAAGCGCTTACCTGCATTCGCCCCTCCTAGGCGTACGAAGGTGTGCGGACTGAGATGGAAGATGCGTCGCGAAATCACCGAAAAATCGCCCAAAGCATTAGGGATCTGGTCGTCAACCCCTTTGCGCGCTGGTGTGATGCGCACGAATCCCGTATACAGGACTCCCAAGACGAGCTTCAGGCTCGTATTAAGGCCCATGATCGGCAGGTCGAGATCGTGAAGAAACTTCGAAGCGCTTACTTTAATAAATGCCGGTTAGCAGAAGACATTGAAGAGGAGAACAAATTGGCTTTTCAAGACCCCGAAACGAGCCCCAAGGTCAACAAGAATATTCCTGAGATCAAGGTATCCACACAGAAGGAAGAGCCGGAAGATGAAGTCTACGAGATTGGAGACGAGACATACGAGCCTGAACAAATCAAGAAGATCTTGTCGCACATGATGAACACCATCAAGATGGGGGAAACCAAGGTCCCGATTCTAGGTACCTACCAGAACACGTCATGTGGCTCTGATATTGTCGAATATCTGCAGAGGCACATGGGAACGACCAGCGTCAGCTATTCCGAGCGGATCGGCCAGGACCTTGTCTCGAGCGGCTTTCTTCGCTTGGTTGGCAATGTCGGGAACAACTTCGCGAACAGCTCCAAGCTCTTCTACCAATGGCGCCCTAAGGCTTTCCAAATGACCGGTCTACCAGAGAAGAAAGGCCCGGTTGCACGGACGTTCTCGATGCCTTCTTCGGACAGTGGCTCCGACTCCCCCGTTGTTGGTGCAGTGAGCGAATACCTTTCTGGTTGGAACGTGCTTAACAACCAGCACCCCAACGAGACGCCACCAGAACGTATGCGTCGTGAAGCACGAGAGACGGATGAGAAGTACAAGGTTGGCGTTAAGAAGCTGGATGAGTTGCGGTGCGACTTGGAGGAAGCCATCTTCATTCACCTTAGATTCCTCGAGCGCTGCGAACTCGACAGACTAAAGGCTATCAAGACAGTCGTTCTCGATTTCTCGGGCACTATTGGCAATGTCATCCCTAGTCTTCAGTCGA
This sequence comes from Xylaria flabelliformis, assembly GCA_007182795.1. NCBI lineage: Eukaryota > Fungi > Ascomycota > Sordariomycetes > Xylariales > Xylariaceae > Xylaria > Xylaria flabelliformis. The sequence goes on from VFLP01000016.1 coordinate 246,906, forward strand.
CGGTTGATCATATGATTCTCTATCAGGAAACTATCCAACCGAGCGGCGATTTACGGTATCTCCTGGAGAACTACCGAACAGGGAGATTCGCGCCTAAGGTCGTGACGTATGAGAACTATTACAACAAGGTGGACGAACAGACATTCGGTGTAGACCTAGAGGCTCGGGCAAGAGCTGACAAGAAGCGTGTGCCTATTATAGTCACAACCCTCCTCACTTACCTAGACCATCATTACCCTGATCTGGAAGGCGACGAAGCCAGGCGCGGAATATGGCTTGCAGATGTGCAACTGCCTCAAGTCCACAAGCTACGAGCAAAGATAAATAACGGAAAGCCTTTTACGGCAGAGGTTTTGGCCGAGTTCGATATTCCTACTGTCGCCCATTTGTTAAAACTTTATCTGCTTGAACTGCCCGGTGAGTTTGAACAACTATCGTGGTATTTGATTCTTGACTGACATAATACAGATTCTCTTGTGTCCTCTCATGTTTACGAAATTATCAGAAATATCTACAATACATCCACAACCGACAATTCGGACGACGCGCGGGTCGCCGTACTACAGCAAACCCTTTCGCAGTTACGGCTAACGAATATTGCCACGCTTGATGCTTGTATGAATCATTTTACGAGATTGATAGATCTGACTTCAGCCGACGAGGACTATGTCCAAAACTTGGCGACATCACTTGCACCTTGCATTTTGAGACCACGCGTAGATACGTCGTTGACGATGGAGGAGAAGCACGCCTGCCGACTCATCCGCGATTTGTTCGCCCACAAGGACGCCGTATTCGGCGAGCTGAAACGCATGTCAAGCCTTTCACACTCGAGTTCCGTGAACAATAATCGCCCTCGTGCCATAAGCACAGACGAGAGCAATAGAAGAGCTCACATGGAGGAGCGACAACGCGCCCTACTAGAAAAAGCCGAGAAAGCCGGGTCTCGTAGCCGCGCCACGAGCCCAGCACCGGGTCCCCGTGGTAGTCACAGGCGTGATCGTAGTACCGGTGGCCCTGAGACACGCTTCCCAATTGCGAGCCCAACTTCAGGAAACGAGCGTCATCGCAGTAGCCTCGGTTTGACTACGCTTAAGAGGTCGAGCCTCGAGGTGCCTGACGGACCCAACCAAGCGCCAGCAGAAGTCAATGGTGGCATTAATGGGGACTCTCCGAAGCACGACGAGGGAATTGTATCCAAGCGAGACAGCTTGGGACGCAGTGGTGCACGGTTCGCGGGAGGGCGGCGGGTCACTCTCACGCAGGGAAGCACGCCCTCTACGCCGAAGGCCACTGCTGCTGATGCCAGGACGGGCAGCGAGACGCCAACGCAAGATCGGGGCGTCACGCTCGTGGACGCGCCAATGAACGACTAGTAAACGGTTTGTTGCGTGATGTCTCTTCCCCGTTTACGAATACCAGCGGGAAGAAATAATCTTGGTCGATTTTGTCCACATACCTATATTTTCTTCGCATTAATTGTTATTGATAATGCGAGCTTTTGAGAGAATGATTCGATGGCCTTGGTCAGACAGATATCCATTTTTTTTTAACTTTCTTATAACGTGGCGTCGAAAAAAAGGAAGGGCGGAAAAGTAGAGAAGTTTAGACCCTTTTCTGCTGCTGGTGGCAATGAGTTTGGCTTCTCTTGGAACTCACTTTTTGCTTTTTTCTTTCTCCACGGTGTTCGAGAAAGAAGGGGCACAATGCAAAGCGAGCGGATTGTGTTTGAGTCCGTTACAACCTTATCTATGTACCAACCAAACCGAGCCTGTACGCAGTGTGTGTGCGTGTGTGTATGTATGCATAGGACGTTATTACGAGGCAATGGAGAACGCTTTTTTACTTTGTGTTTTTTTCATCTGATTTCGGCTATCCTTCTGAATATGGATTATTACTATTATTTTAACATCCAAACACCTTCATACCTTCGCACCTTTTACATTGGTCCCCAGTTACTATGTGCCCGCTTGGCTTTCGAATTATAGATGCTTGTTCACGAATATTTTGCAAGCTGAAAAGTACAGGTTCTTTCAGCATCATGAAAGTTTTAGGTTAGGGTAAGCAGTCAACGTGTGTCGATTGTAATGAGTTATTTATTTACGGATGTACTTTTCACCACCCACTAGGATCTACTGAAGAATAAATACTAGGTTAAGTGAGTTATGGTATGTAAGTAAGGTAAGGCAATCACACACCATCTATTCGATCTCAACTGGTGGTTTCGCCTTTTTCTTCTTTGGTTTGACGACGCTTTGCTCCGCTGCCGCGGGTACGTCGTCTCCCGCACCCTCATCGATAACCGCAACATTCTTCTTTTTCTTCTTCTTGACCACCTTAGTCCCCTCCTCCACACCACCTTCTCCGCCATTTTCTTCAGCCGCAGTGGTAGTAGATTTCTTTTTCGTCTTACCGGCCGTCTTCTTTTTCTTCTTGACCACCGTGCCGGCAGCGTCGACTCCCTGAGCGACCTGGATGCGTTCGTTGGCACGCTGCATCTCGAGCCGCAGGCGCTCGACTTCTTTCATAGCCTGCGCCATCTCGGCCTCCTCGCGCCGCTGGGCCTCGGGGTCGTAGGCGTCGTTGTCTGCGCCGCCTTCGAGGTTTAGGCTTCCGATATTGGTCGAGTCGACGCCCAGAACAGATTGTTTGAGTCGCCTAGCGCGCGCTGCTTTTGAAGCGAGCGACCCCGAGTCGTTCTCGGAGTCGTTTTTGGGTGTGCTCTGACCACTACTACCAAGATTCTCATCCGCAGCGATGACAATTCTCTGACGCGGTTTCGGCCTGGAAGGCTTCGATAGCTTTGTGGGGGCGTGACTAACGCCAGCACTGAGTTTATCGAGGTCGAGCTCCATGATAGGGATCGAATCGACATCCAAGTCGGGACCATTGGAGTTTTGAAGAATGTTATGTATGGGCGTCGATGATCTCTGTGCTAAATTGGTCTCTTGGATGTAGAATGGATCGTCCCGATTCTTCTCCAATCGGTCTAACTTCCGCCTGGCTACTATGTCTGCGTCGAGATACGACTCCTCGGTTGGCTGTTGATAAGAGCCTACTGTTTCGTGGCGTTCATCCTCTAGGCGCGCAATCGCGGGTTCCGAGGCAATACTAGTAGCAGGGGGACGTTGATAGTAGTAGGTGTCAAATTCGTCAACCTCGTCGGCTGGAATCGACATAGACTCAGCAGACGCCAACAAGAAATTAAGATTCGGGTTGATGGGTTCGTCGAGATCCAACCCTTCGGGAAGTGGTACATTCTTCTGCGCGCTGGTGGCAACTGATTTTAATTCCCAACCAATAAATAAAGATGGGATTGCTTGTGTGAGCAACAGCGGAGTATCCTGGTGGACCAGCTCGGTGGACGCCTCTTGTGCAGATGCAGCCTCTACGGTTAATTTGAGCAGCTCGGTGAATTCCACTGAACGCTCTTGGACTTCTAGGTTTGGATGAAGAGTCAATGCCTCAAAAGTATGGACAATGCGCGCCATTAAGAGCAATATCTTGGATTTGTGCTCAGCACTCCACCGCATCAGGTGGTCCCCAGCTGTTAATGAGAAGACCTTCATGGCGGCCTGAAGACTGGCAGCCAGCGGTTCTGGGGAGGCTATTCTTGGGATCAATTGGAGCAATAACCCCAGCGTGTCTTCTGGAGCTTCAAGTTCCGCAGCGTATTCTCCGATAATCCAAGCGACGGGCCCCAATACCCCTGAATTGAGAGAATGGCCTATGGGCGTATCGTTTTTGAGTTGGGTAGAGATAATTTCAGCAGCTTGTAGACAGGCAGGGCGCACAGCTTGGACCTTGACGGCTACATTTCTTAACTCATCACCGATGTGTTCAGATATGTCACCAAAGTTGGTCCTTCCAATGGCCAAAGGAGCTTCCATATCGTCCGTCTTCCTTGGTGCAGGAGCGATGCGTACAAGCTGCGTTAGTATATCTATATACCACTCGAAATCATTGAGATGATTGTAATTGTTTTGGGAGCACATATTCAGAATCCTATTAATCACATCAACCCTATAGTCATCCGGGAGGGGTGGCATTTGTTCGGTTGCTTTTTGCGTCGGATTTATCGTCCTTTCCAGATCATCGTCATCTGATTCTCCGGGGTTGGAGTTCGACGTGTTGGCCCCATTTTTGCGATCTATAGTTAATGATAGTTTAAGCTGTCTCATAAGACGACTGACTATGGAAACCAGATTGTCATTGCTGACCATGCCCTGGACCAAGTCTAGCGCTTTTATGCGAATAGATATGTCGGCACTGTCGATACATTCGAGAATGACGTCTTCTTGTTGTGCAACTAGCCAAGGGTGCGTATCAACGATCTTATTGAAAGCGAGAAGCGCTACATATTTCACTGTACGTTATCACATAAGTAAACGCACACTCCTTTAGTTTTGGACTTTTCGACAACTCACAGTTGGGATCTCCGTCTACCATGATCATACTCCGCAACTTGTCAACGCACAGGGAGGCAATCTCTTCCTTCCCCGATGTATCGTCTCCACTGCCCAAGATGCCACCTTGTATAATCCCGTTGATGCATTCATACAACAGAGACATAGCAGGCGTGGTCTGGATGATCTCAGTCAAGGGCGGCAACAGTTTCCGAACGAGCCGGGGTTCGAGTGGTGTGAGAGTAGCAAACTTCCAATGTGTTAGTTAGGGATTAAGCCAACCAAGCAAGAGCATCAAGACATTTCATACCAACTTGATTAATTTTATCGCCAGCCAGTTGTTACCACTATCAACGAGCAGTTCGAAAAGTCTAGGGGCCAGAGAGAGAAAATCGTGGGGCCTGCGCCATCCCAGCTCGCAAATCACATTCACGATCGCAGCGGTGACGCTGGAATCTTCGGACCTGTCCATCAACCTCTCTTTGATCTTGGGCCACGCAGCACGAAGCGTCTCGGGATATACCAAGGCCAGTCTATAGAGAGTAACAATTGTTTTCTTTCTGATGGCAGGACTTGAGTGACTCAGACGAGGCAAGATATCTGAGAGAACGGAGAGCGCGAGAGACGGCGTGATGACGTGAGGGAGAGTTACGATGGGGAGCGCGATGGTGGTCGTCGATGTTGCCGTCAAATCCTGCACACCTCGTCAGGGATACGACACGCTAAGGGGTCAACGGAGGGACGGAGGGAGGTTGACCTTCTTGAGGAGGTTTGTGGCCAACATCAAAACCTCGGTATCTGGGCGAAAGCTCTGGATTGCGCCGAGATAGCCAACGCGCTTCTGGTGGTACTTGGGGGAGGCCATGACCTCGAGGACGTTGAAGGATGCCCATGACATGTCATGGCCGAACATTTCCAGATATATCAGCTTCAGGAGGGCAGTGGCCTTCAGGTCTGTGGTACACGATCAGCATCCGCCAGTAGAGGCTCGTGGTTAATTCGATAAGAGGCTGCTGACCCAGGTCCTGGCTGCGGATCTCGGAGCGACATTCCCTCAGACAGTTTTGGATGTACTCCTTCTCATTGCCTTTGTGGCTTCTCAAGCCTCTGATGAGGTCGTAGAGGGACTTTTCAAACCTAGCGTCCCGGTCAGCAATCGCTCTGGCTCTGCGAGAAGTGGTCGGCATGGCAAGCGAACGCACATGATGGGCGCCGGCCGCACATCGGCGGTGCGAGCTCGTCTGCGTGCCTAGGCGAGGAAGGACGGGGTTTGTACGTCCGGAGAGCTAGGTAAATATGTTAGGGAAAAGCATCGTCGCGACAGACCGAAGGAGTCGTTGTAGAGCGGGTCATGCGACGGCAGAGCTGTAGGTAGCTTCAATATGGAGGTGTGCTCGCGGAACAAGCGATTGCGAATGTTCACGAGACAAGCCAGACCCCACGTAAGTAGGTATGTACAGTTTGTGGAGGGAGGGGTGGGCTGTCAGTTGTAGGTGCCTTTTAGCGGTGGTCTACTGTAGCTGACAGGTAGGTAACTACATGTAGGTACTAAGTACTTATTGAGTATCCACCTTGTATAGGGTAGGCTGTACCTGAGGTACGCTACCTTATCCCAGAGAAGCACGTATCGTACAGTAAGGCATCATATCAACACCTAATTAACCTGAGAAGACATCTCACTGGACCATTCGATCTCTCATATAGAATAGTCGTCCAGCACACCAGAAAACCCTAGAGTGGAATCAATTCATAGGGAAATCTCGTCTCTGGTATCAACATTGTGTCGATATCCATACTCTGAATTTAGGGCAATTGATGTGACCGACAGACAAATTCACCATCATCCATCATCATGGCTTCCTCACTCCTCCATCCGCCTGGCCACCTCCCTCCGGCCACAGCTCTGCGCCTTTCGCAGCAAGCTCCCAGCATCCTGGAGAACTCTCCAGGTGCCATATCAACCTCTCTACTTCAGTCTATGCTCTCAACTTCCGAGACACAGGAGTTGTGGACTAAATATGAGAACCTTCTGCTCTCATGTCTTCGGACAGGCGATGATACGTCTGCACACCAGTGCCTGGGCAGGCTCGTGAACAGATTTGGCGATGACAATGAGCGTGTTATGGCCCTAAAGGGCCTGCTCAAGGAGGCCACCGCGCCCGATGATGATGCCACCCTCGATGTAATCCTTCAAGAATATGAACAGATTCTACAGGTGAACCCTACAAACTTAGTAAGTATTACCTATGATGCGATGCTGGAACATCGGTACTGACACATCTCATCTAGCCCATAGTAAAGCGACGCGCTGCATTATTGCGAGCCATGGGCCGGACTACAGAGGCTGCGAATGCTCTGAACTCCCTGCTTGACATGTCTCCTACCGATGCAGAGGCTTGGGGTGAACTGGCCGACGTATATTTGGCTCAAGGCTTATACCCACAAGCTATTTTTGCCCAAGAAGAAGTGCTCGTCTTACAACCAAACGCATGGAATGTCCGTCATCTCTTGTCGTTAGATGGTCAGCGTCACGTTGCCGTGCTAATGTTGTGCCTCTAGATACATGCTCGCCTTGGTGAGATACTACTCATGGCAGCAAAAACATCCGACGCGCCCAAGCGAGTCACAGAAGCCTTAAAACGATTCTGTCGCAGCATTGAGTTATGTGATAATTACTTGCGAGGTTACTATGGCCTCAAATTGGTAGGCATCTCTGCTCTGGACATTATGATTAGCGGCCGTTAACTTCATATAAGGCTACTCGGCAATTGCTGAGCGAGGTAGCCCCGAAAGCTACTACAAAACAGACGGAAACAGAGGAATGGGATGTTCCATCGTCCATCACTGTGCAAAAGCTCGACGAACTGGCTACTGAGAAACTCGCGGAAATCATTCGCCGCTATTCAGCTGGTGAGAAGGACTGGCAAGGCTATAGCGAAGCCGAGATCGTAGCAGCACGAGAGCTTCTTAAAACACAAGACACGGCTACTGTTAGGTAATACGATCTTGAATTCGACAACTGATCGGATGGTCTAGGTCGAGAATCGGCTGGGCAAATTGTATTTGCTTGGGTGACGCTCCATATGTTGCTGCACCCAACGCTGACTCATATTTGGTTGGCCTCTCTGGTTGGGCCTACAGATAAGGCTACAGAATGCACGACAGCGCTGGCGTACGCAGCGAACCGGGTATGACCCCTTATTGGAACGTCTGCCCACGAATCCGAGAGAGCCCGGTGGGACGTTGGGCAGAAAGTTGTTCCAGATAGAGATTTGCTACGAGCAAGAACATCCAAATATCGGGTCCCATCGATCTACAATATATTCTCTCCGGGCACGTGGCTCCAGTGGTATTCTTTGGCTGTCTCGGATGGTTATAGTATCACAAGCAAAAACCACGATTTGGTGCACATTACGACGCATCGTATGTCCGTCTTCTCGTACCATAATACAACCATATGCATTTCGTCCTCTTCTTTATTTAACTGCTTAGTCATGGTGCCATGAATGTTCTACGGGCCGTTGATACAACGACAATAATTGCTGCTGCTGATACATAATTAAGATCCGTGTCCACCCTGATTGTCTGGGATAGACGGGTCTGGCCATGGTTAAGCAATGCATCCACCCGAAAATCTTGCTTGTATCACAACATGCCACATTGATGATCGACGAACACCACAGCCGTTATCCGTTTTAGTCGAGCGACATCGACCGAGGTGATGGGGCATTATGTCTTTGTTGGCAGCACATACTATCCATATACAGCCATCGTGTGGTTAGAAGCAGAGATGAGTGGGCTCTTGCCCACGGGATTGGTGCTATTGGGTTCGTGAAGCAGGCGGGATGTAGGGGCAAAATTGATGCGGTAAAGTATTTGTAGTAAATAATGGCCCGGGTCAGTGAGACGGTCTTGTCCTTGACAATGCTGTGACGTTTTTGCAAGGTTTCAGAGCATCCAAGCGATGTAATGTATGGTTCTTCAATAAATGTTTAGTCAAAAGTTGTGTTCTCGACAAATGTTGTACGACTTACTTACCCTACCCTACCTTACCTACATAAGTACGCCCTGCAGTGCACGATACCACCATGCCAGACATCCGAGATCGATCCGGGCATACTCGGTGCATGCGACACCTGAATGGCCCTTCACATGGTAGATTCTGAAGGCCCTTATGCTTGTACTTGGGGATTTTCTGATTCATTTGACAATAGGTAGAACATCGGACACGGGTTTATGCAAAGAAATACGAGTTGGAACTCCACCAGTGATATTACCGAGAGTGCTGCTTTCCTTGCCTTGCGGCTCGCAAAAGTAGCACGATTATGATAACTCCAACTAAAAAGATTGGAGAAACCCAATAGCGGAATTTTAAGGACGAGGCAAGCAGAGCGACGGGGTAAGGTGTCCAGAGTATACTACACTGACCAGGACAATGCGCATACCGACCATTGTAAGCTTGAGGGGATTTGTTTGATGTGTTTTTTTTTTTCGGTGTAAGTGCGCGCTCACCAAGAAAATTCCCCTGGTTGAGGCTCCCCCCTCTGTACTAAATTAAAATGACTTGAACGAATGATCAGGTCTCCCCTCTTTCTGAACTCGGGCTCGTCATTCGGTGGCGAACAACCTGCAGTATTCAGACAAGGGTCAAGCAAAAGATGCATCTGCCACAGCAAAGATCTCAGCATCAGCAGCATCAGCGAAGCGGTGTACTTATTGTGTAGGTAGGTTAGGTAGGAAGTTTTAGAGGTATCATGTTGTGTACCACCACCATCTCTCCTTTTGGTCTTTTCTCCTACCCACTTGTCTGAGTCCACGATCATTTATTTCGTTGTGATTCCTCTGAAGCACAGCCTCTGGAGCTAGCTCGACTAACTCTTATCTATCCCTGTGAACAACTCATGTAAATGCCCACTTCGTACTCATTTATCTCCCTCACGATCTTGTGCTTCGCCTCGCTCAAACTGAACGCGAAATCTTCCTTTTTCCAAGGTCAGACAAATCCCACGATTTCAAGATCGACTCTACACCACACAGCTGCACTTTCGGCTGGTGTGCTATTTCTTCCCTCTCCCGACAAGTCTATAATCCAGGGTCTACCCTAAAGGGTATTGCCGTCAATAACGCAACCCCCTCTCATCCTTGTACGTAACAGTTCCCTACCTAGTGAGGCGCTTTCACCTAATTTCCTGTCCATGCGGCAAGTTGGTACTCGTGTTTGTGGAATCAGGCGATTGCATCTTGGGTCGGTCTTTTGCACATGAGTTGCTAATAGACAGGGTGATCCTATCCATGTATGGAATGGGAACAACCCGCGGGAAAACCCTCAAGTGGCTTGTATGGTTGAGACCCCTCTTATTTTACTGCAAGTGTATAAGAGATAAGAGATGATGCATCTTGATCCTGATTGAGGACCTGACCTACTGTACCTACCTTACTCCATATATAGACGGGACCGGGTGTGGCTGCTGCTGCTGCTGCTGCTGCACCTTGGACGCCTGGAAGCACTAGTTTGGATGTAGGTTGGATGTTATGCCTTGGTTATGCCTTGGATGCCGTTCCCGGCCTCCGATTTGCTCAGCTTGGGAATCTCCTTTCCGTCGTCTTACCTACAGGATCCACCGCTCTTTTGCTTAGCTGCTTGCTGGCGCTGGCGTTGGCGCTGGTGCAGGTGGTGCAGGTGGTGCAGTTTGGTGCAGTTTGGTGCAGAGAGCGCGCGCACTGCTGCTGCTGCTGCTGCTGCTGCTTAATAAAGTAGTCTTTATTAGAAAGTACCCCCCTTCGCTGACAACCGGGCTCGTAGGCTCTGTGTTAGGTTGGTCGTCTAGTTAGCGTCCAGCGTCTAGGATTCTCGCTCGTGCTCGTGTATATCTACCGGACGGCCCCCTCTGACTCTTCGACCCGTCGCCGATTCCTTCGTGTCCCCGACACACCAGGGAAGAGAGGAGAGCGTGGTAGATCGAGTTTCGCGTTGCGCATCCGAGGCTACCTACCGTCACAGTCCCTCCTCTCCCAGCGGCTTTGACAGCCTCTTCGAGAAGGGGTCCTGCACACAGAACTTCTAATTTTCCGTCGCTTGCGCGACTTATATACTTATTCCCAGCCGCGAGCGAATTCAGAAGGTACATCATTGGTACTGACCGCCCCGACGAACCACACCAGAAAGATCAGCATAGGCTCGAGGACGGGTATCGGTTAGTTGCACACAATACTTGCATACAATCATACCCCTCCGCTGCCTATATACAAACCTGTCCACATACGGTACATACCTTACCTACCGGTCCAGTGCATTCCACTGCTTCCAGTTCAGGTCTAGTCCCATCTAGTCTTAGTCCAGGCCCAGTTCAGACTGCCTAGACTGCCCAAGGCTACAACAAGCCTGCCTGGCAGGTACACGCAGACTACCTACCTGGGCACTTACATACCGCCTATACCGGCTAGTTACCGCCTGAGCTACATACGGCACAACAGCCACTTGCACGGCCCATAGGTCACAGACCCCCCGCTCTCTCCCTACCTGAAGATTCTCAGGTTAGACAACTTGGACCGCCCGCTGCCCGCCTTCCCACCGACACTCCAGCAACCCAATCCAACCATTTTTCACGCCCAACTCAGTCACTTTCGTTCCGCTGAGCAAGGATCATCCACGTACTAAATCGACCACGGAACGAAAGAACGGCCTCAAACCTTGTTCTTAAAAGAGCTCCCATCCCATCCCTTGTTTCTTAGTCAACTGGCCCAGCATTTTTAGCTGAACCCCGACTATTTGCTACTATCATCTCGTCACCCCGCCGCCATTCCTGCCACTCATTCCCGCCATTCCTCTCTGGACCTCGAGTCTACACACCACCGGCACGTAGCAGCCATTAACGCTCCCTTTTGTGTCAATTCTCTTCCGAGGCACTACCGTCCTGGTCTGTAATTGATTTCTCCTGCAAAGGTTGCGGATTGGATTTTGGCCAACGCGGCTCAACAGAAGGGGGTATCGTATCGCCTGCATCGACACTTACATTCGTTAACGAGCCGCTCTCTTTGGCCGGCCCTTCGACATCTCTCACGAGCGAACGACATTTAGCTAAAATCTCTTACCTCCAATGTCGTAAGCTGCGACTCCCCCTTGGTTCCTTCACATATCTTCAGATACATTCGGAACACGGGATTAATACTCAACAATCCAGGACATCCAGGACGCGCATCCGCATTCGCGCCGGACAGCCTCCTCAACAACACACTAGTGACTATTACGATTCCTACGAAGAAGAACACCCCAGTAGGGAGAGCACCTCGTTTGACGAAGAAGAAGAAGACGACTGGGAAGACGACGACGATTTGGTCGACTCCGACGAAGAAGAGCTCGACCCGTCAGATTCCGCTTCCAGTCCAGCAAGACATCGCTCAGAAAGCCGACACCCGCGCGAACCCCTTCGACAGCAGCACGTGCTCGCTCATCGACCAGCATCTCGCCGTCGGGGCTCACGCCCACCTGCCGACAGCCTGGATCACGAATACGATTACTACGGCCGCGGTGGGTACGCACCGCCGGGGGCAGGCTACTATGGCCGCGGCCATCCGCCTGGACCTGGAGGGTACCCCCAAAGCCACGCCGGCGCCGGTGCATATGGTGGTTACGAGCAACGGGTAGTTCCTCATGGATTCTACGGCGGAAATAACCCCTTTGCTCCTGCGCAGGCTGGCGGCGGCAATTATTTTGGCAACGATCACTGGGGGGGAAGGCAGAATGAAATGATGCCGTACGGTGGGCACGGGAACTACTTTGCTCCAAATTATCAAATGCCAGGCCATCTGCAGCAGTACCACTGGCAGGCTCCCCCACCGCCACCCACCGAGATTGCTCCGCCAAAGACCCCTAGTCCTCCCGAACCCCCAAAGGAGGATCCTGAAAAGGAGGCGATGAAGAAGCAACTGGCAGAGATCAAGGCAGAACAGGAAAGGAGAGAGGCGGAGGCCAAGCAGAAAGAACTCGAGGCACGCATCAGAGAGGAGGCCGAACAAGCCTTTACACGCAAAATGGAGCAGATGCGGAGAGATGAGGAGGTGCGTGCCGAAGAGCGAAAGATCGCGCTGGAGAAAGCCAAGAAGGAGATCGAAGACGCACGGAGAGAAGCAGAGAAGGCAGCACGTGAGGCTATCGAGGCGGAGCGCAAGGCGGAAGCGGAGCGTATCAAGAGAGAAGCCGAAGCCGTTGCTCGCGCTGAAAAGGACGCGCGCGAAAAGTTGGAAGCTGAGCGAAGAGCGGAAGCCGAACGAGCGAAAAGAGAGGCGGAAGCACTCGCTCGCCTCGAACGAGATGCGCGTGACAGATTGGAGGCCGAACGCAAAGCAGAAGCTGAACGAGCCAAGAGAGAAGCCGAAGCACTTGCTCGTCTTGAACGAGAGGCACGTGATAAATTAGAAGCTGAGCGCAAGGCGGCCGAGGAAAGGCAAAAGAAGGAGGCCGAAGCAGCGGCGGCGGCAGAGCTTGCTGCCAAAGTCAGGCTGGACGCAGCTATCCGAGCCGAGGCGGAGGCCAAGGCGGCAGCGGCCAAGCGAGCCGCAGAGGAAGCCGAGTGGAGAAAGAACTTGGAAGAGGAGGCCAAGCTGAAGGCAGAAATCGAAGCGCGTAAGAAGATCGAGGACGAGAAGGCAGCTGCTGAAGCTGCCAAGGCCGCGGACGATGCCAAAAAGAAGGCCGACGACGCATTCAAGAAGGCGGCTCTCGAGGAAGCGAAGGCGAAAGCGGAGGAAGCAAACCGAAAGAATCTCGGCAAGGACAAGGCACCCATACGCTTTAAAGATGCTGTCGGGAGAAAGTTTAGCTTCCCCTATCATATTTGCCAGACCTGGCAGGTACGTCAAGACATGAAGTCTTTTTCCTTTTTTTTTTCTTCTCCTTCCCTTTTCCCGGCATGATCGCTAATGTGTGGATTTTTTAGGGTATGGAAGAACTGATTAAGCAAGCGTTCTTGCACGTAGACGTGATTGGTCCTCATGTGCAAGCCGGGCATTACGATTTGATTGGACCCAACGGTGAAATCATTCTTCCGCAAGTCTGGGATAAGGTGATCGAACCCGACTGGCAAGTGACGATGCACATGTGGCCGATGGACCGTCCAGGGCCAGCCGGTCCAATGGGTGGGCGTCCCGGTGGTCCTGCCGGTGTCCCCGGCATGCCTGGCAGAATGCCTATGGGTGGTGGTGGCATGAGACCTGGCGGCCCCGCCGGCCAGCATCGACAACCCGGCATGCCACCTCCTCCGCCTCATGGTGCGCCCGGTATGGGCATGGGTATGGGGAGGCCCCCAAATCCAGCGGGCACTACGATGAACCCCCAGATCGTCACTGTCACTAGACCACCAGCCAAAAAACCGAGTAAAGGTCAAAAGGGTGTGTTGTCGTGGATGGTAGGCAAGCCCCAGAAGCCCGCCCGAAAGTAAGTGAATTCCGTTCTCAATCAGGCCCTTACGTGAACACAAGCTAATGTCATACTCAAAAAAAGGACCAAAAGGACTTGATCCACCTATATGAATATGCTTTCAGGTGTTTGAATTGGGCTTATCAGCCAATTCTTTTTCCCCGTCACGAACATAGTTCGCAGCGTTTGCATACTTTCACTTCATCTAGAATTCAGGGGGTCTCTTTTCAGATCGTTTTCCTTGTATGAGCTGATTTCGCATTATACCCCGTTCCGAGATGGATCCATTGTGACTTATAGCGACACTGGCGAATATTGGCGCTGGCGTGACTTCTCCCTGTTCAGGGTCAGAGGTTTCGACCATATGGCCGCCGGGCCTTTGGCATAACTCTGTCTGCTAATGCGTATCGCAGTTTTCTAGCATGGATTAGGTCAAAGCATTGGAATATTGTCATGTCGCCAAGTATTGGCGTATTACTGAGATGAGATCTGGAAAGATGAATATATGAACCGCATGTGAGGATGGGGGTAACGGCCCTTACCAGGCGCAAGATACGAGAGAAAGGTTACGCAGGGGAGCCTGTGATGTGGGTTTGGTCTAGAGTAAACCTTTCTATATGGCTGGCATTGACTTGTTTACATTGTTTGCTTTTTGTAGATTACAAAAATCTAAAATTGTTGATACATGAACCGCCTTTCTATATGCTTGTTGTGTATGATTTAACGAATTCCTTCGGGTGCGCATGATTATAAACCTCTATCGTAATGTACAATCGGAAGTGCCCAAACGTATCTATACAAGTTGACAGGGCTGGAGATGCATATAGCAGGGAGGCCCTTATTTTCGTACCTTGTAACCTGCCATCTATAAAAAGCATTGGTGTCAGAGAAGTTCGCTCGATCTTTCTGACAAGGGGGCCTAGCGCTCGAATGCTGGTAACTCCGATGCTACCCCAGAACCTTCTTCGCTCGCTCAACAAAGGCCTCGATCATGAAAGGGGCGAATTTATCAGCGACAGCCGAGCTGGCAGTCCCATAAAGCGGATTCACGAACTGGAAGCGGATGTTGAGGCTGACGTCGCTCCAGTCTCCTTCTCTGCCAGTCCGTACAACCGCATCCTTGCCTTTTTCATCTGGTCTAGCGGGCGTCACGGTCCACCGCGTCACTAATATCTTGAATACTCCTTCCTCTTCCTCTCCACTACTCCCGCTCCCCGTTGGTATTGACGGAGACTCGTCGTCCCTCAGGCCATACTTCGCCAGCACACCCGGCGCAATTTCGCTGCGCGCGTCCTTGCCGCTCAGGGCCTCCACAATAGACCCAGGCACGCAAAGCACGCGGCTCGTGTACGTCTGTTCTATACCACCCCAGCTTGCGGTCAGGTCGGCTCTCGTAGGCCAGCGGCGGCCGAACGTGGGGTCCTCGTGCGCCGTCCAGGCCGTCACGCGCGAGGCGCTGCAGTACGGCAGGAAAGCGCTGTAGCTATCGATGTCGGCTATTATAGCGTATAAGGCGGCGTGGTTGTATGGGAGGCGGCGGGAGGCTGTGATGGTCTGCGGCGGTAGCGGGGGGGAAGCGAAGAAGGAGCTGAGAAATGTTCGTCTTTGCCGCTGGATGGGAGACGATGCAAACTGGGGTATCCGTGGTCGTGGTCGCGGGAGGAATCCGGTTGGTGGCATGGTGGGAGGGAGGGTGTTGGATTGCAAGGTGGATATTGATGTTGGTTGTAGAAGTAATGGAGGTAATTGACATCTGCCACCCCGTGCGGGGTCCTTATAACCACTGTCTTTCGTACCTTCCTACAAGGGGTGAAATTGAGAAAATATTAAATCTATGATTATGGGAAATACATTCTGTAAGGAGTGGGTGGTAGCATTAAGGCAAGTATCCGTCTATATTGTACAAATTTTCCCAAGACACAAGACTATTGTAAGTATTGTATTGTATTTTTGTTGGCGCAATTACAAGTCGCACCAAGAGCCAAGATCCAGCACTGCGGTACTAATGACGAGTGACGTCCGATAAGATCTTCAGTACATGAACACCTTATCGCAAGCCACAAAAGGCACCAGGGTCGGTGCTCGATTAGCGTAAAATAGGTAAAATAGGCGCATGCTTAGTCTAATCTAGCGCACTAATCACAAACCACTCGTTTACTATTTTATTTTCTAGACCGCTCGGGATTCTGTCACACCTTTTTTTTTCTTACTTCTTTGCACTCCCTCTCTGGGTTGTTCAACAAAACAACTCCGAAGATGTCAACAACTTGAAGCAATAAAGGCTTCGGTGCATGTCCCGCGTTGAAAACAGGAGATATCGCATCTGATATTTTATACAATGACTGCAGATACGGCCCTCGCGGTCGATGCGGTGCCTTCACCGGATCTTGAACTGGCGAAACAGACCTCCGCCTTGACTGTGCAGGAGGCAATCCCGGAAGCAGGGGACGAGACAAAGTCTTCTCGGACACCACCTCACCGGAGCCATGATCCGCAGTACAACATGAAGCGGAGCGATCCATTCATGTTCGGCTCGCGCTATTTGGACGAGGGCGACAACGTCTTTGAGTTCAATGCCTGGGATCATGTGGAGACTGACGATGCGTATAAGGAATATTCTGAGCAGCAGTTTGCCATGCAACGGGCGTCGCCAGTCTCTGATTTTGAGAAGAGTACGTATTCTATTTCGAACATTTTCCCTCGATTTTGTGTTATGATGATACCCAATTATGCATAGTTCATCTGATTATATCTGATGACAACATACATCAAATAGTCTTTCGCTCCCATCTGACTTAACACACCACTCTTTGGTTTTAATTACAAAGTTGTCCGTGGTCACACGTTTTAGCTGACATTGTACGGCTACAGATAAATTCAACTCAGACCCGGCAAGATTTTGGAATCTTTTCTACAAGAATAATACAGCCAATTTTTTCAAAAATCGCAAGTGGCTGCAGCAGGAATTTCCCGTGCTGCACACAGTTACGGCCGAAGAAGCCGGCCCCAGAGTTGTGCTGGAAGTCGGCGCCGGCGCCGGCAACACGGCTTTCCCCATCCTAGCCCATAACAAGAATCCCAAGCTAAGACTCCATGCTTGTGACTTCTCAAAAAAGGCTGTAGAAGTCATGCGTTCCCATGCCGAATACAATACCGAGTTTATGCAAGCCGACGTGTGGGACGTCGCCAGTGAAGTACTACCACCCGGTGTGGAAGAGAACACCGTAGATGTCGTACTGATGGTCTTCATCTTCTCCGCCCTCTCTCCTTTGCAATGGGAGCAAGCGGTGAAGAACATTCACCGTGTCCTGAAACCAGGCGGGGAGGTGTGCTTTCGTGACTATGGCAGAGGTGACCTCGCGCAAGTTCGGTTCAAGAAGGGCCGTTATCTCGAGGAGAACTTTTACATCAGAGGTGATGGCACACGAGTCTACTTCTTTGAGAAAGATGAACTCGCCCGAATATGGAGTGGAGTCTTCGACGAGGAGACATCTACCAATGGGGCCAAGGACGGAATAAGTGAACCTACTCCAAATACTCCGCAACAGCCATCTGCCGTGATAGCAAAGTCGCCTCTGTTTGATATAGAAGAGCTTGGCGTGGATAGACGGATGCTTGTCAATAGAGCGAAGAAGCTGAAGATGTATCGTTGCTGGATGCAAGGTCGGTTTAGAAAAAAATAGACTATATTCAACATATTCTTAGCGCACCGCCTAGAGAAGTTCGACTCATGTCTTTGGCCATATGTTGCAAATGGTCAGGCTACTTGTGCTTAACGACCTCTGACCTAATATCTATATCGTTTGTACTGGCCAACATATGTTCTCAGCAGCTCATGAGCTACATGCTACCCTCGTTGTTTCTATCTATCTCACGCACCCAGAACCTCAACAAACCGTACCCTATCGTCAGCTTCAAAGCCAATGAAATCCAGGTAACCCTCGACACCGCCATACTGCACGTCGAGATGGCCACGAACGCGCTGGATCAGATCTAGTGGACAATCTCCCCACGCCGGGGTGAGTCCGATCTGGACCATCTCGGCGACGCGCTCCTTGCGCTCGGGGTCGAGGCCGGGCTGCGAGAGGAGGTAGTCGTGCTCGACGGCGTCCGTCGGCACCTGCAGGATGAGCAGGGCCAGCGCTATAATCATGCCTGTCCGGTCTTTTCCTTGCGTGCAGTGGACGAGGGTTGGGGAGGGTGTGTGAGCGGATATCAGGGTTTGGAGGGCCTGGTTGGGGTGAGTTATCCATCCATCCAAGACGCGTGGAAAATGGAAGCAGGGATGATCTGAGAAGAGAGAGAGAGTGCGTGAACTCACCTCGACGATCTCGGGTCCGGATTCATCTAGGGTTAGGAGGCTTAGGCCTACGAGGCCCAGGGGTTGCATGACTTCTTCCCCTATGATGCTGATGGCTTGCACGCGGAAGCCGAAGATGTATAAAAAGATCAACTTGCTGTTCTCGTCAAATCGATATTGTGAGTTATCGTTGGTCTCTCAGGTCATGTATATATCTCTCGCGCGCATACAAACGAAACATGGGAAATAGTAGAACGAACGCACATGAAACTCCACCACGACAACTGCTTCAACAGAGCTCGTTCGAGCCGTCGCCCGTTCACCAGTACCTGGCGGTATATCAGCCCCGGGATCTGCACGGGTTCCGCCAGCGCGGCGTTCGATTTTAGGGCCACTGGGGTCTTCATGTCTGCTTGTCGCTTCTTGGCTTGGGAGGCATGCTCCGTCCTGTTTAACTACGTTGTCAGTTCGAAATGGACAGGTGACTCAGGAACTCATCATGAGTAGTTAGTTGATTCGAGGTGAATGATATCAGATGACTTGGTGCGCATGATGTAGACGCACTTGCTTCGCAGGTCCACAACCGTCCTGATGCCCAATTCTTCCGTGAGCCGCCTCCGGTCGTCCAACGTCGCTTCATCTACAACGCCGTTCATTAGAAGCGGTGCTATGTCCATTATCACCAGCGGAGACGATCCCGGAGGCTAGGTAGGTAGTGTTTGATGACGTACCAGGTCGTGCCGAGCGAAATAGCACGCCTTCTCGGACAACCCTACCCCATCCCATCGTCTTGGTCAGTTGAGATTCTCAGCTATTATGATAACGATATCACGAAGTGTGGGGGTAACATAGAATGAATACTTGCTTTCGCCCAAGATAATCGTTCACAGTCTTCCCGACATCGCGGAAATTGAGAATATTCTCAAACTTTATAGACATGGCTGACGATATAATGCGACAGTAATGAATGGGCTGAGTGTTTCTTGGACGATGAAGAGTTTACTTGGTTGAGCAAAGGCGGTAGGTATTCTAACTTTCAGATGTAACTATGAGATGAACTCATTTTTCTGGGTAGTTATGAATACTCTTGATGTATAAGTTGAGATGAAACGACTTGTGAATTCCATAATCCTCCCATGACGGCGCTTAAACACCCAAGTGTCGACCGGCGTAAACTGATTAGGTGTAGCGCTGCTTATCACGCCTATCCACAGCTTGTACGCTACCATGGGCTATGCTCTCTAGTTAAGAATTACCAGACAGAAGAGAATAAGTGTACGAATCTTATCTGTTGCAAGTTATAAGGATACCTAGTCTGTTGACTCTGATATTTAATATACCCATCGTATCACACATATTGAAAATCGCGGACCCCAAAAGTATCGAGTCCGCTTTTTTTATCTCTCACCCGACTGGGATCCTGGATGAGCGTCCATATACGTTGACGGGAGGTCCCGTCTAGTCCCCAGCCTTATTTTATCTGTGACAAGAATTGGTATGTTGTCTATTGATATCACTCTACTACTTCGCCTCCGTCCACAGCTTACTATCAGCACGCTCGAGCCTCTTATGACAATCAGGTCATGTAGTAGTCTCAAACCACAGCTCAGGCCGATCAATAAGCCTTCCCCCCTTCTTGTAAGGAGATGTGCCGGCCTCCGGAGCGTTTCTCCCATGTGGCGCCTCTCGTCTGCGATTACACACTCAATTGCTAAGCACGTGGATTCTTGGCAAGAGGTAAAAGACATAAAACGCCACTATAACTGCCGAAGTTGTAATCGACGCCAATGCCGCACTTCGCGCAGAGAGTGGTTGTGAATAGATACCGTTGCGCCCCCAAGGAGGCCATATCAGTTCTTATGAAGTTGTTGGTCGATAAATATTGCTTTCTGCATGATAAAAATGAAATCTCCATAGGGTATGGATCCATGGTAACGAAAGTAGGCTGGCTGTCAAAGAAAGGCGCTAGGGCTTAGTATCTACCAGCTAGCGATGCGGGGGCCAACGACGCTACGGCGGTAACGCCAATAAATCCCCCAGTATCTAGCGCTATGCATCATTCAACGCCGGGGTGCGATATACAATGACATCAGTGCGCTTCGAGGGCCAGAAAGAGGCACAACTACGTAGTACCTAAGGTAGGTAGTGTACGATCGAGGACTACCAGACCATCAGACACCATCTCCCAAGAAACGGTGGGATTGGCATGTATAATTAGGGCACATACAAACAACAATGCTGATCTAATATATTCCTTTGCTCCTAACGGTTTCAGCAAGATTCATGGTTGCTCCATCAACTGATAATTGAGTTTCGACATAATCGCTACCTATCCTTGACATATGCGGTCATTTGCCTTTGTCTCTTCTTCTAACTCAACGTCATTCCCGACTATCCCTAGAGACCTGTACCTTGTCCATACCTAAGTAGCTTTGGATGCTACGCTTCGCACTCGCGCATCGTTCGTCGGATCGCCCAACTGACTTATAGAAACCTAGCCATTATCTAGCATTCATTATTTCACGAAGAAAGCCGGCACGACAGTATCAATTATACAGTTTCCTATATCCGCATCTGCTATTCACTCCACGCAAGCGCTTCGTTGGGATACCTACAAGCTCCAAAACCCAAAACTTGGCCAGGCCCGCCGATCACATCCCAACTGTGAGGTGAACAAGGGCCGCCCTGCATCATTGCTGCTGCCCATCAGGCCGGTAACAAATACTGTACCGCTTGCTGTAAGTACGGACATGCAGGTTTCAACCAATAGCGCTCGCGCTGCACAGCAAGCTCATGCTCAACTGTACCATGGCCATGACGACAGACGCACCCAGCCGATAGGTAGGCATCCATCCTCTTCTTCATCTTCATCTTATCATCAGACCTTTACATATAGGTACATCGGCCATGGTTGCTAATCACAACGTATCACATTTCAGTCCACTCCGGGCGACTCGTCTACGCCAGGCCACAAGATCTCCCAAGCTTTCCCTCCATTGGCCTTGATGCTAAGGGCTCCGCCGCCAGCGCAGCTGCAACGCTAGGTTGGGCCAACAAAAAGTCGCCCGAGCCCTGGAGACCGCGTGCGACGACCTCCGCGTCTACAGCCGCCATCATGGCCGAAGACTCCAGATCTACACACGCCAAGGAACCTGCAGCTAGCAGCCACGGCCCAAACGCTGCTCTCTTGGCTGCGCAGTCTGCCACGAGCCACGGTGCACCAAAGCCCCCATTCTCAGATGGCAGTATTTCTGCAGCAAATTCAGCTCTCAAGCCGGGTCGGTCTGACCCACGCAACACCAGCTCGGGAGCATTGGAGCGACATAGATCCTTACTTGCGGCTCAAGGCGCCGTGGCCCGACGACAAAGAGCGGACTCCGCGCCGGTCCCCCGTGAATCGTACCCGGATGAGGCTAACGCTGCTGCTAATGCCCTGAATGCCGCAACTAAGGCACACCGTCCTGCTTCGTATCGTGTGCCTCTCGAAGAAGCAGGTGCCGTCCCGTATACAACGATGAACAAGCTTATGTTTACGTCGCGGCCGCCCGTCAAACCTGAAGTTGACGAACAGAAACGAGCTGATGTGCTCCATGCATCCGCTATCGCCATGGCCAAGAAGATGTACAGCCAGCAGCAGAAGATGATCGAGGCGAAGAAAGTGTATGCCGACAAGGCATCAGCGCGAGGCAACTTGGAAGTATCCAGTAGTATTAGTGATGATCCACAGCCCGCCCAGCTGACTACCCTTCAAGATGCAGCCTACAAGCAGGCACAAGCTCGCCTTGCCAAGATGAAAGAAAAGAACGCACAAAACAGGAATCTTCAAGACTATTATGGAACGACACCCTCATCTCATCACCACTCTATAACGGGGAAGCTCAGAAAAAGATCCCTCAGCGACGGTGTCGTCATCGAGGATCAGAAGAGGTCACAGCAAATTAGAAAACAGATGTCCCTCTTTTCGA
Organism: Xylaria flabelliformis; assembly: GCA_007182795.1. NCBI lineage: Eukaryota > Fungi > Ascomycota > Sordariomycetes > Xylariales > Xylariaceae > Xylaria > Xylaria flabelliformis. The sequence continues at coordinate 268,992 of VFLP01000016.1, forward strand.
ACAAGCTCTCGGAAATTGACGAAAACAAACGACAGCAAGATCAGGATCTATTACTAGCGGCAGCCCAGCGTAACGTACACGAACGACTAAAAAGCATGGACGCGAAGATAGCAACCGAAACGGGCATGGTCCCTCCTCCCACCTTAACTCAATGGGAACTCAGTTCTCGTGCCATAGCACAGTCCCGAGTCCTCCAGCAAGATAATCGGCAACCAGGAAAAGTTGATATTGGGGGTGGTATACAAATGGACCAGGAAGATATCAACGCTATTGCTGCACGCAAAATTCAGCCCATTCTAGATGAAATCAATGCGAAGGCTGAGATGGAGCACGCACGGCAGCTCGAGCTACGATTGGAAATGGAGAGGAAAAAAGAACAACAAGAAGTCGAAAAAGCTCGGCAGAGAGAGGCTGAAGATATTCAGAAAAAGCTCAAGCGTGAGTAGGCCGATAACTAGTTCTTGTGTGAAACTAATCCTTGAAATAGAGCAAGAAAAACTAGAACAGAAAGAAAAACGGGCAGAAGAGAAGCAAGAAGCAAAGGCGAGGAAAGAAGAGGAAAAGGCTGCTAAATCTGAGTTGAGAAGGCTCACCCGAGCTGAGAAGACCAGGTCTGCAGAACACGATCAAGGTGCCGCGGAACCAGAATCTCGGGAGGAGATGAACAACAACGTCCAGGCAGCCGTGATCCCGGTGTCAAGCACAGAGGAGACTGGTCCTCGGACAAGTACCGAGATGTTGGAAGAAAGTCCGAAATCTCCGTCTGGTCGAATCAAGACCTGGCTCAAATCGCGGTTTTCACGAGGTCCGAGGTCACCAACTGAGGAACAAAACAAGGGAAAGGAAACTGGGAAGGGCTTTATCGGTGGCGTCGCCTTAACAGGAAACCGAGGCCACAAAAGCTCCAATAGCCTCGGGGCCGATCCTGGAGTCGTCTCGCCCATAAATACTGATAGTGAGGACGATTTCTCTGGAGACGAGGTTGGAACTCAAGGCAAGGTATTGCTCACGCCCCCAAGGCCCGTCACGGGCTCCTCGTCAGCTCGGGTCCAGAGTCCGGCTCGGGATTCTCGTTTCCATGAAATCATATAAAAGTACAAATTCTCTATTTCCTAGCTTCGGAGGTTATCAAGAAAACTTCTCTTCTATTGGCCCATAACCTGGAAACGTTCATTAAGTTGTATCCGACGGTGGCGTTATGGGATTAGGAAGAGAGATGGATTGGTTCAGGTAGGATAAATGAGCTTTGGCGTTCAGGTCTGACATGTTGGCGATTTTTGGTGAGCCCCCCTGGAATGTAGCAATTGCACCACTTTACCATTCAGCCTGATCCACGCAGGAATGTATTGTATGAAAATTTAGGATTACTACAAATCTATCGAGTTATTTTAATCGTCTACAGTGACATAGCTTACGTAGACCCATAATCATTGTGCTGTTCACCTGGACAAGTACGGTATCACAAGATTCAAAAGCTTTATATGGAATGTTATTGTGTTACACAACTCAACCTAACCCATTCGAGAGCCTAAAACGCTCCAACGTAACGCCAGACGCCAGCTGATGTGATGTTATGCGCCCCCGCTTCTTCCCAAATCTACGCCTCTTTTAAGATATCGATACATATATAACATGGTCATTATGTCATTACAACAGAATTCTTTAACCTTGGGTCGGGAGACCAGTACTGACGCTTCCACTAGAAGTTATCGGCATGCCGGCGGGTCTTGTGATGATGGTTCAATGGTGCCGCTGCCGCTGCGGCGGGTACGACAGTAGGATGAGGGCCGGAATTAGTGAGAGTGCGCTGGCTATCATGCGTGCTTCTCGGTAGCGCCGCCGCCGCTGCGTCGGCATAGGAACCTCTGCGTACCGCTTCCTCCACTTCCCGCGTATTCATGGGACGGAGATCGTATCGGCCGCCGTTGCGCGTGGCGACGGCGGGCCATAGGTCGATAATGAACGAGAAAATGTAGAAGGTGAAGACGAGGGACACAACCCATTCCAAGATTGCGGCCGTGTTGACGTTGTCTTGTTTTCTAGTAACCCCGAAGCCAATGGCCAGCGCAAGTTCTACGACAATGAATACTATCTTGACCCAGAAGGAGAGGCTTAAGATTCGGTGTTGGCGATACTCTGTTGACGAGGCAGGTTAGCTCCATTGGATCTAATAAGTGGTCAAGTGGGAGACATGGTACTCACTCTTGCCGAGACGCTGGAATTCCCAGCAGAGAAAAAGAGCGGACACCAGATATCCTGCGATGAAAAGCACGAGGAAGATGTCGTGGAGGCGCGGATAACGGGCAGTATCGAAACCGGAAAGAAAGGTCAGGCCGATTGTGCCTATGAAGGCGAAGACTATGGACAGCCCGCTCAGGATCTTCTCGCCCATCGAGGTGTTCGGGGCGAGACGACCCTTGTGTCGAAGCAGTCTGTCGGCTATGAAGGATGCGTCGAGAAAGACGGTGGTTAAGACGCATCCTACGACGAACAGAGGCTTGATCTCGGATGCGCCAACGTCTGAGATGTACGCAATCGTCTGGTTCGGCTCCATCGAGGGATATCTCCTCTCGCGCGTGTCGATAACCCAGTGTAGGAAGAGACCCAGCAGTGTCCCGAGCCAGACGAGACCCGAAATTATCGGGAAGATCTTCAAATTGTTAGCAGGGCCGGATCGTCATGTCGTGTTTGAGTCTTTGAAATTCATAATATTCACTTCAAGTGACTTACCCAGTACGACACAAACGCCATGATGCCCAATCGTCCCGAGCCGCCGGTTCTAAGATATGAAACGTTGACAGTGAGTGTGGCTTAACGAGGGAAATGCAGCTCTAGAAAAACTCATGTATATAGTGGGAGAGAGGAATGTACGAATTATGCTATAATGTTGATGGTTTTAAAAAAAAATTTGGTACAAAAAGAGCGGGAGTATATGAGACAAATGACGGGATGTTGCAAGGTCCCTAAAGTCCGTCAAAGTCACCCGATGACTTCACAGCCTAGGGACCCGACGGGTCGGCTTACAATACCCACTGGCGTCATTGCATCAAAGCCACAACCGCACCGTAATACCTACTTGTGCAAATTTAGAAAGCCTCTAGGCAGCCCTAGTACTAAATAGCAACTACCGTGGCCAATGCTATGGTAGTAATGAGCATTTAAAGATCCACATGGCAATTGTCATCAAATGCAAACTGACATACGTGTAGGGGTGCATTAGTGCGGTGACATCATTCACGCAAATAGTTACCAGATAGGCAGTAGTGGGCCTAGCGCTAAATGCCAAGCTTTGCAACCGGCAAATGCACTAACTACAAGTCTGACTAGACAACCTACAAAGCTGCGATCATGAGATGAACTGATGATATCGATTTCCAATGCAACGAGAATATCAATTTCTAATGCAACGAACTCCTAAACTCCTATCATCTCAGAGTCTCTATCAAGGCACCTACGTATATACATCATACAGTATCAATCCAGCTAGAAACTCTAGAACTGGATCTGTTTCATCTTGACACAAGAAGACATCGTGTCCAACGAAATAGCCAATCTAGCGACTCATGGATACCACACAACCCTCAGCGCACGACACCACAAGAGTGAAGTTTTGCCTTTCATCTCCGACCTCAACTTGTGGTTCTGTGCTCGGTACCGTAATTTGTGGGAAAGCCTGCACGAGACGTACAACAGTATACGACGCTTCTAGCAGAGCGAATTCCTCTACAGCAGTCGCAGAAAATTAGCGGGTCAGGTCCTTTCTCAAGACAACCGTGAAATGGGGAACGGGGAACACTCACGACCAAGGCATATTCGTGGACCTCCGTTGAAAGGCAGATAAGCATAGTTATGAATATGTCGGAGCTCATCGCCTTCCCATCGCTCTGGCCGAAATTTATGGGCATCCTCGCCATATATGTCCTTGCGCCGATGCAAAGCGTAGGCGCAATAGCCTATAGCTTGGCCTTTTGCTACGAACACTGGATCTTTCCCGTCCGGTCCGCCTCCTACGGGCAGAGTCGTCGGTTTGATCGCCGCTCGCGAGTTCACGGGGACGGAAGGATACAGACGAAGAACTTGAAGAAAAATACTAAGATTAGCGTTCATGATATGCGCCACTACGGCCAAGAGCTAGTTTACCTTCTTTCAAAACCATAGCTAGGTATGGCATCCGTTTTAGCTGATCTCTTGTAGGCAGTGACGCATCTCTTCCAAGACCAACGACGTCTTCGATCTCTTTCCTGAGCCTCTCGAGCACATTCTGATGTCGGGCTAACAGGCGGCTATGAACTAACCATTAATTTGACTCCATTGTTTTGCCCAAATGTGAGATAGGAACATACAAACACCAAGTTAAACAACATGCGGTAGAGTCTCGTCCCGCCAACTGTTTATTGAGTCAGTCAAAGCCTCATGAAAACAGGCGATCCTTCTATGAGGAGAAAACGATAACAAATCGATATGATTTTACTCACTAAAATGTTGATGCACTGATCCCTCAGGACGATTGGGTTTCGAGTTTGTTGGACTAAAGCATCGATGAATATGTAGCTTCCCTCATCATCAAACTGGTCATGCTGGCTGTTGCTCTCGCCTTCCGATGCCTTCAAGGCCATCCCCACAGCCTCATCGATGAGGCTATGACACGTCTTGCAAGCGTCGTTGAATTTCTTGCCACTAAAGAGCCAATACATATGGCCTAGCCGACCGCGATGGGCCAAATAGTCTTGCGCAAGATTGAATGCCTCGGCAAAGGTAGATTCTTGCTCCGTTACCCCGTTCAGATCGTATGCATACTTACCAAACAATAGGAACATAGTTGTTTCGAATGTCAATTTGAAGAAAAGAGGCTGCAAATCTACTTTGCCCTCGATCGGTATCTGGTTGACTAGTCGTTCTGCGCACTCCTGAATTTCGATAAAATTCTGTGCCCGGTTCGATGCAAATTGAGGTCGCAGAAGCTGACGTGAATGCTTCCATTCCGCGCCGTCTTGTGTAAAAATGCCATTACCTAGCAATGCTCGAAACGCCATCGGACGTAGACCTAGATCGTAATCTTTCAAGGGAGAAGTCAGTACACATTTAACAAGCTGCACTAACGAGGACGGGTTACCAGTGAAGTTGGTGGACAGTATGGTCTCGAGGTTCTCTGGTTCGATAGTAAAGATTCCCGATACTGCAAATAAATGTTGAACGAACGTGAATCCACATTGGTCAATGATTTTCAGAAAGGATCTAAGCATACGGCCTTCTTTGGCCACGGCGAGCGCCTTGAAAAAGAAATCAAGCCCAAGCGGCCACCGAGCGTTCCAAGGCTTTGGAGGTTTGCATCCTTTCCGAATCGCGTAGTCGCGCTCAATCTAGTTCGAATTTCCAATGTTAGTGTGTCCAAAATTCCGTGCTCCAGTCAGTGTACCAACCTGTCGACGTTGCAACCATCTCCAGCCGTACCAGGCCAGCCACGCTGAAAAGATCAACCACTTGCAGAGTGCGACAAACCCCGAAAGCAATTCCGAAGCCATTTTTACTCGTACCAAACTGAGTCTAGATCATGAGAAAGATCAGAAGTCGATGAGGCTCGAATGGAGGAAAAACAATGAAGTTATAGGCGCCATGAAAACAGGCTGCATGTTTGTTACATGTATAGAGGAAAACACTATGACGGGAGGTTTCCATTAACTAATGGCCACCAGGGATAAGATATCGTTACACATGTTTGACATGCGTAGTCGGCGCCAATCTCGAGTTATCGTAAACCCCGCCCTGCACGGGCAAGACTGTGGCTTCCTATCAATCACCAAGAGCGCTCCATCTCTGCGTTCCTTGAGTCGTCCAGATCGCATAACGAACAAATGCGCCTTTATTGAATTCTAGTTCACACGATCATATACGAGACCTCCCTTGGGCTGCCTGCGCTGCCGAATGTGATGGGCATGGTTGAAATCATAGGCATAGTATCCGGCGTTGGCTCGACTAATTAGCATTTTGCATTAAGGAGTTGAGAGACGACAGTCCACTTTGCAGCAAACCCTCGATGCTTTAAAGTGTGACCGGAATCACGGTACTCGGGCAAGTTAATCATGCTGTCAACACTGCCTACAAGAACCAGTCCATGAGTAGCTTGTTGACCTCTATCGATACAATGAATGCACGAAAGGTGTTAGGGAGAACAATTCAGAACAGCTATAGAATTCTCAAAGAAATGCAACCTGTCTTGGAAGAAATATGCCACCAGAACCACAAGATCAACATAATACGCGGCTTTGGGTCCGCGAATGATATCCGACAGCGCCAGAGCCAGTTGGTAGTGTATCATAATGTGATAGAAATGTATCTCATGCTCATTAACGAGTAAGCAAGCAATTGACTTTGGCTCGATCCGCACTATCCAGTGTTGAGCTAACAATACACTCCATCGTCCAGCGATAACACCCGTTTTGCAGATGCAGCTGGATTCATTACAATCGCGAATCTCCACTGGGAACTTGGAAGCCAATAGAGAAGCTCTTCGAGAATTGAAGTGACAGACAATCGTGAACAAACACTTTCATACATGGCGGGCAGTTAGCGGCATATTCACAGGCAGGGAAGAGTAACTCTGATAGCTCAGAGATAGCTTCATCCAGCGTCCTGGATATCCTACGGCCAATCGCAACAACGTTTTGTGACACACGGAAATCAGTTGTTTGGGGCAGTGGGAACCCTAGAATCCAAATTCCTCAGTTTCAGTGGTCTCCAATCCGAACAAGCTTCCCAATTGCTTTTGAAAGCGACCCTGTCTTCCTCTACCATGGGAATCTGAACTGCGAGCCACTTGGATACCTTCAATGTTGCATTGCAGAAGTAACTCTAAGATAGAAAGCAAACACAAACAAGGCCAGTGTAAATTCCCCGCCTATAACTACACGTGCTTGTCTTCTGCTTTTATTGTGGTTAATACAATTCGTCATATAAATCACTTAAATTCGAAATACAGACCAACTTTTACCTTTTGTAGGAATGGACATTTACTACCTACGTACAAATGTTAATGAATGATCTAGCCTAATTTAGAAAAGATTTAAGCATTTAGTGGGTCTTGCTCCATTCTAGTCTACCTAGCCTTGCCCCTCCTAGCCAATCACTATCTCTACTTTAACTCTAGATGTACCTACCTACCTTCGTAGTCTTCGATATTCAACTCTTCTAGTGTAATCCCATCAAAGCTACAACTTCGCCGGAATCGCACCTCGCAGCGCGTCACATCGTAGAGAAGATGGCGGTCTCTCCGCTGATAGTGCATCCAACAAGTGCGCTTCAGGGTGCCAGAGCAGTGTCCTCGCCTCTCAAGAACGCAGCTTCAGCTCAGACATCATCAAACGGAACTCCACTGGCAGTCCAGGTTGTTCCCAATGCCGCCGCCGCTGCGGCACAGTCAACATCTCTCGATCTCGCCGAGCAGTTAAACGACGAAGAAAAGCGCAAGTATGTCAAAGGTTCGTGAAGTTTACCAATGTCTTCTCATTCTCTCTTCTTATGGTTAATGTTTTCACTCTAGGAAAGAAGCTGGGTGAGGGTACGTATGCCAATGTGTACCTTGGGTTTCTGCGAAACGACCCCAGCCACCTTGTGGCTATCAAAAAGATCAAAATTCAGAAGGAGTACACGGAAGGCATGGCGCCCGATGCCGTTCGTGAGATAAAGCACCTGCAAGAACTCTCTCATCCAAACATTATTACTATGCATTCCGTTTTCTCCTCCAAAGACCAGAACCTCAATCTCGTCCTTGAATACCTCCCGCTCGGCGACCTTGAGATGCTCATCCATGACACTGAGCATATACGGTATGGTGCAGCTGATATAAAGGCCTGGATGGGCATGTTAACCCGCGCCGTCTGGTTCTGCCACGAGAATTTCGTCCTACACCGGGATATCAAACCAAACAACTTATTGATTGCGGCGGATGGAGAGGTCAAACTGGCAGATTTTGGTCTCGCGAGAAGTTTTTCAGACCCGTATAGGCCTATGACGTCCAATGTGATTACACGGTGGTATCGGCCGCCAGAGCTCCTGTTCGGTGCTCAGCATTATTCTGGTGCAGTGGATGTCTGGTCTGTAGGTCTGGTGCTCGCCGAGCTTGTAATCAGAACTCCGTATATCGCAGGCAACTCCGAGATTCACCAGATCCAGCTCATATGCCAGGCCGTGGGAACGCCTACCGAGGATAATTGGCCAGGCGTCACGAAACTCCCTGAGTATACGGTTGATAAAGAGGTGATACCATTGCGGGGCAAAGATCATTATATGGCCCTGTTTGGTACTTTGGGAGTTGAGGGAGTTGATCTTCTGATGAAGACGCTCAGCCTCGATCCCAAAAAGCGGATCACAGCAAGAGATATGCTGAAGCACGACTGGTGGCACAAGGACCCGCGGCCGACACGTAAACAGGACTTACCTAAGAAGTCAGGAGGGCAGGGGAAGGTTGGCGCCGACTTGAAAAGGCGGCCGGGCATCATAGAAGAAGACAGGGGCAGCAAGGTTGCGCGAAAACTAGACTTTGGCCCTGCCAAATAGAATGCATCGGCTCATGGTATATGGTAAAAGCATATGGCACGGCGTTGGTTAATTTTGACGTTCAAGACAGACAATTTGGGGAAATAAATGGGAGTTTATCTGGTTACTCGAATTCTATGACGGTTCGGTACAGGCATGAAACCCAGTTTACAAATATTTTATTTTATCTGTAATATGATACACATTTATACATCCCAACGTAAGGTACACGTTCCGGCTTGCTCTTCTAATTCTCTTATAACTCGCCTCTTTCGCGTGCTTCCCTGCGCTCAGCAATGCGCCTCTTGTACCGCACTTCAGTCCTTCTGCGCTCACCACCATCGATCTTATGGCCCCGACGGTCCTCCCACATGCCCTCAGTCACAGTAATGCAAGCGCCCTCAGTATCCTTGAGCGGTAGCGCGTACGGGCCGACAATAGTCTTCGCGCCCTGGACGTGGTATCCCTGAACACGCGACAGCTCAGCGGGATCGCACTCCCTGAGAGGACGGTTCGAGGGAACGTTGACGACGTATTTGCGGGGGGTCTGCGTCACGTCCGCCCCTGGAGCGGCTTCGAGAACTCGCAAGTGCGCCACGCCGTCCTCTACGTGCTGCAAGTCGCCCCCGATCCCGTACTGCCCCTGCCGAAACCGCTGCCGCCACCGGATGAGATATTTGCGCGAGCGCGGCGGCTCAACGCCCAATTCCCGCAGCCGCTCCGACGACAGGGTGAATAAGCTATTCCAGTCTGGAATCTTGGACGCATGCTGCTTGAGGTCGCGCCCGATTACCGTCAGGAAGGTTTCCACATCGGGTATGAGGGGTGTTGGGGGAGGGATCTGTGGTGGTGCCTTTTGGGCTGATGTTGTCGAGGTCGAGGCCGCGCGGGTGTTGCTTCGTCTTAATGATTGGGAGAGGAAGACTTGTGGTATTGAGAGAGAAGCGGTGGCGGAAGAGAATACACTGCGAAGGTGCTGGGGTCGTAGGAGCGGCTGTGAAGTGCTTTGGTTAGCATACCGTACAAAATTGTCAATTTCCACTTAATTGGCTTACCTTCATGCTTGCCATGTTGTAGTTCTTCTATATTATGCTCTTAGGTAGATATGGGCACTTCTGCATCTTGATGACGGCGTAAATGTGGGAGGTGACGCAGCTGTCAGTATCACGGGCAATATTACTATTGTTGAAGCTCTCAAAAAGTTCATCATGCACATGAAGATCGGTGAAGGAATTTCATACTTCCGGCACGAACTTGGAGTGGGGCAACTATAAGCCCCTGCCACTGCGGGGTCGCTGGGTTAAGTACCTCTTATCAATATAAAGTTCCTTTAGCGGGGTGGATGCGCGTCGCGTCTACATGTAGGTACTAGGTATTCTCACCTGGGGAACCAATAAGTGCTTATTATCAAGCAACATATTACAACTTCCCTTCTCTTCAACCATCACTACCAACTTTCCCTAACTCTTCTCATTGCCACTTCTTCACGTTTAGATTTCTCGCTGATCTTGCACTCATTAGCAACTCATTTCCAGGCCCTGTCTCCCTATGTAATCTGTTCTGTGGTATAATTGACTAAGAACAGTGCGAATACGGAAGTACAGTTTATCATAGACAACAAGCCTTAACTTATAGCAATGCCAAAAGCACTGCATCGCAAGAAGAAAGACAAGGAAATCAAGTCATATCATAATGGTGCGTATAGATCTCATTTCAAGTATTACTGCGAATGTACTAACTCATTCAAGACCCTTTTCCTCCTTGTCTACTTGCAGCCTTGGGCGGGCTTGCAGCAGATGCGCGGAGTAGTTCGGACAACAGCAAAGAACGACCGTCTAAACGACGTAAAGTAGGGGATATCGATTTGATTCCTATATTACGCGAAAACTTCACTTTGTCTCGACCAATCCAAAAATGTTCCTCCCAAAGAGATTCCCCTGAAGTTGGTCAGATCACCTGCAATGACGCTGGTCGTTATTTTACATTCTACTTTGGTAAAGGGGCACTTACTATCCGACCAAAATCAAATGCTCCATTTGATGCTTCAGTATGTGTGTTATACACCGACCAGAGTTTCTCAGATACTACTCTCGCAGCGTTGGCAGTCCTGCATCTCAGCCGAGAGGATAACACCCAAGAAGGTGCCTTGACGGTGTTAACGACGATATCTATTGATAAGAGCAATACCATGCATCACATGCATTTCACCTTGAACGTGAATTTCAACACTGCGACATACACGCTTCGTAATGCTAGACAAAGGAGCCTAAGCCAACACGTTCTAGATGTGCTTCAGAATCACGAACCAAACCAAGCCTCTGCGAGCGAAAATAACCCAATTTTGCCCAGTGCATTCTATGGGGTAGTCTTCATGCCCGATCGTGAGAGTTTTAACGATTTGAATACAGTTTCGATCCCAGGTCTAAAGGCAACACTCTTCCCGTTCCAAAAAAGAGCGGTTCAATGGCTATTAATGAGGGAACAAGTGAAGTACAGTGGCACCGGCCCAGATGGAAGTTTGCAACTTGTGACACGTCCTCGACCACCTGAAACAGTCCTTCCGTTATCCTTTGATGCTCTCAACGATGTTAACGGCCAGCGGTTCTATGTGAGCGATCTGTATCACATTGTGACTCGTGATATCACTCCTTTTCGTGAGTCCGAGAACAGCCTGCGCGGCGGCATTCTCGCCGAAGAAATGGGGCTGGGTAAAACTGTCGAGATCATTTCCTTGATCTTAACACACAAGCGTGACACCTACCCTGATACCGAGATTGATACACACACAAACAAAGTAGTGCATCCCACAGGTGCAACTTTGATTGTCACCCCTGATACTCTACAGAATCAATGGGTTTCCGAGTTTAAGAAACATGCTCCTGATCTCTTTGTCATGAAATATCCTGGCATGAAGGCCTGGGCCAATGACAAGGCGTTAAACAGAGAGCATGAGGGAGAAAGTCTAGTGAACCGGTTCATTTCTGAGCTCAGAGGCTGTGATGTTGTCATTACGACTTATAGTGTTCTCCAAACTGAACTACACTACGCCGTAGCCCCTCCGGAACGCTCAATGCGATACGAAAAACGGCATGAGCGCCACACGTCTCCATTAGTCCAAATTGGTTGGTGGCGCATCTGTCTCGATGAGGCTCAGCAGATCGATTCTGGGGTGAGTAGCGCGGCCAAGGTAGCTTGTCTTATCCCTCGGGTCAATGCTTGGGCAGTCACAGGCACGCCAGTCAAAGATGACCCCAATGACCTTTGGGGTCTGCTATTATTCCTTCGTTACGAGCCGTTTGCTTCCTACCAAGTCACATGGAAAGCGTTGCTCAGGACTCACAAAACTCTCTTCGGCGAGCTGTTTAACAGAATTGCAATACGACATAGCAAAAAAGCAGTTCGCGACGAGTTGAAGTTACCATCACAAAAGCGCTGTCTTGTCACAATGCCTTTCACAGCAATCGAGGAACATCATTATCAAGCACAATTCAGTGCCCTTGTCGAAAAAGCTGGTCTGAGTGAGCAAGGGGTGCCTATAAATGTGGACTGGGATCCTGACGATCCTCTCGTCATAGAGTTCATGAAGAAGGCACTTGCAAGTCTGAGGCAGACGGTTCTTCACCCGGAGCTAGGCTTGAACGATCGCGCCAGAGTCGTAGTCTACAAGACATTAACAGAGCATCTAGAGACTATGATAGAACACTCGGAAGCATGTATCAAGTCTCATCAACGAAGTTGCTTAGTCGCCAAGCTGAGCAGAGGTCAATTACTCGAAAATTCTCCAAGAGTCAAAGAAGCACTGAAGATATGGGAGGAAGTGCTGGAAGAGGTTGAGCCGATTGTCCAGGAAGCCCGTGAAGAGTTACAAAGGGCGCTAGAGAATGCTCAACAAGAACAGACCAACCCGGGTGATCGGGAATCCACTGATGAAGAAGCACTTGAGACAGCAAAAGTCGGTGACTGTCGCCGGAAGCTACGATTGTTTCTTGATTTACAGCACAGGGCGAAATTCTTTATTGCCAGCGCTTTCTTCCAGATCAAAACTGATATAGATTTCACTCAACCAGGTTCAGACGAGTTCCGAAGTCTCGAGCAACGTGAAGCCGAGGGTTATGAATCAGCCCAGAAAATTCGGAGGGAGCTTCTACAGGATCCACTGACAAAGGCGTCAAAACTAATGCAGAAAATCCGAGAACGTGCAAGTACTCAGTCTTTTGTAGAGATTCCAGATATCATAACGTCAGACATGCATGGAATAGAATCGGGCCAGATTGCCGCAAACCTGGAAATTCTCAGTGCGTCTCTGAACGAGCAAGCCGATGTTATTGACGATTTGAGGGAAAATGTCATTCAACTATTACTCAAACCTCTTGTGGATGCAGAGAATGAGGAGGAGACAACTGGAGAGGAATACGAGGATTCGACGAAGGTGCAGGATCATCTGATGGTCTATTCCCGTAAGTTATTCTTGGAATTAAATTCTCCTTCTTTTGATAACTTGCATAGTACAAGCTTTCAATTTAGGTCAAGACGGTCTTGAAGCTTTTGAAACCCTTACAAATCACACTCAGAATGACAACAACTAACTCCGAGTATTTTAGTGGCCTTGGGAGCTATCATTGGTGACCGTCAGGAGGCGTTAACTGGCTTGGTAAACGAACGTATTCGCTATGAGACCATTGCTGCTGAAGGCATGGCAAAACAAGGTGAAGGGCATGCACCCGAAAAACTGCTAGAATTGCTTGAACTACGAAGAGAGGTCAAGCCGCAGCCCAATGAAACTTCTCTGCGTGGAATAATTGGACAATTAAGAGAGCTTTCTACAGGACTCCGTCACGATGCTTTCAGGGGCAGTAGCCGAGCTAGAGTAGAGCTCCAAATTGTCACCACACAACTCAGAATAACGCAGGACATTCTCACAAAACAGAGCAAGGTTACTACAAGTCTTGAAAGAGATCTGGAATTCTTTACATCGGCTATGAATGCGCGAGTAGATTTCTATCGCCAACTACAATCCATATCCGATAACGTCGCCCCGTTAGCGCCAGAAATCAGCGCGGCCTTCGATGCATCTTGGGGCAACTATTTAGCCCAGGAAGCCGATCTGAGAAGCAAAACCGAGCATTGGCGTTCGAGTCGCCGCCACCGTGAGTATCCCCCGGGGTTTTCATTTATTTATTCTTCTGCGTTAACTCAATCCTATCAGTTGTTCATTTGAGAGAAAGGGCCAACGACCCCTGTCCTATCTGCCAGAGCGATAACTTCATGGTAGGGGCAATCACAACGTGCGGACATACGTTCTGTAAAGAATGTATCGTACACTGGCTACGATCCAAGCATAGATGCCCACTGTGCAAAGCGTACCAGGATACAACCACGTTAAGTGAATTTAACAACAGAGCTCCGAAAGTAGCGAAGCAGCTGCCTTATTTGAAGCTGGGGCACGAGCAGGAACCCAAAGGATGGGGGGTGTACTCAAGCATCCATGACGACAAAAAGCGTGCTATCCAAAACATCACACTCGATGGTCCCTCATACTCTACCAAAGTTGACACCCTAGTCAAGCATCTCATTTGGTTACAGGAAGAAGATCCCGGAGCAAAATCAATTATCTTCACACAATTTCGAACATTCTTCAGAATTCTCGAGCAAGCCCTTACAGAACACCATATTGGCTTCGCAACTTTCGCGCGCTCCGGGAACAGATCACTCGAGATTCAAAGGTTTAAAGATGACCCGACAGTGTCATGCTTGCTTATGGATGCTAAGGCTCATTCGAGCGGGCTCAATTTGGTTAACGCCAGCCATGTCTTTTTCTGTGAGCCATTGTTGAATACGGCTTTGGAACTTCAAGCAATCGCCCGAGTAGACAGAATCGGGCAGGAGCACGAGACGACCGTCTGGCTCTACGTTGTAGAGAACACCGTGGAAGAAAACATTTACGCGCTTTCTGAGCGGCGTCGTTTGGAGCATATCGTAGAAGATGATCCAAAGGGTAAGGCTAAAGAGACTACCGAGGAGGGAGTAGAGGATTCGATGTTAGAGGCAGCCAACTCCCGCGAGTTGGAGCAGTCGAGCTGGAGTAGATTAATGGATAAAAGCGAGGAGGGAGAGACGGTTGACAAGGGAGACCTTTGGGAGTGCCTCTTTGGCACTGAGGTCTAAGTTGAGGGAACTCTTGCTTGTGAAACTACCTGTACGAAAATGACTGAACGAAGATAACGAGGGCACCATGTGCATTGCGTGTATAGATTAAAGAAACTACTCACTGAGGAGTAAATGGTAACACAGATTTGTTAGCTATCTCACCGAGTTCCTTCGCACACGGTTCAAGGCCGCTGTGGCGGACATGAAGACTAATCGTATATGGTAATTCTTCTATGGCTTGGAGTGGCATTAATTTTGGGAGCTTGATCGTTATTTTGAAACCTGAGCTAGGACTTTCCAAAGAGTATAGATAAATCAGAAGTCTACTACTGCTCCCGTTTACCGCAACTAGTTGATTAGATCCGATAGCAAGGTAACTAGGCAATTGAACTCGCAAAAGTGCCAGATCGCTTTCCCTAACAGCAACAAAGCGCTGGGTATACTATCGAGGGTTGAGCAGTGAAAGGGAGAGGGGAAATAAATGAGGGAGCTGTCCTCCCTTGGCTTGGAATCCATCTCTTGTTTGTTGTTTAGCTTGCATAAGCCGGCGGTCATGTTTCTTTTTCCATATAAAGCGCAATAAATCCAACCGGGCATGGTTTCTTTGGGATCCGGCGTCTCAGCCAGCGTTTGAACAATCTAGAGGAACGGCTTGACAATATACGAACGTTTATAAGAGCTGCGTAAGCTACTCATGATCCCATTACCCCTTTCTATGCTAGCGGTTTTTCGTACTCAAATCTTTCCGCCAGTGAATATAACTAGTTATATCGCGTTCATATACCATATACAACAATGGCGTTACTAGCCATACTGCGCCTCTGGCTCCGCTCCATTCATCCCAGACAACGTTCCAATCGCGAACCCTCCTCCATCAATCGCCTTTCTAAGAGGTACGTATATATCCCTAGTCATGCATATTTCCGGTACACATTTACCAGCATATTAGTAGGAGACGTACTTGACTATATTCTCGAGAAACTTGTTCATCGATCAGAATGTTCGGTACAGGATAAGAAGGACCGGCATAGGGATGTAGGGATATGGGGGTTATATATCTGGGCGACGACTTCAATTCGAGATTCGAATCAGTTTTAGCTATGTCAAAGTGTTTATATAATAAACTCCCCGTAGGACGTCGGCTACGATGCTAGATCTGTGTTCGTCGTCATGTAATACTGAAAAGCTAGTTAATTTTGTTTTACCAGCCAACAAATCATATAACGCTGGCACTTATCTCCTTTTTTATGTTTCCTTAGCCAGACTTTAGGCTTACTTACCATCGTACTTATCGTAAAATACCAAGAACTGCCCTTGAAGCATCTAGATTTTAGTATGTCTCTTAATGCCTTGTACGGCGATCACAAATCATCAATTGGATTTGTAGCGAACTCGTCCGGATGAGGAACCATGAATTTGATGGGGGGGAAGCTCGGAGGGTTGACCTTTCGCCTCTCAAACTCTTCCAACAGTTTTCTTCTACTCTGAGAATTGCTGTCTAAGTCTGGTCTTGGATCCCAAAGCAGATATATTCATAGCCTTCAAGATGCCCATTATATTAAGCAGGGACTAAGCTACGAAGGGCCTGTTGAACTCTAGTGAACTAGCCGCATTATCAATAATCCTCGCCTACGTTGATCTGTTCTCAGAAGGCCTCGAACCCTCTAGGATTTGTTTGGGTTTTGCCGTTGGCCCATACTTGGTATCAGGCGATGATACAGATCCAAGATAGATAGTCACAGTCAGTAGAGAGCTGAAACAGAGGTTCTGGTCTGCGATGGCGTCAAATTTGAAATCGATTTCTTTCGTAGGAATTGATCCAAATCGGATATACGGGCGTCCTCCACTTCCGTGGTTTGTGGGATTTATCAAGTCGGACGGCTTTGATAGTGATCTGTCTATTCCTCCATTTTGAAAGCCCTATGATGACAGCCAACGGGTACCGGCAAGGGCGGCAGCAATTGATACAAAGCCCAGCTGGTTTCTACACTCGCTATTGCAGAGCCTAGCTGAAGAGATGCTCAGTTACGTGGAGTGTTCGAGCAGATGTCGTGTCTCCATTTGGGGGCCATTTCCATTCCGCAGTCATTGGAGGGTCCCCAACTCATCAGAGCCGCGTTTTTCCCATACAGAAGTCAGCTCTGACGGCACCTCCTGATAACGGCAATAAGCTGGGTTTGTTAGCCAATAGAGGACGAAACACTTCCCTCCCTCTCTCTCGATTTTGGGATGACGAAAACAAGACACAAATTATGATTAAAGACTTTTTTTTTATTTGGTTCTGAAGTGCTTGTGAATAACTATGAAGAGCTTCTGCGATATTTGTTTTCAGGGGCTGGTACTGCCATTTGGGTGGTAATGGCCATCCACAGCCACGTTGTTGAGCCGCAGAAACCAATACAGCTGAAACGATCAGCAACTTGCTGAAAAAATTATTGTGCGGGATCGCCGGAGATGCCCAATACTTGGAGGTATCAGCTCGAGACTTTCAACGTAACAGTTTAAGTTCTCATGTGAGACCCTTTGGTTTTCTTAATATAGTCGCTCATAGCTCTCAAGATAACCACTAAATGCTGGCTCGTCCTGCGCGAAACGTGTTAACCCACCACCCATCTTCCCAGAGACAAGCGTAGGGTAGGCAAGGGGGCTGTTATGTGTGGGATATGTTATATCCAACCTGAAGTATCCCAATAATGCAATCAATACAACAGGGGTAAATGAATACTCAGCTGACATGCTGGCATGTTAATGGCGTGGGATCTGGAGTGGAATTCGACGACGACAAGCACGATGTCAGCTTAGGTGTCCCTATCCTAGCTATCGCTGGCCTTGAGCTCAAGGTTGGTGCAGGAATAGCATTTTATAAGTTAGTAAAGAATGTAGATTAGTTTGAGAGGCCTGAAACATTCATTATCCAACCGATAGATAGATATATTAGGACACGGTCGCGGGCACTCAAGTGGTTAAGCACATTCCCAAACGCACCACTTTAGGAATAGCAAAGCCTATCTTCATGATCACTGGGATTCTCACTAATGCCTGCGGAGTTGTTTGACCTGAAATCCACGAAAGGTGCTACTGTCTCGCGGAAACCTAAGTAACGGTCTCGGAAGATACCTAACTAAAACTAGAGTGGGAAGAGATAGAATAGATAACACGGGAATAAATGCAGCCTAAGGCTGAAGGACAAGCGTTTCTATCTCGAAGATAAAAGGTGGATTTCCAAAATAATATCCAGATAAGAGAAAGGTGTCTATGTTTCCAGCCAAAAATCTAATCGAAAAAACAACATCTAAATTCTCCTGCAGAGGAAAAGCATATCAATAATTCTAAGGTAGTACCTCAATTCGAATACAAAGAACTCTTTAGTCATCAAGCGGCTCGTTGGAGGAGCCTGTCCTGCAGGGTTCAAGTGATATGAGACATCGTTCTCCAATCAAAATCTGTAGTGCTCGGAGCCTCTAAACCACTTACTCGACATTTGTGACATGCAAACGGACAATGTGTTTGCTTGGGGGCTAATGCGAGGGCTTTTTGTTCCCTGCGAATAGATGATTTAGCAGAGAGGTCTGGCAGATCTGTTGGAGGCTCGGAGGTTTTCGGGGAAACTTCCTGCCTTCCCCAAGTCCTAGATAAATCTTTTGTGCTAATTTGTAGCTACGTAAAGATATAACGCAAGATTATGGTTTCGTTGATGAATAAATGCCTTTTTAGGGGGAAACAAAAGTAGTTTTGTGACCTGTTTATTGTCACCAAGTATCGGGGAAGCCGACGTTAAAAATCGATATTGTGTTTGGGTGTTATGGCTATTATTTATCCATATTTCACTATTTTCTCGCTGTTGACTAAAGTCTTGTTTAGACTAGAGGCGTCCTAATATAATTGATTTAAGGTTTACCGCTACTTGGTGAAGGTTGCAACCCCCAAATACGGGGGCCAGTCTCCTGCATTACCTGGAAATACGGGATTTGTGTGTAGGACATACCTATTGGCCATGACGGATGACAGGGGCAAGACGTATTGTATGCGGCTCTTTGGCTATTGGGTTGTCTGTTGGGTGGGTATAGGCATCCAATATCATCTTGAATGATGCTACAAGAATGAAGTAGGGATTACCTTGAAGGCTCATCCTGCAGCATGTACTTCGCTGATATCACAGTGTTCTCAGCTCCTATAAACAGGAGGCTCCGTGCTTGGCAAAAGAGTAAGGAGATAGCGAGCGGTAAACAACTGTATAGGCTGACTCACGGCGTGCATGTAGTCCTGGACCAGATACTGATTTATTTTATTTTCCCTTATTTGTGTTTCGAGTGATTATCTCTGAAGTCTCTTCCCTGGTCTAAGATTACTCTACATAGGTATGCAGGACAAGTGATACTCTATGATCATCAAGTCTGACGGCGTGACCTAATGTCTATTACCCAGTGACTGTTTAGTCGGCCCCCTGGGCCGAAAGAGCGAGCGTGACGACGAAGCCTTGAGCTTCATGTAGGTCTTTTCAAAAGTTTGGTCTACCTGTATCTTACATTGGCCCTTGGGTAGGGTATGTTTGGCAACTCGTATTTGTAATGGTCGCATGACTGACGAGCAGTGTGTTACTGCCTCGTCGTTGTCTGGTCTGGGTTGTTTCACGCTTGAGAGGGGTACAATGAGGACCAAGTCCTACATGGAAGCGAGCTGTAGGTTTCTCACTTGTGTGTTAACACATTGCCTCATATTTGTAACTTGGGGACTGCCACCAGCCTATCACGCCAACGTCGATCGGCCGATTTACATGATCCTGTCCTACTCACATGCACACGAGATAGTGTCTCGGCCCGGTTTCGCATATATTCCTAGATAACCAGAGGCTTACATGAATGCCACGAGAATGCCTTTTACTGGAAAGAAAACCAAGAAGAGCCTCCATCGTAAGCACACGCCTCGCTGCCGTTGGTGTTACTGGGCTTCGCTGGGAGTTGGTATTTACCACATCACGAGCCACCGAGTACGACTTGCGGTGTCACAGAATTCCAACAGAGCTTATTGACATGCGTAATCAGTGACGTCTAGGTTTACACCTTCTCTTCTTAGCGTCTCACAAGAGAGCTGCCATCCTCGTTATTCTGACAAGTACATGAACGCAGATGTTTACAGGCAGAACGTCTGATCTGCCTTGCCGCCTCGACCCTTCGATGGTTCATGATGTCTCAGGTTAGGTATGAGAGCATGGTGTTCCATCTGCGTGAATCTTCGATGTCATGCATGCTTGTCTCAAAGGAGCTGCTGTGCCTCTTGGGACTGCGGAGTAGAGCAGCCACAGTCGAAGCCCCATTCATCGACGGTGTCTCGAAACAGACAAGTTCTAATGCACGAGGCCTCGCCAGCTCTGGCTGAAGCCTAACTACGAACATGTTCATCGACGGCGTAGAAGTGTCTAAGCTAATCCCAACGCCGTTTCTTTAACGTCTGCGAGGCGGGGAGAGATCAGCAATGTAACAGGTGCGCCGTTCAGATGCTGATTATCAACCCGGTGATTACTTAGGCGCTTGTCATACTCACACGATACAACCGCATCGCCCACGGTATCTGCTATTCCGCCTTGTCCATGTACGGTCACTGCAATGCTCGTCTTGCTGGAGCCCGGCGCTCACCGCATCTTGCGATACCTGCATCTCCCGCTCGGGCCTATACTATGTTTACCCCCCATCCGTCTTGAGTGACATATAGTCGCTCATCCAATTTGTCGCAACCTTAACGTTCTATGACCATGTACATACCGCATGGAAGGTCTAGTAGTGCAGTCAGGGGTCTTGATATGCATTCGTCTAACATTACTCATTTCGAACAAGAATGTCTATCTTGATAGGACGAAAGACTGGAACTTAAAACCCTGTTCTCCCTACTCTCCGATCTTTCCTAACCTTCGATGCTACGCTGATTAGCTGAGGGTGGAAGATGCAGGAGCCATGGCTGTCTAGGGTATCATGAGGCTTCTCACTCATACATACATCTCTTCGGCTGCTATCTCCACGTTGTGATGCATGGCCAATTCTTGGCAGTGTGATCTGCCAAACGTGCATCCGGGTATTTTTTTTTTCCATCTCACGTCATACATATTTCAGTCTTGTGTATCCGATCTGCGTACATGCGATATTGCAGGGTACGGTAGCGGTAAGATTCCGGGTTTGGGTTATCTGGGTTCCGTTGTTCATTCCTGTTCCGTTATCCTAGCAAGGTTCAACTCCGACCGGTGGTGGGGATAAGGAGAGGAAGGGATTCCAACGAGTATGTAGCTTCTGCCATGACATCGCGTTCTACATCGTGCGTTGCATGCATCACCGTTTGCTCGTTTATGGGTAGTATCCTGTCTTGCCGCTTGAACGTATAGGGACACGGCAATACTTACTGTACTATGACATTGCCGGATTAGGTGTAAGCTATAGTTCGAAGGCTTGAGCCTAGAACTTGACGGCTTTGACCTATTAAGACTAAGATTGTTTGGATCGGTTACCCCGTGGTTCGATGGAGAACCCCGTTTCTGATGTTGCGCGCACACAGGGAGGTGCTCCGTGTACATGGTAAAATCAATAATGCCTCATGTCCAGAAGGTTAGTATGAGGCAAGTGGTTATTTATAGAGTATATACAGACCGTTTTGGGTCATCTTTTGCCATTCACTAATACTATGCGCTAGCTTCTTTTTGCTGGCCTTTTAGCCTTTTAGACGACGATTCTTCGTCTTGGCGGAAAGCCATGTGTCGAGCGGCTCGTAAAAAAGGGGAGCATGGATACATATTCGAACCCCTGTCTGACACGTGTCGAGAGATCAACAGGGGTAGGTGACATGGGCTTCTTTTGCGGTTAGTAGATCCTTTTATGCAAGGCATTTTCTTTTTCTCCATTATATCTAGTTAACATCGTCCGATCTTCTTTTCTAGGGCATTGTTTACCTAGTCTCGATGAATTACTATGTTAGTAATTTTATCCCTCTCGGGCCGGCACGGTACTGCACCTGGGCGTTTATTCGCTGAGGGTCTCTTCGGGCGGTGCGACCCGAGAGATCTGTATCTCTTGACGATTTTGTCTAGTTGATCAGTCGATTAAATTGGGATGACAATAATCTGAAGATGATACTCTCGTCGATTCTGCCGTAATGACGCACTGAAAGGATTGACTTCCTAGAAACGTAACGAAGAGGTGCTGACAATGATCAAGACAGGGACAAGAAGTAGGTAGTTTTTGCTCGTATCAGTCGGTGTCCGACTCAGGTGGTTCTGCTTCGACTGTCGATCACTTGGAAGAAGACAACAGGCGAAACCGGTATGCGAAAAGGGTTACATCGGGTCCTCAGCCCAGCTCCGCCTCTCTTTCGCCCTCTTTTGTCCAGCTCCTTTTCAGCTTATCCGCCTGAACTTGCGTCACCTAATTCATTGACGATGCTGGCAAAGCACGTATTTCGACTCGAACCCACGAGACCATTGTCGTAGTTAGTTCATCAAGCGGCATGGGGTATGGTATGGTATGCTACCGCCGGCGGTATCTGCCGGTGCTACTGGTTTATAGCGGCATGGCATAGCTCTCTTTTATTTCCCGCGGTAAAAGTTGCTTGTAAAAGTATTTGAGCTACTAGAGAACTAAATTGTCTTTCTCTCTAGATCTGCACCGGAATCCGCCTTGGCGGGACCAAACGTGCTTGCATACTACTATGGAGCTGCATGCACCCACGCATCGTCATCTCGCCATCTAAATCTGTAAACATGTTTAAGTACATGCAGGAAGCACATGCTAAGTACAGACAAGTACAGAGTACACGATGCCCATCTCAGCGTAGACTTGCCAATGCCGGATGACTGTCTTCTCTTGTCTTCTTTATCTTATTACATCCATCCCCTTCATCCCAGCTACATACCCGTACGCACTAACAAAAACGAGCAGAGGTGACCAGCGGCACGGGAATCTTGATAATAGCTCGGTACCTGGCGTAGGTACCGGCTGGTCGTATTGCTTATTATCTCAATAGCCTTACCTATAATACCACGTTGGGGTAAGATGAGACCATGCATGCTAGCATTCCTTGGCTTAACGCGGTCCGGCTCCACGCCTACCTGTTAACAATCGCCGCTTTGGCTAGTTAGCGTTGGCCTGCCTAGGTATATTATGGATATGGACCCATGACAAAAAATTAACTGTTTTCAGCCGCATGTACCTATCTCTACAGCACCACTAAGGTACGCGAGGTACGAAGAAAACAAAACCCGGTTCGAGGAAGAGCAGGGTAAGTTAGCGTTTGCCTGTATGACGCAAAAGAAAGCGCGAAGCGAGGCAACCCAGCGGCGCAGCACAAGCCCCGATTTCTGCTGTCGTTTCTACTTACTCACATTATGCCGACTACCGGCACATGACGATATACGCCCGCCGCCCTGGATAGGTACGGTATTCTCTTTCACGTTATCGGAATTCTTGGCGCCTGTTGTCATCTTCCTCACTTTGTGACCGCGGGGAATACCTATTTGTATACTACATGAGTGGATGGAGGGGAACGGAAAGGTGGGAGGGAAAGGGGGCCGAAAAGGAAGACTTGGCTGCCTACCCTGCATATTCATCTAATATATGGGATGACGGGTCGTATGTGGTACATAGGGCCGCGGGGGCGTCTTATGTATGTCCTTTACCTATCATATAAATCAACCATCTGATTTCATCATGATGGTTTCCCTCATCTTATCTTGAGGCATCTGAGACAGCCATGCACGTGAAGGGTTCGAAATTGAAATAAAAAGTGGCGAACGCCGGGTGCATCGGCCTTCGGGTTATCAAGGCAGCCCTGCAATAGGTCACGCAGGTCACGCAGGAACGCCTCAACTTGGTAGACGAACGATCGAAGGCAGGTCTTGACGGGACGGAATGGAAAACCTCGTAGGGCTGCATATTCGCGTGCCTACCGCTGCTGCGAGGGCCTTCTTCACGGGTGGTGGGAAAAATTGGAGACACGTTGGAATACAGATACCTATACATTACACACACATACGCACAATGCACACGGATTTGATATCACGGGCTTATGTGGAAAGGGCCAAGGCGCAGAAGGCGATAAATGATGCGCGAATCTATATATAAATTGAATGGATAATGTAGGTAGGTGATCGCGAGATCGCCAGAAAGGGGGTTGAGGCTCTAGAGTATCATTTTCATTTGTCTCCTATTCCCTATTAGGCGCATTTTGATATTGTTTCTATATTCCAAGCAACTACTATTGTACACGGAGACGTGGGTGTGCCTCTATAGTTTGTAGTTCACCCACGAATCATATAGTTCGACTAGCCCTGCCCAACTAGTGCTCCCAACCAGTGTTCTCCGACCTGAACGAGATAACAATTGGACCAATGAGAGAAGGGAAAAGAACCAGGGGAAAAGAGGGCAAAACAAGAAGAACAAATGGGGTGTCATTGCCGACCCGGCATTCTATAAGTATCTGGCGTCAAGAAAAAGGAGGGAACATGAGAAAAGTAACCGAAAAAAAACAAATAACATAACCGGGCGAAGGTAGCCATAAGCAGAAATCGATGAAGCCACCCAGAAAATCCGAAGCTCATGTACGTCGTTACTATTCGTAATCGAGCCACGGCTTACACATGACCCCTTATTGCCCTAATTCGGAGCAAAGAGGTCGCCAATCGTCACCATAGGCGATTGACCGCGATGGGTTCCAATCCAAGAAAGGGTTGATAAGAAAAAATAACGCTCGCTTAAGTTCGGTAAGAAGATCCGTTCCCGCTATTGGGATCGTAGTCCTGGTCATAATCATATTCATAATCGTAATAGTATTGCTGGTCATCTTGACAGCGGTCATCTCCACCGCTGCTACCATGGCTGCCCCAGCTTGCCGTCTGCTGCTGCTGGGAAGAGGAGGTGTAATAGCCAGTGTGTGTGTTGTAGTACTGCGGGTCTTGTGTCTGGTTGTCGCGTGTGCTGCCACGTCGGGTTTCGCTCTCGTGGCCTCGGGCGACGACGTGCCTCACTAAAACCGCACGGGTTAGCTTTCGCTCTCCTGCTCGCTCGTATGGCACGCTTGGTGGAATGATTCTTACTGCTGACACCGCCCCAGGGCAGACCAGACAGATCATCGTCGTCTGGGCCCAGTTCTCCCGCATCTGGGACACGGTAACTGCTGCCTGCGTTTTCTTGATTGCGGTCATCTCGTTCCGCGCGCTCCTTGTGTTCCCTCTGCTTCTCGCCTGTTCGCGGAAAGTTAGCCGGGTAAGTCCTCGTTGCAATAGGAACCATGGAGAAGAAGAATTGGTTCTCGTACGGAATTTCCGCTGCGCGATCCGATTCTGGATGCGTCTTCTCTCTTCTGGCTCAGTGACATCGGTCCAGTCATCGTTCTTAGCTTTCGATTTGGACTTGGACTTTGACGAGTGCTTCTTCGCGCTCGAATCATGAGGGTATTTAGATGAATAGGACGACATTGTTCTCTTCTCGGTCTCTGTCTCCGAGCCCTGCTCCGTGGATTCTGATACTTTGAGCCTCGGTGAAGTTGAAGGGGACACAGCTGGTGTTGTTGACGATATGAGTGCCGTCGGGAGGTTGGAGTGTGTCTTCACTTGTG
Source organism: Xylaria flabelliformis (assembly GCA_007182795.1). NCBI lineage: Eukaryota > Fungi > Ascomycota > Sordariomycetes > Xylariales > Xylariaceae > Xylaria > Xylaria flabelliformis. The sequence goes on from VFLP01000016.1 coordinate 294,261, forward strand.
CTTCGTCCACTTCTTTGTAAGACTGTGTAAGAGTAGGTGAGGATGATGATGAGAAGAATGGATGATCTTGATTGTCTGGCATCTGTAAAGTAAAGCTGATTTCTCTCTGGAATTGCCCTTTATTATATCAGGGAGAAGAGCCCGTGCTTCGCAATGGCTTCCTACAAGTCCTAGATTACTCTTTCTCTTGGGGTCCATCAAAACGGTGATGCTGTTACCAATGTAACCGTGAGGTTAAGCACGAGGCGATGTGCAGGGTCTATTTCCAAGTCATTGTCTAACGAGGCACCCAAAGATAGTTGTCGTAGCATCTGGTCAGGAGCTGATATGGAAGATATGTGCGTCAGTGGATGTGGATGTTCCCATCCAGGTCCTACCCTCTTTTTTTCGAGGCTCTGATGTAGTGCTACGACGTCAGCTGTATCCGCAGACCGGAACATCAGTTTGCAACGGTCGGTCTCAAAAGAAGTAACTGGATGACAAAACATGGGTGTCACGTTTTGAGCCCCAGTGCGGCTACCTGCCAGTGCAGGCATGCGTTCAGTAGCTGGCATCGGGGAGGATTCATAGAGATGGATCCTGGGCTGTGATATGCAAAGGCAATGACTCTGTTTACCCTTGCCGGGCACACTAGGAAGTCTCCTTGAGCTGTTGCTGGAGGCCTGAAGGATGAATAGTCCCATATCAAGGACATCGTTGTGGTGGAAGGGTATCACGAGGCACCCTTGGAAGCTAAGGTACAGTTGATTCCCAAAATGTCTAGTTCCTCGGATAGACGGTATGGGTAGATGTGGCTAGTATCGTGTAAGTCTGGAGATAGGAAGCCGGGAGTTGGTTGGAACCGGTTGTTGGTGTGAAGACCCTGAATTGGGTGGTGAACTTTGGCGCGAAATACGACTTGTCCCTAGTCTATAACGGGCAAAATAAGTTAGATCACTAACGGGAAATACCATGAAAGCTTGATCCAAAAGGATTTGGGCTTTTCTCTTTTCTTGCCCGTGGTGGTGTTCGCCAGCGCCGGCATCATTATGGCGAACAGGGGGGAGGTTAACAAGGAGCTAACTAACCCGAAGCTCGCGGCTGGCAGTGTGGGGCCAGATAACTCCCCCGTACAATATCCTGTACCTAGTACATATATACATATGAGTTGCATAAGCCGTGGGCTGCATGAGTGGCTGACATTTTGGGCCGACCTGTCATGATTTAGTGACCTAGCGCAATATCGTCACAGATCCTGGTATCAAGCTGGTATCGAGGTGGCCTAGTCTAGGCGACAATGCCGTGAAAAAAAAATAAATCCGTTATGGTGCAACGAGGGTGCAGATTGACAGTACTAAGTTGGGTCACAGTGGAGAGTTTAATTCGAGAATAGCTGTCTCGGATTGTAAAGTCTATCGTTGTTGATGGATGGCAGTGGTCCTCGAAATCTCGGCCACGCCCGGTAAAGTGACCCGGACGATCACTCAGTAATTTAGACTTCGATAAGCGAGGAGAGGGGCTCATCTAGTCTTGTGTCGAATACTACTACATGGTGTACATATTTGGTTGCGTGAATGGCACAGTGACTAAATCCTATTCAGCGGTAGTTAACTTGAAGAAAATTATACGTATGTAGATACAACGCCCCCAGGCGTCTAAATCTCTAAGCGAACACCCACCACCCGCGCTTGTGGGCCGTTTGTCTGCGTGGGCCATGTTCGGCTACGCGCCTGGCGGTCGTATTAGTAGAAAATCTTAGAGACGGAGCCACCGCGATGAGCGTAGTTTGAATTTCGGTAAAGTACGACAACCCACTGGATAGAGTCTAGACTGTTTACAGATTCCAAAATAAACCAGCGTGTCAGCTCCATCAGGGCTGAGAAGTGCCTGATATACTGATTCATTGTTGCTATTTGGAGCTATGGGCGTACCGGATGGATGGTGTGAATTTATTTGGGCGGAAGAGGAGGTGGAAGTCCAGGTCCGGCGGCTGCGCAGGGATGATGTTGTTGGAGCTCCATGGAATATAGGTTATATTGATCCACTGAAACCCGCAGCCATTGCCGGGGGGCGGGACCACGCTGAGGTCGAGGAGTTTAACAAAAGAATAGACAGCTTTTTTAAGGGTCCCGAATGGCGAATTCTGAGCGTTCTCGGCAGTTGCTTGGCAGGTTTTAGCGTGCTAGCAGTACTTATAAACAAAACTTGGGTGCGGTGTAGTTGTATACTAGAAACCATAGGTAAGTAATGACTGGAGTATGTTGCCATGAACCTAAAAGACAATAGTGATGCCAAGCTCTCTGTATGGACCGTAGCTAGTGCGTGCTAGCTGATACCTCGTTCAGCTAAAACTCCAAGTCTTAAGGTAAGTCCACACCAGATAGGCACTAAGCGGGTCTCGGTAGACATCAGCGTAGGAATCTGCCTTGCCAAGATGCCTGCAAAATAACAAACTTGGTCATGGTACCTTCAGCAAGGAACAATTCAATAGTCTACATGCTGCACTTCGACGGATACGTCTCTTGCGGTATGCATACAGTAAGTTACCAAGTTCGCGCTTGAGCGATATTATCTAGACGTATTCTTCAAATTGGTGATCTGGGTAATTGTTGTTAACTCATAGCAAAGGCCTTGATTCTTATTGGCCTATATGTGGCCTCAGCTAACTCAGCTCAAGGACTCGAAATGGCTTTGTTATGTCATTGGATATTAATAGTGAGATAGTCGAGCTTCACGTCATGATACGGCATGTCAACTTGTCGGGCATCATGCCATAAGATATACTGTACTAGCGTAGACTTGTCTCGAATCACACTCGTCTCAAATACTCTATATATTTTTGTAGTGTGAGTTTCCTGCTCAGGGAGTTTTGCGAAGCCGGGCAGTGGATTTATCTCGAGGTTTTCTGACTAGCTATGAGCGACGAGCGAGAGTTGAGGGCCAATAGTTGCTGCTGGCTAGCTTGTTTGTGTTCTCAAAATGACTATGACCGGAAGAGTCACGACGTTAATAAGGTTAATTAGGTTGTTGTTGACTAGGTAGTGTACTATGTCTCGAGGAGCTTGGTTTGAATGTCTACCGGGCATCCCCTGTATATGTGGCTCTAGCCCAGAAGGGTGTCATGCATACGCCTTCCAGCCTGCCATTTTAGCTCAGGCGCACTCTTATGTCCACAAGGCATTCCCACGATGATCTTCGACCAGCTTTGTCTGTTTCCCTAGAAGGGAACCGCCGGATGATCGGAACAGAAGGAGTACATACTTGGGAATCAACTCATCGAAGCGAACACCAATGATTTTTTCGGACACCGATCTCTACTACGATAAGAACGGGATCGTCCCAAGGACTCATTTCAGGTTCGCTAGACGAAAGCCTTCCTGGCGCTTAATGAAGGTAGCATATCTAGCTTGATCGATCAAGCAATTCCTTGTAAGACCATAATGCCCGGTATCTCCGGGCAAACTGTTGCCAGGATTATAGCATTAAAAGTGTCAATTATCGGCACATGCTGTGTGACTCCATGCAAGTCAACACTGCTCTTTCAGCCCGGTAGCAGTGCAGTGTCGTGTCAACACTACGGTTTCAAATTGTCTCCTATGATGTTTCTCACAAAAGCACCATACGTGAAGTGGCACAGGGAGCGGTATCTGGAAATTTGACTGGGCCAGCAAGCTTGGCGAATAGACGCGCGGGCGGATACTAGACGCTTTCCGCCCGTGTCTAGATCTTTTTGGAGATTAGGGCGTCGAGTTGCACTGCTTTCCAGCTATCTCGTGATCTAACTGAGGCAGATGCCCACAGCATCACTCCTCAAAGGACGAACCATCCTGACAACTGATCTTCCATCCTGATAACCAAGGCAGAATCGTCATCAGCCAGCGGGGGCAAAGCGAATGTGAGTGCGTACCGTTTCACATAATCTGGCATTCCAATCCATACATAGCCCTTTCGACGTCTCGCTTGACTTGATACCAATCAGCCCGCCTCTCGGCGTATTCATACACCTCTTCAGCACGAAACACGCCGCCAAAACGGTCGCTATCAGCGATGATCGTTGCCATTTCCTTGGCATGCCGGGCATCTATCAAATAGATCTGACTAAGCTCTCGAAGTGCTTTGAAATACACCAGCAGATCTTGATTCTTGAGCGTCCGAATGTATTCAAAATACATAGTCATATCCGCAATCAAACTTACAGCACCCTCCGTGCTGATGCGTTGACGTTTAAGGTGCTTGCATAGAGCTGTAAACAAACGTAGTCCAACCTCGCCGTTGAAGACGTCGAGCATAGTCTTTTCTGTGCTGCCTGTTAACATTTTTGTATGAGAGGAGACCAGCTCCGTTATGCGCCGGGCCGTAATTGTTGGTCCAATATCAGAACCATTTGACAACCCATTTCCGTGTGATGATGATGGCGGAGGATTGTAGTCTGTTGGAAGTTGCGTAGTGGCACAAAGATATTCGACCTCATCCATGAGCACGTCGATACCTTTGTTAAGCCCCGCAGCGACACTCTCGTCTAGCATTTGCTCAAACTTTCTCTTGGCCAAGCCTGCTGGATCCATGAAATCGTTCTTGTCGGCAATCTTAGGTGCTGCAAGTTGTTGTTCGTAGAAGACGTCGATCATTTGTGAGATAATATCACCGACATTTACCAATTCAATGAACATGACGAGTGGAACAACAGCGGTCTGGCTGTGATCACTTATCTCACGAGGATTGTAACGTGAGAGGTGGTTGACTGCTTTGCCAAACCCGTTCTTCACGTGCGTTTGCCCAAGGACCTTGATCAATGCCACGAAAATCGCCTCACATTGCTCCCGAGCCTCTTCACCCACCTGCCCACCTAGCTGAACGAATTTGGCGGCTCGACCTAAACTCTCTTTAGCGGCGTGTACTAGGTCTAACGCAACCTCGATACTGAAAAGACTCTTAATCCCTTCAAGCCGATTTGCCATGAGCGCAGCCTTCGCTTTCAACTCGTCTGTTGGTACTTCAGGGGGTAGAGGGCTACCCGACCGCTCTGAAGGATTTCCAAGACCAGGTGTTTGGGGCCGAGATGACGCTGGAGTACCAGCTATTGACGAGCGGAACGCTGGATTTGTGGCAGTCACCGTCGGCGTGGGCTTGCTGCTTCCAAAAGCGCTAGGAAGGACAGATACAGGCATCATTACCACCTTTTTGAAGGAACTCAAAAAATCGTTCTTGTCTGCCTGCCGATTGAAACTTCCCATGTAAAAGGATTCGACAGTGGCGTCCTGTTCGGAAAGCTTCTGTTCCCAATCAGTAACCTGACGCTCAGCGTATGAGGTGAAGTTTTCTAGTTCTTCCTGAAGATATAGGTCCATATGTGGTTCAAACACTTTAAGGCATATTGCCCTTGTATGATCTTCGACCGAAAGATTTGAGCCGCCGGGTGACTCAAGCGACTGCACAAACTGCATACATTGCTCAAACAGACCCGACATGGCTTTGAGATAGACAGCTGTATGTCTATCGTGAGTTACGTCCAACAATGGAGTGGCATACTCCATGATGATGTCTTCACGGACTTTATCAACAAATGCCCAGAAGACGGCGGCTGGTTGAGGAAATATGCGACGAATGTTGGAACTTTGCTCATTCAACTTGCGTAGGAGCAACTCGAAAAATGCACGGGAAGGTTCTAACGTGATATCGTCAGGAGACGCCTGACTAATGCAATCAATAGGATTTCCAAGTGCCTCGCGATCGTTAAATATCGGATGTTTTTGAATGAAGAGATCTGTAGCTGCGCTGCCACCATTGAGCGAGTAGAGAACATGGGCGTATCGTCGCATTCTGCCATCGACATCCCAGAACTCGTAGCCCTGCTCAAACTCGCGTAACACGGCGCCCTCGAAGATGGTCACCATGCTTGAAAGTTTCTCCACTCTCTGCGACCAACCATCAGTCCAGTCGCACTTGCTGAATACCTGTAAGTTGGACAGCATTTGAGCCTGCTTCTCAGGATCCCGGAACACTTTAAAGACAACGGGCTCAGTGTGGGTTTTCGCTTGAGCCAGGTCAAAATAGAAGGGTGCTAATGCTCCATACACCTTCCCGAATTCCTGCCGCGCATGACCCCGCACACTACGAACATTTTTTAGGATGTTGAGAAGAGCTGTAGGGTCTTCCATAGGGGACTTGGACTGGCTCTGACTCAGACTCAAGGTTTCAAAACCATCTGTCGTGGCATCTGGCTGTCGAGGAGGCTGGGTAGCCGCTGCTAAACGCCGTTCTTCTTCTATCGCAGCATCGAAAATAGTCGTGATCCCTTCTTTGTCGGCAGAGGAGACGGAGCCACCATTTGCAGCCGTTCTCACAGCCGCATCACGCTTTCTTCTCACAGCCTCTTCGAATCGTCTCTTTGCTTCTAAATCGTTCCAGAGGCCCATATTCTTCAGCCTGGCAACCCATCTCGTATCATCATAGACCATTTCGCGCATCCGGGAAGAGGTCCTGGCAAAACGCATGAGATCGGGGACGGACAGATAATCGAGGATGGAGACGATGACCTCTGCAGAGACGTGTTAGGCCCCCCGGCGTGGCGATTGAAACTGAAGTAGAGGGATGTTACCGGCAGGTAGTGCAGTCTTAGACTCTATCATGGAAGTCGCTCGCAGTGCGCTCAGGATGCTTGTCTTGGGAAGCGCAGCCGGCTGCGGTGTACGGTTGTAGGTTGCCATGTTGGGCAACTTATCCTACCGTCTACGGGGCTGTCGAAATCTCTTCTGCAGGAAGTCCGTCCATAGAAACATCCATGGATTTATTGAGCAAGCTGATAATATTGGATGGGTAGGTACATCCTTTTCTCGGAAATGAGTGATTGTTGAATAGAGTATGTATCGCTACACATAGGCGCGATTGCCTGCCCACCTACCTAAGGTATTGTTAGGACTTTAGGTAGGTGGATGTTACGATGTGGAGCGAGGTAGTATAGTGCGCAGGGGCTTAATTGGCCAGTGACTCGCCAGCTGTCGAGAGTTGTTTCAAGCTCTTGCATGCAAGCTCTTGTCAATTCGAGCAGCTGACTAACTACCAAGCGCCTCAAGCTGTCAGTAGATCTAGGTAAGCTACCTAAGTTTCACCGCCTTTCGTTAGCCCCTCGATGTGGATCGTACATCTGGCAGAATTGCAGTTCCACTTTAACTTTTTTCCCCAATAGGTACCTACATCACGGCATTGGAGCTCACACGAAATCTGCGCCAGCATATTAGCTTATTGGTGTATTGTGCTTTCACAGTCCCCATAGCCTTTCATCGGCATTCTATCTAAGAACACCTGCCAATTAGTCTTAATCACGTGAGTTTGTCGATTGATCTGCTCAGCAACAACCACAAGGATGGATGATGAAGGTCCTTGGGAGAAGCCGGACGTTGGGAAGCTGCGAAAGGAGGCAGAGGCCAAGGGTATGTACGTTCTATTCTCAATTTATGATTTGCCATTGCTGACTATAATCAGAGGCGAAGATAAAAAGAAAGCAAGAGCAGCGGAATGCTCGAGCCGCAGCCCGTCTTGCGAAGCGGCAGACGAAAGCTGAAGCCAAGAGGGCTCGAAAGGAGAACATCAAGAGGGCTGGAAAATGGACGCCCGAACGGATCGCTCTTGATAAGCAGAAGAAGCGTGCCAATAGAGCGGACAAGCAGGAGAAGCGGCGGAGACGGATGCGCCTACGGGCCGAAAAGCTCGAGACCCAAGCTCGCAAACTTTGGGCCGAGGCTCAGAAGGCTAAAGCCCGGGCTGACTTTCTCGATGATTTGAAGAATGTACGGACTCTCTAGCTCAATTAATAACCCTAATCACCCAGTCCCGCTAACATTTCTATAGGAGAAAGATGAGGAGAAGAACAAACTCAAGAAGGAGATCGACGAAATGGCGCAGGATCCCGAGAACACGGATTACATTCCTCTTGAGTAAGTCTTCTGTATTTTATGGACATATGGTTCACCGCCCAGCGAGTTACGCTTCCTCCCCAAGACTCTCTTTACATGCTGCTGTCAAGTTTGAAGAACGGCAAGGATCAAATAGATATCTAACGATTATGCTAATCTCATCAGTCCTCAATATTCATCCACCGACGCACCCCCGACTCCTGATGGAAGTTCTGGGGATCGAGTTACAGAAAACGTCCAGACGGGAGACGAAGCCGAGGCGGAGAAGAAACGCAAGCGAAAGGAGGAGAAGCGAGCCAAGAAACGCAAGCGCGAGACTGCAGAGAACGAGGCAGAGCCGGCGGATGCTACGGAAGCCGGTAGCGAAGTGAAAGCGGAAGGCGAGACTGAAACGCCCAAGGAAAAGAAGAAAAAGCGCAAGGTAGAGCAACCTAGCGACGATGACGATGAGGAGGCTGTAACCCCAAAGGCCAAAAAAGACAAAAAGAAAAAGAAGAAGGATAAGACCGAGCACAGTACGGAAATCACCGAAGCTCATCAGCTAGCGGATACTAATGAGACCCTCAATGAGAAGAAAACTAAACAGAAGAAGGGAAAGAAGGAGAAGATAACTTCTGAGGAGAACGTGTCTGGATCTACGGCCAGAGAGGAGAACAACATCAACGGCGGCGAGCAGTGGAATGTCTCAGCATTAGAAGGTGATTCCAAGCGGAAAGAAAAGTTTCTGCGGCTCCTGGGAGGTGGAAAGGACAATGGAGCGGCTGGTGGCAGCCATAACTCGACATCCAAGGCTGATATAGCTAAGGTGCAGTCCGACTTGGAACGCCAGTTTGATGTCGGAATGAAGATGAAGCATGAGGGGCACAGCCATAGGCGAGGACTTGGAGCCTAATATCTATCAAGCTAGCACGTGTATAGGTCTGGTGTTTGAGGAGAACTGTGTTGTTAACTAATATTGCTGTCTGATTGCGAGGAAACTTTTTACGAAGGCGATGCTCAGAAGATTGGACTGCCGTCATTCTTTACGTTGCGCCCGGGAATGGCCACTTCATAGCTAGAATCCTAACAATTATGACAATGATGTTCTTTACAATAATTACTTACTACCGGACACTCAAAATGGTGGCCGGTAAGGTCTTCAGATGGTCCTGTATTGAAAATTTCCTGCACTATGATGGCGCAGTGGTACTAACTGCCTCCTACCCGCACGGGTTATCTTTTGATGTAAATAAATGAATCCGCTCCAAAAATCAAGACATAGATGTACTTGTACACAGCTCATTGAACATAGTGAATCCGTCTTCTCCTGACCTTTTTGAATGCTTTCTCTTCAGCAAAGACCATAGTTCTTCATCTTCTGTCACACCGGATATATACTAGTTCGCTTCAACTGAAGTAGCCCCTTCCTCGAATACAAACCCTCGGGGTTTATCCAGGGATCGTGGGAAATAGTTTGCGATTGGATTGGATCAGAAGAAGACGCGCGAGATGACCTCGAAGAGTAGACCACCAAATACAACGAAACCGAGGACACCTAGACAAAGAGGGGGTGGACCGTGTCAGTAGATGTGCTACTATAGTACTATTTCGAGAGGGAGGGAGGGAGGGACGGAGTGTGGAAATACTCACCGAGCCAGAACGGCGAGATGGGCGACTTTGGTAAGTCCTTGTTTCGCTTCTTGAGGTCCGCTTCGGCTTTGCCGCGGCGTGCGTCCTGGTCCTTTACGAACTTGGCGTTCCGCCTGCGCTGCTCGAGAGTCTGGGCCTATTGGTGTCGAGAAACAATGGAAGCGTTAGCTGTGGTACTCTCTGTGTGCGCTGTGGTATGTATGTAAGGGATGGGTCCTGCGAAAGCAGCTATCGCGTACCATTGTGGTTATGTAGGTATATAGGTGTGTGAAAGGGAAAATCTGGCGATGACAAGTTGCACGGCCGTAGATGGCTATCGACCAGTGGTGGCCCGCGTGCTAGTAGAGCGAGACTTGAGGTTGGATGGCTGAAATAATCGAATTGGAACGATCGGCGTCGAGAGGTTCGAAAGTGGAGGAGCTGGAGAACAGGATAGGCTGGTAGGTTTACTGGTTTACTCGATATATATGTATGTGATAATAGGATTTCCAAAGAGTTCTCAGAACAGATATCCCGTTATGGTTCGTGACTCAAGGCCAACACATTCGACAAAGAGAGATCGAGGTGGAACAGAAGAACAGATCACGGCGTTAAAGAGTTGCGGCCACGACACCTTGATATGAACATTAGTGTACGATGGGATGGAAGTGGATAGGTGTCTGCATTGTGCAATACCTGTACCTAGTCGACCCCTGGTCGCATCGGCGCAAGCTCTTCTACGCCTAATTAGGTAATACCTAATGCATGGGGAAGCTCTGCAAGGGACTTGCCAATTATAGGTAGCGTATCGGTTAATTCGGCGGCCACTTGACGGGCAAAAGTGACCGCGTCTCCACTTAGTTAGCTCATGGCTTCTCCACACCATGTGAGCCACAATACTATAATATCCAAGCCACATTTGGGCTTGGATGCATCTACAGAGGTAAAAGCTTCAAGGAATGAATTGAACCTCATCACCCAATCACCCAAAGACGGCATAATTCTCACAATGTTCGCAAGATCCGCGCGCCGTATAAAAGCGGCATCCCATATCCCGACATCGTCGGCTCAGCTAATGCCACGATCTCATATTGCGCAGCAGCTCCCACGGGCACGTTTCTCATCTACGCAAGCATCCGACGGCCAAGGGTCTCTCAACGTAAGGCTACCTTTACACTCACGCTCCTCATTCCCAACATGAAGCACAAAGAGGAAGAAAAGCGAAAAAAAAAAATTGCAACGAAGAATAAAAAAACTAACACCCATTTTTCCCCCCAAATAACAGCACAAGACTTTCTACAAGACCTTCGGGCGCCCCATCGCCAAGGTCTTCCTGATGGCCATTTTCACATACCAGCTGGCGTACTACTTCTGGGTGAAGCTAGAACAGGACGAGGCCCGGGCCGAAATGCAGGGTGTGTTTTCTCAGTTTTCATTTCCCTCTCCCCGAACTGGTCCAACTCGACCACCAGTCCGGGATGCAGCTGGATCAGTTATTAACTAAGATTGCACTTTACTTTAGCCATTATATCCGATCTTGAGGCGAGAATAGAACAGCTCGAGCAAGCAAAACCGCCGAAGAAGTGATGTTAGTATTGTCACGATGTGTAGGCAATGATACAGCATCACAGGCTGAGGAATGATATGAGAGTCATTCACCACACGTAAGGTTACTACGTCCAGATTAGCCTCTTGACATCTGCGAGAGGAGAGCAGTATCTTGGTATGGCGCTGCTTCTGCTCGGGCGCGTCGTGTCCCGCGTTGAATACCGGAAATAGCAGGAAGCATAGCTTGGCCACTCAGGGCAAACAAGCCCACTCAAAGCTAAGGATGGTCCGCGGCAGAGATGAACTACGGCATACCAAATCGAAGACTGGACGCTGTGCTTTCTATATTTACATAAAACCAGTCTTGCACCTCACAAGAGAATATGTAAATCGGATGAAGGAGATTCACAGCCACGTCGGCTTTGTTCATATATGTGCTCTATACAGAGCCCGACTGTCATAGTATTAACTTAAGACACCAAGAACACCTATGCCAATGCCTCGAATCTTTCTATCTAGTCCCGTTTCGCTTTGCCTGCTGTCCGTTAAACCCAAAAAAATGACAATCAAACATTTAGAACCCAAACCTCGACGCCTTAATGCATATATGATCTAACAGCGTTGCCCGTGAAATTCTTCATCTCTCATACTTCTACTATCTCCCAGAGGAGTTTCACAGAAGCAGCAGTAACGTTATTAAGGTCATTATACTTATCCAGGATACCGCCATCGCACTGGCAGCACTGGGGTAGTACGCCGATCCTGGGTAGTTACAAGAAAGCTCCTTGTCGTTGTCCGGAATTGCATAGCTCGTATTAAAGCTGAATTTGCTCTTTTGCAACGGGCAGGAGAACCCTATAGATGAGGGGCAACTCCTGACAAGTTCGTAACAGAGGTAGTCACAGGGTAGTACCTCCTTGTAGGGCCCAGGTTGGACTGTATTATCAATTTCCACGTTTCTAGACGAATTGTAGGCTCTCACGTTGCCGAACTTGTTCCTAATGCTCTCATCGACGAGGGTCCCATTGGGAAACGGTGCATTGATATTGCGCATTTGCAGGTAGCTTTCGTCCGGTGAGGAGAAGTCCTCGCACCTCGGTATGGCGACCGAGCAGAGCCAGTTCTTGTAAGCTTGCTTGCAGTCGTCACAGTCCTTAGCGAGAGAGTATCTTTGAGTCGCCGGAGCCTGGCAAGGGGTCTGCTGCAAGACCTTATCAAAGTTATCCCACATAGTTCGTGTGTAGTTGTCATAAAAGGCCGCGAGAGCCGTTCCATTTGGAAAATTTTCCAAGTTTCCGGGAACAGCGTACCGCGTCTCCGTACACAAGGTCAAGTTGAACACAAACGTACAGGCGCCATCTGATGACAGTGTAAGTATAGTCCTATCCAGTCAATGAAGAAATACTCACTAGGTTTCGTGGTGAAGTTAACGCCTTTGTACACTATTGTGCCACCTGTGAACCCCTCTCCGGCGCCGCTCTCCTGTCTCTTCTGAACCGTCAAATTAGTATTGAGGGCTATTATCCCCGTATAGTTTGTGCTGGCGTTCAGTCCACTAATGTAGAACTCCTGCATCGTCAAGTTGCCGTCTCCCCCTTGTCTTAGACCCGTAGTTGCCTGACTATTCCCATCTTTAAGTGGCCGGATCTGCGCCCAATTGTTCAAGCCACAATATGAGTTGCGTATACCATTAATATCTGGGTTGTCTGCGCTCTGTACAAATACCGTGTATGGGGGGGTAGAGACAACCTGATCCGAACTACTTGTAAGATTTAACGTCGTTAGGTAGGCGGAAGAGGCGTCGGAATCAACCAAGTACAGATTTGGCTGCGCAATACTATCGTAGGAATAGTAGTACTGGTCGAGAGAGACGGTGACCTCGTAATTGTAGGGTAACGAAGTAGAGAAGTATTTCTCGGAGACTTCTGGTGCTGATATACTAAAATATACATCGCGATCAAGCGAGGTATTGTATATCGCTGCCCCTTCGTCAAAAACAATGATTTTCTGGGTATTTTGGTCTTTCCCCGGCCCAGGGGATGTATTCTCACCAGACGTAGACACAAATAATGTTAATTGCGGTGGTGCCATAGAGGTCTGGTCGGGAGAGATTCGGCTGGGCTGCTGGCAGGTATTTACCGATATGTACAACGTCTTAGATGGTTGTCGCCGCACCAAATCCATGCCGGCGCCCAATTCGTCATCTCCATCGCCTTCACTAACTTCTCGTGTCTCATTCGAATGTCTTCGAAGTTCATATGTCATGTCATGCTCTTGCGCTGATCTACCAGAGACAGACGCTGCTTCGAAGACATATGCGATTGTGCTCCCAGGAACGATGTTACTGCTCGTAGGGTGGTCAAGATCGAGAGAGTTCGACCCGTCTGCAACCCTCCCTATAATGCTTCGATCGAGCAAGGAGAATTCTGGCTCGTACGACGGACTCTGGGCATCATATGAATCGACTGTATCATCAATCTCGTGGAAAACGTCATTGTAGTCGAGGTCGCTGCTCGGAAACCCGGTCAAGTCGGCGGCCAAAGCGAACTGCGGAGCGAAGAGGAAGAGATATAGGACAATAACCAGGCAAGAGGCTATCACGGAGGCAGCCAGACGCGACTGTAACGGACTGAGTTGCATGGTGATCACATAGCCTTAGCAGGCGAAGCAGAGTAAAGAGGAAACGAGCGACGGGATCAAGAAGGAAGAAGGATGAGAAGTGTTAAACACCAAATGCGATGGTCTGCATCCTGTCGCAACGATGGGCGGCAGCAACGCGGCTCCGGTTTCTTCGCGGATGTCGAACAGATTGAAGATTGTGTGTTTTTGGCGCGATGTTGGCTTTCGTACGATTTATTGTCGACTGGTTCTGTCTACACTATGCACGGTTCTCAATGGGCTGTAAGTAGTCGGTCGATTGGCGACGACAATTTATGATCTTCAAGGGGCTTGTATTATCGTGGGGCTGTTTCAGCAAGTCAGACGGGTTTTACGGCATCCATGTCTTATCTCTGCACGCAGGTACGTCCATAAGTACCTACGGCTCAGTGGAATAAGCCTCTCAGCCCCCCACAAACTCCCTATTAATAGGTAGAGTATTATAGTGATTCCATGCATTGTAACCCCAAGCTTAACCTGTCAGCGAGTCTAGCAGCTTGTATCTATCTATACTGATCTGTACGCACATCAGGATCAATAATCTACCATCTGTTGCGACACCTAGACGGATGGCCTTGGCAACTTCGTGTCTGTCGAGGCAATAGTTACTATCCTTGCACGTCGGAGTTTACGGTCGCTGTCGCATTCGGAATCGCTTCTTGATTGTGTCATCTGTGCAAGATATAAGATCACGCACCAGCAACTTTGACACGTCCATTTTGTAGGTATATAAGCCCAGTTATTCCTTAGATAGAGCTTGTTCGATTTAATGTGACTTTCAGATGAGTAGCTACCACGGTTTAATTTGGTTCAGTCCGACTTACCTGATTGATCAAGTACCTTATGCAGCTAAGTTAGTATATTCATATCGTCATAGGGTTTCTGCTAACTACCTGTACCTAGCAAAGTTTCAATTCAGATGAGATCTTCATTGAAAATCAAAACACCTTTCCTATTGCTCTTGCTGGAATGGTGCCTTCTTTAGCCTGTGTATCTAATCATTATGGCTCTACCAATTCGACGGAGACGCCGCAAACTGCGCCGAAGGACAAATTCATCAGCCACAGGCCGTGGGGCAGTAAGACAGGGTCGGCCGACAAAGCTGTGTGGCTATGCCGTCGTATCAAGAGGCCTTGAAAGCGTGTCAGAACAATTTATCATTCATCATCTGGGATGGCGTGTGTTTCGCTCATTCGGCGAGTGACCTTTACCTTGCCTATCTCTCTCTCCAAGGTGAAGCTATCGCGACTTGGATAAGCATCACGGCTTCTAGATCTCCCATTTCGCCCGTGCCTCGCTCAGACTCCTCCACCGGGAAATTACAAGATCCCCCGAGGACGTGACGCTTGTAACTAGCCTAGGACTAGCACACGTCGGATCTTACGGGCTTCGTACAACTGACGCCTATTTGGGATGGAAGACGCAAATACTCAGGAATCCCGACCACGCGGTCCGCGTCTGTATCACAAAAAGTCGCGGACCGGATGTATACGGTGCAAACAGCGTAGAGTCAAGGTGAGATGGTATTCTAAGCCTCTCTGCATTCGTCGTCCTTGCGGTATCTCTGATACAGATACATGACACGGGATCACGGACAAAGCCAACCTGGCTAACACTGACTTCATGATACAGTGCGATGAACTACACCCCAGTTGCAGCAGTTGCTCTAGACATCTGGTCGAATGCGTCTATCAGAGGCAACCGCCCACCTTGGCAAGTGGGAAGACCATTTCTCTCGCCCAGGCAGAGAGAACACCACTGGCCCATACCATCACCAGCATCACCTCTGCCGGGACAACGCCGGAGATGATTCCCCAAAGGAGCATGCACAGCCCTCTAATTACTCAAGTGAGTGATTCGACCTCAGTTAAGTCACCACACAGTTCCAGGTCCTACCCTTCCCCCAGTTCGTCTCACCCAACTCCTCAGGGTGACGACACAGAATCCGATATAGACCTGCCCGAAGGTCAATGGCGGAGGCTGTGGGAGCTGCGACTTTTACACAATAGTCAAACCCGGATGACGCAGCCGTTCTCCGAACCACAGAGCCCAGAAATCAGGCAAATGTGGTCTCACGACGTGCCCAATATGGCTATTACCTTTGCGCAACAGCACGGGCGGTGCGGGCTTCTTTGTATCGAATTGGCCCATTCTGCGCTGCACATGTGGACGACGAGCACCGATAAGAAGGAGCGAGACGAACTCATCAAGTTGCAGCAGATATACCAGCTTATGTGTAGCAAAGAGCAGAGGCGCGATATCAACGATATCCCACATGCGGATCCCAAGCTTCTCGACTACATCTGCTTCACCGCCCTTAGGATCTTAGCGCATTCCTTAGCCTTAGTTCAGACCCTTTCTTTGGACCCATGGGAGCCGCCCTTGCAGTGGCTTCATATGGGGCATGGTGCCGGGGGCGTTTTCCGGAAGGCAAGTGAGGCACTCGAAGATGGGAGTCGAACCATTATTAGCAAGTTTGTGAACAACCCGCCTATCCCACGTGAGGCCAAGGATACGATACTGGGCGATTATTCCCGCCTAGCATGGCTGCTCGACCACCCCTCTCGCCCAAGCTCCATAGAAGCACAGACAGATCAGGAACTGAACGATGAAGGGGTGCGTTCAGTATACGAGAAGGCATTGGCATACACGTGTAGCGTCTTGAGGGCCATAGAACAAAAAGAGCCACAAGTAGCCATAGCCCGGAGACTGGGTGGCTTCGCCGTCTGGGTTCCCATTGAATTCAGCACGTTCATTGAAGAGAGACGCCCACGAGCATTAGTCATCCTGGCCCACTTCATGTCTATATGGGTTGATTTCGAGGATACGTGGATTTTTGGACGAGCCGGAGAATGGCAAATACGATGCATTCACAAGAGCCTGCCTGTTGAATGGGGCTGCAAGCTAGATACTCTTTTTACCAAGTTCAAGCATCGGGAAAGGCAACCACTACCATCGCTAAGCTTAGGGAATGAAAAGTTACGACACGGTTTTTTTTAACTGTTAGCTCGACACGAACAATGCGCTTACCAAACAATATATTAGGACTATTCATCGAAATTTCCATGGAGCCCCAATCAAGCTTTTCGAATTTTAATAAAGAGGTCGTGAGAGTCGGGATTCTGCTTATCGATGACTTAGAAGTCTAAGCTCATATTTGTATCAAAAGTCGAGTGTATGATTTATGTAGTATGGTATGATTCCGACCACTGCTTATACTTTATATATCGCAGCAGGATAGTCTGGCAAGCAGCCATCGAATAGCCCATTTATGCAAAGGACCAGGCGACGATTTCGTCGTTCAGAATCATCGAGGAAGGAATGGGATTCTGGAACTGCCCAAAGCGTTGTTTTTGTAATATCACTGGAGTAATTCCACCCAAACGACCTCTCTTATAAGGTCAAGGGAATGACAAAACCTGGTACGCGTCTTGAGCGTAAAATCATTTGTATATAAACAAGCATCATAGCATTGCGAGATAAGCTGGGAATTTGAAGCCAGTGCATCTCAAAATGTTGATCCAGCTGGTTCTTTCATTGACATCTCAATTGCCATTTTCTAAGTTGCGTCACAGATACAAGCCCCACATTTTATCAGTTCGCCAAACTAAACCTAAGGTATTCTCTTAAGTTTCTCATCGACTGATCACAACTCAAACCATTAGTATACCTGAAGATTGCCGCGTCTTTATAAATTTAAATATATAGTAAATCATGGTATGTGAACTCACAAGTACACGAAATTTCATAAGTAAGCTAACACCGCGCCGCCGCGCCGCAGCCACCAAAGCGCAAAGCCGCGAGCTCAGCCAAGGACGCCGCCGCCCCCAAGGAGCGGCAGTCGAAGCTCGCCAAAGAACACAACATCTCGGCCCGCGAGGAGCGCGAGATCAAAGAGGCCTTCGCACTGTTCGCCGAGCCCATGGATGGCGAGAAGGAGGGCGTCATACCCACCAAGGACGTGAGGCGGGCCATGGTGTATGTTTGTTTATTACTCACCCTTGACATCTTTTCTCTGCCTTTCAAGTACATCATAATGTCTTATGTACATGAAATATCTCATATTATTCAAGTTTCCCAATAAGACAGGATTAACTCATTAATGTCTCTCCCACAGTGCACTCGGTCTTCCCCCCACAAAGCCCGAGCTGAAGGAATTCCTCTCGATCATGGACCCGGACGACGACGGGCACGCGACGTACGAGCCCTTCCTCGCCATCTGCGCGCTGAAGCTGCACGCGCGGGCCGACGGGGACGGGCCGGACTCGGCCGAGGTTGACGAGGCGTTCCGGCTGTTCACGGGCGCCGGCAGCAGTGCGGGCGCCGGCGACGCCGAGGTGCTCACGCTCGCGCACCTCAAGCGCATCGCCATGACGCTCAAGCAGGACGTCGACGAGGCCCTGCTGCGCGACATGATCCTCGAGGCCAACGGCGGCGCCGGCATCGGGCGGGGCGTCACGAGGGCTGAGTTCGAGGAAGTCATGCGTAGGGCTGGTGCCTGGAAGTGATGGGGTCTTTTTTCTGGGAAAAACTGGTTTCTGAGACGTAAATCGAACAATATGAGTCCTTGAGGCTCTGCAAGAGACACTGGTACGAAGAAGAGCTTTAAATATGCCGCATTTCGACCCCCGAAGTTGCAGAGGAATGATAACTCTTTGGGCGTGGATGGACGGCCGACAAGAGAGCGTACACGTCATTTTGTTAATACTCAAGCTTTAGTTTTGTCGACGAGCACTGAACCTCGTCAGACAGACATTCTAGAGAGGTCACCCTTCCAGCAAGACCGAATGCTCAAAACGAATCGGCACGAATACTAGGTCTGCCGTCAGGAGCGAGAGTACTATATTTGGATTTGGAGCTGGTAATGGGCCTTTCATTACTTACCACAGTCCCACAAGATTACCTTCGGTACAGACAAGAATCGGGGTTAAGGAACCGGAGTGCGGGATTGTATGATACACGAGGACATAATATCATGAAACTTACAGGCTGAGCTACCTTTTGAGTGCCGACATTTTATTAAACACTGAATAGTTAGTTGAGATATCAAAAGTAAGCACGTTCACGTCGCTAGCACGGAGTTCGTGGACTTTAGCACATTATCAAGAAAATCAACACTTTGTAAATTGCTTCGCAAATTAGCCTTTAGTAACGCCGGAGTAAATGCACGCCTGCCTTTATATAATCAACTGGATGACAACATTGGGTCCTTAGAACTATTCCCAGCTCGAAGCATTCATCCTTCCTCTACACATGTCGAGAAGGATGAGCTACAAACGACTCTCCGGTAGCCACGAGACCGGAGCTCCCATCAAGACCAATCTATCGCTGAAGTGAAAAGAACTCATTGAGGCGAAGTAACGGTTACATTCGCACTCTTGGCATCCGCGGCCTCCTTCGCTCTCTTTTGCGAGTCTAACACAGCTTGGAGCTCCGGGGGTGCCTTGAAGCCCGCGTGGTCGGAGTGCTTCTTGTAGAAGTAATTGTCGGGCTTAGGCCGTAATTCGACGGGCAGCTCTTTCAGCACGGCCTCGAGCATGCCATCAATTGAAGCCTGTTTCGAGGCGTCGCGGTGCCAGATCGAGATAAGGTGTGAGTTAAACCGCACCGATAGTCCCACACCGCAGATCTGGTCTCCTGCATAAACATGTTAGCGCTCAAGTCTAAAATTTTTATAAGCATAGGTTGTGTTAAGCTTTAAGGGCTTTACCTTCTGCCAGAGCTTCTTGCAGTGTTTCACCGATTGCCATTAGTTGGATGCGGGTCCAGAAATCCGGACCGCTGCTCTTGGGCACTCGGAAGGTCCAGCTGCCTCCCTGGATGTTGCGGCGGTCCTCCCAGATGGGCTTGAAGCCGCTCTTGAACAAGTATAAGGACTCACGCATCTTGATCTGGTCGACGGGCGTGTTGTTGTTATACCGCCAGAAGTCCTGGACCGACTCGATCTGGGTGCCTAGCTGCTCTAGAGAGGCCTGGTAGTTGCTGTCATCGGCCTTCTGTTCTTTGGACGGCCTGGTGAGATGAAACGAATTAGTGGACTACCCCGTTCTTACGCTATTACCGAAAGAAGTTCGGAAACATGAGTGAGTTACTTACCTGTCAAACCAGACATTCCAGTAATGCTGGGTGGGCAGAGGTCGCATGGTCTTGAGAAAGTTGCGCTTGGCATCGTCTCGTTGTTCGGCGGGTGAGCTGACGCTTGGGGAGTTGGCGTCGGTGCTCTGGGATAGGGAGGAAAGACCTCTTGTGAACAGGCTTGGTCGTGCAGCCATGATGAATGTTAATAATTGTTGAGTTTGGTTATTCTGACGCGCAGTAGAGCTATTGGAAGAGTCGACCTCGGATTGAGAAAGCGATTGTGATGGCGGGGTGTTTGGTACCTGTTCGAGGTTACCAAGCCCTTTAAATATGGAAACGATAGGCTGCTTCAGGGTCCAAGGTGGCGGTGGTGAGGAGCAGTGGAACAAGGACGATGACAAAACGTAACAAGCAATGATTGTTTGTGTCCAAATGAGCGGACAATGGCGTGAACGTGGTAAAGAAGAAAAGAAAGTAAATTAATCAATCAATCAGAAACGAATCAAAGGGTGTAAGTTACTTAACAACTTAAGTAACTACACGAATTATAAGTACCCAAGGTGCGAATCAGGGGAAAGCTGCACGATATCTTGAAACAACACCTGACTGTTGGACCTAGGATGCTTTAGCGAATCTACTGTGATCTAGGTATCCTATCCTAGTGTACCTCCCTAGACTAGTAGATAGACGGATAGGTAAACTTGTCTCATACATCTCCTTAGCTGGATCTTATTAGTTGCTCTGCCTTTCTTGTCTAACCACCCACCCTCGAATGATGTTAAAGCTCCAAGCAAGCTCCCCTTCTGTAGCCCCCAGATATAGTGGAGACAAATGCTTCCCGGCGCCTGCTGAGGGGCAGTGTAGTGGAACTCATTGGTGGGGATATATACCTATTTCCAGCATGGTGGAACTGTCCCTGATTCTTGAAAGCCTGATAATACAACGTGAGCTTCAACATCGGTCCTGCCGCTGTTTCACAAGCTACCTGGGCGCTGCAGACCTCGAAGCTTAGGTATTCGGTCAGCCTCGCCAGGGCCAGCCGACCTTTCCAAGAAAGGGAAACGAAGTGCCTAACTCAAAAAGTAATATTGTTAATAGCTTCGATTTGACACAGCTGGTTTGTCGGTTGAAAGCTTGTAGAGTTAAAACGAGACTGTGAGGTTTCGTACACCATAAACTCTTAGCAACAAGTGAAACTTAACGTGGTGATTTGTATCCCACAGGTAGCTTTTATTAATTCTCGCCTGCAGCCCTGCGCCTCCAAAAGAGAATTCTCAATACAACGCCACAAGAAGGCTCGGGGGTTAAGAAACCCGAGAAAAGTTTCAGATCTCTCTCACTGAACCATGGTGTGGCTTGGAATAACTACTTGCTTACCTCTGCTGGACCAATAACTTAGAGACAACACCAATTCTCAACTTATCTTACCGCAGCCTACTCGTCCTTGGCCGTGAGGCTGCATTACAAGAGCCCGCTTGACTATAGTTGATGTTAGGAACCTTCGTTGTCTGGCCCCTGAATCGGCACAGTGTTATGCCGAATCATCCAGACTTGTCTATTAGGAAATTCCAATGTGAAGACACAAATGCCGTTCTTGAGTAAAACGCATCATTAGTTCCTCTCAATAAAATCAAATTACCTGGGTAAAAAAAGCGAACGACATGAGCCGTCAACACCCTTTCTCCCTTCTTATGCTCAGTTCCAGACAATCAAGTCTAAACACTTACATCGTAACTTCAATGATCCTACGACTTCCATATAGAGGAGCCCAAAGATCCTCCTCTCTTCGAAATCTATCATGACAAGGACTACACAATATTCACTCAAAAACAACTCCAAGGTCAAAGAGATCAAATAAAGGCCAGTTACTCACCAAATAACTATTAGTAAGAATACCAACTCTTATACCCTCCAGGGCCGCGAGAATAGGAGATAACTCGCTACAAAAATACCCTCTACATAACCATGCAGGGATCCTACCCAGCCTCTACGCTGAAAAAGAGATATCTAGATCCCGGTACTGGCTCCTACAGGAATACGTGTGAACAGATGCGTACCTCGTGTTTCCGACAATATTAACTGATTCGTTCGAGCTTATGTTCCCTTAACGAAGCGGTTTGAGTGCTAAAAAGTGATCTTAAGCTTGATCCTAAACTGACCACAAAGCCAACTAGATATAGATCTTGAGTTCAACTTATGCAAGCTGCGACGAACTGTCGTCGAAGCAGCATAGGGGTCAACCTCAGCCAGTAAGTGCCCTGGCCATCAAGTCATAGCTTATGTATTCACTGTTCGCGACGCTACTTTGGTCGCACAAGGTCCTTTGATGATCTTCTTTGATTTTATTTGATTTTTGGTTAGAGATACAGAGTTGGAGTTCTGGGACTGTGTAGTAGCAGTCATTTCTTATACATGAGCTACGTTCCCATAACCCATCTCCATGTATGTGCTTGCCCTGAAATGAGTGGGCTCCCTAGGTTCAACCTGACCTGGGGCTTCCCAATGGCCCAATCAGAGTTATATCGCTAGCCACCACGTTCCCATATCACACAATGAAAAGAGCGAGACGTCTAGGCCTCCCATTCCCATTATCAGTTACACCTCCTAGCTTCGATTGATCGACGGCATCTTCAACATAACAACCACGATATATTCGCACCCAGACCCTCCGTGAACCCAATCTACACAGGTGAAGGGCAAGGCAATATCAACCCATTTGGAGGCCGTCTCGTTCATGGTTTGTCACTCCAAGAGATAAGACGCAGTTCTTGCGAGCCAAAAGAGAGAAAAAAAAAAGCAATGATAATAAGCCCAAATGCGTAATGGGTAGCGTTAGAAGAAAAGAAAGGGATAGCTTTGAAGGCGCTATTCCCTGATGAATGATGGGCCGTAAAACCCCCGAATCATGCCCGTATGACGTCGGGGCGGAAGATACTATCGTCGGCTCAGCGTATGCTGCCGAAGTCACAACTAATATCTGAGTGTTTCGAGTTGATCCCGCGATATTCCACCCAAAAAGCAGGGATTTGACAAAAGAAAATCCGTGATGCCGATGAAAACAGTGGTATCAGAGCGCAGACGCCAGTTCGTGATATGCTTGCTTCGCCATGCAGTTCAAGTCATGAACGAAGTCGATGAATCAAATAGACATTATGCAGGAAACGCCAAGTGAAATGAGATAAGGCAAAAGAATGGCATGGCCAGTGGACAACAGCATTTACTGTGAAGCGGCAACACACCAATGACGGTGGAAAGCCCAAGCACTTTTCTGGCACTCTTTGCTGCAGTACTTGGTTCGGCGGCACCGGCGGCACTTAGCAAATTGCCGCGTAAACTCTTCCCATTTGCCGCACTGGTAGTATGCACATTGTCGGATGCCACCTCGAGTATCATCTTTGCGGCAGAGATTCCGCATCACAACACCAGCCCAGTACTGCATGTCAGTGCTGTGATACCGCACCGTGAACTTTTCCACAAGAGGGAAGATATTGAAATCGTTCGGCAAGAGGTACTCCTCCTCATACTCTTCCGGGCCTAGTTCTTCTAATGTAATGTTTTCGTCGTCGAACAGTTGCATTTCCTTTCCAATTTTCAGTCGGGGCACCAGGTGACTCTGGTGGAAATACGATCGGAGATTGCAGTACTTAGAAACGTATGCGAGAAGCTGTAATGACATGAGCACGTCCTCTTCCCTTGGCACTGTTGCTAGCGCTTGCGGGTTAATGGAAATAGAGCGATCCATCAGATAACGAGGAAGTATTGTTTGGCTCGCTAAATGAGGCTGATGGGTTGGAACGATAGGTCGGTTGGGCGATAGAATGCCCGCTGGTCCAGGAGCTGGCGTGTTGTTGGGGATGCTTCCATCCATGGTAGTTCGGTGAGTGATATTGAAGGTGCCAGCGTCGGGGATCTCAGATACCGTCGGTGTGGTAAGATCAAGAGCGGCGCCAGCCAGAGTGCTGTCTCCCTCATCCATTGCCACGTCTTCAAATTCCACTGTAGGTGTCACATCCGCAGTTCCCGACATATCGGCATCTTGGGACCCGTCTGATTGCACGCTGTCCGTGTTCAAGTCATCCGTATCCGTGGTTGAGTTTTGATGGCGGATCGAAGGACGCCGCCGAGATCGAGCATTTGGGCCGAGTACCGACGTTGGTCGAATCGTTGGTGATCGAACCTGCGGAGGAGGTAGTGGTGTTGTTGGCGAGGCTGGCTGGGATGCCACGCTCGGATGAAAGACCGGCACCATTGAAGGCAAACGGTCAATGTCACGAACGGGGCGGATAAATCCATCAATCGCCTCCATAGTAGGAACGGCGGTTGCTGGCGGATTTATGACTTGCCGGGGAGTTGGGACGAGTGTTTGGCGGTTCTCATGTCTGTGGTGGTGATGGTGATGATGATGATGGTGGTGATGACGGTGGTTGGAGAAAGTCGACCGCTCGGGAGGTGAAGTGGTTGGCACAGATGGAGCAGAGGGACCAGCTTCGGCATTGCCCAGCCCTCCAACGACTGATGTACTCGCAAAGGCGGCGGCAGACACGTCGATGGACGGGGGCGGAGCTTGCCTACGGAATGGCCGCTGCTCGAGTTCTATGCGGCCAGATCTGTTTGTGAAAGTGGTGAAAGGGGTGGTCTTGGATGCATCCCGGTGGCTGTGGCTTCGATGGCGGTGGTTATCTACCATCTGCTTCTGCTTATGTTCCTCGGCCTTTTCACGACACTTGTCGACGACTTTGATGTAATTGTCCAAAATGGTCGCGATGACGGGTACCATGTCGGCCTCGACGACTCGAGTTCTCACGTTCTCCGTCCCACGAACCCCTATGTTCACCACACACTGGAAAGCCAGGTTCCATTTCCACATGTCCATCAATTCCTTGCTTCGCCCCTGCTTCAGTATGCACACCAGCCTTTCTATCCCGCCATCGACCGTTAAAATGTCTCGGATACGGGCCGATGAGGTGGTGAGATAGGCAAGATGGTTGAGCGAGTTGATCAGAGGAAGCGTCGAGGTGCAATCTAGGGCACGGCGGTCGTACAAGGCGGTGGTGATACCCACCGATGCCTTGTTAACATTGGGAATGCTGAAATTGACTTCCCTCATGATGGCGGCTGGGGTTAACGAGGCTGGTCGGGGAGGAGCTGGTCAGGGAGAAGCTGGTCGGCGCGAGGCGGTGTCGGGACGATGTATCACGGATCAAGTCAAGAGCTTTACTAGGTAATTGATAACAGAGAGCTAGCGTGTGGCGCGGATTATAGTATATAATTAAGTCGATTTCAGGCACAAGTCGGCCGCGATGTATTGTTCGACGGACGGGATTAAGAGTCAATGCGGAGAGTCAATGCAACGAGGCTACGCTGCCGAGTGCTTGTTGCTTGAAAACTGTTCTCATCCAGCAATGCGTTATAAAAATGGCTCCTCGCAGCGAGTCTCAGGCTCGGCGATGACGGGTAATAGTGAGTGGACGACGGCCAACAGGCGACGCGCTGTGACTCCGGGCGGGAGAGGGAAAAAAAAAAACACAGGTCAAGCTTGCTTCAGGCGTGCGTGCTCCGATGATGAGAGAAGGGCAAAGGAGGTTGGTGAGGCGGGCTTAGGGGAAGACACCTGAATGCGGATGCGGACACGGACATGAAACTAGATCGTGAGTCGATGGGGAAAGCTGCCCAAATGCCAGGTGCCAATGCCAAATGTCAGATGCCGCGACGGCCGACCCGTCCGAGTTCGCGGAACAGAGCTGAGGAAACAAGAAAATGATGGAGGCCCGGATCTCCAGCGCGACGGACACTATGTAACGACGAAAAGCTCCATCCAGCGTCAACGGGAGAGATGGGGGAGAGAAATTCGAGTACAATGGCACGATTAGGGGAGGAAGTTCTTTCGGGTCGAGACGATGAAAAGGATGGTTGGGATGGAACTTGGCTGACAAGCGAGTCGGGGGTTCTAAAGGGAGAAAAGGGCTTAAGCTAGGTCTGGGCGTTGGCCTTGGCACTTGGGTGCGTTGAGGTGCGAGGAAAAGGCCGAAGAGGGGAACGGTCGGTAAAGCACACATGTATTTGGTGCCAGGGGCGGTATAAGTCTGCACCGCTCGCGGCGTGGCGTGAGGGTCCTTAGGCAAGCAATAAGAACCCCGGAAGCCTCCTGGTGAGGCATGTTGAAAAAAAGTCTTCAGCGGGTGCAGCGCAGAATACCTTACTTAGTACTTAGCCTTGCCTTGGCCCCCCAAATTCCACCCCAAAGTCTCCAAATAACCCAAAAAGTCGCTCCACTGACTACAGTGGACGCATAGCCTAAACCGCGCTAAGCACTAAGGGGGTAGGCACCCATTGCCTATTCCAGCACCATGGTTCAGTGCAGAAATCAATGTCTAATTGCCTCTTGCGCTTACTTACAGCAGTTTGAGTGAGTAACAGCGCAGGCGGGGCGGCAATCCCGAGGATTACCTCTCTTTACGAGAAAGGTTCAACATCATGAACTCGTCATGAACTTATAGACTTACTTCGAAAATACTTTGTTCTCTAGTAGGGTTTATCTTTACTAATCAAAACAATTTTATCAAGTAAATGAATAGAGAATACCTACATAAGTAAAAATTCCTAGGTAGCTCTATCTAACACGAGACTTGTAGTGCGCAACAAAATCTGCTTTCCTTACAAATCAAATGCGACATAACCACCGAACTCCAACCACCCAGTCACACGTCCCCTGTCCACCGAGAAACACGGCCTTAGGGGGTCGCTCTCCAACCACCTAAATACTAGGTCAGGTCGCTACGGAGCGCTATGAAAATAAGCATAATGTTCGGAATCAGGGACGTGAATTGCTAATTTGATTGAATTTGTTGATGAAGGATCGAGGCGGTTCTAGTGTCTGATTTAGTCGTCTTTCAAATAAACTTACCATTAGCCACATGGTGCGAGGGGCGAATGACGATGTGGCAAAGAGCTTCGACCTGACGAGTTGAGTGGGCCTAACTAAGTAGTCACTATGGAATATCGGCATTTGCTGTAACAGAATTCATTCTGTTGAAGGGCTTACCTCTCAAAATCTCGTGAGATTTTGGTGACTACTACTGACTACCTACTACTACTACAATAACTGACATCACATACCCGTAGATAGTAACGCACCTCATAAAGCAAGTACCTATTGTAGACACCTGCTTACCAGTATTTATTTTCCACCTTTCAACTAACCTTAATTCTATCTATCTATGTACATGCCCAAAGGTAACCAACAAGGTCACCGCCAACAGAGTCAGTATATAGGTAAATATGTACCTACATCGGTCACACCCAGGCCGTTAGATTCTCCGCTGGGACAATACAACCTGATCTGGGTAGGGAGACACAACGTGATCCGTTACATACATACGTACAAAGTAGTACACGGCCTGAGTCAACAAAATTGTCGGTCTAGTCAGACTTGTCCAACGTCGATATTTTCTATAAACAGTCTCACACTCAAAGTCACTCACGAGTCATGGGCCGCCTTCTGTGCTCCACGACTGCATTGCCTAATGCAGCTAGAATACAACATGTCGTGTTCTCAAACTGGCGGGTTCCGTCTTGCTGGCACCACTAGGCCTCAAAAGCTGGTCAATAACAGCCCTTGGCTCGCGTTGTCACACATGGTTTTCTGCTCTTGCATTTGTTTGCAAACAGAGAAACCACACACACAATCACACACAGACACAAACATATACGCAAGCTTCTGCTGCATAGATGAACGAGGTTGATGAGGTTGAGTTCGTCGCCTATCAATGCTGCCAGTACTAAATACTTACCTAGTTGGTAGTTGGAACAGAGGATATGCGACCAGTGCATGTAAGACAGACTAGATGAACCCTTATAGTAAGTAGCCCATCAAGGTGATCTTTATGGTTGCAACATGTATCGGAAACCATCGCCCTTCTCCTCACTTGCTCCAACATGTCACGCTTCGGCCTGCAGCTCTCCCTGTCACTTGTTTTCATGCGGCCCAAGAACAATCGGCCACCGCAGACCTACCTACCTCACTAAGTAGCATCAGAGGGAACGGCCGGAAAGTATTGCTTTCTGGTGGCATAGGTAGATGGGATACAGTAGATATCGCAAGTTTCCAAGCCAAACATGTTCTACCCCGACACCAAACACAATCTTCACTTCAAGTTGCAGTAGTTCTTCTACACGTGACTGAACAAAGTTGTACACGAGACACCGATCCTTGTAGGAGCTTCTCCCTTGTCCCCAATTTCCGCGTCATCGGTCACCCAACATGCTGCTTTGATGAGGGAACGATTGAAACACACCAGAAACCCTTCTCCGCTAGTAGTTTAGATAATGCACTGGTCCGCCCAAGGTTTGATCGCTTGATTCCTTCCCTGGTAGACATGACTTTACCGAAATAAAATATGCTACTGCATCCGTACATGCAACTCTTAATCCGTCTATAAATGGTTTTGTTCCTAGTTCATGTACCCCTGGAGACGCGCATCTGTCAAACGGGCATCGAATAGGTAGTAGTTTACCAAATAGAAAAACAATAACAAGCGTATGGTTTATAAAACATTCTTCACTCCTTCCATGTAACGCCAACTGTTCCTCCAACGCCAAACTAGTGTTGTCGAAAAGCCATGGCATACATATGCTTTTAATGAGAAATGCTGCATGGAAGGTAGCGTAGAATTACGATTGGTGCACCTTGCCGCCCCTTGTTAGTCGTAAGCGCTCACACGCAAGGAACAGGCGCGGTAGCGCATGCGCTCGACCCTTCTCTACCCATGGTTTGTTGGCTAATTTGCAAATGAATGTCTATATTTTTATCTCTACTGCATCGTCTCCTCGCGAAGTCAATGGGTGTTGTGTTTTAGCATATGAGGAGAATGCGGGTTTAAACATTCCAAGAGCCCATTGTATGAGACAAGTTTGTTGTGATATCTTCAATTGCAATTGCAATGATATTTCCAAGACTGACTAGCTAGTCTGCGACATCAACGATAATAGGACAGCACCTCTGCAAACCGCGTCGTAGCTATGGCGATCAGCGTCGGGCAGTATGTCCTTAATGCTATCGTCGGCGCTACCTCAACAATGGGCAGAGGTCCATTCATGAGCTACCATGCGCTTCGATGACTTCTTTCCTGGTTGGAAACAAAAGACTTTGTGCGCATGCGACGGAAGTAATGATATTCAGAAGTACAAGATAGCCAAGAAAGATAGGGAAACACAGATCATTTGTATCTCACTTACTCCAGACATTAACAGACACTTTATTATCACTTACCGGGACCAGCAATGTTAAATCTTCTCTAGCTGAGACGATCGATCTGAGCGAACAGACAGACCCAGCCTGCCGGATTGCCCAAGTCAATACAACCGTTGCAGCGAACCATCCAAAGCTTGGTTTTCTCCTCGTGCGGTCAGATCTTCTGCTTACTGAGAAATGAGTTGGGTGAAACATAGTCGGTCTCGGAATGAAAAGGAGTACGGGCCACTTCCGCGTTAGACAGCAGCAACATACACGAACCATTCCGATACGGGGTAAAGACTCGCCTTCCGTACAGCGGGTAGGTTTAGTCCGAGATGAACCGATAACCATATAGACTAGCACATATATACTCGATATGCTTAATGCAACCTGCCAGTTCATGCTATTGTTAAAGTCTTCTTTGTCTCGCAAGTAAGCGAAGCAAGCTCACAGCGAGTATATTTTTACGTCTCGCAAATCTTATGATCAGATTTACAGCTACTATATATATAGGCTACATTCGGGCTCATCTTTGGAGGAAGTAGATTTGTTCTGTTGCTGTCATGTTATTTCGCAGCCTTTGACACGGCAAGCCGTGGCATGAGTCTCGGAATGATTAATTGAATATTGACAAGTGAACTTATACGCAATAGAGCTGTGTAATGTGGATAGTAATTACTACAGAGAATTTTTCAGACCTGTCCGCTCACTAAAGTCATTGAACTAAACGTTGAAGAAGACACTGATACTTCGTCCTTTAGCTCAATGTGATCGACAAAAGAGAATTGCGTGTTCGCCTGCATTCAAGAAGGCCGTGATATTATGATTACGATGGGATCGTGTTGTTGAACTCAAGAACCTTGACCGTTTGTTGAACATCCTCTCTTGACGCTCCATAGAGTATGATTTGGTTAACTACTGCCGACTTGGCACACCTCTCTAATAGATTTAATTGCAAGATTTGTGATTAGATCATCGTGTCCTGCCGTATAACAAGCTGGATCACTTTACGATCGGACAGAGTGAATCATTAATGAAGTATCGGTTAGATGGGACGTCCTTATAACTCTAAGCTATGTGCCACTCTCCGTTAATATGGTCCTAAAGAGCTGTTTCTCAACACGATTACGTATCTAGAGGATTAATACCAAATACGCCCGCGGCTCAGTCATGCCAGGAATGACTTTACTAGTGCATTCATATCAAATATGAGTGACGAGATGTGTGGGCAATAAGATGTTACAAAACAGAACGACTCGGTTCCTACAAGTCTTGCGCTACATTAAATCATGTTATTCTCCTCAAGAATTGAGAGATAGACTACGTGTCATAGGTGTCATTCAAGCCATCTCAAGCAAGCGTCGCTCAGAAACAATCATATGAGGTGCATTTATATTTACGATAGTCCTACCAATATCAATATCAAAGAAATTCTGTACAGCTAATTCAAAAGAGCAGCGATCATATCCCAGTGAAGCCTTGATATGAGACAGCATGAATTCCACCTCATTCACAAGCCTTTGCACCAGCTTCGCCTTTCTATTCATTCTCGCCTCCCTCACTCTACCCCCGTAATAAACCCCCAGAGCCTCACGAATATCCCCAAGGCACACCTTGTCCCTCGACGGCGGGAAGATCGAGACCAGGGCCACGCAGAGTGTGATGGCTTTCTCGTTACGGGCGTCTATTTTTGGACCCCAGCTTGCACCACCTAGCCGTGAATACCTTTCATTAACTAAGAGGGGATGACAAAATGCACATTTATATTTAAAACTTAGATATAATGAGAGGTAAAGTTATTATATATGTAGTTGTCATACTTGTAGTATAGTACTTAAATTTATTCAATACTTGATTCTCATTTTACGCGACCTGGCCTGTCGCAGTTTTTGAGCCGCGAATCTCCCTCCCCTTAGCCGAATTCCATCTTCCGTCTTCGAAGGTCAAGCAACTAGCTTTCGTGTCGCTATATCTAGAAAGAGATCATCTGTTAGTCAGATTTTTATAAAACCATATGGTTTGCGCCAAGTCGCCCTGTACCGGTCCAATCCAGAGAACTCTTGGTGGTATTGGTCTCCGTTAGACTGGCTAGTGCCATAGCCAAAGGCACACACGACTCCTTCACAGCATCGACGCCGCGAATCACCCCAATGGCTGTCATGGGCCTACGACAATACCTGGTTTTGACCTCGGCAAGTTGCGACACTACGTGTGTAGGGTGGGTTGGGTATGCGTGGAGTGGCGATTCCTGTGCATGAACTGGCTCATAGACCGCTCGTCCCCCTTTCATGGTCACTACCTATTGACTAGTATTGTCTAACCTTAGGGACTTGTGGTTACTGCAGCCCAGCCTTTCGCACCAGCAGTGGCTCGCTTGGCGGCTGCTGCCAGCTTTCAGCATGCGTTTTACCGACGGCCTGCCCAGACCAGATGATAAGCATCTTAGAATATCCTATAAGCGGGCAGTAAGTATCCTGCGACAGGAATAACTTGGTAAGTCATTAGTGAGAAAGCAATGGTCTTTTAAATCCATCGTTTTGGTAACACTATTCTGTTCTAGTACTACTGCCGGGCATTACTGTCGGACCTTTAAGGTTTATCGCGACCTGGAGGCAACAACACCATATCTACAAGGGGTCAGGTGTGCGTGCGTCTGCCAATGAAGAACTCACCTTCTTTAGGGAGACAACGACATTGCCAGCGATTACAAGTTCGTCGACTACATCAGATATGACAACGACAGGGTTCACAATTTCAAGAGCTATAACAATTGTAAGGCAGGCCACTTCCACTTAAACCACGTCGACTCAACCTACGACGACGGTAATTCGAGAAGCCGGGGGCAACAGTAGCCTTAACATGGCGGAGAAGATAGGTATTGGTGTTGGCATAGTGGCTATAGTAATCGCGTTCCTAACATGGTGGTTCCCGCGAATAAGGTCTTGAGTACTCAGAATGGTTTCGAGGATAAGGAACGATCTAACGAATCGGAAATAATTTTAATCTGGCGACGGGTTTGTCGAACCGACTCGATAAATATCGGCGAGAGTCTAGAGATATGGTAGGGAAGATGCAGAAGATATATAGCTATCCTTTTTCGCAATTAATCACTCTTTCGTTTATCGTTCTTTAGCTATAAATGACTGTAGTCAAAGCTATTTATTCTCTGTTGTGAGAGGCCCCCAAGCCTTCTTCAAATCAAGAACCCCCGACGTGACGGCCCTGTTACGGTTGCATGTGCGGGATAGCAATACAAATTAAAAAAATAAAATAAATGAATAACGTTTCATGGTAATGTTAGCGTATATTAATGTTAACAGTTTTGTTTTTAATATGTTACGATTGGCGTCCTTTACACAAAAGGATGCGCGCATGATGGGTTGGTCATGTGATCAAGAGTATGCTCCGGATCCTACTAGCGGTAACTTGTACTTGATCTTAATAAGAGCTTCTGTAAGCTCTTTATGTGATCCAGAGGAGCATATACAAAAGTATCAACAATGTTGTATCGTACCATCTTGAGGTCAAATCTGGCAGCAATTGGACCAGCGTTCCGAACAATCGTCCAGTGATCGAAAGTCAAGAATATAGAGACAAACTGCTGGCGATTCTACTAGAAATAGGTCGTCGGCACGTTTCATGTACTTATTTTTATATACGAATAGATTCAATCACCACTAATCTTCGCGTGCCTAAAATACTTCATCCCGACCCACGCGACGATTACCCAAACCCACGCCATGATACAGGTGAGTATTATTAACGCAGGGTAGTATCCCACGATAGGGAGAGTGGGATCATCTTCGAGTTCGGGAGGCGCATAGGGCGTTGAACCGACATCCCAAGCCCAGCTCCAGACGTTCAGACAGGAGCCCATACCGATGACGAAGACGGACCACGTGACGATGAGAACAACCCACCCCCACCATTCTGTCTCGCTGTAGTCGTGGTGACCGCTATCTATGTTAGCCAAGGCTGGGCTTCCTGTTGCTAGCCCCTGCAATGATAGAGGTGACTTGGCATACTGCTGCTTGCTCATGGACCGTCGGCGCTGTATCGAGTTCGCCGGAGACTGCGCGCGATGAGATGAGCCACGGTAGTAAGATTCGGAACCAGACGCGAAGGGTGCTTGGTCCGACTGAGAAAGGGAGGGCACTGGTAGCGACATGGAAAGCCCATCCTCTTCGTCTGTAGTTGACGTGTAAGAAATCGTGGGACTCGGCATTTGAGTGGGATAATGGAGGGCGGGAGCTTGCTTTGAGGGTATCGCAAAACTAGCGTCTGACAAGCCCAAGCCCAAGCCGATAGCGGAGACGTCAGACGTGGTGTCGGAGCTACTATACTGCTGCTGCTGCTGTTGATGTTGCTGTATCGGTGGAGGTATGGAGGGTTGTTGGAGAAAAATCTGCGACGTATCTATAGCGAGAGGCTGTGGCAACTGTTGCTGTTGCTGCGACGGTTGAGGCTTCAGGTCGCGCTTCTCACGGGCGGCGCCGCGACCTAGAAGAGCGACTTTCCGTAGAGAGCCTCTCCGCCTACGAGTCTTCTGTTGAGACAGTGCCGCGGCCAGAGCGCGCGCTGGCCTGTCCGAGGCAACTTGGGAGGGAGCATCACCGCCAACAGCGGCCGAATGCTGCTGGGTTCGTGCATCATCGAGGCTCGACCTGGATTCAGAGGTGCGCAGAAAGGGAAATCTAGATAGTATGCTGCCACCGGAGCCGCTTCTCTTATGGCCGCCGCTGGTGGTTGCTTCTGGTGGCTGACGCGAGCTGGCATTTTGAACAGGAGGGATGTTCTCCATGGTCATGTGAACGGTACACGTCGTGGATCCGGATCGCGATCGAGAGGAGGTGCTGCGACGACTCCCATCATGTTAATTTGACGGTCGAGGTTCGGAGTTGGAGCGCATTGCTATGTATTGACGTGACTTTCAACCGTGTCGAAGACAGAAAGTGTAAGTAGGTAATTCATTATCTGGTTGATAAGTGACGCAACGCAACGCAACGCAACGCAATACCGGGGACTTTTTAGTTAGCGTTGGTAGTCCCCTTGTTCAGGCACACCATCCCTGTTATTTCTTCCACTAGGGCTCCCCTGCAGCCGCTGCCGGCCATCCCCGCCATCCAGTAATTGTCCCATCTCCATTTCGTACAGCGAACTGCTACTCATCCATCTCAGATAAGGTACCAAGGCATCATGATTGGGCCTTCATTTCCTCCATTGGATCAATTCGACCGACTGAACTCTGTTTACACTCGGTACCTACCTAACCTGTACAATGTATATGCATAGTACTGTACTGTACTTCTTCACGCAGCTGCATCTCCGCATTTAACTCAACCCAGCCCAGCCTATTATCCCGAGACATCTCTCATTCAAGTCTCACAAATCCTTTACTTCTGCTCATGAAAACGTCATGAAATCGACAGCAAACCACGGTCCCGTTTTTGTTTGCATATGCATCTGCGTCTGCGTCTGCCACTGAGGCATTCTCGTTCCTGACTTTCGACTAACTAGCTACGTATACTGGCGGTATCTTTTTTGGAGCCTTAAGTATTATACATACTAGTCCCCCTTGTTATTATAGTGTATTCTAAATCGGGGCGAGTAATCAGCGCCAAGACCTAGCCGCTTAGTGTCCATGCTGCGCTGTTGTAGTGAGCAAAAGACTCCTGAGTAAAAAGGCGACCCAGCAAAGAGCATGGCTACTATGAGCAGCGCAATTCCCTCTCTCGTCCCCATCTCCGTCCTTCCCACCATTGAGACGCCTGACGATCCCGACGACTACCGTTACGACAGTTCCACTCGCCGCGCAGACCGCCAGAATCATTCCCGCTCGGCCTTGACCGTCCCCGTGGCCGGGTACGACCCCGATTACGAACGCGATCAGTACCCCTTCTATGACCCGAAGCGCCTCTCGCCTGTCGCCCCGACGTTCCCAGGCCGCAGTACCCTCCTTGTTCCAGAGATGATGGCATCCAACAACGCCGACGACGACGACTTCCCCGACGAGAATTCTGCGCCCATTGATATCCCCAAGTCGAATGCGCCAAACCCCTTCAACTTCCAGACCCAGGTCATATCCACCTCTCCCGTCAAGCCCAATGTCGGCCAACGGCGTGGTCACAAGTACAAGCACTCAAGCATAAGCGCTCAGCACCAGATCTTCCAAGAGCCACCGCCCCGCGCGCCTCTCGCCTTACCGCGCGATCTTCCCGTGCCCACTCTCAAAGAGACCTGGAAGTCCATGTCCAAAGATCAGGGCCATCGTCTGTACTGGTGTATCTGTCATGCCTGCGTCGCCATCTGGTTGTTTTTGTCCGCCCATGGCTCCCTTACCATGACAGCGCTTTCGCACTTGGTCTTTTTCGACGTTGGATCCGCATTAATCTGTGTGGCAGTAGAGGTTCTCGGCAACTTTGAGGTCTGGAAGCGGAGTAGCATTCGGTATCCGTTCGGTCTAGAACGCGCCGAGGTTCTGGCTGGCTTTGCCATGAGTATCTTCCTTATATTTGGTGGCTTTGATCTTGTGAGCCACAACGTGAAGCACGTCCTCGAAGGCCACGGCGGTCACGATCACCAGGGAGCGCATGCGCACGAACACGACGAACCGAGGGTCGCCATGGGCAGTGTCGACTTCGTTAGTCTAGCCGCCATAATCGCGACTCTGATCAGCGCATTTGGTCTTCGGAACCATGCCAGAATCAGCCGAGCCATGCGCGTGAGCTACCTGGCGAGCTTGCCGAGCATCCTCTCAAACCCGTTCCACTTCCTCACATTGTCGGTATCCGCCCTTCTGGTGATGCTCCCGCTTTTCTCCATCCACTTGCACATCATGCTCGACAGCGTGGTCTGCGGCCTGATCGCCATCTCTATGTTCGGGCTCGGGGTGCGGCTGGCCATTGCTCAGGGGTTCATGCTGCTCATGAGCTACGGGGGACGTTCGGGCTCGTCGACGTCGGGCAGGTACAAGGAATTCGGCGTCTCGGACGTTCTCCGAGAGATCGAGACGGAGCCCAGCATCGAACGAGTCGAGGAGGCGCAGTTCTGGCAGGTCCACTACGGGCTCTGCATGGCCAACCTCAAGGTCAGCGTCGCGAGAGGCTGCGACGACGCCACACTCAGTCGCCTACGGCTCCGTGTGTCGAACCTCATCCAGAATAGACTGGGAGAGGGATATGGTCGTGGCGGGAGCCTGAAGTGGGAGGTTAGTTTACAGATGGGCACCTCGACTGTGCAGCTATGATACGAAGTACAAAGATGAAAAAAAAATCCATATATAATTAAAAGGTACATACCCTGAAAGAGGCGAACGATGGAGTGTGTCCAGTTGTTCGATAGACGTGGTGTTTTTTTTCCCAGTGGCATTTTCGGGCGTTGGTATTTGGCATAAGTACATGAGCTAAGATATCCTCCCTTTTTCTAAAGAGTCAAGGCAAGCACGGCATGAATAGAATGGCGTTGGTGGAGGAGAGTGTAGACAAGATCGGAAAGAATGCTGGGAGGTCGTTGTATCAATATTCCGCGTAGCGGAGATAATTCGGTTTTCTCGAGTGAATTAATTGACAACGAGACAGACATAAGACACATATGTACGTTTTCTGTCATGTTTCAGGGCAGGCTTGCTAGTATGTTAGTCATCAAGTCAACTGACACCTTACCACGTTGGCGAGTTTCAACTTTTGCTGTTTTGAGTTTGGGTGTGTGCGTGTCCTTATTTCACGGTTCCTGATACACTACAAGGAAAATGCACACGGATTTGAAGCAACATTATGAATACTCCAAACTACACTAAACTAATGCATGCATGGTTGTAACTCAAGGCTCCCAAGCTGATGAACCAACCCTCCAACAACTCCATCCATCCATGACAATAACCCCTCCTCACCGCACCCGTTTCCTCCTCTCTCGATCTCAAAAGTGTCTATTTCGTTCAGCTCGTGACGTCCTAAGCCGGTGGTGGAGGCCTCTGTGGTGGGAGACCCGGTGAGGCGGGACTTGCGGGAGCCGCCGCGCCACGTAGGTTAATCGATCCGATTCTCGATACAATGTTATTGCCGACGGCGTCAACGGCTCCACGTGGCGACGTCAAGGTCGGGCCTGCTGCTGCCGTCTCTTGGACTTTGAACAACTTGATGCCTGTGCCGTTCCATAGGCCAGCCGTGCCCTTGGCCACCTGCATCTCGCCGGCGAAGACAAAGCTCCATATCAAGGACTCGTACCACCCAAGGGCTAGCGGGGACCACTCGAAAGATTGAACCCGGACCGCTGATGGCTCAATGGCAACAAGGTTGGCGTTTTTGATAGCCGTGAGGGTGGCGGGTGAGGGGTTATCAGCGCTAAGCCCCTGGCGGTCTACGAGGACAGTTAGTTGTTGTATAACGGTCAGAATCGTATGTAGCGGGAGCTCCGGAAGCCAGCTCTCGATCCAATCCGCAGACGGCTCGAATGCGCCCGAGGTGGATTGGCCAGCAGCCGAATAGCTTCCTAAGCTAGTAGTACTATTCTGCCTAGAGAAGGTGGGAATGCCAGCAGGCATTTTCCCACGGGCCTTCTCAGACATCCCCTTCATCTGAGCTGGTACGGCGTCCCCCACATCCGCAACGGATGAAGCACGGGAAGGATTTTCGCTAGAGCTCGATTGAGCGGGAGTTGGACGCTCCTCTCCGTCGCTATCGTCCTCGTCATCGCCAATCGCGAATGTGGTATCCTCCTCTGGCACATTGCTTAGTGACGGGGCTTTCTGTGCGACTGTAGAAGGACTGCGTAAGCTTTCAACGGAACTCCGCCTCGAACTTGCATCGAATGGGTCAATAGGCTGTCCGCTTTCTTTTCTTAGGCGGTTCCGTCGTTCGAGTTCTTCTTGACCACTCTCAAGAGTAAAGCTTCGCAGAGCCTCGAACCGTTTCCTATTCTTCAGAACAAGATAAATGAATCTTGGATTTTCTATAATCATTAGCGAGTATATGGTACGTATGAGGCTGTGGATCACTTACTCTCGTATTGATGCTCTATGATAGCATTCATAGATTCCAGCAGAGAACTTAGCAAAACGTGATTGTTATCGTTGGCCAGAAGGAAGGATGGAGAGGACATTGAATTGAACAGTTGTATTAGCTTCGAGCTCGTCGTACTACTGATGCCCTCCAAATAGGCAGCAACATTGTTGACAACGGCCAGCAGCGCTGGGTAGATGGCTGCTACCTTACCCTGGCTCGTGGTAATGAGATTATAGATAGACTAGAACTGACCATTAGACCTCGTAGCCGCCTCCAGATAAGGGTTGAAATACTTGCCTGTATAAGAAAATCCCCGTAGGTTCCATTGAAATTAGGTATTCTTATCACTGCTGGGAGAGTGTCCTGGGCGCCGAAATGCTTGTTTAAATTGATGCCGAAACTCTTCTCGACACTCAGTGTTTGTAGAAGGAAAGCACACATTCTTACAACGCCCTGTTTCGAGGCATCGAGCTTATACTCGGTGGCGTAAAAGAGAATCAGGATGACGAAATCATGGGCACGCTGCGTGTCAATCATGTATGATCGGAAGCGTTTATTACACTGGGTCACTTCCCAGAACAGCATGATCATCTCGGGGGAGAATCTCGCAGTAGCTTGCGTACCCGGGAGATACGATGTATTGGCCTGTATGGGCTGGTTGAGAATTCGCGTCATGCCGTCTAAAATGAACTGAAAGTCTTGCGGCCGATGTAGCCGGCCCAGAAAATGGCGATAGTAGTTCTTTGGCGTTGAACCAGCAGATGTTTCTGGTATTGGGTATAGTAAAATCACTAAGAGGAACTGTAGAGTATAGGTGACGAGAACTTCTTTAGGGTCCTTAAAGACAAGCGTGTTGATAGGAACGCGCCAGCTGGCGGGATTATACTTGAGCGTCTGCGTGAGAGTTAGAGAGACTGTACCCAACTCCATTTTTGACCGCCTCGACGTACCGTATTCAATAGCGAGCAGAGCACGGAGAGTACCACTTGCTTATCAGGACAGGTGCAGATATATGTCAACGCCTTTGTGCCCTTGGTTGGGAGTAAGTTAGGCGACATATACATGCTCTGGCTTGCTAACGTCAAGAGCAATCGCAAGATCTCACACCGGTTACTCTCAAACTCCTTTGTGGTCGGCACGACCGTATTGCAGCCTACCCCGCTCTGCCAGATGGCATATGTGACTTTTGGTTTGCCATGAGGTTGTCTAGGGACTGTCAAGTCCGAGAAGAAGAGTAGATCGACCAGCGTATCAATAAGCTCCTCAGCGAGAGGTTTCGCATCTTCGAACTCGTCGACCGGGGCCTTCACATCCTGTCTTTCCTCCTGCGATTCATCGAACAGCACTTCATTGGCGATAGCAGACTGCCTCGTTCGTTTCCTCCTCGTGCCCCAAAAGAACTTATCCTCCCACGCTTGCAAGCTATCGACCTCGTACAGATATGGCAAGATGCGGGTCAAAACGCGAATGCAATTCAAGGCATCTCTCTCGGGCGCGAACTCGGCGTCAGGGAAAGACGGGTGATGGCGCAATATGAATAAGCGTGAGGTGACGGCCAAGATAAGAGTCTCTAGGTTTTCTATCGCCCGGTCTCGTGTCCGCCGGATGTCAGCAGGCGAGAAGAGGCTGAACACATCTTCGGAAGACTCTGGCAACTCCCAGAACTAGAGCGCATTAGCAAGGAGCGCAACGCAGCCTCGTCGTAGTGCTTATTTGCAGGTACGACAAGTCGATAAGACGAGGGGACTAACAGACGTCCAGTAGGGATCATCAGCCGGTATGTGGCGCTCTTCTGATAGCCTGAAGATCCCCTTCTTGAATACGAGCTTGGAATCACTGGCACCCATGGCGGCAAGGCGAATCCATATCTACGGAAAACAAGCTGTTGGAGCAGAAAAGTTGCAGAATGCCACGTTCGCCAACGGAGTATATAGATTGCAATCTTGAGTGTGGAGCACAAGGTATGGTCGGCCTGTCGAGTGAATCGGTTTGGGAGTCTTTGCTATGTATATAGATGGGACGCGAAGGAAGTTGATGCTAGAGAATGTTGGTCGGTTCGGCAAGTTGCGATCAAGGTAGACGGGCTGTTACCTCATTGTTGGGTCTTATCGATACTGCGTGATACAGCTAGACAGCGATAACCCAGCGCCGTGGGGCCGTGGCTTAGGATGTCGTGGACCTCTAATACAATAAGATCCACACCTCCTTAGTTGAATACTATCGCAATTGGCGTTTTCAAGTTGCAAGTACCTACCTTGGATAGATACCTAAGTAGAACGCAAATCAGAACCGGTAAGAATCAGTAGTAGGTCTAGGTACATTAGATAGGTAATGTAAGTTCTATCGTGATAATTGAGCACAGCAAGTCTTGTCCCGAGCCTGAGCCGAGGACTATGACTACCTAGGAAATAATTTGCAAACTACAGGTACATACATAATAGGTTCCTGAAAGGTAGGATGGCTCCAGTCGAAGCAGGGTACAGCGGGATTGGATACGATGCATGGTCCTCTTGAACTCATTGGGAAAGCCCGCCCTCGCCTCGCCTTGTGTCGCTGATTGCTGGCACTGACCCGGCCGTCAACTCCACATCCGGTGTCTCCGCACCCCAGTTTCAACGGGGAAGACGGGCCGAGGCGGGCAATGAATAAGTAAGCCGGCCTTTTGCCGATAAGTCTATAATGGCAATGGTTCACTATGCAGGTATTTAAACAAAGGAGCCCCGATCGAGTAGGGCTCCTGTATTAAGTCCAAGGCAAATCTTAAGGCTATTGTTGAGGCCTAGTGAAGATTTACAATGTCGACAACACAGACCGTCGTCGTGGACGCGGCCCAGTCCTACCCGTTGACTGAGCTTAGCCGCGGATCGATGGTCAAGGACCCCGAATCACCCTCGGAACAGGATTTACCTGAAAGCGAAGCCGTCGATCGTGAACCGGCGACGCCCTTCCTTAAGTTGATTGTTGCGGGATACTCGTTCTTCTGTGCTGGTGTCAGTGACGGTACCTGTAAGTCATATCTGGAATTGTTTATCTCATGTCGTACTTTGTACGGGACTAGACGGGATACTGACTTGAAGATCGTAGTAGGACCTTTGATCCCGTATATCTTGAGTACCTTTCATATTGGAACCGGGGAGATCGCTATCATGTAAGGGGCCAACGTGGACATTGTCCATCTTGAATTGCACTAACTTGTTAGTTACGCGACAACCTTTGCAGGATGGCTACTCGCCGCCATCACTAATCCCATCTTGACAGCCCAGATGACGCTCGGTCAATTATTACTCCTTGGCGCGATACTTCAGCTGATTGCTCAGGCACTACGCCCATGGAGCCCGCTTGCCGTATTTATTGTATCGTTTCTCTTCCAGTCCCTTGGGATGGCCTACCAAGACGCCCATTCGAATACGTTTGTGAGCAACCTGAATAATGTGCCGCATCGATGGTTGAGCTTTATCCACGCCTGCTATGCTCTGGGGACCTTCATCGGACCCTTAATCGCCACCGCTATTGCGAATAGTCCAAACACGTTGGCGATTGATGGTTGGAGGCGAGTATATTTTGTGTTAATCGGTGTCAGTGTGCTCAATGTCGCCGGTGTGATGATTGCGTTTCGAGATACGCTCTACAGCAGGTTACACGCCCAGAACGAGCCTCGAGGCAAGAAGCGCAACCGACTCGCATTAGTTGCCATGGCAAAACTTCTCAAGTCGAAGACGTTGTGGCTCCTCAGCATGTTCTACTTTTTCGAGCTGGGAGCCACATTTACGGCCGGCGGCTGGGTAGTCGAGTTCCTGACGACTGTCCGCGGCGGCAAATTGTCTAACGTTGGTTATGTTCCTACCGGATTTTACGGCGGACTGCTAGCAGGAAGACTGCTGCTTCCCGAGCCAACTTTTCGGTTTGGCGAACAAAGGATGATATTGATATATAGCATTCTTTGCGCAGCTCTCCAACTCGTTTTCTGGTTGCAACCTAGCATCATTGGTAGTGCGATCGCTTTGAGTTTCATTGGCTTCTTCTCCGGGCCATTCTTTGCCACGGTTCGTCTTTATAGCCCAAGCAATGCGTTGATATCTTATATTCTAACTGTACTTAGGGCATGTCTGTTGCGTCGAAACTATTTCCTCGGGAATCACAACCTGCAGCCCTAGGTAAGCATGCGTTCTACAATACGAAGTGTGCCTTAATATTAATCGGAACAGGTTTCATCTTTGTATTAGCCCAAGCCGGTGGTGCTATCTTCCCATCGATCACGGGTCTGATTGCTACCAGCGCTGGTGTAGCTGTACTACAACCTATTGTGCTTGCGCTATTCCTGGTGGGAGGTGCCACTTGGTGGCTAGTGCCTAGAGTCCCAAGCCGAGATGAGTAGACATAGTTTTCTCCTCGCCCGTGATCAGTGCAATTGTATTCTCGATGAATAAAGGACTTCCGTGTAACTTAGTGTGATCTCTATCTCCAGATCTAGCTCGGTGAACTATCAATGTTAGATGAGAATTTAGCCAGCGATCGGGATGAAAGAAGAAGCAACTTGATCATTTGCCTCGGCGTGCTAGAGTTCCCAGCTCTGAAAACTGGCCAAAAATAACAACACGTTCCTTGCCCTGCAATTTCGAACTGCTCATAGAATTGGGGCGATTGGGCAATACTACCTCCTAGCCGAATTATGCTAGTCGGAAGACATTGGCACCACCCTCCAATGTTGCGCCAGTCAGACACGGTCCTTGAATCAGCGGTCCTCGAGGTAAGGGGAAAAGTTTTTTTTTCACTTCCACACGGACGTACTACATCATGCTATCCTATGTTTGAATCACCGTTTCACGTCAAGATCAACATATTGCAATGGTCTGCTGGACAGAGCATGTTTGCGCGTGGTGATGTTGTCGAGGTGAGTGAGCATGCAATTGGTAGGCGTCGTGGTTCTCCGCCGCGGCTTCAGCTTCCTTTTCTCTATATCTGCGGCGCTCGGTGTCTCGTCGCCGATAAATGGTTGGTTTGCGACGGCCATAGCCATGCCGAGCATGTCTGGAGGAGGCGCAAGAATAAAGCACTTCGTGAGATGAAGCTCGAGCCCATAGATTCGACAACTTTTTACAGGTTTGATCGGTCTTTTCACCTTTACTTTAAGGACGGCGGTTATCCACTGGGCATTCGGGTGTCGGCGCCAGTACCGCTGATGGTAGCCATCACGACACCCTGTATCATCCAATTGCCCCCCTTGCGAAGCCGTCTTGGCACTTCTTGTGCGCGAGTTCTGTAGCCGCCTGGAAAACGATAGTCTTTCCATGGTATGAGTCGTCTAGGAAACGAAGCTCGACCTCCTGAGCGTCCGGGCTGAAGATCGGGCTCGTCACTTGCCCATAGTTGTCTTTGGCGGGGTCATCCTCAAGCTCGATGTTGATCGGCACCCACCTTTGTTCAGTGTCGGCGCGCTCACTTCTGGGTTGGCGTCCATGTTGCTAATAAATGCCATGAATTGCTAGTTGGGTGGGAGACGGCCCCTGCATAATTTTTGGAGGGGTACCTGCCCGGCAGGTACATGTACCCGATTAGTGACTATATCCCTTATTAGAATGGAAACTAAGCCGCAACAGCTTTTCAATAAATTTTCACCCTTGACCAATCGCCCACTTCGCTCATTCCACTTTCTCATTCAACCACACAAAAATCAGTTCTTCCGCCGAGAAATACCCTCACATAGGCTTTGAAATATATGCCTTAAAAGTTTACTGAGGAAGAAAGGTTTGTAAGCAGTCGTGCTGATGAACGAAGGACGGTATTTCGATGTTTTCCGGCAGTATCACAAGACCTCAGTCTCCATACTATTGTCGTATTTTCCTAGCTGTTCCAATCACTCCTATGACTTTCGTTCCTTGGTTCCGGAGATAAAGAGAAATGTACAGCTTCAACTTATGCTAGAGCTTGCCGTCCCGATTTTTCAAACGGCGCGCAAGTGTGGACAATGAAGCGAGATTAAAACACCCCGTCGTTGAAAACCATTCAATCGACGGTCCGATGAGGATCTGGTGCCCTTTGGGGCGACGTCTTGCTCTGTTCTAGGAGCGGAGGTTTGATTCTTGCTGGAGACACTATAACACGCATTCTGCTTCGCTGGTTTAGAGGCTCTTGGCCGTATGAGGGTTTTCTTAGCTT
Source organism: Xylaria flabelliformis (assembly GCA_007182795.1). NCBI lineage: Eukaryota > Fungi > Ascomycota > Sordariomycetes > Xylariales > Xylariaceae > Xylaria > Xylaria flabelliformis. The sequence continues at coordinate 338,432 of VFLP01000016.1, forward strand.
GCCGCACTGCATAGCATAACTTCATGGTATGCGCCTCTCGTAACCTGCTGCAAATTAGCCTCTTTATCTTTTTTATATAGCAAATTCACGTCTGAAGGATAACAATGCCTTTCTATCGATAAACTAATTCAATTTATTAAAAATTAGGATCGGAATGTTGGAGTACGGAAATAGTCCATGATCTAAATCGTAACGGCGTGTATCACAGTCTTCGTAACAGACATCGTAGTTCCTCTATATTACCTCGACAAAGGCTTCCGGCGCTGATGTTCCTCCAAAATGATCACTCGCTAAGATTTGCTGCTTTCACTCGTCCGATTTTCCCTTCGCTGGCTTCCACTCATAATGATGATCTCCCTTCTCTACGCCTCTCATGGGATCGTTCTTCTTTTCAAACATGTGTGCACCAAAGTAATCAAGCTGGGCTTCCATAAATTGAGTAGGCAGATGAGTCTTCAGAAACCACAATGTTAGCAATACGCTGTTCAAAGCAGTTGGGAAGGCAAGATGTCACATACCGAGGTCTCGTACTTATAGTATTCCAGAGTCTGGCTGATGGATGGCACAAATAAGTCTGCCTCGACGGCTTTCAACACTACTTTTTTCGTAGCTTGATAGTTTCCCGACAACTCATTCCCCACTTCTTCATTCCCGAGAATGTCGTCCAGATCGTGATCCTCTCGCGCGTACATTTTATCGAGCAAATCGGTGATGTGCTCAGCCTTGATAATGCAGCCTCCACGCCAAAGCTGTAGGATGTTTCGGTAGTCCAGTTTCCAGTCCTTGTCCTTGTCCTTCTGCCGGATGAGATCGAGCCCCTGGGCAAAGCAGGCCAAGAGACAGAAATAAGTAGCACTGTGAAGAGCCTCGACGAACTCCTCTTGAGACGAGACAGATAGTTTCTGTGGCTTCACCTTTTGGCTGCCTGCCGACTTTCTATTTTTCATTCGCCGGGCGAGGTCCGAAGACGCACAGCGAAAGAGATGTGCGCTGAGTATCGAGGCGGCGGGAACGTGTCTGGCGACGGCCTCTTCGCAGGTCCAGATCCCGGTGCCCTCCTCCTCGTCAACATCCTGCACGACCTTGTCCCTGATCTGAGACACCACGCGTTGGCCGTCTTCATCCTTGGCACGCTCGATATCCACGCCGATGGCGATTAGAAAGCATTCACGTAATGGGCCGTGATCATTCCATGATTTAAAGATATTGCTGACCTCCTCGTCGCTGATTCCTAAGCCTTGGGTGAGCAGCAGCCACACTTCAGCTATCACGGACATCATTCCTTGTTCAATGCCGTTATGCACCATCTTGACATAATGCCCGCTACCGCCTGGGCCGACTGGGATCGTGCAGGGACGGCCCTGGCTATCCTTAGCCGCGATGGATCGCAAAAAGGGCATCACTTTCTCGAGGCTCTCGACGCTGCCGCCGGGTGCCATGGACGGACCGGCGCGGGCGCTTTGGTAGCCTCCAGAGACACCGCAGCCAACGTAATGCACACCTTTCGGGCCCAGATCACGCTGGCGGCGTTCCGTGTTCTCCCAGTGCTCGTTTCCACAATCAATGATCACGTCGCCCGCTATCAGATGCGGCTTCAGCGATTCTACGCACTTGTCCGCCGGCCCGCCGTGCGGTGTGCTAAACACGAAAACTTTTGTCTCGCTAAGCTTGGAGCATAAATCATCGTAACCGCTTGTGCGATGGACCTTGTTATCGAGATGAATGTCCCGACAAGCCTTCTCTAGCTGGTCCATGTTCTCGTCGCCTGGGAAACTCTTATTAGCCTCATCTGTCAAGATTTCATGAGGTCTTGGTTCGGGAAAGCGTACTTGGATCGAAGTAATAAACCTCGTATCCTGCTTCGCCCATCAGCATGCTCATCGCACCTCCCATACTGCCTATACCGAGCACGCCGACCTATTTGAGATGCGTTAGATTATGTATTACAAAATGTAGATAAATTGAATTGCTACTTTACCTTTGTTACTTCGAAGCCTCCCATCTTATTCCAAGATGCAGTCTATTGGATATTGTATAAGATAAGTTGAACCATAAATCTGAATCTCAACGTTGCTATGTCTTGGCTATCCGTCCTTATTGAATGAAAACGGTTTCCCTATTGGAGATTGTTTGTTTTGGCCGCCGGGCATGTCATCATTCATCATATTTGAATCTTGGGTTGCAGTTACCTGTCACTTTGATGGGTCGGAGCACCCTCACTGACGTCAACGATCGCACTCTAGCACAAACTAATCAAGTTCTTCAGGGACATTCTTGCTCATGCTACTAAGTAGAATCAACTTTGCTGTGCTAATAGATACCTACATAGGAATATGGAAGACTCAAATTTCTCAAAGTAGACGTCGCGGATTTATGATCGCATTTTCTTCTCCTTATGTTGAAATCGTCGAAATCTACTCCGTACTGTTGACATTATTCCAGGATCTAGGATGCCCAATCAACCCACCTCCGCAGCTATCGCATGTTTGATACCTTTGCCTGCGGTACATGGCCTCTCTAACCGTTCTCGTATTGGGGAGGTTGCAGGTTTATTGGAGGCCCCCGTGAGATAAGTAGGCATGAATTTGCTCATTTGGTGAGATAACGAGAGGAAGTAAACAATCAAATTTACAGGGCGCGAATGAACTACTGTGAGATCCTTTTTATAATGTGAATCTGGACCAGATCCCAAACTGATGTTCGTCGTCCCTAAACACTGCCAAGATACCGGAGCTTTCTCTCCACCTTGTAGGTATCCCATCCGCGATCTGCAACTCTAAATTCGCCCGTCCTGCAGGGGTCGACAAAACCACGCAGATTCTCAAACATCACCTAAATGCTACATAGTACTTGTTGTCGCTCATTTTATTCGAAATTGTAAGCATTAACAACATAAACAATATTATGGCCGAGTTGAACAAAGAACGGCGGTTCTTCTGATAAATGCTGGATGAGAGTTAAATTTTTATTATTTTAAGTTGGCAGGCCACTGTACTGCTCTCGAAGGCCGAAAATTAGTAGGCTAGTTTGAAAGAGTGTATGGTTTTGGTTGACCCTGCCTCTGATCGATCTCAAACGTCGGGAGGATCATCTTCAAGATGACCCAACCGGAAACAAGGTGGCCTAGGCTCTATGCCAAGAGTTTCCCCTTATGCGATGTACCTACCTATATAACACAATAATGCGTACAGATAACGTATTAGATGACTGTCGATTGTCGATCACAGAGCAGATTGTTTATAGATGAAGCTGAATAATGATCATTTTTACTGCTTTTGCGGGAAAGCCTTGAGTAACGTTCGTGTCGTAGTTCACGCGGGAACCGGCGGCTAACGAGTTCGTTCTGGACCTAAACTCTAAGTATAAACGGGAGGGCAAGCAAGGTCCCGACAGATTGGAAAACGGCAGGTAAACCCATCTAGCCTGGAATAGTCTACCTTTGACTCGTGGTCTTTACCCGATAAAGGTTTTCGAGTCGATTCCAGAGTCATTATTCAGCGGACTTGTCCGCACCCCAGCCGCTGTCGATAGAATTCTGCCTGGCGTTGTTGTCTGTGCCATATTATTAATAGGACGAGTCATAGGACTTACAAATTGGCTCGGACGTGACTTGGCCCTTACTCTAGAATACAATTTGATCACTGCCATCTCATCTCATCTTATAGGCGAGTCGTTAGCCCCAGGCACGTGGGTTAAACGGCTGAGCCTAGGTTACCTATTCCACTTGCGCACTGCTCTCTATTAGTAGGCACTAGTCTAGACCAGAATCCTCAAGAGTCACATTGTATGCCCCATAGTCCAAAAGTCTTGTTGTGGCTTTCCTCTTCTTTTTCCCTACGACCTGTTGACTACTCCTGTGGCGTATGGTATCTTGTTTTGTCTCTTTGTATAGCTACCTCTAGGTATCCGGTTTGTATTGAGAGTCACATGCGTCTTGCTATTAAGGAACTTCGTCTCACTGACCATCTGGCGTCATCGTCATCGCAGCTTCTCTGCGTGACGACATACTTGCCCATACCCGAGCTCGATAGCACTTGATCTAACTCCGAATTCCGCCTATCTCCTTGCCGTGTCCACCAAGGGTCGTGATTTCGCAATCACGTTATCACGCCTTGTCCTTGGGGGCAGTTCAATACCTCTCTTTGGGTTATTACGGAAGTGAGGCTTGACAGCTATATTTTCTCGTCTCAGCCTTCTTGGATAAACCTTTCACCTGGCCAATTTCATTGAATCGCCAACTTATCCCCTTTCACCTCCCGTTATCTATTCATCTCACCTATGAACATGCCTTTAAAGTCAAGGGACGCTGCCCGTTCCCTGTCCAACTCTATCAATGCCGCCACCCGTCCTGCTCATACTAAACTCAATAAGCTGGTGATTTCCCGGCTGCGGCTGGCGTTGCCTCCACTAGCAGACGATGCCTCACAATACGTATCTGGCCTCCTACATATTGCACCTATATACATGGGCTTCGAGTCGCTCTGGAGGGCGATCTTAGAATCACCAGAAGTCAAGAATTCCAATGATGAAAGTCCCGCCGACTCCTCGGACGCCCATCTTCAGCCAACTTTTGACGCCCGAATACATTCACTACTCGCCAACCTTCACTTCGAGGGGCTGCAACGCTCACAGGCACTACACCAGGACCTCATTACTCTGACGGGCTGGTCCACCCGCACACTTACAGAACAGCTCAACCATGCCTCCGAGTCGCCGGTCCTCGGCGACTTCTTAAGTCACACCAGAGACTCCGTGGAAAAATCACCCCACGTCCTGCTCGCCTACGCTTGGGTTTTATACATGGCGCTGTTTTCGGGCGGGCGCTTTATCCGAGCCTCGCTAGAGAGCATCCACCCCGCGTTTTGGATCCCCGCCTCGGCCCAGCAACCTACATCGACCACCTTCCCAAGCGCGGCCGGGGCCGGGGCCGGGGCCCTGCCGCTGAATTTCTTCCGGTTCGATACGCTCGTGGACGGCGAGGACCTGAAGCTCGAGTTCAAGCAGCGTCTTCTTAACGCCGAAGGCCTGATTACGGAATCCGAGCGCGAGGACATCGTTCGGGAGGCGGGCTGCATCTTCGACTACATGATACGGCTTGTCGGAGAACTAGACGACGTCTGCGGGACGGATAAGGACGCTGCCGAGGCAAGATTGTTGAGTCTGCGCAGTAGAGACAGTGTTGTCGTTGAGAACGAGCGTAGACAGCAGTTTGCTGAAACACGCCGGAGGCTGGCCCCCGATGTGGAAATGAAAAATATCGTGAACGAGAGCAGGGAGGGACGTGTGAAATTTGGCTGAATGTCATCGGGAAACAGCTATAGCATTTGGCTTGGCCGGCGTCTGGGGTTAGACATCATCTTCACGACTAGCATAGCGAATCGATAGATTATATGAAGATAGAATGAATATGATACCCGATCAATTTTCTAGATCTCACTCGCTCTATGGTATAGTGAGTGTGCTGCCCTAACTGTTCCTTCGTCGTCCGTGCACCACAGAGTGTTACATGTAAATCGCAAAAACGAGCCTGCAGGGGAAAAGGTGAGTGTGTTTGCGGGGTCAAGGAAATAAGTATTGGTTCTGGCTGTCTTGCCTTATATACAATGAGCAACTTTCTTCACTTATTCCTGATGTCGAACCTCCTTTTTGATTCTTAAATTTTACTCTCGACAGGTGGCCTACCAGTGGATAAGCCAACTTCCAATGGAACAAGAGATTTCATTCTACACTTACTCACTTGAAGTTGTTCTTCATCTCCCGTAGCGCAGCCATGACCTCCACGGGGTCTGTCTTGCCAGTAGCCTTCTGAATCTCCGGGTCCTGTAAAGAAGTGATCAACAACTATACCATCCCCAACAGTTGGCTTGTTCTTAACAACAATTATGTAACTTACGTCTACTCTCATGAAAACATTGTGTTTCTGCATAGCTGATTAGTTGCAAGTTGGTAGAAAGGCACGGCTAAACATTGCATACCTTTTCATCGCCAATCGTGAACTTGCCCTGTGTCTCCTTGTTGTTCTCGGCGAACGACTGCAGGTTTTTGATCGCTGCATTCTGAAGAACCGAGATACCGAACTTGACGTTTGATTTGGTGTATTCGTGACCAGGCTATTCGTGTTAGCCGAATTAGTATACCAAACGCAGTATACAAAATGAGAGAGGCAGCGTTGCCGCAACTCACATAGACCTTGGTATCATCTGGGAGGGATGCAAGGGTCTTGTTCAGGGCGGCATTCATCTCTTCGGCGTTACCCTCGAAGAACTTTCCGCAACCTACGAGAACCCGTAGTTCAGCCGTGGTGCTCATACAAGCCTTCCACTAACTTTTCATTTCTCAGCATGCAGGGAAAGGGGCGCAGACTCACCACCGTGGAACAGTGTGTCTCCGGTGAAGACGACCTTGTCGTCACCATCCTGCATAAACCAGCAGATGCTATCTTGGGTGTGGCACGGCGTATAGAGCCCCTTGACGGCGATACTGCCGATGCTCCACGGTTCACCGTCCGCGGGCGTCTTGGTAACAGCTTCGCAGTTCTTGCCGCCGAATATGGGAAGGTTGGGCGTGCCGAGCTCAGCTAGCTGTGCATTTCCATCTGCGTTAGGTGTATCCGGAACAGACGGAACAGATAGGTACTGACCAGCTTCTTGTTTCCACCAGCATGGTCCCAGTGGCTATGAAAGATATTAGGAGGCAATTTCCATACAAGAAGAAAATCATGGCGGAGCTCACTGGTGGGTATTGACGATTGCTGTAAGATTGATCTTACCAGCCTTGATAGCCTCCTTCAAAACAGGAGCAACCCTGAAAATGCCTGTTAGTCGAGCACGAGTAGTCGGTCTTAAATGATAAGTTGCATCACATGGATAGAGAGAAGGGTATGTTAAAGTAACATCCAAGGTCGGAGACACTCACTCCTCGGGATGTGCGGGATCAATGATTACTGCATCCTTAGACTTGTCGTCCGTGACGAGATACGCATAGTTATCACTCGTCCCCGTCCCTATAGTTTCGTTAGTTTAAATGTTTTGGTAAATATGCGTCTATTCTCAAGTCCAGGCCTCATCAACTCTACACCAAGCGAGGCCATATGCAAGTATACCCAGACAGAATTTGACATCCAGCAACATTGAATAAAAATGAATACACTTACACATAGGAATCGATTGGATATGCATGGCGCGCGATAGAGTGAGCTAGACAACCAAGGAGTACCTCGTTAGTCGCCGCATCATTGAGGACCTGGAGGGACAGCCCATTGATCCCATTCCACCCCTCCTCCATTGTGCTTCTACCATCTCCCATTTTCCCTCAGCCTTAAGAAAGCGGGCCTGCCCAATTATATTCCTCCGACCCATCCGGAATGATAAGTTGATGAACTCACAGTCGCACTCACAGATTTGAGGTTTGCGGGTTTGAAAGCTAGTGGCCTTATAGCAACTCTCGGAAGGAAATTCATGAGGAAGAAGCGTGGCTGATATTTGGACCCCTCTCTGGCTCTCGGGGTTGCCTGCTATTGCTCGTCTGGTGCTCGCTGACAAATGAGGTTGCTGGCTCTCCCAGGAGACATTGAGGAGCTTCGGGGTCCCTATCACGATGACGTCGACTGTTCGGTACGGACCGCAAGTTGGGGCCGCATTGGGGACTGTCAGCTGGCAAACACTGTCCAGCAGTGCGGTTTAATCCAGTGTTGTACCCAGAGAATAGTTGCATTCGAGGCATATATATAGAAAAACAAACTCGGCGATAATCTAGACAGCAACGATTCCAGATTGGTTTCAATCTACGAGGCCGTCGAACACGTTCATAGTAATACAATTGCGGCGAGAACACATATATCGTTTGTCAAGACTTCGTTAGCCTTACTACATAAGCCAGCATGGTTGGGCTATGTATATTGTTACCAGCCTGAGAATCCTTAAACGATGACATGGCTTGCTCCCAACTTATCCTGGAGTGGATAACATGCATAATGACTGAGTGATGGGAGTTACTTGGGCCTTTTGGTTCGTGACGAATTACGCATTTTAATATCATAATCAATGTATACTTACGAATAGGACTAAAGCTGATGGGGTGTTCCCTACCCTCGCCAGTTCAACGACTACACTACTCCTATGGGCCTTGGTGTCCACGTACCCTTATACCGAGTCCAGCCTACTGACTGACTCGATGTCTCGTCGGACGTCTCAACCTGTTGATCTACACGCTCTACCTGGGTGTTATCGAGCTCCTCATTCAACGTTTGCAGCTCCGCTCGAACATTTTCCAAGTCCTTCAAGTTTCGGGTCTCGGGGCCTCCTGATGTGACTGCTGACGGTGTTTCACAACCTCCACCCAGTATCGAACGGGACAGTTGGAGGGCCCTTAATATGATTTGTGGTTCCTCTGAAGATTCTGCGATCTCAGCCAACGTCCGAAGCAACGATGCCTCGTCCCATGATTGAAGCTGTCTTCGAAGATCATTTTTTAGAGTCTCATCCTGTTCACGGAAATATCTTGTAAGCAAATCCCTCAGCGGATCAGACTGGCTGCCTTCTCCTCCGGAATTCTCCTTGTTGATAGGGATAACATCTTTCCAGTAGAAGTGCCAGATCCACGCAAGAGCATTGTTAGCGGCAGACCTCAGCTTCGACAACGAGGGCAGTTGCTCGTGCGTAGCTTGGTGCCTAAGTTCGACGAAAGTTGCCGGCAGGCCGATAGTCTTCGCTATCGTGTACATGCTCATTTTGCGGAGCTTGTCTTGCTGACCGTCTAGTAGACCAGTGACAAACCTATGACGGGACAATTAGCGGATCCACTGAAATTTTGAGCAGATTTGAATAGCTTGATGGTGGTGTTAATCAGCGCAACTCTGAAGGGTGGAATGAAACATCGGATTCCCCGTTTTAACCTGGGCGCTTTAAAAATGCCCGAGAGCGGGTCGCATTCTGTGCAGTCATATCTTGCGAACAACACGGTGCTGGGGAATGCTGGACACCTTTCACCAACCCAAAGCCGTAAATTGGCATAAGCAAGGTAGATGGCGACTCCACGGAAGGAATGAGCAAGAGCGCAACAAGTGGATAATGACAAAATAGGAAGGAAACCCAAGAATAAAAAAACAAGAAAAAAAAAACTAAATTTCGGAGATGAGAACGAGAATGAACACACCGACTAAAGGCAGCTGAATAGGCGGCTCGAATAGCGTAAGAGGACGAGTTAGCCCTGGTCCTGGACTCGTGGAGATCACTGAGGACAGCGGCTGTCAAAAGGGCCGTCGACTCGACCAAGTGGGGGCACCCTCCGCGTTGCATCCACATGGAGACACGTGAGACGGCCTGTTGCTGCCGCATCTCGGCATCGAGGACGAGGGCGAGGGTAGCATGCGTGCCGTCGGCATTCTCGTCACCTCGGGGATCGTTAGCCGGGGATTGACGCGGCTATTGGCCATAGGCAGAAGCGGGCAACGGTGGCGGCGGTGCGTGCTGCTACTTTGCTACTTACCATTGCGAGGAACCGTTGGAGCGTTACTGGGCTTGGCGTTGGCGTGGGTGGGAGGTGGTGATAACGAGGGATAAAATTGTTGACGGACTCGTGACAGCTCTTCTAGGTCCCGCCAGGGCGTGTGGATATACTGAACCATGATTTCGTGTACGATGGGAATTTAAGATTGAAAATTGGTAGAAGAATCGAAATTCGAGATCGGAGGATCCGTTTTTTTTCTTTCCCTCTGTCCTCTCCTCTCCCTGCTTGTTGCTCATCTACCGGACGCTTACTGGTTTTGATTAAGCTCGAGACTCCTCCCACGGCGTATTTTATAGTAGAAATTGGAGACGAGGCTGGGTGGATGAAGTGGTGGATGTTGTGAATGTTCTCGAGGTGTCTAACTAAACTAAATTAATGAACGGCGGGTCGTACAAGATATTCAAAATTTTGCTAGGTGACCCACTAGATGGTACCACAAATATCTGCTGGGAAATGCTCCATTGGAAAGTATCTCGCGTGGGCTGCACTATCACCGCTACACTAGACTATACTAGTAAAGTCAAAACACCAAGGGGTGATATAGAGAACGAATTGGTGCCTTGTTATGTTCATCGCGGTCTCGAATCACATTGGAAATTGGTAGATGGCATAGTCGCCCAGCCGGACTCAAAGACTATACATGCTGCTAGCACATTGAGCTATATAGTACAAAGTGACATGGCTCCTTGAGAAACCTGATCAGCCGGTGAGAGAGTATTACCAAGATTGATGATTGTTTCTCTCTTGATAGATTATGTACATGCCTCTGAGTGAGTACCGTATTTAGCCATTGATTTGGCAGTTAGTAGACGGACAGTGCATATGAAATCGTGTACTATGTAACAACTGTTCTTATGCTAGGTAAGTCATTCGTACGCCAAGTCTTAAGCATCGGGTTCTTGAGTGGCAAGGAGCATCGCCTAGAGCATATATGCTTTCATGTACGAATTATTGGACGACACTCGAGAGTAACTATCTTTCTTGACTTGCTCTTTTCGTAAGACGCGCGGACATCCACATTGTCCATACGCATACATACATATGAGAAGCCACGTGGGCTAGGGTGAGGCGTCATGAATATCTGTCGTAGCGTCCCTGCGGCAGAGGCATTGCTCTGGGTGCATAGAAACCATACGAGGCGTCCGCGGACATCGAGCTCCTTGCTCGGTGTCTTGGTGTCTTGGTGTCGACCGTGCGTAGAACTAGGACTAGAGCGCTTCACGACGAGACTTGGAGTGTACGGTTACAGCATACAGTAGGTCTACTGTAATAACTTGCAGGGATCCAGCAGGCAGAGTAACCAAGACGAACGACGTGCTGATAAAGGCTGAGCGAGAATCCCAGAGCGGTTGTTAAATTCCATACAAACGGGACTAGGTTAGTTGGCGGTTGGAAATAGTGTAGGTACTGCATACACCGAGTCATGCGAGTTCATGCAATGGATGCTCGGTCGAATCGTGACTGATTGACTTATCAACAATTTCCAAAAAATCCAATTCAATACCTTGTAGTTATGGAGAGGGTAAGTCTTGGCAGCGATGAGTATGTATAGGTGGAAACGAGAAAGAAATTCGACACCGATTCTTGTACAGTACCAAGAGACAAAAACGAGATCAACCAATCCCTGTGCTTGTTATTAGATTCATCATTAAATCTTCGTTTACTGGCTTTGTCGTTAGTATACTGCTCATTCGAGCAGTGGTGTCAGTTGGCGGTCAACTGAGTCTGAGGGGGCGGGGCAGGGTGAATGCGGGGTTCCAACGGGTGCCATACTGAAGACGCAAATGCAGTGGGTACCAAATAGGGAAGCATTGGTGCCTGGCCATGTTCAAATGCATCTATGCATTCTCGTGAATGACTGCTATGGAGTTTTCAACTACGCTTATTTTTAAAGGCCCAGTCCGTTACCGAGTGGTGTTTTCTACTCTTGGTCCTACCTAGACCGGCTACCCATCGTATTCCCAACGGAAGATGAGACAGCAAAGAGTGACCCGGACAGCTAAACGAAACAACCTGCAAGTACACATGTGACGCAGGCGACACTTAGCGCGTCTTATATACTTGAATTGTGCTGCGCATCGTGCTGACACCGTGGCGAGTATGGAGATTTGTTCCGTGTTGGCGTTCGTCAAGTGGAACGGTGGGTCGGGATACAGATCAAATGGATCGGGTTAATGGTTCCATGTTCAAGTTGGGAGGTTAGGATACGGAGTACATGCAAGAAAGGAATGTGTGAGAGAGAGAGTGTGTGTGTGTGTTGAAGCGCCCAGATGGGTGGATGGAATGATGGTGGATGGATGGACGGATGATGGATGGATGGGCCAGGTCACCGGCCAGCGCGTGCATTTTGGCATTGTCAATCAAAGATGTAGGCTGTTACTACACGGTACAGTAGATATTATAGCACAGTATCACGGAATGCCCAATTCAAACAAGTGTTCGGTTAGAGCCGCCAAAGCAGATGCGGAAAAGACTTACGTACCAGGCGTTACAACACATGAATGGCCTGAAAAGGGCAATACAACCAGCAGCACGTGCAAAAACACTGACCCCCACAGGTTTCTGAGGCCGCTTGGACGAGCACGTATACACATATGTAAGTAGCGACAAGAAAGAATAGAATAGTGGGCAGGTCTCTCTCTCGTTTGGCTAACGCAGTTGTCCAGGACGCCCTTGCAAGTAATGTATTCTGGAAAAGGGTTGCGCAGACATACGTAAAAAGAAATGTAAGGAAACAAGGTAGTGTATATGAAGCATGTACGATCCGTACTCTAGAACGAATTTATGGAACGAAGGAGTATACTTGGATGTACAGTTGTACCCATAGTAGAAACATAAGGTACGCTTCTGACCCCGGTCCGGTGCAAAAGGCTCGAAATCGCTTCCATTGAAAATCCACAAATACTTAGCGTCTAGGGTGCTTTTCGAGGAAGGCAAATAAGAGGGAAATAATCCCTGTAAGTATGCATATGTACTTCCAAATACGCTGTACGTATGATGCTGATATGGAGCTAGTACACCACAATGAATATAGGCATGATATCTACTTCCACCCCCCACTTTAGTACATCATTGAGTAGAGCCTTAGGCTGCTATATAAAGCATGGTCTCATAGACCCCTAGCAAGGGTATAACCAAAGACAGGGGGAGTTGTGCAGCAGGTACGTATCTCATGAACATCGCCTCATCGTGACCAGGATATATATTAGGTACGGAGCTATATACGTCTGCAGGACCGAATATACTGGTACGCCATCGTTAACTTGATTAACACCACTAGCCTCGGCGGCTTATTGTATAGTAGAGTGACTCTACTAGTAACTATAGAGTCTAAGAGCAGTCAACAAAACAGCACGGGTGACATATCACATCTACAATAAGGGACGAGACAAGGTTTCCGCAGACCGCCAACGATGCCGTCATAAAGCACATTTACATAGAGACGAGGATATCACGCTTCTAAAACGAGGGAACATGTTGGATTTAATCAGAACAGTTTTCTTCATTTTTTTTCTCCGTACCTAGAATAGAGTTGATAGGGCCTATTGCCATACCATGTCTGATCCGGTAGGTTATTTCCTAAGGATTTTACTGTTTTGTGTATCTATGTATCGCCGCCCTTGATAATTCAAACATCAGAGTAGTCATGGGTATAGCAGAATGGCGACGTTGTGTGTCAGTTTCATATCCAATTCTGCTGTGCCGGCGGTGACTCTGCGCTTTCGGGCTCCTCTCCTGACTCCTCACCATCGGCGTCTTCATCACCGTCTTCGTCATCCGAAGCAGGGGGCTCCCAAGCCTCTTCTAGTTTCCACCCTTTCCCGCTACGATAGGTCGTGCCTAACAACTGCGAAGTCGTCATCCGGTAATGATCTAATTCTGGATCGGTGTCCGCCTTGCTGGGTAGATCGTATAGCCCCATTCCAACCAAAATCTCCCCCTCTTCCTCTTCATTGTCCGGCTCTTCCAGTGGTTGATATGGTATTGATTCTTCTGATGGTACGGCTTGGGGTTGCTGTAGTCCCAAACACTCATCTGGCGTAGGAGGTGCTGTACAGGACGGGAATTCCTGAGGAGAATACGTGTGCCAGTCGAAAGGTGCCTGGCTGTTGTTGTATGCGGGAAAAGGCTCCACGGCATCAAGGCTGCCGCCTTGGTTAAAGCAGTCTGATGCTGCCTGTGTCGTGGGAACCCACGACTCTGATACGTATGCCGGCATGGCAGTCGACTGGGAGGTTGGGCCATAGGGAATAAGCAATGGAGAGAACCCAGAAGCCGGAGAGGTATGCCCAGAATATGCAGCTGGTGTCGGTGGCAGGTTTTGATATCCGACGAAGTATTCCTTTGTGTGATATGGCGTTGGCATAGCTGTGACGAACTGACTGAAGTCGACCTGGGGCATTTGCATGTGCATTTGCTGCTGTGTATCAGGAAGATGCGAGCTCGGATGCCAGCTAACAGGGCGGCCGCCATTACGCTTGACTTGGTCTTGATGGGCCATATAGTATGATGTATTTTGGATTTGTTGCTGCAAAGCTTGGTCCAGAGCTTGCTGGCGCCGCCGAGTTTGGTTGGTGTCGTTTATCATCGTCCTCCTCCTAGCCATCATGGTCTGTGGACTGTTGTTGGCGCTGCTTGGCTTCACTACCCGCATGGCACCTGGCGTCCTTTGCCCACTAAGATGACGGGATACCCTACGAGACGATTCTGGGAAAGCTTGTTGCTGTTGTCTGAAGGAGTCGTCTACTATCGGGTGGTTTGGGTATGTGAGTGGCATGATGTTTTGTTGTACGTTTGCCCCAAAGCTTGAGGACATCATCTTGTTGGAGGCTGGCTTGACCAGCCGGCTTTGCTAGTAGGATTCTTGTATAACAATAATGAAGTAGGGTTTGAGTTTGAGAGGAAGAGCAACTACGAACAAGTTGCTGCGGAGGGTTGATGAGAGTGATTATGTATTGATGAACAGAAAAGAGAAGTCTCAGGCTAGTCAGTCCAAGAATGTGGCATGTTTGATATCAAGGATCTAAACTAGGTATAAAGAATATACTAGACGGGTCGTGGGGCAAAAGCTCTTGACTATGAAGCGGCATCAAGGCGGATTATATTGGGGTGGTAGGGCCGAGAAGCAATACTTTTTTAGAGACATTGGCCGCTTTGGCATGTGTATGCAAGTGAGCGTGTGCTCATGTGTGTCTGCTTCACCTACCTGTATGACGGTTCGTCGGGACATTTCTTTCTGCGTCATGGTTCCGGCAGGGATCTGACAGATTGCTACTGAGTAGGGTCAGAAAAGGATTCTCCTTCATTGTGCCCGCGCGGTCCATGGCCGGGGGGACGGGTGGATTTTGGCGATGGTAGCGTTGGTGTAGTGGACTAGACTGGGGGAGGTTGCAAAAAGGCCTTTCAACTTTTTGATGGCTCGCATTCAAGGTTTGCTCCGTACGGAGAACGTGCAGCACCACACAGACCCCCGGTTCAATGAAAGGAACGAAGTTTTTGGAACAGTCGATAGGACAAAAGCCTATTCCCTGCTGGCGGATCCCTGGCCCCCAAACGCCTTGTTACTTTCCCGTCCAAATGGCCAAAGGCTCAAGCTAAGACTAGTGTCGGTAGCGTGGGACCAAGGAGCCAAGGAGAAGGGTTGAGGGTAGGGGTTAGCGGAGAGACATGTAATGTATGGGTGTAAGTAGGTAGTGTAGAAGTTCTAGTGCATGCACGCAGTCTCTGCTGGAAGTCTGCACCACACTTACACTAGACTAGAGTAGACTTAGCTCAAGTGGAATGATGACAAGGGAAACAGGGGATGTGTGCCTATCAGCAAGTTTTGACCAGGCTTCTAGTCCCGTTGGTTTGCCGTCTCAGCCAGAACCTGCTAGGAGAGGCGTGTCATGAGATGCCGGGGCGTGAAGACAAGGTCGCGACTCAAGCGGCCGTCACTTGCCGTTCTTTGCCAAAAATATAAAGGAGCCACCACACTACATATTTCGGTAACGCTAGGGACGCTTCTAACCCGAGGACCGTTCCATCACAAAGGTAACCCTGGGCTGTATCCATTTAACTGGCCTCTGAGCCCCTGTACAAGAAAGACGCTTCATTAGGTATGCGGCATAGGGGCGGTCACATCAGAGACATGTTTGCAAGGGAGCCCTTTCGGCCTTTCTGTACCTGAACCCGGATGTCTCTATGCTGTATCCGTAGTGAGAAGCGGCTTACCGACGACAACGCCAGATTACGATGCTACCGTAGTACATGTCGTATGCGTACACTTAATGGGGCGGGTAAAGAGGTGATGGATGAATGCTACAGTCACTGTTATACCGCCACCACGGAGAACTACTGGCGAGGGCGTAGGTGCTAGTTTACAGCAACTACACTATATTGATGGTAATAAGGTACCTACTTACCTGAGCAGCGCATAGAATGCCCAGACTTCTGCCCAGGCCATGGGTTCTGCTACGCTAGCCCGTCTTTAGAAATACCCGAAGGCGTGTTGGCAAAGGCTAGCTTCAAAGCTGACTGCGCCAGACAAACAAGGGCGTCTCGTCCGTGGATTTTGCAAAGCTAGAAAACGCCGGTGACGCTTGTCAGAAAGCGAATGACTTTTTTCTCTCTCTCTTTCTCTCTTGGAATGGAACACGAATGATGAGGGCACAGGGGTTTTGGACCGGTCCGGCTTAGAGATGCTGGGGTGACTTCTTGCTCGACCACTCACTTACACGTACTCATGATTTGTTCATGAAGTACAGTACACCAATCCAACTTCCCGCACAGGAATGTATCATCAATATGAAATTTCAATACAATGTACATAGCAGTGCACACAGGCGAGACAGGTTCGCGAAGCACGCGCCTGTCTAGGACACTACTGCATGGACTAGGATGCAGCTGGCTCTTAGATCATACCAATTTGGTATTTTTTTTTACCGGACATCTTCCATCTACTGATCCATGCTGCCCACTTGCGAGACCTAGCTTTGGTCTGTTTCGACTGCATGCTACTAAGCCACATATTGCATTTTGTTCCCGTTTGGCACGTCCTATGATAAGCGAATTCCTTGCCAACTGGTCACAATCTCACAACGTCACGTTTGGGAAATACGATACGTTCTTTCTTCTTTCTTCTATAGACTATGCCTCTTGAGAGGATAAGGTCACTGCAATAGAATTGACTAAAAGACTGGATGGAACACGGCAACAGCCAACGTTCGGCCAAGCGAGAAAAATAAAACAAAATGACTTTGCTATGAGACTGTATGAGTGGATTATTGGCCTCAGCTAAGCACTCTGTAGTACTGCGTATACCATAGGTAATTACTTACCAGTAAACACGGGAGAAAGAAGGAGACTTGCCCGACCTTACGATCGGGCTCCCTGAAACGATCTGAGGATCCAGGTTATACTAATAGTATGGTTTGATTAGTTCCTACGCAACGGTGGCACGAAAGAAAAGACCCTGTACAGTACCCAGCATCCGAGACTGCCAGGTTTGTGTCGCCCATGAAACAATATGCCGCTTTTGGGGCGGCTAGAGACAAGAAGGTAGGTAATAGTAGTGTAGGTGATCAGCTTCGCAAGGTACTGCTTATACGAAGTCATTCCAGTCCTAGGCATGTACACTATATAGCTAATTCGAATCGTATTGGGCTAATAATGACTCCATGGTTCCATAGCCACAAGCGCCACAGCCGGTGCCATTTGACCTACAATGGTCTAGTACAGATCATAAACGCACACGGACTACCCGCTAGTCTCCATGACGAATTCGTCTTGTAAAGCTGGGTTGATCTCATGTCCTGTCCATCGACTCCACCATATAACTATGCGGTGATATATCTACAGTAAGTGCTATGCCATAATGTATGTAAATCTCAAGTACTGTATAAAGAACCCCGCTAGAGCTAGCCAAGCTGCCGCAACACAGTGTACAGAGAACTAAATAAAATGTATATACCTGAAGATCTCGAAACGCTCATACATGTAACTACTGTAAGTAGACTTCAGTATCAAAAGCTGACCGAGGTACATACCTGCGAGATAGAGTATGCGCTCTTGGTAAAAGATGGATCTTACTTATATCGTCCGGACAACTTTATAAAACTTCTCGTGATTTTTCTGTCTCCACCGCAAGCAACTGCTCGGCCTTTTGTTCACCCCGATCTTTGGGCTACTGACGAGGATCTGCAGGCTCCACGTCTACAGCGGGCAAAACCCCATGCTGTTGCAGTGACTACTAAGTAGCTCATGAAGCCGTACACCAACGAGCCCTGGAAATTTTTAACAGAGGCCAGCCGAGGCGATAAAAGGAAACAGTGATACAGCATGTAATAGTGGGTCTTGGATCTATGTGTCACTATTTTCCTTTCATTGCCTCGCCAGCCAAAAGTAGTGTACTGGACTATTCGTACTACTCCTAAGACTTGGACACCTGTCTAAGCTCTTACCTGTAGATAGTGCAACTATGGCTTATGGACAGGACAGGGGAGCTGGATCGATCGTAGGTGTCGATCCCATCAAGAGTTGTTCCAAGGATGATACATTTGAACACTTATATGAACGAGCTGCGACCATGCATATCTACTTAAGTGGAATATTAACCGCATCCACTCGTTAGTGGTAAGCCAAATCTGTGGTCATCGAGTAATGCACATGTACGTAGGATCCGTTATGAATCTGCTGCCTATGAAACCCTCTCAGTTTAAGTCGTCAACTTGTGATAATAGCCTTACACAACTACCTGTACCTGTCGTGGAAAACGTAAGCAACGTAGATCGTCCATAGAAGTAGTGTAAGTACTGTTTACATGAGGTGGCCTCTTGTATGATTGGAGATTTAGACTACAACTAATGCTGCCTTATGTATATCGTACTTCTAGCTTATGTTTGGAAGTTTGAAATATTAGTAATGCCCTTCGTACGGTAAAATCTTGTGGTATGCTTAGTCGACATCCTCGACTTGTATTCGTACTACGTATATAGAGAGCTCTTAATCTCTTCCCTGCGTACAAGTAGTTATAGCTTTCCTTCGCTTCTTTCAATGTCCATTTGTTGCTTACATATTGGCAGGTATTGTAAGTACGTAGTACGCTGCAGGTCAGACAGGCTTAGACTAATGCACGTTTACTGTACTTGGCCCTGGCCTGCGTTGGACGGCAACTTACCGTAGTTCCGAGTGATGCATAAGAGGTGTAGGTACATGATAGAAAACTATACTAGGAGGGTCGAGGCTGATCTCCTTGCTACTGGTTCCTCGTACACTATTAGCAATTTATCCACACTGGCACCAGAGAGATGCTACTGTACTAATACTTTGACCTCTCGTTTCGTTCAAATGGCTGTCAGAAAACCGAATACCACAGCCTCACAATACCCACAGTATCTAACTATACTAGTTTCTGTTTCGTCCAGGGGCTCCAAAGTGTAACTGCCTTATTCGCATTGCTGTCATTGCGCGTTCACAAAGATAGTCGCGGCGCAGCTACTAATGAGGGATCTTACAAAGACATGCCGACAGGTGATAGGTTATTGACGTGTCTCTCTTCCATGACACAAGGCATACGCCATGGGCACCATTAGTCGGTGTAGTCTCCAGATTGTTCAGGCACGTTAGCTACGTCCCCTTCCAGATATCAACGTCGGTAAAACAAGGCCCAGTTAGCTGTACCTTGAGTCGCTGTGATTTTGCCAGATGCCCACTATAATGTAGATAGGCACTATTTGAACTCTTCTCAGATGGTCCAAGTAACCTGACTGTAGAATCCAGCCGCAGATTGCACTGATCGACATAAGCCATTCACTTCACTTTATGTATGATCTGTTAAGTTTCACTGGCACAGGGATATTTGCTATCTGGTTTCTCCCTACAGTACTTAGTGTAAGCAGGCAGATACTCAGTCACAGTGTCATATAGAAATCTCGGATACCGTATAGGTAGCATATCACCATTTAACTTGGTGCCTGTTGTTAGTACTCCACCACCACTACTGCGTACTACCACACTTACGTCTGCATTTTCTTATATCATAGATCCATGTTCCTACCTCTTCGGTGACTATCACGATATGCGTATGTGGTTTGCAACAAATTCTATGTATCCCTTGAGTTTCTTTCCATCTAGGGCAATGAATTATGTATGAAGTCAAAAAGGGGGTAGGAGTGGGCCGCTTCTACAGTACTTACTTAGTAGGCAGGAGGAGGAGGCTGAACATTGTCGAGATCAAACATACCCCATCCTTACAGCAGCGAATGATCTCCCCTAACAGATCACATCACCTACTTACGCTAGGAACATCCTGTACATAGTAAACTAAGTAACCTTATCAGATCCTTGCTGAGCCCCGGCTGGACACCAACGACGTCGGGGAGCCAATAGTAACTGGGTTTTATTTCCGAAAGGGGCAGCTTTCTCCTTGTCTGGCCCTTTGCACTCAACTTGAGCACTACTGTAGGCCAAGACTGTGCATCCAAGTACCTAATCTCGTGACAATCCGCAATCTAAAGTATCATGCTTCTTCCTACAGGCCAGTTTGGGTGCAGTCAGATCTAGTCCGTTCTCAGTCCCCGCAATGGCGCCGTGACCGCTACGCCTCCATCTCATTCAGCGGCATAAGACGCTTCCTCAGCACTGTAAGTATGTGCCAGTAACAGACCTACCCCCTGTATCTACTTACTCAGTGTAGGTAGTATACAGAATACCTACCTACAGAAGAGCCCTTCTCCCCCACCTATGTTCACCCTGTACTACAGTAGGCGGCGAAATGGGGCTTGACGCGGTAGGCACATTAAACTGAGATGGTGAGATTGCTTAGCCCGTGACCCTCGGTCGCATTCGATAATAGTTTCTTCGTAAGAAAACCGCCGGGGTAGAACCATGGGATTGGCGGGTAAACATCCCCCCCTCCAGAAACTGTAGGAGAGTGAGTGCCGCGCAGTCTGTCTACCACCAATACGGTCCTACAATGGGATTTGTCAGTTCGTTCTCTAATCCTAGACAAGATAACACACGATTCAAGGACAGTCCGTGTGTACACTACCCAAAGCACTTGTGTGCCGGGTATTGCGTCATGATTAGCGCCGCCATCTACTTTACTTACTTGCCATCCAGCTCATCAGCCGAGCGGCCATTCATCTTCCGGGAGGCTGCTCACCTAGGGGCACTTTCACTTTTTGAAGGTAGCCTACTGTAAGTGTGTGCAAATAGATGAGTCGATTTCTTACGTGTACGTAGCCGATATCCCCTTTTAGCATGGCTATCGAAGGATTGCTGGCCCTTCATCCCTCTTCCCTGGAAGTTATCGCGACTCGCTTGCCCTTTGGTTTTAAGGAGGCCGAAGAACCAGGCCGAAGAGCAACGATGATCAATCCTCATGCTCTGGTCTGATGCAATAGGAAAGTTAGGAAAGTTTAGGTTAGATTCTACCACTCCTCGCATGTGGTTGCCCTTCAAAACACGCCCTGGTTATCGTGGACGATGATCGCTGGTCGTCGTATAGGTATTATCGTGTCCGCCCCGAGGGATCATACACTACACTAAAACTTTAAGGATCTCCTATTCAGCTCATCTCTGCCCGATCTTACATGTGCCCCCGCATTACGCTCATCACCGATCAACCCGTGTCGCCGAGCTTTCTCCTGCGGTAGACAGTACGGCTAACGGAGGGTATAGCCCAGTATTTTCGGTGGGCAACGCCATGAGCAGGGCGGCTACCGGTGCTCCTGACGACGGCGCCTAGCGCTGCCAGTACCTGATTCGTATCCCAGATCCCCTTGGGGCGCCTTGGGGCTTGAGGGGGGGGGGCTAGGAACGGCCGAGCGCGTGAAAGCGTGAAGGTGCATGATGAGAAAACCTGTGCCAGACCCGTGCCACGTACTACCTACACCTACATACAGTACTTCACTTAGTGGTGAAGTATGTATGTATGTACATACTGCCGTGCAGCGGATCCTTCTCATCAGGATGTGTGGTGTTGCAGCCCTGGCTGACCATTTGTTCTTCATCTCCGCCAGCCCAATTAAGTAGTATACTTACAGACTTACAGCATGCTGCATGGCCCTGGTCATCTTACTACTTACTACTGTTCCATTACCAGCACTTAATTACCACCTCCCTGAAGCTCGTGTCCCCCCCGCGGACTCTCGCCACTACCTACATGCCAATATGTAGCGCTATAACGTCGCTCACTGATCCACAGAGTCTCACCGCTTATCGTTATTACATACCAGGCTAACATGATTTTCGTGCGATTCGCCGAGTGCCACTTGGTCCC
The DNA here is from genome assembly GCA_007182795.1 of Xylaria flabelliformis. Lineage (NCBI taxonomy): Eukaryota > Fungi > Ascomycota > Sordariomycetes > Xylariales > Xylariaceae > Xylaria > Xylaria flabelliformis. The sequence goes on from VFLP01000016.1 coordinate 360,201, forward strand.
ATCCACATGGTTTCGGGGCGTTTTATTTTTTGTCACAGGAGAAACGCCTACGCGCGTATTATTCCTCCCCAAGTGGTATTCGGTCCAGCACACATAGCACAGGCAATGCAATAATCTGTGCGTATGGAAGACGATCCTTTCTTTGCCTAGCCTTGGCCAGTCCCTTTCTGCATCCTGCCACACACGAGGAGATCACACACTCGACAGTTGGTTTTCGCTTATGTTTCGCTGCACTCTATGATGTGTGATTACAGGTCGATCTATGCGAGCTCCCCACCCACCAGGCCTTAAGTAGAATGCCCGAACGTTTATGGCCTATGCCTGTCCTCAGCATGACCTCCAGAACTTGGACAGAGCTGCTCTCTCTCAGTCGTGAATCGCCGGCGCTACCTGTCACAAAGCTGCTAGGTAGGTAGTTTCCTGCAAACGTCCAGCGGACCAACTCTACCTTGCGGGCTTTTATCCACATTCTCTAGCCTTCGTCATTTGTCGACTTCTACCCTTGCCGTCGCAACACAGCGGAGTGCCCTGGATCCAAGATCGTTAAATCCCTCCTGCTGAACCTTGCAGGTAGCCAACTGTACGGCGAAGCTAAGTTTCGTCCCATTGTCCCAGTCGTGACTGTGTTGAAGGAATCCGAACAAGATTCCGGCAATAAACGTGTCACCTGCTCCAATAGTGCTACCACAGTGATGCCATTAGTCTACGTTGACTCTACCTGCTCGCTTCGGTTGACGCTTGACGTTTCCCAAGCAGGGCCATAGGTGCAGCGCCAGCATGGCGGGGATGGTCTGACCTACTCGATGACATGAATCGTCTGCGTCTGGTCCGGTTGCGCCGCCGAGCAAGACATGGTGGTTCCGTCAGGCGACGAACCGGCCGCTCCTTGTGAACCCCACGTACAGAAGAGATGGGACCTGCCATCATCATCATCCAGGTCAATGCCGTTCTGCGGATGCAACAGTTCATAACCAGTGTCAACGGCCGATGCGACTCACCCCTTCCGGGCTTTCGCCGATTGGGCACGAAGGCATTTCTCGGCACTCGTGTATAGGTTGCTCTGTATAGGTAGTTCAGCCATAATCGACCCAATCAGTCGCTCGAAGCTTCCAAGGGGCAGACCGTTACCTCAGCCCAGCTGCGTGAAAAGAAGACCACGTCTGCCTCAGCCACCAACGCGTCTAGGCCCTCTCGACCCGGTTTCTCGATCTCAACGCTCACTCTCGCCTTGGGCTTTGACCGCCTCAGCCACTGGATGCATTGCAGTGTTGTTGCAGGAATTCTGCCCTGTTGCATATCTTAGCGTCGTGCCTTACTGCACCCCTTTCATATTGCACTGTTCAGGGTCAATTGGTTTGCGTACCTCAAAGTGGAACCACGCATCCTCGCCACCCACACTCTCGGCGGCTGCAATAAACTCATGAAATGACATTTCAGCCACTACCCCATCCGTTGTCAGTTATCACCATTTTGAGCGTGATCCCAGGGCGTCTTAGAAGTGGAGTAGGGTTTTTTACGATACGCTTGTGCCGTGAATCGATAATGATGTACCTTTGACAATGACCAGTGAGAATGGAAATAACTCCTACATTCATTATAGTTGACTAGCGTCCGACTCCCTGTTGCCGAGCTACGGATAATGTAGCTACTGGCCGGTTGTTCGTGCTCGTCTCGGAAAATGCATTGCGAAAAGTCTACAGGCGAGTCCACTCCGAACGATTCAATAATTTGCGTCGTGGCTGGCGCATGGCGAGAGGGCAGGCATGTCACCAGGTACGGTCTAACCTTGACACTTTCATCATTTCCTTGCTCTTGTTGGAGAAGCTGTTGGAGAACCTCGAGCGTATTGGGGCAATTACCACCGCGGCGGACCTGGAGGCTCGAGGCACGTAATTTCGAATCCTCGGCCGGGTAATGGGGCACGCTGCAGTGCACAACGCAACGCAACGATGAGCAATCGTATACCATTAGACGGACGCATACAATGCCAGCCAAACCAAGATTATTGCTTCCCAGGTAAGAACGGAGGGCACGTACCTGAGGATGGTGTCGAGGTAACAGGCCCCGACACATACCAAGTTTATGGTCATGTCGTACCAGTAGGGAAAGGTAAAAAGTACCTAGTTGTCTTCGTGTGAGTTCGCTCGGCTTCACAGAATCTGACTTCGATGTCCCTTGTGAGACATTTGACTTTTTCTGGAACTAACAACTCGGTCTAATCAACATGGAGGAAGCAAAACGGGCATCAAGGTTGTACATGACCAGGAACATAATTAGTGCGACACCACCATGTTTGCGCTTGATGGCACTTAATAATATGTGGATATTATTTCTGTTACCTCTGCAATCCCGAGTCTCGGGATTATTCCCTTATCTAAGGTATCCATTAAAGCAATGTAACGGGTCCTCTCAAAGTCATCTCGAATCATGGCTCTTGTAATACCTACCTAGACGACTTACTACCTTTGCCTTCATGCCGCCCTCCTCCATACTACATTATGCGGATTGGCTGCGTCCGAAGCGCAGTTGTTTGCATTCATCTGCTCCAACGAAGATAAATTGACTACCTATATGAGACTTCAGGCAACACATGCGCACGTCGCTTACCTTGCATCAACCACTTCATACTACCATACCTGATAACTTCACACAACAAGCTGGTTCGCAATTACCACTACTACCGCTACTGTGGCAGTCACACCAAGTAGACGAAAAGCCTATTCATTGGCTATTCCGTCTCTTTACTCCCGCAGCATATATGACCGGTGTTTAGGCCGAACAAGACGCCAGTATTGCTCACATTGCGTATGGCTGCATGGAGCCTCCCAGTAAAGAAGCCACGCAACGATCTGACGTATGGACGTTGAGGAACTATTCCATCCGTTCTACGGCTTGTTGTCGCATTTGCACATTGCCTTCTGCTTTTAGAAGGCCCGGTATTCGCTCCGTCAACGCGGGCGCAGCATTATACTGTACTCGCTACCGGCAAGGAGCCTTTGATTCGGTGGCAAGGCTAAGTAGCCGTCTTCTACTTCCTTAAATACGTAACGCCTCGTTTAGACTCTGCTCTGACATGCGTAGATAGCACGCTTATGGGGCCGTAGGATAATAAAATAGCATTACGCCTATATTCTATATCTTAACCTCTAATTATAACTATTCGCCGATGTAGCAGTCGTGCTACCGGATCGTTCGCCCCCTCATACGCGGCCTCAGACCGCGCACCATCAGTCGGGATCCATATTGACGTACCAAGGATGTGATTTCCTCGAAATAATGAAGAGGGTAACCTGGAGTCGAATATATTTTTAAAGTATCTGCTTGTTATTCACAGATGCCATGAAGGCGACACGTCGTCCGCCACCCCCGATTGGGTGTATGTAGAGTGATATTTCTCATCCATATACAAGCAACCGTGAGAGCGATGAACTCTAATTGGTCATCGTCGCCTTGCTATCGGTGATCGTATCTCACTGTCGAGCTTCTGGAGGATCGTGCCTATCTAGGACCGAGATCTCGAGGACGTACGTAACGACGCATAACGCAAGGGAGAGTGACGTTTTGATAGCATTTCTTAGCTTTTACATGCTTTATTACAAAGGTTACGACGAAACATATTTTCGTTCGCGATTCATCAGTTGTCGTTTGAATGCCGAGACCTATCGAATTAAACTCTAGAGGGATATGTGCTGGTAGCACAAAGTCTGATGATGCCGCTTTGAGATTCGTTAGCAAACCCAATCCATTTTAGGCATCCTATTTTGTTTTATCTTCAGACAAAACTGATAATACGTATTCAAAGGGCGCTGCCGAGAATCCTTTCCAGCCTTAGCACATAGGTACACTTTCATATGGTGCTTCTGACCAGAGGTTACCAAATAATTCTGAACCAGGCCATTACTACCATCCTTTGTTATATCTTTGCGGTATCGTAGGAGAAGAGCAGGCCTCTATGAAGGTTCTTTTATGAACAATTGTAGGCATCGCTCTGTTTTCGGGGTGTCCCTATGGCAGCAGCTGACCTAGATCTCGGCGATGATCTTAAGTACTCTAGACGTGGGCCTAGATAGTATCAAGGCGGCACTCGCGGATGTCCTGAAGGCGTACCGCATGTCCCTGGCCCTAACCTCGTCGAAGGGGTGGGTTGCACCAGATTGGAACTCTGACACTACTCAAGACCTGTTATGACAATCGCGATTAGGTGTCAGGCTCTTATCTTCAACTGTTGTTATTAACGCACCAACTGAGCGATCGAGTCTGGCTTCTCTATGAATGTAAAGGTCTTGAGAAGACTGAGGAGGTCATATCTAAAATCAACTATGAGGAAACGATATCTAGCAGCATCACTAGCCCCCCAAAGGTGGACCACAGCCTTGTAGGTATAGACTGTGGAAAGACCAATTTCTTATGACACCCTGGTTAGGTGTATATTCCATCAGGGAATTGTGACGGCGGCTTAGACTTGGAGGTAGGCGAATGCGGCATGCTCTCCTTGAGACCTCGCCGGTTTCAACATGGAAGGAAGAGATAGTATGTCACTGGAGGCAAGGACAGCGGTATTATCGAAGCCATCCGATCAGATGGACACCCCTCGGACTATCTCGCAGCAGCGAGAGACGCGAAAGCAGAGTTACGTACTAATATTCTCAGGTAAGCCTACGAATTAGCTCTGGGATAGCTGTCCCCAAGTCATTTGTTAGAAACCCTCTTGCGGATATGTTTGTATCATGAGCTACAACTCGTGGTCTCAATAGTACACGGTATCGTTGTATATGAATCAAGATTAGCGTAGCACTGATCCCCTGCTCATGTCCCTATCCACCCCTTCACCGTCTATCTCATGCCAGACTTGTGAGCATAAGTAAAATTTAAATTAACAGATTATGATAATGAACCGTTCATGGCGTGTATGATTATGCCACCCCTTCAAGCTACAGAGGTATTAATATAGTGTGGCTACATTGAGCGTAAACCGAGAAGCGCAAGAGTTCTTGCTGATGCCAACAAGATTCAAATCGGTGTTGCAGACTGTTAGCCCTAACTCTTGGGGTTCTGAATAGCAGCAAGCAGGAATCAAGATGACTTAGAATCTCCGTAAATCGTAAATACTGGATTAGGTATGTTCGCGGCCTCAAGGTCTAACTTGAAAGCGGTAGCGCTAGCGATCCCGGTATCGGGAAAGTCGGGAATGCTTGACAACTCGGCTTTGGCGCCTCGAAGCTAGGAAGCTTCCGATTTATCTCTTTGATTTGCGTAACACCGCACATCACTGTATCTCAAAAATGCGGACAACGGTAGCATGCGAAAGGTAGAACATTAGTTTACACTTTACGTTTTTCCCGAGGTTGTTGTACTAATTAGGCCTTAGGTGCAGGTATGCCTCGCTTCTCCTTAACGACTGCGATTCCCGACAAGCACGCACCAGTCACTAACATACTCACGTGAAAGGAGGTCCAAAGTCAAATGTCACCACACGGGCGAATCACCTTGCCGTGGGTGTGTCAGAAGTGGTAACTCGCATACATGTATCCTGACAGCGACTGCTGTCACCGCTTCTTCGAGCAATCGTACACAACAAGCCCCGAGAAAGAGGATAGCATCACAAGCTTCCCAGGAAAACAGGCCGGCAACAAAGAAGCGCGGCACGGTAGCCAATACAAGTGACCAACTCTCCAGACACTTTGCTGGAATAGATGCCAGTGTCCTCGCCCAAGCTGTTGCTACTTTCCGCGTTCAGTTTCCCGAGTGCGGGTTCCTTCATCCATCCGACTTAGAGCAGGTTTCTGGTGATATATCCGACGATGAAAAACTGCGATTGATAGCTATTCTTGCTGTTAGCTGCAGATACTTGGGGGAGTCGGTCGATTTTTGTCGTACCGAACACGCTACGTTACTGACTCGAGAGCTACAATGCCGTATTACGGCACCGGCAAGTCTGAGTCTCATACAATGCTTCCTCATTATGGCGCTTTACGAGTGGGGAGAGGGGATTGGCTATTCAGCATGGATGTACGCTGGCATTGCTGCACGGATGGCGCAGGTCTACCGAGCTACCAAGACCGAGACAATTGAGCGAGACGCGAAAACGGTATCGAACAATTCCCTCTTGTCTGAGGTGGAGATCAGGACGATGTGGACATATTTTACGATAGACAAGCTGTTGAGCTGTGGAAAACAGCGCCCAGCAATGATGAATCCAGAGGACATTGAAGTCCGTATGCCGCAGAGCGAGGATGACTTTGTCTTCGGATCAGAACCCCGCGTTTCGCTTAGCTTCGAGGATTTGATAAGGAGCCCTTCTCTTGGTAAAGAAACATCTGGCCCCGGTTTCCATTTTTGCATTCTCGTACGGGGCTTGGACATTTGGCACAAGACACATAGCTGGATAGTGGACGGAGGAAGGAAGCAACCTCGAATGACGGAACCGGAACACTGTCCATGGAACCCAAACTCACAGTGGGCGATGGTTAGAGAGCAGTTATTGCGCTGGCGAGCAGATCAAGACCCCAGGTTGAAGTATCCAGAAACCAAAGTGGCAAATCACGTTCACTTCAGACAGGGCGAGGTTTTTGCCTACATTAACCTACTCTATTACCTCTGGTGAGTCCTCTCACAAAAGCCTGATGATTTAGTATTCTAATAGGGCCCAAGTGTCATTTTCATGCGTCGGGAGTATATCCCTCTTTTGCCTATCGCAGAAAAAGAGCCTCGCGGGCCCATCGATCCGCCCTTCTACCGAGAAGAAGCACCACCGGGTTGGTGGCGACAGAATACCGACGAGCTCTTCGAAGCAGCAGCACAGATATCATACATCATGAGAGATCTTAATAGTCTTGATATTGCTGTTCACACGCCCTTTACAGGTCTGTGTGTCTTCACAGCAGCACTCATGAATAAATATGTCGTGACATTTCCTCACATGCATTACCCCAATGAACGAGAGCTGCGCAGACAACTGGCAGCCGAGAACCTCGCCGACCTCGAGAAGATCTCGCAATTATGGAAGTTAGGGAAGGAATGGGTACAGGTTATTGGCGCGGCCCAGAATCTATACGACAGAGTGACGAGGGACGCCGCCCAATCTATCAGTCGCTGTCAATGCGACTACCCCGAGCTTTTAAAATCGATACACTATGCACCCCTCGGTGACCTCAAATGCGACAAACATACCGAAGCCTGCCGATGTCTGGATAGAAAAATAAACACTTGCCCCTGTCGACGCTCGACGAGAGCCGCGCACGACAAAGAAGCGGAGCGCTCGCAAGACCAGTCCTCTGATCAACCTATACCGGATCCCTTTGCCGGGTTTGATACCGACACCAACAGCGACGACTGGCGACTATGGTCATTCTGGGATGACCCCCACCTACTTTCCTGGGACAATTCAACGATAGGGATGTAAGATCAGACTGATATTTAGTAACTTACACTACTTGAACGCAAAAGATCCTATACGTCTCGAAAGAAAATCGCGCTCCGCCGCGTTAAGCGTAGCAATATGAGCGTCCAGGACGGGCAGCCGTAAGCAGTTGAGATCACTGGGCCGGCAGAGACCGGGAAGAGCATTTCGGGATACCCTGAAGATCAACAAAGAAGTGGGTGGATTAACGCATCTTAAAGGTGACGCCTTCGCCGAGGTCCTCGGATGCAGGCTCCGGCATCATCAAAGGGCTCTATGACTGAGCTCGCAGGATTCTTGAAAACACAGAAATCCTTCTTGTTGGCGCCTTTGATGTTCTCTTTTTAAAGCTCTACTCTTGCCGACTAGGAGAGAGGGGAGAAAACCAGGTGATTAGCATGGTCCTAAGCAGACAGCCGGTTTAAATATTTATCAAACATTACAATTCTGCCAAATCAAGTAACGTTTTGTAGCAGCCCCCTAGGCAGTCACCTTCAACTCACCCAGAACCCCGTTAGGATAGGTAATTTTGAAGCTAGTGTTAGAAAGCAGATGCAGTCCTCAAGACTGCGCTGTTGCGAAATGCAGGCAGTATCACGAACGCGACGATACCTTCCCCGGGGTTCTAATCCAAAAATACACGACATCGCTCACTAGTTCTAAAGGAGCGTCCAGCTGCCACTATTATCGCACAGCCTGTCTACAAGCAATTCCATATATGTATGTTTGAGGTCGGCCGTGCCATTGGTAAGGGCCATTTTGGACGAGTATATCTCGCACGAGAACGATCTAGTGGCTTCATATGTGCTTTGAAGACTTTCTACAAAGATTAGATTCAAAATGATATAATAAAGAGACTGGTGTGCCGTAAAATCGAAATCCAGAACAACCTCCGCCACCCGCATATCCTGCAACTATACGGCCGCTTTCACGATAGCAAGCGCATATTCTTTATCCTTGAGTTTGCTGGTCAGGGGGAGTTATACAAGCACTTGCGGAGGGCGCATCGGTTCTCGGAATGGAAGGCGGCGCAGTATATTGCGCAGATGGCGAGTGCCTTGCAATACCCACACCACAAGCATGTTATCCATCGGGATATTAAGCCCGAGAATATTTTGGTTGGCATCTACGGAGGGATCAAGCTTTCCGATTTTGGTTGTAGTGTGCATACTCCAAATGGCCGCAGACTTGCTCAATGTGGAATATTGGACTACCTACCTCCCGAAATGCTTGGTCTCAGAGGGCTGGACAAGTGCTACGACGAAAAGGTGGACTTGTGGTCCTTGGGGGTTCTGATGTATGAGCTTTTGGTTAAAGAGGCTCCGTTTGAAGAAGAGACAAGCTCTATAACCCAAATAAGAATCGCGAAGGGTGATATGAGGATTCCTTATTTTATCAGCCCGGAGGCAGCGGACCTTATCAAAGGAGTGAGTCTCAATGAATGTATCTCATGATGGAACCGGTCTGAGGCTGACATCGATTAAGCTGCTCGTTCTCGATGCAAACAAGAGGCTACCCCTGGAGCAAGTTCAGCGACATCCCTGGATCCTCAAGTACTGCGTGAAAGGGAAAGGCCTTAGCAAGGTCAAGGTAAAGTAACGAATGGGCTTTGATACTTCCCATATCTGGAGGTTTGGCTGCTTTGCTAGATCAGGGGAAGCTGGGAGGCCGGGTGGGGAGGAGGAGGAGAGTTACGGGGAAAGTGCAAGCCGCCGAAATATGGAGAAGAAATGTCCGAGACAGACCTCCGGGGCCGTCTTACTTTTGTGGCCAGGCGGAACTAGATACTTGTTAGCTATGTACGAGGCCTCCAAAAACACTTGACGTAAAGCATCGCTAGCCATTTAGGAGACACCTCGTCGAGCCGTATCTAGCTCCGAATCTGCCTTCATCACCATCAGGTCGCACCGCAAGGCAAATGTGCCTGTAGGCGCAGCAGCAGAGATTCGCCCTCTAACCGAAGCAAATCAGTCCAGTCGCCAGAACAGCTTAAAACACCAGTGAGTCATTGGCTAGCTGTATGCCCAGCACCAAGAAACGCCAGATAGGCTACCTCCTATTGTATCCAGAGACTTATTATACTGCCGTTTCGTACACATGCTTGTAATGCGGGTAGCCAATCATGATATACAACGAACCAACGCTATATACCACACTCACTTCCAGGCGGCTTGCCGGTATCCCCGTTACATCCTAGTCATAGGAGAAGCTGAAAAGCTTGGGGAAGCTAGGGAGCCCACTAGTGTATAGGCCAGGAGGTTCGCCCTTCTGGTTTTCATGCGCGTCACTTTGCGGCCGGCAAGAGCGAGTATCCTGAGACTACTTGATTTTATAGAATAGAATATCAATACTTGTGTTTTATTCGCCGCTCGTGCCCTGACGGCGCGAAAAGGAAAGTAGAGCATTGAGTTAATTAGTTACCTTAATATTGTGGTTACGTGCTTCGTCATCTTCTCAATTTTTGCTTCACCAGGCTGCCTCACGGCGATGGACCAAGTGTTAAAGTATATTGACATCGAGACTATGTATATTGGTATAGAAGCTGTAGAGTACCGGCAATCCATGTCTATCATCCGTCTACGCTACGATCCCGCCATTATTCATAAGCGCTTACCCAGAGAAGTGGTTACAGAGGCAAGCTTGGCCTCCGACCTAGTTGTGACCTATAGTTACTAGCCGTTCATACCGGCTTCAGACTGCCAACTATAATCATAAATCATGAAGGAGCTCACTTTTTGCCAGACAATGACACAGGGGAAACGGAGTCAGAGTAGACATCGCTGCAGGGGTCATTCTGTAACAATGTTTGCAACCGGCTCGCTTGGAGGTTAAAGAGCTTGCAGCTTGAAAACGCACAGCCGCCACAAGTTGGACACTGGCCTGATAAAGTGCTTGCATGAAATCCACCCCCAATGACGGGACCATCACATATAGACAAGCGTTACCTCCTATCCCCATGTCTGTTTGCACGTGCCTTCTGCGGTCATGCTCGCAGACGCAAGTTTTAGGTAGGTTGGGTAGGTATTTACCTGTTTGCTAGAGCAACGTTCTGATGAGATAGGAAATGAGTTACTAATATCGTAACAAGTAGTCTGGTCAGAAAAACGTCCGTGTCTGTGCGATGACCCAGATTGTAAGATGCAGATCCGGAATGTCTGACGTACGACCTGTCATCGTTTCTTGTCTGCTGCAACACGTCGGATTCCAACCAAAAACCTGTTAAGCATTCGAGAGCTTCAACGGTGCAGCCAGTTGCTCTGCGATGCGATGGTGATGACACAATTGATAGGCGCCCAGGACTCATGTGACACAGCGGCTTACTTGTCATGAACCTCTGTTGGTCTTGTTAATTGATGCGTCGTTGGCGCGGTATCGTGGGGAAATGTTTAACGGTCGGTTGCCTCAGCAAAGGACTACCTACTATCCAGTCAGAGCCCGACGGTGCTCTTTGCCCCTCATACTCGGAGACATGCCGTTATCAGAAGTGTTTGATCTTCCGGGTTGCCGTTTCGATAGTCTTTCAATGCTCCTAGCGCGGGGGAGCGGGATCTCGATGGTAGCCTATATCCGATAAGGATGACTTATATATTGACCTGCATCCCCTACTTTAATCTGAAGCAATATAGGCACACTCAAGAGGATCACGGTTATATACCAAGTAACCTACTGGCGGTAGACGCGTACTGGTTATGGTTGACCTGGATGATGACTACTTTGGGTTACCATGTCTTTCATCCAAGGGTCTAGGAAGTCTTGATGCGCACATAATTCCATGTCTTTAACGGTGTCCAGATGACCGGGTATATTGCAACGGTCCTAATGCACGCTATATTACGACAAGGACAGCGGTCGCTGCCGTCCAACTGCTGGGATTGTCGTCAGCGTTTTCATCCCCCGCAGACAGACAGAGAGAAAGAGAGCCACGGACCACGGTTGGGTAAACCCCGACGTCCAGTCTAGGTCTCGTCGTCTCTATTATTGGAGACAGACCCCGAATGCTACAATGCCAATGAACTACAATATAGGATGCAACGCAACGCACTGGGCTTTACCCAGGCCGTTCGATCCATTGGTCTTGTCTCAGGTAGACCGCCGCCTCTTAGAGATTGTGTTCTTATCTGCGTTGATGCTGCTCCCGATGACCTGGTATTGAGATGACGCACATGTTGGAGCTTGCGTCATTTTCTTCTCTTTGTAGTCTTGGGGTATTCGACGGCAGTTTTAGGCGAAGATAGATGTGCGACTGCAGTAGAGGAAATGCAGATATTGTCTTGGGCAGGAAACATCGTGTGAGCGACTTATAGCAAAAAAGCCTGTAGTCAAGGTCTCTGACGCCTCGGTAACACTACATAAAAGCTGAGGCTTCCTGCATGCACACAGCACTTACCAATTGCGCAACATTGGGATAGGATATTGAGACAAAATGTGATATCTGGAAGTAACTTCAATTGTACTCTACACTAGGTTTGTTTCGGCTGGCAAGTGCAAAATATCGAAGTATTCTTCAGACCCACCTGAATCTCTCAATCCTCCCGAATCCTCAACTTAACTTAGATTGGGTTTCCCCGTCTCGCCCGTTGCACCCACCTATCGTGCTACAAGACTAACTAAAGAGGGGATCTAACAAGCCGGTGGACCAAATGCCGCCTAGCCTGACCTCGGTACCTAATTAGGTCGAGTTTGCTGGCCCTAGCATAAAGTATTTAGCTCGGAGATCTCTCACTAGCGCTTTGGTTGGTGCAAAGATTGCACGCTTCAGCACGCTATATTTTCATCACGGACTTCCTGTGGAGTAGGTAAGTACAAGCCAGGATAGTATGCCATACTGGAGCTGGGAAGAAAGACGGACGGATACACCATCCTTAGTGCGGTGCACTAAGGACCTACTCGACGAGGGAAAGACGTGTTGGCGGTCTGTGGAAAGTTCGCTCTTTCAAACCCTCCACTTTTGCCATCTTTCCCATTTTGTTAGAGGGCATATACATATAAGGCGAGAAGAGGTGTGCGTGGATATCAAGCAAGTAATGCGCTTTCGAATGTATGCGGACTAGGAGGTGAGGTTCGACTCTCCCTAGCAATGCCTTGAATATATGTAGCTAGATACTGCCGCAACAGACTGGCTTGGTTTTACATAAGTGCTTATCTGCCGAGGCGCGATCAACACTTCGCTGCGCGGTGAGTTGTTGGCACGATTACTAAAGATCAGTGTCTGTTGGATACCAAGTAGATCGTTCAAGACAAGACACGTGCATGACACCTGCGTAGAATAAAAAGATCCCAGCCAAGACCTAAGTGAGGCGAGACGCTTTTACGTACTCTTTTCTCTTTTTCCTCTTGCTGTGGCGCTGCCATTCTAATTATTGATGCCATCTGAGTCGCAAGACACCAAGGCCTAATACATATATATATGCACTGAGGTCTCTCTGAGAGTATATATATATGCCTTCCTGTGCTGGTTGGTATGTACAGTACTAAAAAGTATTGTGGTTCCGTCAGTAGCTTCAGGGGACCGAACACTGACCGAATGATCGCCCCGAGAGAAAAAAAGATGATCGAGAAAATAACCCGTTCCTGGATGCACTACAGAAAAACGTGGAAGTGAAAGGCAGATTTCCCATGCTTCATCGTCGTGTCCAGTACGTGCACGGAGCAGCCCACACACACACATACACGCACATACTGCAGCACTAGTGGCTTGTAGGTAGGTCGTGTCAATCGTGTCTGTCTATGTGCCTCTACGTAGTAAGTGTGTATGCGTGTTCGTGGATGTAGATAGCGTACACTAGTAGATAGAAGGTAGGTATGTGAAAAAGAGCCCACCCTCCTTAAGTAGATCCTATACTGTATCACGGAGTGCCTGACTCCAGATCCTTGGGTTACATATGTTCTTCTGTCTGTTTGTCTGTCTGTCTGTCTGTCTGTCTATCTGGATAATGGCGGTGACTCCGGATACGATACGGGGCCTCCTCTAAGTTCCAACTTGGGGTTGGTGAGATAACTAAGTTCCCTCCCACCACCATGCTTCGACGGGGAAGGGGGGGAGGAAAGTTGGTAATGGTGAATATGTCAGCGAACACTTGTCTTGATGCTTTAGAGGGGCATCCCTAGATTTATTTCGTTGATGTCCTGCTGGTATTGTCTCGCTTTGGCGCAGTATGCCCGTGTGCATCCATCGCTCAATACAGTACGTCACACTCCACCACGTCGTAACGTAGCTGCAAACACTATGCAATTAAGGCAGCATACCTATATCGTTAGTGTGGAATTAGTAAGGTGGTAAATGTGTAAGTGAAAAGGACGCGACATTGGATTCTTCCCTGTGGAAGAGGACCAATAATTGCCAAACTAAGGGAGAAAACGATAGCATTACTATATTACGCCCTTTATAGTGGCATATGCATCTGTGCAACGGCAATAGTAAAACCCGGCGGCGATGATGTAAGTGATAGAGGCAGATTACTGGTATGGAAAGAACGAGAGGCCCTGAGATGTGAAACGGCTCTTGTTAAAGATTGTTGTACCGGATGCTGCCGTGTTTCGTTTCGACATCTGCAACTGCTTGTATCACTATATCATGTCTATGCAGGGTAGGTACAGCACACATCAGGTGCGACCCCTCCAGAATCCTCCTTATTAAGCTTAAACCTCCTGTACGTCTGTCTGCATGTACGACATCTGATCAGAAACATACATTAGACGGAAACATTTTAGGTTTTAGGAAAATAATGGCATTTGTAACGAAATAAATTATGATCATGACGCTATAGCAGCGATTGAGGTTTCAATAGAAGAGGAACATCCTGTCAATTGGTTATGTGCAGGCCTATGTATGTGTGTACATGTATGAAATGCTTCCAATGCAGAGAGCCCTTTTATTTCTTCGCTAAACAGGTGATAAGTGGTAGCACATATAGTTTAGCAAACATGCATATGGGGCACACGATCTTTGCTGCCGCTTATCTCTCTCACACATCAAAGTACAGATCTTCTCTGCAAGCGCCCAATTCGGGCGCGTAGTGTGTGTCCGCTTGATTCCGCCACCCGCTCTTCTACCGGTTTCCTGATATGGATCCATCAGGTATCAATCAATCAATTGCCGCCCATGTGTCTGTGTCGTGATCCACCGTGAGAAAAATCCCAATCACGATAGCCAACCCAGCCCCTTGCATGTGTGTAAGAAATGAGTTCACAATGGTGTCACACGGCACCATGCGGTAGCGAGAAAATGCATCTTGCGCCAGTTCCGAGAAACGCCAATCTCCATGATATCACCCAGCCACCTGCCCTTTCCATGTGTGAAAACGCCTTGTGCCTTGTAGACACATTAAACCTTTGAGATAAGAGTTGAGATGAATGTGTAAGTAAAGATTTGATCGAAAAAAATAAAAAAATAAAAGAGAGGTATCATGACTTCATCCTCATGCTCCGTCGACGGTTGTTCAACCCGCTAAGCAGGCCCCGTTTCGCCGTGACAGGAGTGATTGGTGATGCTGGTTGGCTATGTGTTGTATATGTCTGCGCACCAGCCGAGTGGACGGCAGAAGCAGCAAGAGAGTTCCTTCGTGCCACTCTTAGTATCTCGTTGTAGGTCACAGGTGATTGTGTCGTCATCAATGGTGAAGCGATGTCTGGGCTGTTCATGGATGCCTGGCATTCCTGCGACGTATTGGGGTTGGAGAGGTTGAGGCTGCTCATCGAGGCACTACTCTCGGCAGCGGCTTTTAGGTTCGGACGGCTGCGCTTCCGCGCCAGACTGATCGTCTTCTGAATTCGTTGAAAAGCGCCAGTCGGGGTCATCGGTGTTCGTGGATACAAACTGGCCGGCGAAGTTTCAACCCTCAAAATTGATTCGCGTCGGGTGTATGGGCTATTGCTGAAGGGATCCTGACTTAGGAAGCTGGGGGACTGCTTGGGTAGGTCGCTGATCGACGCCAAACTGATCTTCCGTGGCGGATAGTCTGGTCGGCTCCCCATTCCGAATGGCGACGATACTGACCGGCCGAAGAGTTCAGACTGTGGTCTCTTGGCAGGAGATATGGGCCTTCGACAATTTGCTAGTTCGACCACGCTCGGCTTGCCCACGAACACGACCGAGACAGCCCGCGCAGTCACCTCCTGGCTCTTTCTTCTAACGAGGGACTTCTCGGGCTCTTCATTCGAGGTTTCGTAGTCAGAATCAGAGTACTCGTCTGCCGAGGACGAGGCATCTTCTTCGGAGGAGAGGTATACATTCTGTGTAGTGTTGAGGGACTTGGTGGCAGACTCTATAGAGTTGAGTCTCAAACTGTCGAGGAGGCGGGATGTCCTTAGAGTGTTCCGCTTGGGTATGGCGGGGGGTTCGATCATGACTTCCTTCGTCTTCACTTCTTTACTAGTGTTCAGGATTGTGGCCTCTTCTATGAGGCATTGCTCGTCATCATCTGCATCCACTAAGACCTGGAGAGGATCTTCTTTCGGGGCGGGCACCACATCGGTTTGAGACTGCTGTTCCGTGGCCGATTTCTCCCCTAACTCATAGTTTTGCCCCTCAAGGGGGGTTGTTGAATGTTCAATGAGAGACATTGGTAACGTGTTGGTTGCTTGGAAAAGACAAACACCGGATATCGCTATCGCTATGCTAAAGCAGAATCGAAATCGAACTGACAGGGGAAACAAGACGTGGTAAGCATTCGCGTCGAGGCCAGCTCTTCTGTCTTAGAATGGAAGAAGTGAGCACATCGTTATCGGGAGAAAACGACGGCTCCAAAAGACTCTCGAAACTTTTTTTTGGTGTATACAGCAAGTAGAGGAAAGATCGGGAAGGGGGTTGGGCTCCTGGGGGGGAAGTAAGTGTATATACATACTCGGTCTGGTTACAGGAAAGGACAAGGACGCAGAGAACTTGTACTCATGTACCGTAGTAGAAGCAGGGGGGATTGGGTGTCACTGTCTCCTTCCCCCTGAACCTGGGAAGGTGGGTGGGTGGATGAACCCTTGACGTGCTTGTGGATTGCGCCGTGGATTGTAGCGGATTGTGGATTGTTCGCAGGGGAGAAGATGGGCGTGCTAGCGCAGGGCGTCGTCTGCTTTGGGGAAAATGCGAAGTCGTAGAGACACTACTACTGTAGGTACGGGCAATCGATAAAATCAGAATGCAGCGCCAGTCCAAAAGGAGAAGGTACCGGCCGAGGAAGAAAAATTAGTCAACGGCGGCCGTTCGAGGAGGTACTAGTATTCGCTATGTTTCAAAGAGAGCATGGGGCTTTTGGTGTATAAATCGAACTTTGTATGATGTAGTAGTAAAGCTACCTGCAGTATGTCTAGGTAGTATTTATTAAGCTGTCAAGATCGAGTCGAGGAAGACGATGTTTTTTTGTCGTACCAACTTACACAACATATGCGACTGTGCCAAAGCAGCTTATGGGAATGGGGCGAAGGCGGTGGCAGCTTGGGCTTTTTAAATATTTCTGGCTGGAATTACCGTATTCCTGAATAGCTGTCACAGCCACCCTCTCGCCACCAACCGTGCCTTGTTGCATCCCGATCAGAAACGTATGTGTATTTGTAGTTACATATACACATAGTACGATTGTCTTCTTTGAATCCTCTTCAGTTGAACACACACGGTACAATATCCGGGGAGTTTCTAGGATTGTAGAAAATACGAAGTGCACGCCGCAAATTCTTCACTACCCTGAGGTACTACCGCCTTGGTACGTATTGTATGATAATTGTATCGAGGCTAAGCACCGTCACTACTTAGCAATGAAGATGTTGGGTCTAGTAGTAAACGACCGTTAGAATTTGATTCCAGATACGCCTCCTAACTAGATCCAACGGCATCCTTATGACGATGAAGCCCATTCATTCTGAATCCGCTGACGACATAGGCAGCGCCGTTGGCGTTGTCCGTTGGTGGCAACAAACCCGTCGGTTTGCGGCGTTGTAAGTATTCAGATATTTAGTGGTTTATTGTGTACACCATAGATAGTACAGCGGTGGACAGATTGTACCCCTGGTTAGCATCTGATGAAAGTGCTCCGTTGCGGATATCTTAACAATGAGGAAGGACCAAAAGTGGCACTAGGAGTACCTAAAAAGGGAATCGCGGCATCGGAACCGTTGATGGACGCGGACGTCGTGCAACGCAGATAGTACGGCCCCAGGGGAAATCCATTTACTCAACTATGCATACATGCTCAGCATCATCGGTTGATGTAACAATCCGCCAATCAACTACTGTAGTTGCCAAACATTGTATAGTACGTACGCACAACATATACCTAGCCTACGATGCGGGAGCGCTCTCGCAAATGGCGAATCGTTTTCTATAAGACCGGAATAAGTCCTGAGTGATGGCATCATGTCGATGATAATTCGGACGAAAAATCAATCAGGTTTATCATACTGTCCGCTGTCACTCACCCTAACCTTCTTAGATTGCTAACGAAGGCGACTGAAGAGTTTTTTTCGTACACAGAAACATCAACGCTGCGTCTTTCGCAACAGTCCAATTGATCGTATAGACACACACACACACAGAGTGATCGGAGACAAGAACGAGTCAAAATGGCCGAAATGGTCATGTGAAAGATAATCCACCCCCATGAATCTTCTTTATTCTCTTCCTACTGGCTGGGCCATGATACACTAGGCTTTTCTTGGCTACCGGCAGATTTGATAGAAACCAGTCATATCTCTGGTCGCATCAATCGAATGCGTCCAGTCTGCAGACGGGTTGGAGGGTAAGCTAGGTATGCATAGGTATTACTTGCCTGTATCCGTCGGAGAGGTCGACCCTCCTTATGCGTATTGACTGATGATCATCACTTGTTTATTAACCGCTTCGGGCCTACTTTCGACGAGAGCCCTTCTTGACACTTGTCATTTCTTAGGATCACCATAAAGTACATCACGTCAACCCAACACCCGTTCGCAGCAGTTGGTGTCGAGCAAGACAGACAACTGAATTGTTTCTATCCGGTGGGGTGTTGAGTTGGAAACCTATGACGATCCTGGCATTGGAGGGGTGTATAAGACCTATAATATGAAGCCACGGCCTCACAGACACACACTAGATCAACCTGTCATCGACGTAGCATACCTCGACTTCTCAAGGATTGGGTAGTCCAATAAAGGGACTCTCTCTAGGTAGGTCAGCCTACTTACATGACCTCACCCCCAGGCTATAGTAACGAGTGCATATGTTGATTGACGGATTGTTCCCTTTGGCGGAGTTTGATTCAATATTGTGCTGTGGCTGCTGTAAATGCAAGTATGTATGTCTGATGCCACAAACGATCGAAGCCACCCTCTCTCCTAAGAATAGCTCACAACCTATATGTAGTACGCTGTACTGTGTGCACTATTCATAAATACCAAATACCTAGGTATCCCCCTACCCCTTATGTGCTTGCTCTATCCAATAGCAGCGCAGGAATTCTCAATCGGTTTCCGAAAGAGGCTAATATTATTCTGATGCCGATCATAAGCCGTTCTATAATTGTACCACTAATCCGGGGCACTGGCTTAAGGGTCTTAAGAATTGAAAAGCTGATACTGTACAGTCTCGACAGTCAACATGTTTGCAAAGTCATGCTGATAACCAGGAACCAATGTTGGCACTAGTGCACCGACATCGTGCACTATTAGTATACATTTCTATCATTGCATGATCGTCGCGGTTGTTTTCGAGAAGCATGCTAGTCTAAGATCCCGAATTCCCTAAGGATTCACGCTTTATGTTCAACTGTCATCCTTAGGCGTCACCGAGCTGGAAGGCGTCGTCAGATGGCGGACACGAAATGACAAGTAACTACTTGGCACACTTTGCGAAATGGAATCTCTACTGTGCCGGTGCACTTTCGCCTGTAGCCAGAATACGTCGATAATACGGATTGTACAAAGATATAGCTTTTCTAGTCTCGTAACCAAACTCCGCCAATTGCACAGTTGCAATCTCGTCTAATTGGTTTCGCCGAACAAACCCTGGTGAAAATTTTGGGTCGAAAAAGTGTAGCCATTGCCCCTATCATGGAAAAACAAGTAAATATTACTGGCCTAGCAAATCTTCGCAATGGCCGAAATGATTGTAGGGGTAAAACTTGATCTGTCGACGATGCCCCATATCAATGTAGGTAGTTTGCCCATCTTTACTTTACATCCTAGGTTAAGTACAAGTAGTTGTCAAGAGCCGACATAATTAGCTTGTTTACCAGCCTCTGCAGTAAGAGTATGCAGACTAGCAAAAAAACAGATGACTGCTATTGTATAACGAGATTTGAAATTTGGAAGTCCAAGTCTATACTAATACTGTATGCACAGTGAAATACACCGCTAACTGCACTGCTTCGTCACAATTCAAAGTCAACAACTTAAATAGAAGACAGCATGATCGTCTGCTACGCCTCGGCGCGGACGAGCTGAGATCCGGTAGCGTATGCGAGACAGTCGCGCGCCAACAAATCGGCAGACAGCGCGGCTATCTGACGTCGTACGGCGCCTCATCGCCACTAGGGAATATTGATTATTGGCTCTCAATGCCAATTCTAGACAATGCAATGTCTCTAAACTTCATTCTTGCTGCATTTGTGAGACTACGCATGCCGCCCCCGCCCTCTTTTGCCAATAATACTACCTAGGTATATAAGACCATTAACTCGGCAGTGCTGGGGAAGGCCATACTACCGATAGTACGGTTCGATCGGGATCCGGACGTCCGTGCTGAACAAGCCACTCGAGCTCCCCTGGAATAGAAATAGAGCACGACAAGTTGGCGGCCGGACGACGAACTCCAACCGCTTAATCACGGCTGCCAATCCTGTTGCGGTAGATGCTAAGGACCGATACCGCATACCGCACCTTAACGAACTCGAAGACCCTTTGTGATCAGCATGCTGAACTGGCCCCATCATCATCCCAAGCTGACTACCATCGAGCGTTGCCGAGCTGATCTCCATGCAGCTATGTACATGCCATAGATGATTCCCCAGTCGGCCTTCCGTGGCATAGCTAGGCGTTGGTTGCACCGGAGGATTCGACGTCGCATGAAATACGCAACGCCGTCTGGATTCCTACGTAACCCTTGTGTAGATCGTGGTAGCTCTCCGACGCCAACCAACAACAGACACAATGTCGGGGACCCGATCCTGCTCTGCTACAACACAACCCAGAAAATCAGCGTAGTAGATACAGGTACCAAATGCTCTACCCGTGACCATCCTAGGCTAAATCCAGACACAAGGGCAGCCGGCATTGTTCCAAGTCTAGGATTTCGTCTGACAGATAAGATATTTGGGGAAAAGCTCAAGCTCAAGGGTAGCTTCTCCCCCACCACGAGATCTCGAACACAGCCTCATCCTTCTTTCGCCCTCTCTTTCCTCATCAGCTGGAACTGATGTGCAGTAGTTACTTACGTAATATCGATTGACCAGGGTAGCAATACCATGGGGCTAAATTTGTTATAACGGAAGAACACAAAAGGCTGTCGGAAAGGGCCGACACTATCGACATGAAACGAAACATCTGCGGATTACCTCCCAACTAGGCATCTCACCTGTTAATAGGCAGGTAGCAGTCGCAATAGCTCCGATGAGTTAAGGTTTTGCATCCTTTCTAAGAAAACGAGTGATGCGAGTCCCGAACAATACAACTACATACTATCTCATTTTCTCCCACATAGCATCCCATCTCACACTGCATTGAAGTGCTGACGCCACAGCTGATTGTAGCAAAGACCATTGCATTCCGACCCTCGGGGTCGATGATATTATTGGCGTAAGGCAACTCGTTACAAAGCCCGGTTGGTAATGAGATGGATTATCAGGAATTCTCTGGTCATCATCGCTTGTGCGTAAATCTGTGGCGAAGACATGAGCTGTTATGAGGCACGTAAAGGAAGCACCTGACGTAGAGTAGAGTGCTGTGCCAGGTAGGTGATGTCAAGAAGGATTCTTAACAGCCTAGCTTTTTACTAGCACGCGAGGCTATCTTTTTATCCCATGCGGCACAGCAAACGGCTTGTTTTTGCCCACTACCAATCTACTCGGCGGCACGGTGAGTCGAAGCCTTCAGTTGTGAGCTTTACAATGTTATCGACAGGCTGCACACCGAACTTTTCTCTGAACAGGAGTGGGATGGATCACCCGCGTGCAACTAACGCCAACCTACCCAATGTGGAATTTTAGGATCTTATCTATATTAAGAGAAATGCGGCAACGAGGCAATCATTCAGCCTTTCAAGACCCTGTGATCACCAACACACATTGAATACGAGGATGTGTATGTGAGGCTATCTTTGGCGCACGCGACATGCATGTGAAATTCTCGAATTCATCTCCGTGTCCTCTGCTAAATCCTCTGATACTCCTTTGCAATCTTATCATGCACATGGCTTATTCCTTCTGTTCATGAATATGGTTGTTCAGCACAGTTCTGGGGGCGGAAAATTGAATGGGGATGCCGCGATGTAACCGCTTCTAATGCGATTTGCAAAGTTATTGACTCTCACGAGTAATTGCACAGATCACGAGACAAACTAGAGGGAAATTGTCCGTCGCCTTATGTCTCAGGTCTGATCAGCCAGCCCCCAAAGAGTCATGGTATTTGTTAAGGGGCCGTCGAACTTTGTTGCAAGACGCATCCTATATTTGCATCGTTTCCTCGCGCACCCAATGATCAGACCAAGAACGAAGCTGCGGAGACCATAAAGGAACTTCCTGCATGCTAGGATTGGTTGGTAGACTCTCGTGGATGTTGGCGTTTGGAAGTTCATCGTTCCCAGCGAAGTCGGTCAACTTATCGAGTCGTGTCTAAGACTCCTCATAAATATAGCTGCGGTGCTGGGAATAAGCCGATACTGTGGTCTGATCTGGTTAATAGGCCTGGAACTTCTCCCTGAGTGAAATTTGAGGGTTTTCTTGTGAGCTATCTCTGGTATCGAGACTTTATCACACACCCTAATATCATTATGAAATCACTAAAAGGGTAACGAAGGATACAATGTAGACAAATGGTGAAAGGCAGACTGTCACGGGATGATTGAACAGTTCTTACACGGTAACTTTTTATCGCGTCTGCGTCTTTTTCAGGGGGAGGACATATTGTGAACTCGACGTGGATTCTGTCCATATTCGTCTTCGCTCACAAGCCCCATGAGGTTATACACCAGTAATAAGACCTTTATCTACCATGACGAACTATATGTTTGAATGTCTAAATAATTACAATAATGGTATGAATGGCATATAGTTAGCTAATTCCTATGGCTGGCTGCCCACAGCGGTCTACCACCATCCCTTAGAGCAAAAGAAACCGTATGCTTCAACATGTAATAAACCCACAAACAACGCTGTTCATAATTATATATCTCAATAAGAGATGTTAAGATTAATATTCTACTAGATTTCTGTTTTTAATCTGTCTAATTTGTATTGACCCCAGCTATGTTTGTGCTACTACTTCTAGGTATTATCATCAACAAAGTTGTCTGTCTTTATTGAAAACACTATATGTTTGCAGGCGCTAAATGAACAAGCATGGAAATATCAGTGGACGAACTTGTCGCCATGAGCGACGCAGAGCTTGCCCAGTTCATAGTGCAGAACCGTACTCCCGAAGGGAACTTTGTACGTCCCGTCAACGATTGGGATAAACTATCAAAAGACGAGCGCAATCGTCTCGCGGAGCGATTAAAGTAAATCTTACTCACTCTGCTGCCTATATACTTTTCATTTCCTGACGATCGGTGATACAGTGGTCAAAAACCAGCACGTCGTTCGTCAAAGGGAGAGGAGGTAGTCGACCCCCGATTCTAAGAGCGGGCGATGGGGCAGCTCGTCAAATGTCCGATACCCGGCCCCAAAAGCGCCGCCAGCTGGGACACGAGTGGCGAGTAAACTAAGAAGGCAGAAAGCATGACCTGGTGATGATGCTAAAACTCCATCATTGCATCCAGCAAGGAAGAATAGCTTACGGCAACTGACGGGAAATGAAAACAGAGAGAGGGTGCAAGGTAGGGTCTTACACGAATTCACGCTTCAGGGCCTGGGTATCTGCTGAAAGCTCGGCGCTGTTGGATTGGTCGATATAGCAAGTATCAAAACTCATACCCATTGAATGGGGTTCAATCTGCCAATGAGCACGTCTGGCGGATTTAACGTATACGCGCTTCTCTTTAACAGATTATTGTAGGTCTTGGAATGTCCTGGCATTGAGAAGCGTATATTGGACTTTGGAAGTTAGTACCTCACTTGGAACTACAACCTGATATAAGCGTCAAATTACGGTAATGTAACAATAAGGAGGCGGACGATGAGATAAGAAGACAATGACGGTAAACGGTATTATAGAAATCGAATTGTATTCTATAGTGGTGGCAGTTCCTCTCTACAGATGGGACATTGCAGCCTAAACCTCATCCAACCCTCGAGACATGTACTGTGAAAAATATGCCGGCACGGCGTAACCATGTACATGCGCCTTGCAAAAACGCCCGCTACTCCACCAGCTGTTGGGTCATCTTCGCCAGCCTTGACAACCGGGACTTCCAGGACTTCTCGGCAGATAGCGCAATCTATCATATGTGTATTTGTCCGTTTCTTGTCTTTGTTGTCATCTGCAGATTTGACGCGCTCCATGATCGGGCTGTTTGGCGCAGAAACAAGGCCAATGGGCAAGCCACCTGCTTCGATATTGTCCTCCCTTAAGACGGGGTGATACTCCCACGCTTCTGGCATCCAGCCCTTCGGTAGCCCAAATCGCGGACCAAGAACCGATTGTCCTATAAGAATCCAGATCTGAAGCCAGACCCAGCCCGCGAGAACAGTGAAAGCAGTCCAATCTGGTTCCGCAAATGCAAAGTTGTCCGACCAAATGTAGAAGTAAGCGATAGGAAGCAGCCGTAGAATAGACTGCCCTACAACAAAATGCCACGAGAGTGCTCGTCGGCAGTTGCGGTAGACATTGCGATATATCTGCGGTGTCCACATTGAGAGGTAGGTCAACGCGAGGAGATTATAATAAGCTGAACGTAGAGAAGGTCGCCAGGTAACGGCCGCAAGACTAAGGAAAAGTATGCAGATGCTAATAAGTACGAATCGTCCAAAAATAGTGCTAATGGGCACCCCATTGTTTTGTAAACTCGCTGCAGGTGTCCCAGCTGTAGCGGGTGCAGGAAGTGTACTATTATTTGCGCTAGCATTATTAACTTCAGCGATTTCAGCATCGATGTCTTGGTCTGAAGGTATGATTATTGGCGGAGATACCGCCCTTCCACTATTGATCGGGGGGTTCTCTGGTATCGTAGCCGGGAGTCCTGGAGTAGGCTGCGACCTGGGCGCACCGGCTATGGGAGGATTATGTCTCTCCCTTTCACGCCCTTGTCGTCGCCATTCAGGCTCTTGGACCTTGTAGATCTCCGAGAGAAAGAATGTATTTATTGTCATAGAGAGAAATGAAACACAGGTCACAATAAGCGACGGCAGTAAAGTGTTTGAAGCGGATAGACTCCAGGCGGCAGAACCGGCAAAGATGATGCCGTCAGCAAGCAGCATCACACTACCGGTGTAGAAGCTAATGCGACCTAGTGTTGAAGGAGTTGATGTCTCCCTCATCTGAAGCTTAAGCGACTGAACTTGACCAAAGATTACCAAGGCAAGCCCTAGAAGCCAAATGCTGACATTATGTAAGAAGATCTCTTGCTTCACGCCTATCAGATGCTCTCCATCCGCAGGAGAGTATGATGGAGGTCCCTTGCTTTCGAGAAAAAAGGCACAATCGGGAGAATAAAGCACGGCCGACATCTGTAATTGTGGTGTTGACCTATGGGATGTTCCCTGGGGGAAGCGTAGCTCATCTTCGATATCATGGATCGCCTTGATGACGTTTTCCGGCCCTGTGAGGCTAGGTTGAACCTGAAGTACATCATGATCCAAGGGATGGATCTGAATATAGAGTAGATACTCGCAGTGTGGAGCCGGGTTCCAAACTTCAGCTGGTGCATCTATGGTGGATGCCCAAGGATCAGACTGATCGGTGAAAGCCCGCCTCTCCTTCCTATCCAATGTAATTCCTAGGGTTCTGTTCAACAGCGCTTGGCTAGACTCGAAGAATTCTGGCTTAGTGGTCATATGCGGGAGACCGAAGATGCCGGCGTACTTGTCACTCGTGGTAGTAAAAAGCATTGCGCCTTCCTTGGGCCAATGGACACCATGCAATCGCATTTCCCAGCTGCTGCCAGTTCCGTCAATATCTTCGATAGTAACCGTCGTGGAAACATGGCGAGCTCGAATTTCCTCCTCACGTAAGACTTTTGAATCCAGCTGCTCGGGCTCTGTCGCAGCATCCTCAGGGTCGTCGATCCGCACAAGCATCTTGCCCTCACGACCGGTAATATTCCTGCTCCAGTCGGTATTCAAGCCATTCCAGGTTACGTCGGGGCTGATGTGAGTGAGATTATAGCTTGGATGGGTCCTTGACACAGAGGCATTGAAGCGCTCCCACACGCCACGAACAACCCCGGTGGCGTTCTGCCAGACGGGCTCCTGGGTCTCGGGGATGCCCACGGCGTTGCGACTCCATTCCTCACACCGGCTCTTGAACCGCCCGAGGTCCTCCCATGCAAAGTGATCCTCCTCTCGAAAGCCCGTCAAGTTCAGATATCGGTGTTCGGTCTCGGGCGGCTCGTCGGGAAGCGAGGGCGCAAAGTCGCCCCATGCTGTACTGTTCAGGACGGCATGGGCGGCCCGCTGATGTGCGATGCGGTTACGAATCTGGGTCGGGCCGGCGATGAGTCCCGGGCCTGTGTCGGGGCCGGAGGCGAGCCAGAAGAGCAGGAAGATCAGGAAGAAGACGCGTGCGTTATCCTGAGCTTGCGGCATGGCAGGTTCGGGTTTCCATCACGTCAGTGCGTCGACATGGCGATTGGGTTTATGCGAAGGCCGGGGTTAGAAGGTTCTCCGGCTAGTATAAGGTTTGACTTGTTGGGGAAAGTCTTGTGTCTGAAGCTGTTGAAGCAAAGCATCATACAGCTAACCACTTAACTACTGTAGGCTGCACTTAGCGCTGCAGGTAGGGGTCGAACTTCCCAAGCCACAACCCCATCGCCCCACTGTAGCTACTTAAGTATACAAGTACACCTGGCTAAGGTAAGAGGTACATAATGTAATGTGAGGCCAGAGCAGTTGTAGGTATTAAGCAACTGGCACATTCTTACCACCGACAAAGACAGAAACACAACTTAGCAAATAGCAACAAACCCTCACCAATACATGCTACCTCAGCTGTTATAGAACAATCTCGACACTCGAAACCACAAGAGAATAAATATCTTGAGATTCGGACATCTTGAACGAAAAATGTCATCCAAGAAACAAGAAGAAAACACGACCAGCAATGCCGGCAATGTGAATCACTCTCCCCTATTGTGTGTCCACTGCCATTAGATCCAGGCAGTTAACCAAAATCTCTAGAGCTCGGATGAATTGACTGTCGTTGTCGAGGAACTGCTGAACTCCCTATCCAACAAGTTCACTACCGTGTCAGGCGAGATCTTTGCGAAGAGTAGGTGCTTGCACAGACAGACAGACAGACCTGCACAACGTCACGAGGACTGACTTGGTGTGGTCTGCAGTGGACGAGATGTCGCGACGTCTCGACAACCTCGAAGCTGCCCTGCGAGCTAACGAGGAGAAGGCCCCCGGTTCACCGTCCAAGGCATAGAAACGGAGACAGTTAACAAGGGGGGATATCACGCGTTCTATAAGCATCGGAAACAGTAAGTCGCCTTCTTTCGTTGTTCAGCAGGTCAAGTTGCCTACACAGTAGCGGCTTTTAACGATTTATGCATAGATGTTCTGCCTTCGCATGACATAAATTTCTAGTACTAAGATGTACACGTCTTGTGGCGTTCGCTCAAACAACGGTCTCAATATTAATATATCGGCGCAACAAATTCCTCCAGCTCCCGCGTCGTTTTACAGATCTGTGAGGGGTATAGAAGCCTCTGACACTGTAAGAAGCTAGATATAGAGATTATGCATGGAGAGGGTGATGAATGCGTTTAGGTCTTAACAAGGAGAATTGTTGCAGTTCAATTCCAACTATGTTGGATTTGGCGTTTGCGAAGCATCCTGGAGAATTGTATGTATATAACGGAAGCGCTGAAAACAATAATTCGAGTATCGAATAACAGGTCTACATGGTGGGCAGTTGTTTAACGTTAAGCCATCAATTTTTGCAGTGTCTTAACCTTCATTATTGGCGTTTTTAGAATCCAGCGGACGATACGCCGCTTGTTCTTATCGAGTACGAAGCCCTAGCAAGCAGTAAAACAGCACGGGCAAAACAAGCGAACAGGAACTCTAGTGCAGCATTCGTAAATTCTGGTGAAAGAGGAGTGCTACGATAAATCGCTGCGAGCTCTGCTCCATCAAGTGCACAAATAGGGAAGTAATGGACAATACGGCGAGTATGTTATAGTAAAGTGCTTGTAATGTTGTATCGCTTCATATTGTAAGCTAGTGCGTTGACTACCTAGTAGCCTATCCTGTAAGGCATCTTATCTCACATCAAAACCTTCGCTGCGAAGGCCAGTTCTGACTTGTGCGGTGCCTTGTCATGCACTTAACGAAGTTCCAGAAACGTTAGGTATATTACGTTAGGCGTAAGGGCGTGACATTATAACAGTTAGGGGCTTGGGGGACAACAACAAGGACAGATGGGTGGCATTTCAAACACAACACACCTCTCCTCTACATAGTAGACGTCCTCTCAACACGGCTTTTTTTCTTCTTTTACCAAAAGCCACTACCTTAACTTAACTTATAGCTCGTCTTTACCAAGAACCTTCTCAGCTACCTGGTCGATGTATTTTTTGAGGATATTGGACTTGCTCTGAAGCTCGTCCAACTTGGAGGGAGCTAGGCCGCCCTTCTTGATAATGTTATCCAAGCGCGCTGACTCCTTGGCCACCCAACCCTCGTTTTGTGCCAGCTTGTCGAACACCTTGATGTAGTATTCGGCATATTTGTACTGTGCATCGTTGCTCAGGCTCTTGACAGCCTTCTTAGCTTCGGCTGTCAGCTCGGCCAGCTTGTCAGCGCCGGCCGAGTACCTCAGAGCAATGTGGTTCAGAATGTCGATAGTGCCAGCCGTCGCATCGAGTCCGCCGCCTGGGACGCGGTGGGTGCCGGCCTTCGAGTTGAGGAACTCGAGTAGCTCAACCTCGCTTCGGCCGCCGTCGTAGCTCTCGGCCTCGGTCGAACCCTTCGGGAAGAACTTGATGGTAGGATACGATGTGACACCATTCGCATTCGCTGTGGCTTTGCTGTTCTCTGCCTCGGCGTCGACTTTGGCGATAACGACACTGGGTTCATTGATGAAGTCTTCAGCAAGAGTCTCCCAGATAGGAGCCAAGTTCTTGCAATCTAGATCGGGGTTAGCGAATCCTTCTGACGTACCACGCTCACGAGGCGGGGTATCACTTACGCCCACACCAAGGTGCTGTGAATGCAACGAAGACATGCTTGTCACCGCCAATAGTCTTCTTGAAGGATGAATCTGTCAACATCTCTACTTGACTGGGCATCTGTAGCACTTTCTTGGCCTTTGTGCCGGTCTTCTCGGTAATGAACTTGGTCAAGCTCTCGAGATCCCTACCACCTGAATAATCCTCTGGTTTGTCGCTCTTGCCGTCAAACCATTTGAGTGTAGGGAAGCCTTGAATGCCGAACCTCTTGCCTAGAACCTTCTCGGCATCGGCATCGACCTTGGCGATTTGGACGTCCTTGGACGAAGCGAAAGCCTGGCCCAATTCTTCGTAGACGGGGGCCAGGTTCTTGCAGTGCCCACACCAGGGAGCGAAGAACTCGACAAGCGTAGGCTTACCAGACTTGAGGACAACATCGTCGAAATTTTTGGGGATCAGGTCGAGAACAGCTGACTTGGCTGCGACCACGGCGGTCAGGCCGGCGAGCACGAAGCTCTTAACTAAAACCATTGTCGCTTTGAGGTCACGATTGTAATAATAAGTTGTATTGCAAATAGTCAATGCAGAACTAATGCAATGATTAAAGGCACTCTTGAGTAGAGGAAAACGGCAGATAAACTGATATCAGCCGTTCATTATCAGCAAGAGGCGCTCGCTTTGAAATCAAGGCAAAGATGCCACATTTGCCGTTGTGCGTCACAATTGTACCATGTAGCTCTGACTGGCAGGGATCTGCTCTTCTCTAGCGTAGCTCTAGGATACCTACATGTAGCCTAAGTATGGTGTTATCGATAACCACGGTATCAGGTACAGGTGAGGCAAACCACATTCAACATCTAGGTAAGGTTAATACATTATATATATATCATTTAATTCATTTTATTTTATTCATTCATGCTGTAACATACAGTGCGTAATGACAATCGTCAAATCGGAGGGGAGATGGAATGAGCCTTTTTGAGACAGACAGTATACATGCCGGGAAAATCATTGTTGTACAAATCGGCTCCCCTTATCCCAAATGTACAGTTTGGCGCAAACTCCTTGTTTCCCCTTACGCCCCTGGCGAACCAAACTAGAAGCATGCCACCGGCTCATTCGAAACCCTTATATAGCGTAGTAATTCATTTCAGTTATCGTCGAAGGCTTATTCAATAATGCGGGTAATAATACCAGTGGCAACGGTTCGGCCACCCTCACGGACGTTGACACGCTGACCGGCCTCAATAGCAATGGGGTGGTGCAGATGGGCAACCATTTCGACGTTGTCACCAGGCATGATCATACGGGACTTGTCCTCGACGTCATCAGGGAAGAAGAGGGCGCAAGCCTCATCGGCAGTGCGCAGGTACATCTGAGGCCGGTAGTTCTCGTGGAAACCGGTGTGGCGGCCACCTTCATCCTTGCTCAGAACGTACATGGAGATCATGAACTTGGTGTGGGCCTTAACACTACCAGGCTTCACGACGACCATACCACGCTTGACATCCTCACGGCGGACACCACGCAAGAGCAGCCCCGAGTTGTCACCCGCACGAGACTCCTCGCAGGACTTCTTGAAGGTCTCGATGTCGGTCACCTTGGTCTTGATGACCTCACCACCTTTACCAATCAACTCGACTTCGGAATCTCTCTTTAGGGTACCACGTTCAACACGGCCAGAAGCAACGGTTCCACGACCAGCGATGGAGAATACATCCTCGACGGACATCAAGAAAGGCTTTTCAAGGTCACGCTGGGGAGTAGGAATCCACTCGTCAACAGCAGTCATCAACTCATCGATCTTCTGGACACCAATATCATCACGCTTGCCCTCCAGGGCCATCAGGGCGGAGCCCATGACGACGGGAGTCTCGTCGCCCTCGAAACCGTACTGAGTGAGAAGCTCACGCATCTCCATCTCGACGAGCTCCAACATTTCGGGGTCATCAATGGCATCAACCTTGTTGACGAAGACGACAATCTTCTGGACACCGACCTGGCGGGCTAGTAGCAAATGCTCTCGGGTCTGGGGCATCTGCCCGTCAGAGGCAGCAACGACAATGATAGCGCCGTCCATGTTGGCGGCACCAGTAATCATGTTCTTGATATAATCGGCGTGACCCGGGCAGTCGACGTGTGAGTAGTGGCGGTTGTCAGTAGCGTATTCGATGTGGGCTGTCGAGATGGTAATACCACGCTTCCGCTCTTCGGGAGCCTTATCGATTGAGCCATATTCTAGGAAGTTGGCCAAACCCTTCTCGGCCTGTCTCTTGGTGATGGCGGCAGACAGCGTAGTCTGTCATAGCCGGGGTTAGTTAGTTGATCATGGGAAGACTCCTGAAGTTGAGCATTGGGCCCATGCGCTTTCGTACCTTGCCGTGATCGACGTGACCGATTGTGCCAATGTTGACGTGCGGCTTCGTTCTCTCGAAGACTGCGTATGACCGAGTTAAGTTGAGCCGACCAGCGAAATCTAATGGGTTGGCGGCGCTGCCAGGTCTGAGGCAGTGGCGCGAGGCGCGCAGGAAAGGCGCAATTGTCCTGAGAGCAGCAGGCATATTGACTCGAGGGTTGTGAAGGCTAAAGGAATTACAGCAAAAAACAGAACCAATGAAGAGTGGGAAGGAGATGCGGTATGCCTGATGAATTATCTACTTGCCAGCTCGTCGCAAGGTCCTGACAGCTGTATTCAGAAAAAATTCGTGGTTGACCACAGGGAATACCAAGTGGGACCAGAAGTCTAAGATAAGATAAGAGCCCCCTTGCAAGTGGGATGCCATGCTCAAACCTTTATTATCCTCTTAAAATCTCACATCTATTTCATCTTTATTTACGGAAGCCAGCAGATTGTCCAATCCTCTCGACGAGATATGCCTTCAAAGGGTTGTTGTGCTCAAGCTGTTGAGACAAGGTAAAGGCGACAAATTCAGCGCGCATTTCTTCATAAGCCTGCATCTGACTTCTGTCCACCTGGGGCTCATCCGTCGACTCCTCGGCTGCATCACTTAAAGATGTCCAAGGTTTTTCGAGGCATTTGCACATAGGCCATTGGCCGTCGTTGCTAGAGTCGGATTTGAACTGCGGCGGCGGCGGAACAATGCCGTCGTTAAGATATGCCCGCACATGTGCTATTGTGCAACTGGAAACGCACGAAAGGGTGCAATGTCCAAGTCCGTCTTGCTCAACAATACTCGCATTGGCGAACTTCCGGGTCATGTAAAGTGCATCACCCAGTGGTGTGACAGGATCGAGGGTATTAGAAAGGAAAAGTATAGGGAAACTCGTCTCTATGAGCGCCGGCTTATGAGCAGGGTGATCGTGCCATCGCATAGGCGGGTTTTTCCTTTCAATTTCCCAGCCATTACAGCCGAGATTTGGTTCCGCGCCGAACCACTGTGAGGAAAAGTAAGTCTTTGATATAGTCGCAATATTTTGGTGCGGTGGAACTTACTACATCTGCAAACTTTGAATAAGATGCTGCATGTTCAAATCGAGCTTGGAGCTCAGGTACACTCTCGTTGAACTTGTGTCGCTTGTCGCTGCAAGCAATTCCTATCATGGCATCGTCGGGCCAGACAGGCATAGTAAGGTTGCCACAAAGTGACACCATTCCTGCGCCTTTCGCTATTTCCTCTAGCCTACCATTGAAGGCGAGATCCAGCAGTTCGGCAATCACAGGGAACCCAATCACGGGTGTGTACAAGCTACCGAAAAAAACCGACTTCTTTACATCGCTCGCTGTAACCAAAGCAGGAAGATTCGTGTCGGGAAGTAATACGGTAGCAGGCTGTTCCTGAAGTAGCGACAATGTCTTGCTGAATCGTTGCCTAATATCTTCCGCAGAGTCTCCGGTGCGGTAGAAGTTGCACAGAGTCCGAGCCTCAGCACAATAGACAAAGAACTTATCCCAAATGGCATCGGCATCAACGATACTTCCTTTCCAAGTAGGTTCGACGTAGTGATCAGCGTGCACGACGCCGTCTAGCACAATTCTGCCCACCCTGTCAGGAAACATCGAAGCAAAGGTGGCGCCCAGAAGTGTGCCATATGAGAAGCCCCAATATACGAGCTTTCCTTGTAAATCAGTCTTGCCATTTTCACCATAGTGAGGCTTTTGGCGTTTAACAGACGGATCTGCGGCTTCTAGTTGCATGGAATAGCTCGTTTTGCTCTCCGATCTCCATTCGTCCCAAGCATCGATTATAGAGAGCATATCTCTTGCGCTATTTGGGGTGTCCATGTGACGAAAAATGCTACGGTCGCCTTCAGATTCATCTACTCGTCGACAGAGCTTAGCGATGGCCCTAGACCGAGCGCTCAGCTTAGTTAAAGCCACATTGCTAGAGTTTGTTAAGCCAATTTCTTGTCCACTAATAGTCCAAGTAAGCCTGTTCATATACGCGACATTGCGCCCCAAGACTCCATCAGGACTGTTCGGCGATGCGAAACAATCGGCTTTGGGGGTAGAAGCTCCCACTCCACGTGGATCAAAGCCAATAATGTCATGCTGGGCGCCCAGGAGAAGCTGGAGATCTGCAGCTCTCACCTGAGCGAGGCGGACTCCACTGCCTCCCGGGCCGCCGGGATTGATGAGGAGGGGTGCTTTAGCATATGTAGACGGTACTTGTGTACGACCTGCGCCCATCGCCATTATCAAGGCGAGATGCACCTTCGGGTGATCGGCGGACTCATTCAATGGGCGGCTATAGTCCATAGGCACGGTGAGCCTCGCACATTGAAAGTTGGGACCATATATCCCAAAACATGGCTGCCAACTGAGCTTCTCACTCGGTGTGATCTATTCATGTCAATATCGGTCAGTTTGCACTGCTTAAAAAGGGTTGGTCTTGTCGGGCATTGCGTACATCCTGCCATTCAGTCCATAACTCGGTACTCTCTGATGTGGGCCCATCGTTCGGGATATGGAAACGCGATAGAAATCGAGCTCGAAGTATATGATTACTGTAAAGAGCGATCACGATTAGGACATAGATGTATCGCCAGTTCCTAAGGTGTCCCCATACTCTTGACCACCACGGTCGTGCAACCGAAGATGTCAAGGGACGAGGATCTCGACCCAGTTCAGCTTTCTCCATTTCTCATCCGATATACCGTAGTGGTGAGAAAACACTTTCAGATACGTCGCGGCGAATTATCAGAGGTGAGAGCGGGGACGTTTGTAGAACAGAACAGAACAGAACAGCCGGAGCCGTGAGGCACAGCAGGGTGGGTGGTATTTGCCGCGTAGGTATCGTTCCTACAGTCTGGAAGTTCATGATTGGCAGAACCGTTCAGGGTTGTGTCTCTACCTACATGTATGTCATTCAATCGTGGCTGCCTATTCATTTATCTAGAAGCCCAGTATCACGTACGCTACACCACCTACGACAATCCGTGCGTTAGCGCTGTGTATTTGTTGATGAAGTCAAGGACTTTTGGGGCAAAGCAACATGAGCTTAAGTGATACTATAAAACAAAACAAAACCAGAATGTCAATTGGTATATGATACAGTGCCTATTATGGTACATATACTGTATCTCATATAGCCTACCTAAGTTGGGGTGTAAGTTGTACCCTCTGTAGGTAACAATATCGAAATGTTTTAAAGATTCTTTACTGCAGATTCAGTCACAGAGCAGATCCATTTTGTGTCTTCTCGCCTCTTAAAGCATTGAACTACCTAATCCGGTGTCCAAATCCTAAGCGTGCCAAGTGCTGGCTTCGACTCTTTTATTCACCACACGTACCATTATTCCCATCCCCTCTCTCAGTTTTCCTCTGCTTCTAGCGTCAAGGTTTGGTGACTAGGGCTGATTTTTCATCTTTTGGATGTTCATCTCGGCTTTGCAGTATATCTACTCGGCATTCAGTTGCCGCAATACTAACTAACCTAGAGTCTCGTAGGTTGGCCTCATCGAGATACGCAAGCGATCTATCTACTGTACACATTGTCCAAGTAAACCCTATTCTTCGTATTCAGGTTCATCCCGTTCTGCCCGCTTGTTACCCAAGTATAGCGTTGCGATCTACATACCTACATATCGCATTCGTAATCAGCTAAAGAAAATGGCCTGTCTATTTATAATACCAAAAGTGCTACAATAGCCAAATCAGCTCAACACTCAGATCATGGTGAAAACATCATGTCCGCCAACACTTTTCAATTCCTCGAGATCCCTGGTAGCACTGTCTGTGGATAGTTGGGTTTGTCCTGAAATGGTAGTCGTGTTACTGATGTACTGCTAATTCATGCTTACTGCCTGAAGCAAGACGGTTGAAACTAGGAAAACACTCGAAGATAAAAGTAGCCCTGTATCCAAACACTTCCAGCCTTGGCTGAAAACGCTCATGACGAGTCATGTGCGGAGAGAGCTTGTCCCACTCGTTAAGAAGCTTAACCACTGTAGAAGCAATTGCCAATATGTCTCTCATTACTTGGCGGCGGCTTGGCGAGTCTCAAGAAGACCGCCGCTTCGGGTATGTGATACACGTCTCATGCATTCTAGATGCCTCACCACGTCCCTTTTTGATCTGTTTGCTTCATCGCATTGACGGATTCGCAGTACTTGGCACCCTCAGCCAAGAGCTCACTGTCATGAAGTTGTTCTGACGATCGCTCATAGGAGCATGTTCTTTCTTACTGGCTAATCAATCGAAGTGTCACATAACTGGATCAGTTCGAGTGACAATGCATAGCTATCTCTCAATTACTACGCCTCGTCGGAGATATTTTGGGAGGTGTACTGGGAACACCTTGGCGTGTCCCGAACGTCGTTTCTGTGCTGTCGTGGAAATCGATGTCCCGGCTTGGTATGCTGATCTCACTCTGGCAGTTGACTAAACCTTCGCCATATATGAAGACTGTCGTCGGTCTCCAGTTTTGGTTTCTCTTCCTCAGCTGTGCTCACATCTTCAATTTGACATTTCGATTTTCGGCTTTTCCGTTTTACAGATTAATCTTCTTCCTTTCTTCCGCTGGTCGCAACAGTTCTTGTACTATACATTGTTTCAAACTCCCTCTATAATAGATCAGTATTTAAATCGTGAAGCACAGTCGAAATCGTCGATTTAACTTTCAAAATGGTTAACTACCGGATGATTGCCGTTGCCAGCTTTTTGGCTAGTGTTAATGGACTTCCCTTGAACATTAATTTAGGTGCTTATTCACCCGCTTTGTAAGTCGATGGGCAGAGATTGAAGATCTAGCATCGGAGTCAACAGCTAATGTGTATCTCAGAGTGGTCGGTGATGGCGAGATATCGTTTGGGGGTGGTCAAGATGTAACGAATCTGTTGAACGCTTTGGAGGGTGCAGCTGTGACTGGCGCAACGGCCAACTCTGGTGCCACCAACGGTGCAGCCCAGGACATTCAGACTCTAGATAAACCCTCCGACCCGACTCCTACAGAGAGCACTGTAGCTGCGCAAGGAAGTGAGTCGGCGGTTGCAACCCCGGTAGCGACGACAGCAGCAGTTGATCCTAACCTACAGGAACAAGGTACGCAAGCAAAAACTTATATCCGTTATTCAGAAGAGACCAAGCTCACTCATGCAACAGCTACACAAATTTCAGCTCTTCAAGGCATGGGCAAGGAAATCGCACCCCGCGACGAGACAGAGAAGCCAAAGGTCAAACGAGACCTCCAAGGCTTTGACCGAGCACTCACCTATGCTGAGGCTGCTTTGACGAAGGGCCCCATTATCCAGCTTGGCACCGGCGAAGGTGGTGCTGGTGTCGGTATCATCGTCGACAACCGCCCAAACGCCGCCGCCGCTCCCGCCGGTGAGGATCAAGCCACGGCTAAGCGCGATGAAGGATCGCAACCTCGTCGCCGGACCAAGGTGACTCGCATGTATGTGAAGCGAGGCATCCCCGCTGGTAAGTTGTAGCAAACCAACAACACTCTCATATCTAGTTGTATACTGACTATGTCTTCTTCAAAGCCATACAGAATTCGCCTGACTTCGAGACTCGCTCCGTTGAGCCCCTCCCCGCCTTGAATCTGCCAGCTCTCTCTAAGCGAGATAATTCCGACGCCATCGATGCTATCAACCTCAACATCCCAGCCGATGAAGGAGTTACGATGACATTTGTC
Organism: Xylaria flabelliformis; assembly: GCA_007182795.1. Lineage (NCBI taxonomy): Eukaryota > Fungi > Ascomycota > Sordariomycetes > Xylariales > Xylariaceae > Xylaria > Xylaria flabelliformis. The sequence continues at coordinate 397,144 of VFLP01000016.1, forward strand.
GAGACGACGGATGATGACGAAGCATCAGAAGCTACAGCCTCGGAGTGAAGGATTTTATGACTATGTCTAAACATTAGGTTTCGCTCCGGCGATTTTTACTCCTCCTCATCATTTATATGATTTCTAAAAGGGCGTAATCAGGCATGCAAGTAACTATAGGACGCATCGTTTTTTGGCGTTCGGTAATAAGGGTAAATGAAATATCTCTGACCATGTTTCCGCGAATTGATTACTCCTGTAAAAAGAGAGGCGATTGGGGAAGGGTGGCTACGAAACCTACAGTCAGTCCATAGTAGAGTATAAACAATAAACCACGACCGGCCAAGTGAGCCCGAGGTCGAGATCGAGACGGAATCATTAGCATCTAGCGATCTGATCTGTTGACCACCACACCGATTCAACGGTTAGAAAATGTGAGATATGCTTTGAGATGTGCTGCATAAGTGCCAAGTCGAACAGCTACAAGATGGAACCCAATCGGAAAATTGTCGCCCTGCATTTCTATCACGCTGGGTCATGTGGCAGGTCGAGTAGTTCGCATGATTCTTAGGGAACGATTACGCGTCCCGGTTTTCATCGCATTCATTAGCCTAGGTGAACCGTCGTTCTGAAGATCCGCCATGCGTATGGGTACGGGAGGATAGATAAAGAGCGTGGTTACATTGATGGACATTAGCCGGAGCCTCTGTTTCAAACTGTTCTTCTCCCCCCTGCCAAGCTTCAACTACCGGACCCATCGCCCAAATCAGATTTCACTTGTTACGAATACTCGTCTTGTCTCTCTTCCTACATGGACAGACTGTCAGCACCTTGTCGTTTCGGGGATTTTCCCTGCCGCGTGCATGACACGGCCATGACAAAACCCAGGGGAGTAGGTACACTAGATCGAAAATTCTGGTACACAGGAATAGAAGCAGGCAGTCACCAGACAACTTGAGACACATTGGAAGCGTGCTGTGACTTAGATAGCGATATCGCTTCATGATGTCGTGGCGATTGAGTCTATATATATATTCTAGCTACCCCGGCCAATTTGTTTTGGCCAAGATAATATCGATGGTAGATTTTACTTATGGACATAACCCCGCCCTACTCGCATTATTAAATGGAGATTAGGGTTCTTTCATGGGATTGTTTCGTCCATTGCCAAGTTTTATACACTTAGTTGTTAGACAGTTGTATATTGTGTTCCCAGCCGCCTTTGAAAACAATACCTGCGTTGTCTCCTCTCCAAGTAAGCTTCATACTGGATGAGACTATACTTAGAAAACTGCCATGTTAGCGTTTTCCTAGTGTAAAGTGGTCGAAGTTAGGATTTAGATTTCCTAACAGCAGCCGACTACTTATCCCACTTCTTGAAGCCCTCGTTCTTCTGTCTCTGCCGCGTATTCCAGCCCAGCTTGCCACTGATGCTGTTAACCCAGTCCTCGCTCCGTCTTCCCTGGGGCTGGACACTGGCAAATGGGAAGCGGCTGGCGCTGATGGTCACGTAGTCGCCCGGTTGGAGCTCGATGCGCCTGCGCCCGTCGAAGCTTGCCCAGCTGCTCGTCCGCGCATCGTACGGCACTCCCAGGCGCAATACTATCGTGTCTGGTAGGATGATTGGCCGGAACGACAATGTGTGTGCACATATCGCCGTGAGAAGCATGACGGGGTTCTCTGGATGACACAGCGAACCGCCCGCGGCAAGATTGTACGCCGTCGACCCCGTAGGAGTCGACACGCAAATCCCGTCTGCCAATACAGAGGTGAAGTGTTCATCGTCCCCAAAGACTTCGATATTGGCCAATGCTACTAGGCATTAGCAAAGAGCTGCTATATCGAAAGGATTACTTATTAACTTACTAGGATTTGGCCCTCGATCTATCACTATTTCATTGAGGATCTCATAAGTACCATCTGGTTTATGGGTATGGTCATCTTCTTTTTCCTCGCCAATGAGTTCTTCCACTAGATCACGTCTGAGACGCTCACTATCACCGTCAACATCCTGACTTGACCCCAACGCCTTCTTCCTTTCCTGACTCCTCATAATTGTACCTTCAAATCGCAGACGTAAGCTCACAGTGACGCCGACCGTAAAAGCCGTAGTTAAACACTGCTGGTACTCATTGAAGTCGAATTTGGTAAGAAACCCCAGGCTTCCGAGCGCAAAACTCAGTACAGGCGGTACTATCCTCTGAAACAGCCAGCTCGCGTACAGGACTGTCCCGTCGCCTCCGAGAGTAATGATGAAGTCGAAAGTATGCGGTCTCTTTCGACACATGTCTTCGGCCCAGAAGTGTATTCGTCGATTCAGGACCTCTGTGCTTTGATCCGATTCCCCTGCTTCGCTATACTCTGACCGAAGCTCTTCTATGAGTCCTGGTATATCGAGCCGCTTGTTGCCTTTCAGTGTATCTTGGATATAGATGTTATACCGCACGCTTCTGTCTTTACTTAATAGCCACTTAGCCAACTCTCTCGTCTTCGGTATCAGATCCTCGTCGTAGGGCTTCGTCAAGAGGAATATGTTCTCCACTTTAAACTTCAGACGCACCATGCCCAACCGTCTGCTCAATTCCCGCACACCCCAAGCCATTTCCGTGAGTTGCTTCTTCGTGAGCAGCCGACTATGGATACCTTCATGATCCAGTCCAGCCAGGTCCAGCTCGGACCTACTTTTAGCGACCGTGGTCTTCCATGACTTCTCATCAAACTGGCCAGACGCTGAACTACTGTCGCTTTCGGGCTCGATGAGGGACATTCTTTCAGACCTTTCACTGTTTTTCTCACGGGTACCCTTAGGTTCGACATACGAATCTAACCCAAGCTCGTTGGAGACATCCTCGTGCCCCGCCTGGGAGTGATGGGGGTTGTAATGGGAAGGGGATTCGAGTTTGTGGGATTCGAGAAACTGGTGGACTATACAGTCGGAAGAGAAGGGCTTTTTCAGATAATGATGCGCAACGTTTGGGTAGATATGGTCGTTAGGAACGAGAGAACTCTTTCGACGATATGGGCTTGTAGGATCGAAGGTCACCTAGTTAGTAGGTAGGTATTGTTAAGTTCTTGCTTCCCCTTTTTTCTTAGAAGAATAGATCTTTAAGGGGGTCGACGTACTTCAACCTCTCGCTTATCGTCGTCGCTCACAGCGTCCTCTTCATAGTGGACATGTCTGTTTCGACTTCCATAGCCTCCGTCCTGTGAGGGAGGATGCGCATGAGCATCATGGCCACTCATGCTACCCGGCAGTAGCTAGCTAATAGCGGCAGGGCGGTGTTTCTATTCTATGTCCAAGGAGGGCGTTGTTACGTTTGGGCGAATCAAACCCAGATCTGCATTCTCTCTGTAACCGCTCTGGAATACAAGTTGTGAGAAGTGTAAAACCCGATCATTACTCGTTACCTCGTGGCTTGTCGCAGGCAGTTGAGAGCGATTGAATGGCGTCAGCTTTCGGTTGCTTAGTGAGTGACCCAGCGCTATTGCCCCTCTTAATGGTGGGCTATAATCGAGCCGTATTCAGCCTAGTGCGACATTGATAAGAACTTTTGGCTGGCTTGCGGACAAGGACCAATTTCTGGGACGTCTTCGGACGTGTAACAATAGGTATTGTATTGTATTCATGCTGATACCAGTAGTACAGCATATGAATGCCAGAATAGCCCGAGGCTGAGTCTCGTTTCTCGTTTGCACGATCGTCCCAAAAAATGTTATACAAGTCGCCGAGTGAAAACCGAATAAAACCTACGCTATTCGAAGTCGAGCTAGTAGATAAGTAAGTATAGATGATTATAATCTCATGAAGTTTCGGAAAGTCGGATGGGTGAGTAAAGTGTCACGGTTTCACTAACGGGATTTGGTGCCTGTGAGAATATTCTAAAAAATCGCGTCTAAGATCTTCGAACGTAATATCTCCGCGGTCCTGGGATTCAAATACAATTTTGCCTCGACCAGCTATGACGCCGAGTTGCCGGCTTTTCTCCGCAGCTTCATTCGCCGTTCTCGCGCGGGGTCGCCTCGGTCAAAGTACTTAGTTATTAGTGTAAATGACGTCTCTTTGGACGGGCCGATGTTTCTATTCGACCTATTAACTGCTGCATAAAAGTATCATTGCATTTCCTCAGCGAGAATAAATAACTACATCCTATCAGCATCCATCATTACACTTAGGGGCACTTAACGCAAATATAACAAGCCTGAGAAACACGCCCGCTTCTGTTCAGCATATACCATCAAGATGTCTGATCGTATCGCTACTCTCGACGTAAGAAACTGTTCCATTCTGCGTACACAGACGCTGCTAACCATCATCGTAGTCAACTCTGGTTGATCGGCTACCGGCCTACTCAAAGGCGCTATTCGATGGTAAAGCCAAACAGAAGCTAAGCTTTGAGGCCATCGCCAAGGAGCTTGGCCGTGGTGAAGTTGCCGTGGCTGCGCTCTTCTACGGCCAGGCCCAGGCCTCCCCTGAAGATGTTGAAAAGCTATCAAATCTACTCGGCGTACCTAAGGAGACTTTAGAGGCTTCAATGGGAGGCTTCCCCGACCGTGGCCGCGCCGGACCGATGCCTCCCGTAGAGCCCCTTATCTACCGACTGTACGAGGTCGTGCAGAACTACGGATATGCATTTAAGGCTATTATGAATGAGAAGTTCGGCGACGGTATCATGAGCGCTATCGCGTTTTCCTCCAAGGTTGAGAAGGAGGTGGATAGTGATGGCGTTACGTAAGTGTTTTGCTCATGACATTAATGAGATGAGACTGATCTAATGAACAAACAGTTGGGTAAATATCACGCTCAGGGGCAAGTGGTAAGTTGGCTTCGAACCTGTGTCATAATTTTTTATCTTCTGCTAACACACTGTAGGTTGCCTTTTACACGATTTTAATCTGAGTCTATAGAGCTCTCTAAAACGGATTCATGTCATTTCAAAAAGCGCGCTGGTGGTGTGTACATAAAGAGCGCCTTTTTAGATAGCCCAGTCACGAATGCGCAGCCTATTACTCATACCGGCCAATTTGAGTGCTGCCTTCTGGTAAAACTATAATTTTGATTTACGGGATTTCGTTACTTCTGACTTAGATAAGGGATTGATTGTTGAAGATGAGTGTGCAGCCTTCGCGCTTATCCCGCTCATTTCAGAATATGCCAGCTAAACACTTAAATGCCTGGCATAATAAGTAAGTCTGTATGACAATAAATTGAGTCTCCCTGTGAAAGAGATTACAGCAGTCACAGTTACCATTCACACAGCTGTTCAAGCGCTTCTAATAAGATATAGAGCGTGTTCCTAGAAGTTGGTATGAGAAGTCAAAATGAGCATGAATCGACCTCAATAAATAATTGCTGACTGGAGATGATACGTGTATAGCAGTTGACCGATGAGTATGGGTAATCATTTGGTCTATAATCTTCCTAGCTCTCATAATCTCCTATTGTAGCAAGGAAATGCATGCCTAAGCTGGACGTAGGTCATTCATATCCCTTTAAACTTCTCACACGAATCTCTTCTGTATCTCCATCGGGCATCTGTGTCCTTCAAGAATCCGAACTGCGTAACCAGAAACTCACATCGGCTCCGCCCTGGCACCCGTAAAAGGTGCCGAGTTCCTCAACAGGCCCAAGCTCGATCCCATCGCCCATATGGACGGCCTCGATGAAGTCCACGACGTCTTTGTTGCCGATAGATGTGGCCTGAGTGTTTTTGACAACCAATGCGCAAGCACCCTGCGCATGGAGTAAGTGCCAGTCATTGTCGCCGTCGGTTGTGGCATCCAAGATCCACATGCCATTGTTGTTCTTCGCCCAGTCGCCTATCTCAAGACAATCTAGCATTGGTGCAGAATGTGCGAGATCGCCCTTGTGGTGTCCCTCTGTTGAGCACTTGTCGAACGCTCCCTGCTCCGGAGTGGCGGGCGCAAAGGGGACCGTACTGAAGCGCTTGGAGACTGCAGCCCCAGATGCGGCGAGAGCTGCTATGGGTATGGCAAGAAAAGCGAAGAGCCTCAGAATGGGTTGGGTAAACATTGCGAATTCGATTTGTAAAGGGCTTATAGATTCTTAGGTCAAGTGAGATAAACTGTAGCCAAAGTAGGTAGGGAAGCTTTTTCGGCTGTGGCTATGGATGATGGTATCTGGGAAGTTGGAAGAAGGAGCTACAAAGCAAAGGAGAAACGGAACGAGGCTGATTTAAAAGAAACTACAAAGTGCTTAGCAGCTGTCTACGAATCATTGTTTGCTATATATCAAGGGAGCTATCAAACCGTTCTATCTAAAGTTGGTGTTCCCTTTTGCAGGTAATGCGCCTTGTTACGAGTGGAATGTATATAACACGAGAAGATTATACGCTTCCTGTGAAGAGATTTGATAAGTGCAAGAAGTTCGCAGATCCTATGAACTAAGGAAAAGCATAACACTTCGCTCCTACGGGGGAACTCGATGAAACGAAAGTAGCGCCGGTACTACTATTAAAACGCTTGAGTGTGACCTATCTCACCTCTGAAATGATTAATTGTGTGACGATGTATATTCGTAGTATTGTCCAACTTCACATTGGTATCTGGGAGAAGGTAGATTTAAGTACATTTGACCATCTTTGCTCCCTCGTAATCGCTCTCTGTATCTACCGTGTGGTAGGATACAACATTCATCAGGCTGACAGCCCCACAGGAACAACATTAAACTCCGCCTTGTGTACTTGAAAGAGCCGAATAAGATTTGTCACTCGTCGTCAATGACGTTGCGGGCGCGTTGCCGTGTTTGTTTCTCCAATATGGCTCTACCCCTATCTCCTTGAACCTCCTCTCTTCGTACTTCTTCGTCGCGACCCAATTATTGATGAACATTGCTAAGACGACGAGGAAGATCCCGACAACTGCTATCACGGGCGCGATGATGCTGAACACAGTGAATCCGTAGCTGAAATTCGTGAAGGCCGCGTTTCCAGAGAGTTTGTCCACGCCTAATCCCACTTGGAGTGAGGTCAAGACGATCACGACGTAACCCAATATCGAAGCTAGTATGCCGAAGTTATCGGCGATAAGGTCGCCACTGCAACACCCGGAGTTAGTTATCGCCATTTGGAGCGTGTTTTGTGAGTGTTTCAGAAGATTCTGGACACTATCTTGGCCCAAAGGGGACATCTAGTGCTCTGAAAAGTTGCCAAAACAAGAAGAGAATAGTCACGAAAATTTGCTTACTATACTGCGTGGCTGCCTGCTTTGGAGTACCCTCGAAAGACAAAACCTTTCAGTCGATAGACTTTATTTAACCGGCTGAGACGGAGTTCCCCGTACCAGTATCTGGGGTTCACCATGGCCATATCGTGGTTTTGCAACACTTCGTTAACTACGCATTTCCACCCGTCCCATGTGAGGTAAGAAGGAACCAACCCCTTCTCCTGAGCCAGACGAAAGTCACTTGGGTATGCGATGAGAGCTATATACGAGTAGAGGAAGCCTCGCGCACACCGCGAAAGGTTGTTGTCTTGTAAAATATGGGATTTCCAAAATACCGGATCCAGGAGCCACGAGGGCATGGGCTTTAGAAATATGCGATGATTCGACCATAGTAAATGCAACTCTGGGCTTTCCGTGACAGTGATTTCTCTAGATAGGACGACTTGGTAATGGAGCGGCCGCGGTGGCATTGGACGGCCACATAGCCATAGCCAATCCTGTACGGAGTTTAACCTGTTGACGAGGAGTTCTTCACCTAGGAAGTTCGCCTCTGCCTGCGGCGTAATTATATGGTCCTGTTTTGTACGGTGCGATGCTGGTAGATGAGAGGTAAAATCTTGCTGCTTTTGGGGCTCCCCAAGCACGTGGGTGGAAAATGGAGCATGAGGCTCGTTCATTGCAGGGAGTCTTGAATCTGATGGAGGTGCTTTCAGAGAATAGGTTAGTCTTGGTCGAGATTCATTGTTTGTAAGAGGCAATAAATCTCGGGGACTCAAGTGTCAGAGCCTGCGCGAGACTATATTTATGTCTACCAGGGTATTGTCACCCTTTTTAGGGCTGAGATGAGACTAACCAGCACCCCAGACCATGCATTTCTGTATTTGGTCGTTGCGGCGCGGCGTTGGCGTATATCGATATACCGCTAGGTAATTCCTCGCTATCTATTTTTGGCACGAATGTAGTTAGTGGAACTAAACCTGAGAGGGCTATCTTACTTTCATAGACATATACTAGGGCCTGCCCAGAGTGGCGATTGCATGTCAGTATTTTTGGTGCATTTTGTTTTAAGTATCTATACAAACGTGAAAATGAGGAAGAGAAGTCGCACTGTCGAGTATCTATTGTTAAATAATCGGTATCCTGCTGTGGGAAAAAGGGCAGGGGATGCCCAAAACAAGCTTCAAATCTTCAATGATCCAGACTTCGTCCCCTTGAAGAAGGATTCGGGCCCTAAGAAATTAGCTAACGCGTTAAAGAATGAAATTGGTCCACTACCTTGCGATGCTGACCATACTAGCGAAATTAAGAGCGAATCATCCCTACTTACTAATCCTTCGTCTTATTATCTAGCAGGGTTCGACATCTCCCGAGCTCACTGCTACACTACACATGGTTAGGTAGTGTATACCTGCCATCGCGTAACTGGCACGGGTTGGACGAGGAAACGATGGTTAGTTGCATGGGTCATTCGCTGAGAAAGACCAAGTTTGGGGGCGAAAATCTACTATATACCTAGCATTATTTTGCCTAGGCAATGTATAGTATACTATAACTGTCGTGTACAGTACAAGTGAGCAAGGCTGCTGGCATGACTTTTGAGTACCTGCACTATATTTTAATGACTGGGCGAGCTAACTGACGAGGTACATAACGTATGTTGTCCTCCACGATAGGTGCGGTCCATTGTGTCTCTTGAGACCGAACTTTTCGACTTCTTTGGGGGTGCAGCATCGCAATGTCTCTCCAGCGCTCTGCGACGCGGAAGGCCGGTTCTGGCCCCGCGAGAGAGAAAAAAGACTATAGTATTGCCGAACAGGCCATGAAGCAACTGTATCCTCTGGACATTCATGATGTTGCGGCGGAGATAGAGTAGGCTCCCCGACTCACCAGAACTGATTGTTGCATTGATCTAACGGAACGCTCGTAGCATTGTGCTCGTACCCGGCTTAGGTGCTAACCCGGAGGAGAGCTGGAGATCTGAAAGCACCAAGTTCAACTGGACGACTGAAGCCCTCGTCAAAGATTTTCCTAAGTCGCGAGTGCTTTTGTACAAGTATCAATCAGCATGGACGGGCGCATTAAAAGTGAAGCAATTTATGGCCAACATTGCCATGGCCATGCTCACAAGTCTTCAGAGCGTGCGGGAAGTATGTCGTGTCCCGTTCGACTTATTATATAATATCCTTGCTGATGCTATTATTGTAGAAATGCCAAAGACGACCTATCGTCTTCATTGGCCACAGTAGTGAGTAATCTTCCGAAGCTTTTTTCTTGTTCTAGTTTAAGGGTATATAAAAGTTACCTTTCAGGCCAAAATTACGTTTTGGCAACAATTCACAATTTCAATAAACACATTGACTGCCCCTAAAATGGCAACTGCTGACCCTGATTGCTGCAGTGGGTGGTCTAGTAATAGCTAAGGCAATCACAATTGCTGATCACCGACGAGATAAGTTTCCAATAATGTTTGAGGCCATCGCAGCAGCCGCGTTCTTCGGAACACCTTTTGGCGGCGCTCCCGCGGCTTCGGCTGCGGCAATGTACGCACACATAGCCGAGAAGATCGGCTTGGCAACGTCTTCCAAGCTGCTAGACTTGATGAAAGAGGGAGACGAGGGCCTTCGTGAGTTAAAACATGAATTCATGCGCCTCGCAGGGAAGCTAAGCCCAAAAATCGAGCTTTTCTGCTTCTACGAGGAAAAACCTACAGATTTTTCAAAGATTGCCGGCCTTCCCACCCTTTTTGGTCTAACGAAAGCTGCCATTCCGAAACAATACGCAGATTTTGTTACCCGGGACTCGGCAACGTTACCCGGTGTTGACGAACTGGGCCTTGCTTGCAACCATCGTGATCTGGTTAAGTTCGATGGACATAAAGATGCTAGGTGGAGCCAGTTCGTTCGTGACCCTTTAAGGAAGATTATACATGGAGCCCAGCTCGCTGTCAAGGGCCGCCTTAACTCGGTTCGAGATATAGACCGAGACATGGTTAGCAAAATCATGGATGCCCTTGAGGGTGCTCAAATCCAAAGGAAGAGAAATATCCTTCGACAGACCTTTGCACCGTCGTCATGGATAACGATGGAGGCCGAATATACACAATGGTTAGCCGAGGGCCAAAAGGATGCTGACGCAGAACATTCTCGAAGTAGAGATTGTCTGTGGATTCGTGGCCCTGAAGGAAGGGGCAAGACAAGTGCATCTATGGCCGCCGTCGAAGAAATCGAAAGCCACATCATTAACAACGAAGAGAACAATAGTCAAGATCCTGTCCTGCTTGCATACTTCTTCTGCGATACAACACCGGACTACAATACCGCGGAAGATGTTCTGAAAAGCTTGATTAGGCAGCTCATCAATCAACAAGTGACGCTAGCTCCTTACGCTAAGCAATACGTGAAGAAGGCGAACGAGGGGAGCAAGTCGCAAGCAAGGGTGGCCGTTGAAAACTTATGGCAAACTCTCCAGGACATCCTGCTAGGTATGTATGATAACTTAGATTCGAGTGGTTATTTGTTGGCGTAGCTTGCTAATGCTTTACAACAGATGAATTCATTGGCAGAAAGGTCATATTTGTTTTGAACAATATCCACTGTCTACCAGAAGATTCGGACTCGACTATTAAATTGATGAAATACCTTGGTGCCGAAGTCCAAGGCCTGAACAACAACGACACGAAACGTGTTCCTACGAGATGGTTTATAACGAGCAGAGAGGCGCACAATGTAGAACAAGCATTAAAGACTGACGGCGTTCGACTCGTCGACCTCGATGATGAGAAGTATGGCGACCAAGTGCAGACCGCCCTGAGGAAGCACGCTAAAGAGAAAATTTCCACACTTGAGGAAGCAAAGAAGTACAATAAAGCGTTGGCATACTTTGCTAGTAGCTTAATCGGGAAGCGAGCACAGAATACTCAATGGATCGATATCACATGTGTTCAGCTGCAGGAATTGCCACAAACACAAAGTGACCTGCCAGTACGCCGGGCTCTCGAGACTATGCCTCAAGATTTGAAGAGCCTACTCAACAAATCTTGGCTACAGGTTTTCAAATCAAACGAGCAAGAAGCTGAGAAGATCAAAGAGATGCTTCGCGCGCTCGTCCTCACGTATGAAGACCCAAGCGCAGACGAGTTAGGTGTTCTCGCCGGATTGTGCTCGACTGAGGAAGAGAAAGCTGAGCTTAAAGGACTGATAGAAAAATGTAAGCCACTCTTGTCGACGAAGAATGACACAGTCGGCTTTATAAACAGCGTGGTCAAGGACCATTTGCTTGAAAATGCCAAGGAACTGCTTGGACTTTCAGAAGAAGAGATCAAATGGCAGCACGGCGTCTTGGCTCTCCGCGCTTTTTCCCACTTGAAGGAGTGTTACGGTAAACTGACACCTGAGCCACCTGCGGAGCCCGAAGAGAACAACGGCACGGCAGGACAGACAACTGAGCAAGACGCAGAGGGAAATGATGAAGGGAATACCGAGGATAAAGTCGACAACGAAAACGACGCGGGAGAAGCCAGTGAGATTGAGGACGAATCGGAAACTGGGGATGAGGAAGATGAGGAGGAGGAGGAGGAGGAAGAAGAAGATGACGACGGTGAAGAAGATGAAGATGAAGATACAGTCATTGACTATATCGCTTTGCCTTATATGATCAAACATTGGCTGAGACATGCCTCCAAAGCAACACGGGAAATCGCCGAAGACTTAAGCTTGGAGGTGGACTTTTGGAAAGCTGATTCATTTATTCGCCGCAAATGGCTCGAGGAATACTGCCATTTGGTGCCTACTTTCGAAAATTTCGACGAGACAACGCTTACAGGTTTGCACGTCGCTGCCTCACTAGGCTTCAGACAGCTCGTCGCAGCGCTTATACGCAACAGCGATCCCGAAAAATCAGAGATCAAAGTTCGCGACTCCTTGGTGAATACCCCCCTGCACTTCGCAGCCCACTTTGGACGGTCCAAGATTGTTGAAGAACTTCTTAACCGAGGTGCTCCTATTGATGACGGAACCGAAATTTCAGAACAGACGCCGTTACATATGGCTGCTTTTGGTGGTCATGTGGAAGTTATGAAAAAGCTAGTGTTGAGGGGAGCAAACCCTAACGCTACTGCTGATGACATCGGGCCCGTAGTCAACGCGGCAATCTGCTCTGGCAACCGGGATGCAGTCGAGTTGCTCGTCGAGCACGGCGTCTCGCTGACAGTGGATCGCGACGACGTCTACTCGCCACTTGCTCTAGCAGCACTACTGGCAGACGTCTCTATGTTCGAGTATCTGATAGAGAAGTATGCGGATAAACTACCTGCTGTGGAGTACTCAAAGGCGTTGGTATCGGCTGCAGAGGCAGGGAAGATAGATGTGCTCAACAAGCTTCTGGAATTCGAGCACGAGGAATCATTCTTCCAGAATGCTCTGGACTCTGCCGTCGAGGAATGGAACTGGGACACTGTAACGATACTCCTGCAAAGACGCCCTGGTCTGGACTGCAATGGGCTGTTCCTCGAAGTTGCGACCTGTTCAGAACCACAGGATAAGATGCTAGAAACTTGTTGGGAGTACGCAAACGGGTCGATAACTACTGAGACACTGAACGACTCGCTCTATCATGCTACTGATAGAGAAAAGGAAACAACAGTGGAACTGCTTTTGAAGAGATTCCGAGCAGATCCAAATGCAACGGGTGAAGAGTAAGTTATCCACTTGAACCCATTATACAATGTTATGAGCTGACCTTCGAAGGTATGGAAATGCACTGACAGCAGCGACTTACGACGGCACTTTGCACATCGTAGAGATGCTTTTGGATGCCGGCGCTAATGTCAATGCGCCAGAGGGTTTTGCTATCCAAGCCGCCGCGGCACAAGGCCATTATGAAGTTGTAGAGGAGCTTCTTAAGCGAGGTGCCGACGTGAACGCACTCACAACAAACGAGAATTTTCCTGAAGGAACTGCGTTGCAAGGTGCTATAGAAGCAGGCCAGACCGAGATTGTCCGACTTTTACTCGAATCCGGAGCAGATCCTAATCATGGCTCTGGGGAATGCTCACCACCAATTATTGCTGCAGCGAGGGGAGCCGAGGTTGAGATCCTCGACTTGCTTATCAAGGCCAAGCCCAAGATAGATGTCTTTGGAGGCCCCGATATGTCAACGCCTTTGATCAACGCTGCTACTTACATGCCCGTATCTTCTATCGAACAGCTCCTCGCCGCAGGGGCCGATATCAATCTAGCTGCTAAAGACGGCGATACTGCACTCATAGTTGCGTCAGCCAGAGGCGATGATGATGCTGTCAAGTGTCTGCTCACGAATGGTGCTGACATAATGCAGTCAAGCCCGCGAAATGGGAACTCACTCGAAGCAGCGTTAAATGGAGACAATATGGACTGTTTGGCATTGTTGGTCCAACATGTCTCCGTAATATTCAAAGCTCTTAAGACTTCGATGGATTCGGGGAACCCGGTTGTAACCAGTATCATCCGTTCTGCCACGAGCAACAGCCAGGGTCTCAATTATGACGACGATGTTCAAGCAAGCACACAGCATTCCAATCACATCGAACCAAATGAGAATATGGACACCTCTGCAACAAGATCATTCGGTCAGCAGGACAACATGAACGACGCCAACGAAGTTGCCAAAGCCAGAGATATCAACGGATCGGATGGCATTAGTAGCAGTAATCAGGATGCGGAGGGCGATAAAGGAACTGCAGAAGATCATACGACTCACACCATATCTTCGGTAATGCCCGTACTTAACACTCAACATGAGGAACACACCATGAATATCTCGAGAGAGAGCGATAACCACGAAAACCCGGGAGAGAATGCCCATGTTGATAGTCAGTATGACTCCGAGGGGTATGCACATGACGACGACGAACACGAGGAACCAACTGGAGATATTGACGATTTCGAGAGTGAGGCCCCTACTGAGGTCCCTACCGACGATGAGGCCACCGATGTTGCATCTTCAATAAACGAAGATAGAAGAGAGGCGGATGAGATCTCTCTATCTGAAGTTGCCCCTGACACCCCGGACGCTATCGCTCAACTATCAGAACAGCTTCACTCTGCGTTGGGTAACCAGATACCACTATTCAGCCAACATCACAGAACCGAAGAAGATGGTATTTTGGTGAACGGTAATGAAGCCACGAGGGAAGTACAAGAGCAAGACGTAGCAGGGCTTCCGAAACGGGAATCCTCAGTACCACTAGGCGAGTCATCGGCACCAGCCGAGCTTCCTACCCAACCCTTGGTTAGAAGAAAGCCTGCACCGGTGGCTTTATACGACCGTGTCTCACGCCAAAGCCAGACGCCCTCACCGAAGACGCTGGATACTGGGTATCAGGCAGCAACCACGAGCGCTGAGCATGATGCTCGCACACCTACTGCGCCGTACCATCAAGTCCCCCAAGAAACGCAGTATCATCAGCTGCATGCTGTTCAAACACCCATGCCATCCTCAAGTGCACAGGCCCAGCAGGCGCAGTCATCGGCACCATACCAGAGCGTGTACCGACAATCATACCAGCCTAACCAACCCGCTCAGACAGCTTCTGCGGCAATGACGGGCTATCCCCAACCACAAAAACTACAGTACCAGGCGTACGACGGTTCACAGTATGGGTCATCTGAGACGCAACAAACCTACACTGCATATCACCCAAGTGTTTACCAGCAGCCGCAGCAACAACAAGTGTTTGCGGCCGAGGCATACCAGCAACAGGGTTATGATGAGAAATACAAAAGCTACTACGCTAGTCTGCAGGCGGCACAACAGCAGCAACTACAGAGAGAGCAGCAGCAACAGCAGCAGCAACAGCAGCAGCCAAACGATCCTGATATTTGGGACGGCGAACGGCCAACGCTGAAACCACAGCGATCGTCGTTCTTCACGGGTGGTGTGAAGAATACGCTCGGTAGGGCCAAGATTGTTGGAAACGGACTTTTAAATCGGAAAAACACGCCTTGAGTAGGTTGTATGAATAGTCTTCATATGAATCACAGAGCATTTTGTTTTAGTAGAATATTGTAATTGGATAAAAGGGGGAGGGATAATGGTCGATAGAAAAAATGTCAACTAATTCGCGCCAAAGGTGAACAATGTGGGAAATACAGGTTGCAACGAACTCTCGGTGTGTTGATGGGCTATTTAACAATATAGACCAAATAGTGATTAATGCATTAAATATTACGTGTATGATGAGTACATCTCGAAATTGGCACCGAGGGAATGAAAATAAGAGGACTGCTGATTACCGGCCAGCTGTCAAAGTCCTGTCGGGGCCCGACGCGCCCTGGTAAGACATAGAAGAAGGGCAGTGGGGCTATCTTATCTTAGCATACACTTGGGGAAGCTTAGCTGCCGAATTGTTGATTTTCTTTCTTATCGGGGACCGCAAAAAAGTTGGGCTGCATGCTATCGTGAGCTTAGAGCAGAAAAGTTCCAGCTCTTGCAACCAATTTCCCACTCAATTCGATCCAATTGTTACAACATCCAAACGCGACAATGGGCAGAGGAACTAAGCTGAAGACTGCTTTGAAAGCAGAAAAGGGAATTGATATCAAGAAATTGAAAGAGAAGAGGCGGATTAAGGAGCGAACGAAAACCAAGGTGAAGCGAACTGGTGGGGCAGGAAAGATCCCCAAGGACGACAGCGACGAAGATGAGGATGAGTATGAGGAAGAGGAAGAGGAAGAGGAGGACGAGGATGCAGAAGGTGGTGCCCTTGTAGTGGAGGAGGAAGCCGAAGATAGCGATGAAGACGCTAGCGACGACGAGGAAGACGAATCCGCCATCGATCTGGCCGCGCTGGATGAGAGCAGCGACGACTCCTCCGTCGACTTCGAAGAAAAGATAGAACGGCCAAAGAAGCCTAAACAGACCAAGACTGTCGACACAGCTCCCACGCCCAAGGCTAGCAAGAAGATTGCCAAAGTGGCAGACGAAGAAGACGAGGACGACGATGAAGAGGACGATGAGGCGGATGAGGAGATTGACTGGGCAGATTTACCTGCCGAAGAGAGAGAAGACCTCGTCCCTCGCACACGCATCAACATCAACAACACGACCGGCCTGTTGAACACATTAAAGCGGTTCGCCATAGCGACGGACGACAGCACACCCTTCGCCTCGCACCAGAGTCTGGCGAGCCAGGAGCCCACGGTCGACGTCATCGGCGAGGATCTGATGGACGACATCAAGCGCGAGCTCGCCTTCTACGCGCAGGCTCTGGATGCCGCCAAGCGGGGGCGCGCCCTGCTCAAGGCCGAGGGCGTGCCCTTCTCGCGCCCCACCGACTACTTCGCCGAGATGGTCAAGGACGACGGGCACATGGAGAAGGTCAAGGCGAAGCTGGTTCAGGAGGCCTCCGCGAAGAAGGCCTCTGCCGAGGCCCGCAAGCTGCGCGACCTCAAGAAATTCGGCAAGCAGGTTCAGGTCGCCAAGCAGCAGGAGAGGCAGAAGGCAAAGCGGGAGACACTCGACAAGATCAAGAACCTCAAGCGGAGTACGTATTTGTGTTGTGTTTTTCTTTGCATTTTTACTCTAAAATCAATCATCGCGTCCTGTGCCACTCAAACCATTCTACCTCATCTACTCTACCACTCGTCTCTATTCCCTTCCACGAACAAAATATCCTCCGTCATCAAGTGGCCGCTAACAAGACTCCTTTCAACAGAGCGATCAGAAACAGGCGGCGGTGACCTCGGCACACACGAGGCGGACCTCTTCGATGTGGGCGTTGACAACGAGCTCAACAAATACAACAAGAGCTCATCACAGCGTGGCGGTGAGCGAGCGGGCGGCGGACCCGGCGCCAAGAGACAGAAGAAGAACGAGAAGTTTGGCTTCGGCGGCAAGAAGAAGTACTCTAAGTCGGGCGACGCCACGAGCTCGAGTGATCTTAGCGGCTTCAGCGCGAAACGCATGAAGGGCGGCGTCAAGGGTAAAACGCCCAAGACGGCACGTCTGGGCAAGAGTAGGCGGAAGGCCGGCGCTGGGAAGCGGTGAGGAGCACTATGATTTAGTGAAGGTGTGAATGGCGGACTGTAAATAGAGATAATGGACGGCGTTCAAAACAAACATGGACTCGGGAATTCTACTACTTCGTCACGGTGTGGAGTATTAGGATGTTGAGCAAAACTCGTGGCAGGTGGTAGGTTTCATAGCTAGGACCGCTTGTACATAATATGCCATTTCTACGCTCGCGAGGACTTCATCAACTGTAATGGCATTATTCTTATTAGGCAAGCTTGTGATATATGTGATGTTTTGTTTATTGTAGCCATTTAATGGACCAAATAAGGCCGAGAATGCAAGCATTACTTTCGCTTGGCTATTCTCTTCAGCGCTCTCGTTTCTTTTTTCATTCTAGAGAAAGTAATTATTAGCGATTGTTGTTTAAAGTTAGGTTTTAGGGTTTGGTAGTGTATAGGAGTAAACGAGGCAGAATCTATCAGGTAAAAAGTAAAAAAAAGAATTTAGGGAATCTCACCTGGCATCCACAATCTTATACCGACCTTTCACGCCCTAGAAATAGATTGTTAGCAACTGAAGTGTACAGCTGAAAGCAGTCACAGGAACAGAAGGATTCCAAACTAGCACTCCTTGCCCCCGAGACACATCAAAAGAACGGAATTAAAAGACTCCAGAATGCTTACCTTAGGTCGACCCTGAATGCCGCGATTTACACCTCTGGCGACAACTACCCGCACTGATCGCTTGGGCGCCTTCGTCTTGGCCTTGCTCAGTAATTTCGCTATGCTTTCCGCCTTCTCCTTCTCCGTCATGCCCTCTTCATTCGCCAAGAGATCCGATTTCTTCTTCAGCTTTTCGAGCCTCTGAGCGGCCTTAAACTTCTTTCTCGCTTGGGCTTCTCTCACCTAAAGGGGCAAATTAGCTTCGAGCTCGAAGTTCGCTCTGTGATGGGATAGGAAATCTTACTTTCTTGATAGGTCTTGCGTTCAGAGCTCTCATTTTGTCCTTAATTGCCTGTGCAGCCTCTTTGGTAATCGGCTTCTGCTTCTTGTCATGCTTACTTTCATCTTCGATGAACCAATCAGGCAAGCCGTCGCGATCTCTGAAAGCATACTTGTCGAAGTTCTCATCAATCACGCCGTGCGTGGTTTTCTGCCCGGTCGCGAGCTGGTGTGCCAACATCATGGCTTCAGCCGTGACTATGTCGATATCTGTCCCGGTTAGTATTCGAAATATTCTGCAGACAGGCTGCGACTCACTGGGTCTGCCATCTGACCGACGATTGGCATCTTCCCAATCATCAACCTCTTGATTCTGGCCTTCCGCTTCCTTCGTATCGTCGGCAGCCCGTGATGGATTCTCCTTTGCACTGCGTTTCGAAACCTTTGTGCCCTTTTCGGATGTCTTAGTTTTAACCTCAGGTTTGCCTATCACTGGTATATCTTCCATGTCTCCGTCTTCCCCTATCACAGACTCAGAGTCGGATTGTTCCAGACCCGGGATATCCTTAAAAATGTCCTGACTGAAAAACTTAGTAGCCCGTTTTGAAAGACCTGGATCCGTTGCCGTGTTATCGAGATCCATAAGCAACCGCTGGGGTTCCTCATCGTCCTCATCATCCTCATCGTCAGAGTCATCACTTTCCTCCACTATATCGTCATCACTTGATTCGTTTTCATCGGCCGATACACCTTCCCACTCCCCGTCCTCCTCTTGCTTCCGCCGTTTTATTCTGGCCTCGTAATTCGCTCGCCTTTCTTGGTATGCATCGTATTGTTGATCGAGCTCTCGCTCGAGGACATCATTCAGATCATCAGACTCATCATCCGTTTCGCCCGAAGACCCAATGCCACTATCTTGATCTTTCTTTTGCCGCTCACTCAAAACCGCCATACGACCCTTGGCAACTTTGCTGACAGCGTTGTCCTTTTCGAGAGATTTGAGTCGAAAAACGTCTTCTTGTGCCGCAGCATCGATACCAATATCCATGGGTGCTGTCATATGCATCTGAAGCCTTCGAATTTCTTTCGTTTTTCTCTCGTTCTCTTTCCTTTTCTCTCTTTTGCGCTTAGCAGAGTCTTTATCTTTCATGGCTTGTAACTCTTCCTGTATCTTTAGCTCTTCATCCATTGATTCCACCTCTGCAACCTCCTCTTCTTCAGCAGCAGGTTTGGATGTCTTTTTAGTAGGAAGCCCGAAAGCTTCGCGAGCTAGGATTCTCCATTTCAGAAGTTTCTTGAACTCTGATCTACCTAATACCTTCAGATCTGAGCAGTATTGTCTGATTTCAGGCGTCGTAGCAGGCATTTTATTTAGAGCAGAGAGTGACAGTGACGGTTCGAGAGTCTCCAATATGAGACGATTGGTATTTGCCAATATCGAAATCGGATCAGTGCTCTCTACAAATTCAGAAGCCAAAACCTCCTTATACAAAGTATAGTCGCCTTCTTCGTAACCCCCTCGCTTGCGTTTTTTCTGTTCGGGTTTGTACACGCGAGCTTCATCCGTATTAACGGTTTCTTTCAGATCGGCAAATGCTGTACGCGGATCAAGGAAGCGAGGGTCGATGTGTTTAGGCGCTTTGAACCCGCGGCAAACACAAAAAATCTCGGCACTGACATTTCTGGACGAAGGCGGCTTGGTGGCGTCGACCTTGTCGAAGAGCTGTCCGAAAATCCATAGCAACTGATTATACTGCGCCGAGCGAAAAACCTTGGTGCAGAAAGTACCTCCCTCAACCAAAAAATCGCAGGCGAGTTTTAGCGACTGAAGTGTCAGTTCTGCCTGATTGAACGAGTCCTGAATCCACGCTGTTCCAACGTTGGGAGCACCATCGTGAAGTACTGTATCGGCTTTCCAAGTTTTCAGGTGCCTGCGGAGCTCGGCACGGCATTTATCGGTGGTGATGTCGGATTGAAAAGTGATGACACCGGGGATGGGTTTAATGGGCGACAGATCGACACCGACAATGAGACTGCCTCGGGGCATCGCCTCCACAGCAACCTGACACCATGATCCAGGAGCAGCGCAGAGATCAATTACAACCTTGCTGTTCTGAAGAAAACCAAACTTCTTGTTAAGTTGTAATAACTTGAACGCTGCTCGAGCCCTGTAACCCTTCTCTTTTGCCAGCCGATAGTACTTATCAAGACGGCCTTTGCCGGTTTTCTTTTGAAACCCCATGTTGAGAAGTGAGCGGGAAACAAGAAGTAGCTGATTAGTCCCCTCAAATCGATGGAGTCTCACTTATAGAGAGAGCTCCCGGGCTTGTATTGCCAGGAATACACAATTCCCAGTAAATGGTGTTGTATGGCGGGTATGATGCGGCGAGCCTTGCGATCTTAGATTGAATGAAGGTTAAAATTTCCCAGATTTCTGTTATCGATTAGAGAGACCCACACAATCCCGGCTTTTTGACGGACCGGTACCCACACTGCCACAGCTGGCGCTGGTGCCCCCGAGCTAGCGCCTATTGCCCCACGTACCTGGTTATGCTAAGGCGGGTACCTAGCCCTGTCCAACGTCATAAGCTCTAGAAAGTGCCGCCGCTCATTGGCTGGTCAAGGATCGTCGTGTAAAGTGGTTCGCGTCTTGTCGCGTCTTCAGTGCCACCTATTTCCACGCTCCCTGGCAACCCGCTCCAGACCTGTTTTTCCCCGCCACTCTCCGTATATAATAAATTGGAATTTTTAATTGGTACCTGTATCTTTCTTGCCGGATCATTGTTCGCGATATCATCGAGCTCTTGAAATTGGAAGTGGTTGCTCCGTTCCTCAGAGCACGTGGTGGTCGATACCGGTACAGTCCTCTGATAATCAGGCGAGACAATCAGGCGAGATAGTGTGAGAAGAACGGGAAACGGCAGCAGAATGACTTCACCAGTGCGGGATGAAAACTCCAGGCTTCTGTCACCGCCCAGGCAAAGCAATGGAAAGGAGCGAAAAGACCCGTCTATCACACCTAGGAAGTTTAAGCGGTTCTTCACGCCTCGATCAAGAGTCTCATCCCAGCACAGTCCGGCACGCAAGGCACGCAAGGCACTCCAAGACCTTGCGGCGCCAGCCGTCAACCAGCGCTATCAGACCCCAGCTCCGTCCAGCCCACTCAAGCCCCTTTTTGAAGAAGATCTCGACGGTGAGGATCTGGAGTTCCCATCATACCACACATCCAAACGAAGGAAGATAAGGCACACACCCGAATCATCGCCAGTTCAATCTCCGCCACCTAGAACGTCACATGGCCTGGGATATGGTCTTCTGAGCCCAACACGATCCCTTTTCTCCAGCCAGGAAATATACGAATCGGACGATGAATACAGCGATGATGACCTGTCAACGCCATCACATCCACCGAAGCGGCTGCTTTCCCTGCCTAACCGTGGTTTAGCCGGCCAGCTCGCACAGAGGGAACTTGGCAGTCTCCCACGGACTGGACATGCCTATATGTCATACCCAGCTGCAGACTGGAGAATTGACACCGCTGACTTTTACAGTCGGCCAGACGATGTTCACGTCTGCACCAGCCACGAAAGAGGTAGCGAATGCATCCCCTTCTCTGCGGCAACATGTCATCGAAGTGGCATCACTGCAATTGGAGACCAAGAAGGCTACATACGTCTCCTTGATTCTTCAAGCGATTCATCCGAACCCTTTAGCAACATTCACTTAACGTTGACCACGCAAACCACTCCCATTTTCGATCTCGAGTTCTCCGATGACGATTATCTGCTTGCTGCTGCATCAGCTGACAAAACCGGCCAGGTCATTGATATGATGACACAGTCACCGATCGCTCACCTTAATGATCACGTCGAGTCGCTAAAACAAATCCGCTTCCAACCGGGCAAGTCGAACGGCAGCGTTTTAGCTACATCCGCACGCGACGGTCATGTCCTGATTTGGGATTTACGGTGTAGCCGTCCAGTACAGGACTTTCAACCCTCAGAAAATCGGACTACAAACCTTTCTTTCCGCCTACCCCCACCGAAACATGGCTACGCTGTCAATTATTTTCTGGACGCACATGTCCCTCAGTCTCAGAAAAGAAAAGGCGAAAAATTTAGTGGCGTAAGCGACGTATCCGTGACCACATTACAATTCTTGCCTGCAGGGCAAGAGCACCTCTTACTGACGGCATGTGAGGCGGATGCGTCTATTATGCTATGGGACATCCGATCTATCCGTTCGCCACAGAACGGCCATTTGCCCTTATCGGCAACTGCACCCCCAGAGTCTCATGGCCAGTGGCGACCATTCGGCATCTCTTCACTCGCGCTCAGTACAGATGCCTCCCGACTATACGCGGTGTGCAAAGATAACACTGTCTACGCATACTCGACAGCACACCTAATTCTAGGTCATGCACCAGAACTCTCTCTTCGGAACGGAACGCCAAGGCGAAGATTCAATGCCGGTACACAGCAAGGCCTCGGCCCATTGTACGGATTCCGGCATCCCTCATTTCGCGTATCGAGCTTCTGGATCAAAAGCGCGATTCGGCCCGCGCGAAATGGCAGGAGTGAGCTTCTCGCCGTCGGCAGCCATCACGGATGCGCAGTACTGTTTCCAACACAGGAGCGATATTTCCAAGATGAACTCTCGGGTATGATGGGCAACATGAGTCTTGATCACTCGACAATCGCCACGAGTGCAGGCTCCCTACCGCCAACGAGTGGCAAAAGATCGGTGGACGGAGTCCAACGGCCACTTTCCCACACAACCAGCTCGACGAATCTCTCCGCAAGTTCAAAGGATAGCATTCCCATCATTCGTATGGGGACCCCACTCGTACGCGGGCATGAGTTGGAAGTGAGCTCGGTCTCATGGACAAATGAAGGTAAACTTGTTACCGTGTCTGATGATCGCTCTGTAAGATGCTGGGGAGAAGACCGCATGCAGGCTGCGGACCTGCGTACTGGTGGCGAGTCTGGCGGCAGGCGTTGGTGCTGCGGATGGGCAGAAACTGGTGCCGACTGGGATATCTCTGACGATGATGATGATAACTAAAACTTGATCGAACATCAAGCCCTCAAAAACCGCTCGGGAATGGTTCGTGGACAGGCGTACATACCGGGACTGAAGTAACTGTCTTATCAAATGTTAGTTTTCCAGTAAAACATTGGGTGCATAGCGGAGCGGGCGAGTTTGGTCTGGTCTGGTCTGTTGGATGGTTAATTGGTTGAGTCATTTGCTCGAGTCTTGTTCAATATTGACGTCTGAAAGAATTCAGGGTTCGTCTGGTGGCTTGGGACCGGAGAAGGAATTAGGTATAAAGGATAGAAGGCGAGTGTGTATGAACATAAGTAGCATTATACCCCAATTCACATTCTTGTTGATACTGCTCTACATGACATATACGTACATATGAAACTGCTGGGGAAAGCTGCTTTATTCTATTCAATATTCATCGCAGTCATCCATATTAAGGATTATATCTCAACTAGTCTTGACCTATAGCATCTATCTTGATCATCTCACACCCAAGCTATCACGATCTAGATTAATGGTCACATTCTCGCCATTGTCCATGGCAGTCAGGATTGTGTATGTTCTTTCATTCAATCATTTAGGTTTATGGTATATTGTTCATATAGGATAGTGCGTCTACGTAATAGTCGTCGTGCAGTTAGTTGCTGCTCATGTCTGCTAGCATCGATTAAATCCATAATTCTTATTCTGCATGCAGATTGTGTGGTCTGGTGTTTGCGTCAGATGTAGCTCCTTCGCAGCAGCTCGCATCACTTATTCTATGAGTTTCAATGATGCAGTCAGGAGGTTGGAGGGAATACAAGTGTACTATTAATTCTGTAGAGGAACTCTGCCGAAAACACGCTGCTGATTAGTATTCCTGTTTCTTTATTGGCCTTTTTAGTAGAATCTCACCCTTTTCTTTCTCTTCGATATCGTTGTTGATAAACATTTAATGGACTCTATAAAGTGTAGGATGACGACGTCACGGAATATGAAGATGTCATTCACTGATCTTTTTTTCGGCAAGCTTGAGTATATTATTGTCTTTAAATCCATTATGAGACTCTTTCACCTGCTACCGCAAGTTATACTGGATTAGGAAGAGGAGTACTATAAAGTCAAACCCTATTTCCCATATCAAGATCAGAAGAGCTGGCATTCAGTGCAAATACGATGCTGGCTGGCTAAGTAATATAGATGAATAGACAGCGCCGAGGACCGTGGAGGAGGGACATCAAGGCGGGTGAACGGAAAGACCATGAGTACACCATCCCACCATTTCGTACGCGGTGTCTCATTCCGATGTTTTCGCTAACTAAAACAAACACGCCAACCCGTCTCGAAACCAACATAGAATTCACCGCTATACGCATAAATCGCTCCAATTTTCTCTTTCCAAGGGGCAACGTAGGATGGGTCGCCTGAAACTGGGTGCTCAGATGGGTATCATCAAAATATGGACCGCGCAAAGGGGAAGTCAAGAAGGGCGATTGTCGAAAAGAGGCGGCTCGCTGATATCCTAGTTTTCCGAACCGATCAAAAAAAAAAAGTTTACTTAGTCCCCTTGGGCCCTAAGATTAATACTAGTAGTATGTACAAGCCAAGCGCTATGCACGACCGCTGTCTATGCCTGGCCTAGAAACTCCATATATGCAACAGGTTTGGGGAGATGGTGGTTTTCGGTGAGAGGGTATGTCGATTGGTTTTATGTATCGTCTATGTGGCGTTTTTTTAAAGGAGGACATAAGAAGCTGCCTCATTACTGTGTATTCGGGTCCGGCGATTCGGCTCAAGAGAAAATGAAACCCTTTCCGCACGGTCCAGTAAACGGTACAGCTAAAAAGCACCGGCTCGAGTAAAGTGCTGTGGCGGCGTCCATTGAACCGTATCATATGAAGTTGTCCATGCCTGCGGTGGGGACAGCAGCGGGCACGGGCATTGTTACGGGGGGTGCGCTCGATCCTACAGGTGCATTCTCGGATTCCAGACCTCGCTTCATCATCTTTCCCAGAACAGTGACGAGCTCGCAAGCATCGTGGAACATGTCGTCATCCATACCCTCCGAGGCGTCATACACCTCTGCAATCGTATCCTTCGCCAGTTTTCGACTTCCCTCATAATCGTGCTCGCACTCGTAAAGAAATGCTGCATACTCAGTTTTAACAGATAGCCGCAAGGAGTGCGAACCCCACAGAATACTATCGGCTAGGGCCACGGCTTGCCTGAAGTATTCACGAGCTGTAGGCCTATAGTCGACCGACGGCAGCAGGAACGCTCCCGGCGGTTCAGGAATCTTTGGCCCGAAGCCCGGGGGCGGTCCAACGGCGCCGCTTTCCATCGGATGTGTTGGTTGCACAGATGATCGACCTGTTTCGGAAGCAGCGTCGGATCTCTCGACACCTTTGCCTTTGTCGAGTCGAGGAATTGGTGGAATACCTGGTATTGGGGTATTGATGCCCATCGAAGAGACCGACGGATTGTTATGAAAAAGCACAAATATGTGATAGAATGAGGCCTGGAGTTTGAACGCAAGCACTTTCAGCTCGCCGTGATCTCCGACCATGGGGAGGACATATTGCTCGAGCATAATTAAGCCTTCGCGGGCAAGCCATATGATATGGAAATATAGCTCGAGTGACTGTGTTGCTCGCGAAGTGTCTAGTTTCCGCTGTTTTCGTGCCTTCGCTGTGTGCTCTGCTAAGTTGATAGACAGACCTAACAGTTTAAACAGCATAGACGCGAGTAACGCATTATTTGGCTCCACTTGTTTTCCTAGTTTACCGAGGAACTTCTGATCGACTTCAGAAGAAGCCATTGAGAATGTCTACGCTTAACGCTACCTGTAGTCCCGAGGCTGAGTAAGAATAAAATCGAATAAGGCTCAGTGTTGCGAGAGATTAGGTACTATTGGAAACTAGTACGGCAAACACATGCACTTCTACCTAGAATTTCTCAAATTAACGATAAATATGGCAATCCAGGTGAACAGGGTACAGCAGTAAAACTCAAAGTAGTAAATTGGGAGGTAATACCCTGGTTACTGGACAGAAGCTTACCTGAACAATGTAGAAGACCTCCCTGACTTGCCTAATGCTGTCGACTTGTCGGTAGGTCTTGGCAATAGTACCCTTTGGTGCGATCTGGTGACGGCGAGACAAGTAGTCCTGAAATGACTCTCGTTGTGCTCCTCCGAGGGGAAACAATGACGCTGAATATCAGGTGTTGGGAAGATGATGAGCAGCTCTATGAGTGAAGAACTTCGACAAGATAGGTATGCTTAGCTCCGAGCGAGATACGACCGGACACGTCTAAGCATGTGCGCAGATGCTACAGATGGTAGGCAGACTTGTCACGTTGAGCAGCAGTTGTAGTAGGATCCGGCTCCATAAAGAAGCCCTAGTCGAAAATAAAAGCTCGCAGAACGCCCACTCAACGACACGTGCGTCAAGATTGAGCAAGATTACACATTCGAAATTACAGGAGCACTGCCATCACACAAGTTAGTCGGACGTATCCCTAGGGCACTCCATATCCGCGGCAACGCGTCAACAGCATCCACTCTCAGGCTTTTACTGACCAGTATGATACAACGCAAGTAATACAGGTAAGAACACTTGATTGGAGGTCAGAATGCAAATTTTGAGATCGAACCAAAGGCGAGTTCATCAGCGCAAACAGAAAATACGGCAAGTTTGGGTTGATGTTGAGGCTGAGACTGAGGCTGATGAGGACAGATGAGATTCGGGACGGTAACACTCTCGGGATCGCGAAGCATTTCGACGTCACCTGTCTCGAAAGGGCAAATTGGTAGTGGTACGATGACGGGGAGTATTATATAGCAGCTCGGCGCAGGCGCTAGGGAGCTACCAGACGCATGAGAGAACCAGAACCCCAGACCAATGGCCGTCTAAGTGGCCACGACGAAGCGGGTTGACAGGTTTTCTGGGTTGGAAATTGTGTGGAGTCGCCAAACACGGACCGCGCGCGCGACGGCCCAAGACGTAGTTGGGACCCGCGGGTTTTAATTAGCTTTACAAGAAGACGACTTAGTCGGGTACGATTAGACTAGTGGAACGAATATGCTCAGCATGGGGGTGAGACGCCGGGGAGCAGTAGATGTGGGAAGCCTTGCTCATGTTCGGATATGAAGAATGGGACAACGCGTCTTCGCCAAATAGAAAGTGGAAGCATGGTTGAAAATAAGTAAGGCAAAGGCCAGCAGGCTCGCTCACCCAGACGCGGTGCAAGCGTGTCGGACCTTGTTATGTAGGTAGGTAGGTACCTGTGTACGTAGAGATGTAGGTATGCAGGTCTTAAGGCAGGCTGCATTGAGGCTACCTGTGCTAAATAGGTAGGCATTAAAGTGCAGGATAGGTAGGTATTCGAAGAGGCTTGCGGGTCGACGCTGTGTGCCGAAGGAATAAGAACATCAAGCGTTCGTGGATCGGGTTGGGGCAGATGCATCCTGCCTTACTTGTTCCGATGCAGACCAGGATACACTCGCATGAGGTGGATGCAGGAGATACTTGCTGCTAGATAGATACATGTAGGACACGGGTACGTTGAGACTTGTCCTACTTGTACAAGTAGAATGCGCGTAGGGACGGGGACTAAGCAACAAAGAGTATAACGAAACCCACATGAACATCAGACAAGAGAGATACTGTAGACAATACAGTAGTAATACAGTAGTAGTCTGGAGCAATGACAGCCACGAGGGAAACAACAAATCAAGATGAGTAAGAGGTTGGGGGCTAGGTAGGTAGGTAAGTGTATGCAGCTGGGTAGGTGGATGGATGGATATGATATGTAGCTAAGTATGCAACACTTGTCTGTAGTGCGGGCTTACGGAAGTGTGCCAAAAGGTAGTTAGAGGACAAGAGAATAGGACGGGTTGCGGGTTGTGATGATGCAGGCCTGCCGCAATGCAGCGATGAGTTGTTCAGATGCTAAAACTGCTGTGGAAGCATGACCTGTTTACTCGAAACCGACGGCAGCAGTGAACTGGCGAATCAATCAGGTAAGCTGGATTAAGCAAATAAAGACTTACACGGAAATATTAATACGTGCGGAGAGAAGAAAACGAGTGACTTGATAGGTTGTCGTTTGGGCTATTGGTGCTGAGAGTCGCTTAAAGATCGATCAACAATGTGCCTTGGGAGAGAAAATGAGGCCAATAAGAAAATGGGAAATCGAATGCCTCAGGTATAATGGGGAGATCCCGGGGTATTAGCAGCGACAATAGGGAACTAACTTAGTAGGTAAATTAATTAGTGCTACAAAGTGGTCTGTTCTGCAGGTGAGACAACAGTAGCCTGAGAGGACCTCAATGATAACGAAAAGAACCCCTGATTTCCATTTCCATTTCAAAGCGGGCAAAAGGTCCGCACAGCCCCGAGCTCCCGAGGCAGGGGCTTGTGATCCTTCAACTCGGCGCTCTTATGTGTAGTTGTAGTGGCCAAAGCGAGGAAATTAAACAATCAATTTGCAACCGACACGATGAAACAAAGCCATTTGTGGAAGTAGTGACATAAACAGACTAGGCTGTATATAACGCTATAACTTGTGTCACGTCATGGTCTCAAAAAGAGAGAGACATGGGTCTATACTGAATAATATATAGAGAGCTTATCATATTGCTATATTTACTGAAGTAAGTCATCACAATGGAGCTTGTCTGAACTATGTTGTTCGAAGGAGGTAAGCTGGAAGTACTGACGTGTACAGTAATTAATCTGTCTAATGCTCTGAGCCGCCACAGTAGAACCGTACAACTGGGACTCAGGATTAATGCATGAACAGCCAATCAACTGAGGGATACCTGATCCTAAGGTTCTTTTCCCAACCACCCGATTTAATCGTTAGGAAAAGCTAATAACCTAAGGTACCTACCTATATCAGTGTTGTTGGTAGGTATGTGACGTAAAGCCCGCTAGCTACCGGAGACTAAAGTACGTTAAAATAGTAGCCGAGGATTCCAATATTGAAGTAGGTACCTAGGTTACCGGACCGTTAGTAATGCGTCTTTATCACGATACAACACCCCATCGCATAGATTCTCCGTGGTTTGACCTTGTTTTTCGCTTGTACGTGCGTCTTCACCGCCAATTATGATGATGATGTTTATAAGCACGCGTCATGACGGCGGGGGAGGGGAATAGGTGCAAGCACTTAAGCCGATGTGTTGTTGTGTAGCCTTCTGTGAAGATGCTGTACTTACACGGGAGGATTCGCTGGGGAATTGGAGCGGCGGTCGCATGTGATAAGGCCAAAACACTCAATGCTACTGATGAGTGTGTTAGCCTACTACTACTTACAATGCACTGACTAACTGTTATGCACAGTTCTACCGCCGACCTGGCCTCTCTCAATCCACATCATTCACCGAAAAGGATCCTTTACTTCCCGGACCAAGACACGAGTTTTACACACACACACTCACACACATACACGTGTCAGGCCTTATTCTACCACAACTTGCCTCGATTTTCTTGATTGCTTAGGCAGTGTAATGAATACACAGGTTCTTAGATCCGGATCTTCTGCTTATCGGGCGTTCTTTTCCATTTTGGCTCTCTCACACGGAGTTTGTAATCGTCACGTGGGAGTTCAGATGTAACGGGTAGCAGATTGAAATCAAACTGAAGTTCAAGGCTACCCAAACATCCTCTGATGTACTACCTACTCAAATCTTCATAATGGTTTCATTGGGATACTTTGCTCCAGTCAACCAGAATCGTGGCATACGGTCAATGTCAGTATATGTAGTCGACTTTACTAATATCATCACAGGCTTTACAGAACTGCCAAAGTTGGGATTTTTCTAGCGAAACGTACAAGTTCACGGACACCGTGTTGTCTGCTTATGGAGCGGCTACATCGATCTATCGTGCGGATACTATGCGAAAGAAATGCTATAGGATTATCAACCAGGAGCTTTCGCAACACCTTTCACAACCCTTAAAAACCAGACATTAATAGCACAAGTTAGATAGATGTGCATCGCATATATGGACACCGAAGAAAATCCAATTGACGGTTGTGAGAAGAACTCATAGTAGTCAGTCGAGGCAATATTTTAACTACACAGGCGGCTTTTTAAGAATAACATGACCGTGTTTGTATCAGCAATAGGAGATTATCAACGTCCTCATCCGCGATAAAAGTGTTTCAAGACAGTCGAATTTACCATGAGGACTCTATAGCATCGCAGAAGTACGCGAATGTGAACACGTATCCTATATTTCCTGCTTGTGACTAGCATTGAGAGTAAGACTTCTATGATACAGTATGATATAATTTGTAAACCACGTCCTATGAAATCCTCTCCGAACACAAACGACGACATTCAGGACCACTAATTATAGACCACGCTACACTTGCTTGAGTAGTAAGAGCATACCTTCACAGCTTAAAGAGTCCGGTAATAGTCTCATCATCCTATCATTTAATGAATTATAGTCGATATTATCTTTTTCATTTAAGATAGTGCCGCCATCAGATTGTGAAGGACGTGCTATATGGTAATGGGTCGCATTGGCCCCCCTCTGTTCCTTCACCCTTTCGCCCGATGTGTTGGATCCGAACGTCAATTGGATATATACAACACCGCGAGCGCCAGTTTTCCTTTCCTTATAAACTGCCGTACCTACTAACCATCCATGTAGATGCCGATGTATTTGATAACAACATGCCTTAACCCCGGTCTTTTCCGACCCACATCGTAATTAGTAGATAATCCAAAAATACTAATCTAAATGCCATCGTCATAACTCATACGCGCACCGCTTAGTCAGGCCCGTAATGGACAAACATTAAATGAAATATATACAGAGAATGTGGTGTTTTTCAGGCGAGGCTGGAGCCTAGCAACATTTCTTGAAAGGCATTGGAGGCTTGGCTCGGACAGACGCAGGCCCCTTACGCCTCCGACTGCTTACGGCCGGCACGCCGCTGCCAGGTCCGGTGACATCCTCGGTCTCGAAGCGTTCCTGGCCGACAGTAATGACCTTGATCACGTTGCTGAGCCCAACGACGACACTAGAGCTACCAACATTAGCCATTGGGCCCAAGTTGGTCACAAAAAGGTGACCGTCGTCTTCAGCGTCAATACAAAGTGGCGCCGTCTCCCACGTGTCCTGCTTGCCACCAAAGTGCGAGAACATCCAGACCTCCCAGTCGTCATGAG
Source organism: Xylaria flabelliformis (assembly GCA_007182795.1). NCBI lineage: Eukaryota > Fungi > Ascomycota > Sordariomycetes > Xylariales > Xylariaceae > Xylaria > Xylaria flabelliformis. The sequence goes on from VFLP01000016.1 coordinate 428,452, forward strand.
CTTGTTGTTGTGACGGAGTAGTGTGATGGTGAACGTGGTTGCGCTTCCTAAGTCCATTAGATTGTAACGGGGGCGGTGGATAGCTGTGGGTATTGATGATATGCTTCTGTGGCGTTTTTCTTCTGACACCAACCATGATCCCGGATGGCAAGGCCAGCCAAATCCCGGGATTCTTGATGATGCGCCTGGTTTCTTTGGCTCGTCGCCATGGACAACACGTTTTCCGCGAAGGTGATTCTGGATCACAGAAACATAGTGACTCGTCTTCGTTCTGTGGACTATACGTCTGCACCACAAGGTCGCGGGTATATGCATTGAGGTATGCAATGGTGAAGCTCCACAACGCGACTGAACCGCATCGCATTCGCCTGGGCCTCGAGTGAAAGGCCTTGAGACTCTTTGGAAGGATTGGATCGACTTTGAAGGTATAGATGGCCCTGTGAGTCTGCGAATCCACTAGATCCACTGTCTGCGATCGTATGACAAGGAAGAAACTTAATTCTGGCAACGCTTGGATCGAGATAAATTCCCGCTCTTTTAATGGCTGACGCGGGCTGACCTTGATGGCACTTGATACCCAGTCATACCCGTCCTGCGTGATGAGATGGACTTGTCCTTCCCTGGTAGATGTCATAATCTTTGGGGGAAAAGCTTTTCATACATTAGTTGATGTTAACTTTGCAGTATTGGGATATACGAACCTTTCTCAGCAAGAGCATCGACAGACGCAACGACACTATCTTCTGGTATTACGTAGCTGCTGGTTTCTCCCAGCTCTGGTCTCAGCTCCGTAACGACCCCGTCGCGACGGACCAAGATCAGAGGCGGAATATTGGAACAGTCATCATTGCCAAAGAAGAAGACTTCAGGTTTATGTCGGTAAGGCTCTACCTTGATCGAGGGACCCCAACGAAGGTCCACCAAGTTCCATAATAGCACACGGTCAACAGTCAACAGAGCGAGCCAATGGAATTCGTCCTCGATGCAAATGGCTAGAATTGGGAACGGTATTCGGGGTGAACTCTTTTGTTCACCCAACACATAATTGTGGCCGCCTTCTTTGACATTCCAGACTCGAATGACTCGGTCAAGGCCGACGGATACAAGATGGCCTGAGGAAGATGCTGTTAGTAAGGCAACATCGAGATGATGCCCTCCATGTAAAGTTTTGACACTGAGGAGCGAGTCGTGGGCAGACGCATTGTCTTCGGTCTCTGATAGCTGGTCCCATAGCAAGTAATTCATAAGGAGTCGCACCAGAGCGGTGACGACTAGAATCGTAACCAAGAATGGAATAATTTGATGTCGTGCAAAATCGTAAATAGCAGGTGAAAATAGGGGTTCGTGGGCTGACAACATTCGATCAGATCCCTTCAGTACGAAAATGTACGGGTCAAACACTTGAGCGGTGTAACTATGAGCAGCAGGCCTGATGATATTGATGACTTCGCGAGCGGTTTCGTGGTCTTGTAGCCGAAGCCATGATGTTGGACTTCTTGCTTGATGGACGTCGACGAGGAGCGAGGATTGAGCTGGATGTGAATCGTTATGTTGGCGTGAGACTCGGATGAGTTTGCGAAGTGTCCTGGCCACGCTTTCATTCTCAAAGAAATGCCACTGCGCAATAAGAACAAAGCCGATCATAACTGCAGTACCGGCTATCCGTGTTGACATGGCAATCTTCCCTTGAAGCATAGTATCGAGCCATGGTTGACGGGGAGGAGGCTCATGAGAAGGTCGATGGAACCGGATAGAGGCTTTGGCGAGAGCATCACTCAACTCTGTTCGTCGCACATCAACACTGAGCACAGTTAAGAAGAATGTCGACAAGTAGAAGAAGTCGAAAACGATCGCGATGGCAGCAAAAGTACAGAACGCAGACACGCCGGAGGAGACCACTCGTGATAGACCGTACAAGATGAGAAGATTTTGGGCAACGCTAGCCAGCGCGATAGGGGCTGTTTCGCCAAACGCGTTGCCGATCCTATTGCTCGTACTATCTTCAGAAGGAGTGAGTATAACAGCATTGATGAGCCGGAAAATATTTTCCAGACTCATAGAGAAGATGACTACAGGATAGCCAAGGCGTGGTATCTTCGAAAGATCGATCTTGAAAATGGCGCAAATTGTGAAACTTGATATGATGGCAAGAGCAAGCTGCACCACGACGGTGACCATTAACCCAATCTTGGATTTGACGGCTCGCAGTTTAGACAAGCTGAATAAGAAATAGATAAGGACAAGCGAGTAGGCGGAACCCAGCAGGATGGCATCTACTTTAGACAGGAGTCGAAACTGGAACTCGTATAGTTGGCTTGGTCTTCCGTCCTGGGGCGTGATGACTCTCCACTTATGCGTCATGCTGTCGGCAACGGCTTGTACCCTTTCCTGCCAAAGAGAGCCGATGGGCGAGTCTCGACGGTGTATGAGAGTGATGACCAAGGCATCTGCGGCCACTAGCTGCCGATCCTCGAAACGTTTACCACTAAAGACGATCGAATGTCTCAACGTAACATTGACAGACGTGGGCTGATTCTTCCTCTGGTTTACCGTCGAAAGTATATCCTGGTCTTGATTGATCAGATCAGAGGAGCAGGACCAGTACTGCAAAGGTGAGTGGAAAAACCATGATTGATTTGTTAGGCCGTTCACAACATGCAAGGAGTCGCGCTGCTTAAGCGTGAGGTACTTGGTTGCTTCCGTAGGCAAATCAAGGTTGCCGGGCCTCTGGCGCGGGCTGAAATTAATAGTTGGACCCAGAAGCTCATCCTGCAGCTCGAGAGCTCCCAGCAGGACATCTTTGTCAAGAGCCTGAAAGTAACTTCCGTGGACCCATATGGATCGCATGATCACATCGGGCTCACAAGTCGCCTTTTCATCGAGGAGATGAGCGTCCGTCCAGACATGATGGGGTAAACTGGATGCGCCATTGGTAAAGTCGGTAGTGTATAGGAACGGGAAAGGGTATATGAGAAGGGCAGCGACAGCGACAGATATCAAGAGAGTGCTTAAAACATGACTGGCGGCATATCTACCGTATCGCGTGAAGCCACTGCGTAGTGGGTGGTTCGGATCTAACACGGGGGCTTCGGTGGTTCTTTATTCACACAGAGGTCAACGATGATTAACCGAGATTTATTCATATGAAAAGATGGGGAAAAACATACCCTCGAAACGGATAGAGGAGATACCAAATCATCCTGTCAACATGTGTACTCGGCAACCCCGGCGAAGTATCCGATCATAGACTGACTAAAGGTAGAGTAAAGATAGAGGCAGACAGCCTTCGCATGGAAACTCGAATCGTGCATAGTGTGGAGTCGCTATGTGGATGGAAGATCAGGTCGTTGCGGCGCATAAGACGGAGCGGAGCGAAGTCGAAGGCGAGGTTCAGAGAACGGTGAAGACGACCGGTGAGCCATTCAGGTGGACATAGCGTGGAGAGAAAACTTTCAGATCCGTTGGTTGGTGGGTAGGGTGTGATAGCTGAACTGTGCGCCGTGGAAAGAAGGTTGGATTGGGAGGCGAAATTCCCCAAGACAATCAATCAGACAGCGGGACAGTTGAGGACAAGTCAGTAAGTACCTTCACTCGGTACAGCACAGTACCTAGGCGTTTAGTTCACCAAGGCATTGGCGGCATTGGCTTGGTAGGTTGGTTCTGTGGAAGGGCTCGTTATGTGGGCGCAGGGGACCCCAGGTTCAGAGAGACAAGATAGGTAATCGAGGCAGACTAGAGTACCATGACACAACACGGCATCTCAATTGAGGTACGGGCTGATAATATTGGGTCTAGAGCGACGCCAACGTTACCTGCTCGATGGACAGGCTTGCGGATGTTGGCGCGACGGGCCAGTGGAAATGCAGGCCTGTACGAATAGGCACTGCCGTTTGCTGCCGATGCGATTCCCGACGTTGTTCGTAACTGTAGCCTATCTGATTCTGTCTGGCGGGCTATAGAAATTTGTCCCGGAAAAGAGATGTATTAGCCCAACTAAGCCGAAAAAAGAAATGGGACGAAATGGGGGGTTCTCGGTAGCGGGCAAATTCGGGGTTTTCTTCTTTTTCAGCTGACTGAGGGGCTGATAGATGGAGTTAACGAAGTGAGCAATGAATGGTGTGAGAGAAACCCGCGGAAGTTAGACTGGACGAGGAGAGTAAGCCGGTGTGTAAGTGTGCCGTGCGTGGGTTGAGCAATACAGCGATGGATTGATTCCTTAGGGTAAACCGCGGGCTCTAATTGATTGATGGGGATTGGGACTGATCAGTATCGGGGTAGGATTGGGGATTGAGATTAGGATTGAGATGGGAATCGGGGATGTACGGAGATACAGTAGGTACACTATGATGATGGCAATGAGGGACGATGGGTTGGGAAACGGAATTGGGGGGTGGACCTAAGGTTAGGTAGGTAGACGATTAATTCGTGTCTCTGGTTAGTGGTAACGACGGATGATGCCCCGGTGGGATGAAATGTTTAGCAGGTATGCATTGTCTCGGTCGGGCCCTTCCTGCCGCATGTTCCGTCGATTCTACGGCGGGGCTCTCCTACAGAAGTCTCACACCTTGCTGGGTGCCCCCCTGCAGGTGGCGCCTCGAGCTTTTGACTTGCCTACCTGCCCTACCTCTCTCTACTTTCACTCTTCCACCCGTTGCATCTGAGCGGCGAATATACGCAGCAAAACAGGGCTGGTGGTGGTGGTGATTGCAACCAGCCGGGTCCCAATGGTTCCAATAGGATATCTTTGACACGACAGCGATTGGTTAGCTGACTTTATGGTATCCCCTGAGGTGGACCGTCGATTCATTGGCTCTAGGGAGGACTTGCCAAAAGCGGCAGTCCTCGTCCATCCCGCTCAATGCCAGGCTCTCCAGGTCTTCTCTCCTCTCCCCTCCCGCTTCCAACTTAGCGGCGGCCAGACAACCAGCCAGCAAGCAGCGCAGCAACGGGAGCGGACAGCGTCAGCGGCGACGAGAACCAGCGGCAGACCGATCCGGCATTTTCTCTTGAGCACACCGTCCTTACCTACCATATCTAGGTAGGCAGTGGTAGGCAGTAGGTGTCATGGCGTACCTAGTATATCATATCCTGTAGGCGCCCGCCATGATTATGCCAAATAGGAGGTATGCACTACCAGCTAGTCTAGTAACTTGTCGCTGTGCTGCTGCATTTTAGAACAAGCGCCCGTTCCCTCACTTCACTCACTCACACACACGCGCGCACACTCGCAAGGGTACATGCCGCTATTGAATGTTCAGTTCATGTGTGATAAGCCTAAGCCCTGTTTTTGTCCAGGACCTTGAAGAACTGTTGCATCGATGCTGTGTCTCTGCAGAACCATCTTGGACCGTGTACTGGGCGATTAACTTGGCACCTTTCCCACAAAACGCCTATGCAGCGCCAGCTGGCCAGGATGTTCCAGTTGTCCCCGGAACGACGATAGAGCGCGCATGCGATAACGTGTGCGGGACGCCTGAAAGTAGGTAGGCACCTGGATACCTAGGTAGGGAAAATCAGTTGGATTTGTGAAGGAGAACGTTAAGTTGAGGGCGAAGTAGTAGTAGAAATGACAGTCACGGGCGACGGTGAGCAAATATATGTGTTCCTGTCCTGCAACCCCCTGATTACAGTTCCATCAACAAGAAGGCCGTTCCGGTGTCTAATCAGACCACTGAACTTCTAGCCGCCTCGCTTTTGTAAGGTCAGCTTCACCAACAGTGTCGGTATCGTCGCCGGATCAGCTCACTTTAAAGCATCAGTACCCAGCGCGTTGGTTTCCATTGGCTGTGTCGCTTCCACTCTGGCGTGGTGCATGACAAGGGTCATAACCCTCCGACCGATTGACCTTTCTCAATTTGTACCTTCGGGGAATTGCTTGCCCTGACCGACGATCATTTCACACCGGCAGGCAACATAGCGATTTGTTGTCAATCTTGTGATAGGTATGAGCATTTGAATATGGTTATCTATCTAGAGGATTTGGTGTTTAGATGCAGATTGTGCACATGCGCGGCTCATCGGCGAACCTTGAATCCACCCATCAATCATCTACAGAGAGAAATTGGGCTATACTGACTCGCCACAAGTCGGCCTTAACCCTAATTGTTGGGGCCGTGGGAAAATAAGTCATTCGGCCCTTCGATAATAAAACACATACAAGATGAAGGCTCACGAAATCGAGAGCTCGATCGTGGAACTCCTCACAACCTATAACGAGCTCAACTCGTCACACATCGAGGAGCTCGATGAGGAACCGAGCCCACTGGAGTTTATGCGCTATGTCGCGCGCAACACACCTTTCGTGGTGCGGCGTGGTGCGCGCGACTGGGTTGCTACGCGAACGTGGGATGCGGCCTACCTGCGCTCGAGGCTGGCTGGGAACAAGGTCAATGTCGCCGTGACTCCCCTTGGGAACGCAGACGCCCCCACGCCGGACGGTGAAGGGCACACTGTATTTGCAAAACCACATGAGGAAGACCAGGAATTCAACGAGTTTCTAGACTATGTGATACAACAAGAAAAATCCAGTCCTTTTAACAGCGACCAGCAAGCAAGAAAAAAAGGGGACGAGGTACGATACGCGCAGACGCGTAAGTTCTCACATTGCGGTGCTCTTCGGCAATACCTTGCCTTAACTCGTAACAAGGCCTTCTCAGAATCTGTATTGACAGGGGGAAACGAATGAATAGAAAATGACAATTTGCGGCACGAATACATAACGCTCTTTTCGCAGGTGGAAAAGAGTATTGCGTTTGCGCGCATCGCACTGCAGCGAGATCCCGATGCCATTAACATGTGGATCGGCAATTCGCGCTCCGTGACAGCGTTGCACCGAGACAACTACGAGAACATCTACGTGCAAGTAGCTGGGCGTAAGCATTTTGTTCTCCTGCCACCGATGTTCCAGCCTTGTGTGAACGAGCAAGATCTTGAGCCCGCTACCTACGTTCGCAGTCAGAGTGAAGAAGGCCGACAGCATGAAGGAGGAGGCGGCGGCGGCCTTGTGCTCCGCATGGACGAAGCAATAGATGAAAATGGAGACCGGCCACCAAGAATACCCTTCGCTACTTGGGATCCTGATATACCGGAGGTAGGTGCGACGTCGTATTCACATCTCGCCGAGCCGATGCGCGTATCGCTCGAACCTGGTGACATGCTGTATCTCCCAGCTATGTGGTGAGAGTTCAAGTTCCGATGTTTCGGACTCATTAGCTGATCAGTACAAAGGTACCACAAGGTATCGCAGTCATGTTCAGAAGATGGAATCTGTATTGCTGTGAACTATTGGTAAGTGCTCGCTTTACGACTGATTCACCCCCTCTCCCTCCGATCTTCCCTCTTCGATACCCGTGTCCGCCCTTGGTATCTAATAAGAACAATAACATTAGGTACGACATGGAGTTTAGCGGGCCACTATATCCACTCTGTTCCTTCGTACGAAATGTGAGCTTGTCGAAGCGGCAATGATCCTTCTATCTCATGACTACGGTCAGAATGTAAGTAGGTTTATATAAACGTGAAAATGTGTGTGTGTGTGTGAGAGAGAGAGAGAGAGAGAGAGTATCCGACAATTAAAGAAGTAAGTGCATTCTCATTCTAAGTAAGTTATTTTCATATCATTGATCGTAAGTCGAGAAGACTCATTCCATACAAACGAAATCATACCCTATCGATTCATCTCAGGTCTTAATCCCTGCAAAACTCCTACGCCAAACACCGAGGCTTGCCAAACACTCACACAAAATTGCCACATACTATCGCTTGTCTCTTTTCTCGATGTGCAACCGAACTGGGTCGTGGGAGAGTTAGTTTATCAAGCGCTAGGCTTGATTCCAAACGGCTGTCGCCGACTCTCGTCCAAGAAACGGTCCTTGTCGTCACCGATCTTGCGTCGGAACAGAGACAGATCTTTGAGGAGGTCATGCATGTAGTCCTGCATATCGTTCGCTTTTTCTTCGTATATCTCAGACTCGTACCCGTCATCCTCGCCGTCATCGTCGTAATACGCCTCGTCAACTAGGCTTGCAGCATCCTTCTCATCTTCCTCCTCTGCCGCGTTTTCTTTGTCGGCTCCCGGGTCATCGAGAGCCTCGACATCGGCAGATTGAGGCTGCACAACGACCTCGGGGATGGGATTCTTCAGACTGTCAAGTGCGAGCTTGAGATGAAGACGCAGTGCCTCGTTTTCGGTCTGGAGACTACGTATCTTGCCTTCGGCCACGAGACTGCGCTCTTCCATCATGCGCTGCATAGCGACGACTCGGTTCTGATATTCTTCCAGCCGTTCCTCGCTTTCACGGGCGTTCTTCTCCCGCTGTCGCGAGTCTGACACGGAAAGTTGCAGCAAGCGAATCTCCTCGGACATGGCGGCAATCTGTGCATCTCGTTCCGCCGTACTGATGTGGTCCTGGTTCACTACTGCACGTGTGCGGATCCTCTTCGCCTGGTCTGCGTAGCGTAGCGTAGACAAGGTCTCCTCGTAATCGGATGGAGCGATACACGCAATCATGGCAGTCTTGCTGTTTCCACCGAGAGAGTCCTTCAGCAGCCAAGTCAAGATAGAGTCTCGGTATGGCACGACGTCCCTGCTTCTTTTCCCCGGTCGACCTGCCTTAGGATCCGCCAAGGCCGCAATCACGCGTCCAAGAGTCGTCAGTGATTTGTTGATGTTACTACCCTCGCGTAACCGGGCTCCGGTGGCCTCTGTAGATTTGGCTCTCTCGCTACCTGCGAGATCGACTAATCGTATGCGTGAGCTTCGCTCTGTCGTCTCATCCGTGTCCATATCGTGGTGAATCTGCTTCAACATAATAGTGAAAACCGCGTGGCTTCGACTACTGGTGTCATTCATCTTCGTGCTTGCTGTCGTGCGGCTCGCATCTCCTGCCTTCATGTACCTCAAAATCTCCCTAAAATTCCTTACGGGCACTTCGGTCAAATCTTTGACATAGGGTCCTTCTACTGGTGATTCGCGAATCTTCAGGTAGTATGGTGGCTGATTCGGTACGACGGGAACCAGAAGATCACGGACGTGTTCATTGTACACTTCAAAATAGGACACTCGCACGTGGTAAGAGATATTAGGCGTCTCGCTCTGGGCAGCTTCGATGCGCTGGAAGAGATCTTCGCAGGTGCGAGGAATGAGACCGGGCTGTTCATGTGTGCCCATCATGGTGTACGACTTGCCAGAGCCCGTCTGTCCGTAGGCAAAGATGCATGTGTGGTAGCCCTCGAAATTGTGGTCAAGGAAGTCCTCACCCAGACTGTTGTAAACGTCCTCCTGGTGTGCATAATGCCTATCTCCCATATTGTGACTCCAGAACGAGTTGTCAAAGGTAAAGGTCTTTTCCTCGATCGCCTTGCGGGTCCTTGCCCTGCTGTTTGCCGGATCTTCGTCATCTGGGACGTGCAGCGTTGTCATCTGCGTGATGGGGTTCATACTGATCAAACATTCTGCTCCGCGTTCGATCTCTGTAATATTCACGATGCGTGTTAGTCATTGCGCATAACCCCAGATCGGGATGTGGTCCTGCGTGGCCGGTAGCGAGACGTACCTCTAGGCAGAAAAGCCCTCACTCGCACCACAACTCTCACATTACCACCCCCGTCCGTCCTCATCATGTGCGGTGGGAGCGTTCCATCGCGGGAGCGCAGAGAAGGGGTCGAGGCGGAGGAGCGGATGGCATTGGCGGTGGACTTCATTGTTCTATCTTCGAAGGCGACCGGTCGAATTCCAGCCGGTGTCTGTATGGAATGTTGTCGTGTTTCGGATGTTAGTGATGGCGGCAACGATACCATTCCAGACAATGTGTCGCAGAATTCTGTGAGAGCGTTGCGGTATCGCTGCCGGTTGAGAGTATCTGGAATGCCGTACATCTAGCTCTAAGCGCTGTTGTGGGGCCGGGTTATTTACTTTCGTTGCCCAGCAGCCGCAATGCGCTGGCCGCGTTGCCTATCTCGGGTATGTCTTGTACAAAATTGCCAAGAGCCCCGCGATTGCACAAGAAAGCACAAGTGACGTGATAACTGGGGCATGCAGAAGTTGTGGACACTGGAACAATAGATTCTGGTTCAGCATGAAGTTACAAAAAGATTTTGGAAGTTGTATTGACTGAATGGCAGCATTGTGATTACGCTTGATGACCTAAAAGCTGTGTTTACCTAAGGCCAACGGAAACCACAGTAACCGATCTCTACTTGCATGACTCGACGTGACGCAGGCCCATTACCTCAGTAACTTTAGGTACTTCCGTACTTGTAAGTGCCGACCTGCATTAAGTGCGTATACACTGTATCTGCCTAACTTCTATAATAAGAAACTAAGCCAAACTCGGCAATACTGACTCTCAGCCACAAAGGTCATAATATCTAGAACCTACGATCAAATACGCAATACCACGTTCGCCTTATTGACTTACCTTTGCTGGAATCCATATTCTTGACTCTTCAATTTCTTCCTGCTCTGTAAAGAGGAGGATCACTCGTTTTGGTATAAAACTTAGTTGATTTGTTTGAAGTGAAACTCGGGATACCAGAACAATCCCGGACACTGATTCATTACATCGCGAAGTAACTACTACGGAAGAACCAAACGCCAAATAACTCTTGACTACCTACTAGGTTCAATACAAGTCATTGAGATGGACGTTCATCTTTTAGTCTATGATTTATCAGGTGGACTCGCTCGACAGTTGTCTATGGGAATGCTCGGCTTCCAACTAGACGCTATTTATCATACGTCCATCGAATTGGAGGGGACGGAATACGTATATGACGGAGGAATCAATGCGATACAGCCCGGCAGCTCCCACCTTGGCCGTCCGCTTGAGCGGATACATCTAGGGAGCACTGAATTGCCACTGGAAGTGATCATCGAGTACCTCGATTCGTTGAGAGAGATCTACACACCCCAGGCCTATGACCTGTTTCGCCATAATTGCAATAATTTTAGCAACGATTTCTCGACTTTCATGTTGGGGAAAGGGATTCCGGAGCATATTGCTAATATGCCACAAGCGGTCCTTGATTCGCCATTCGGCAGGATGCTGCAACCTCAACTAGCACGTATGGTTGAGCAGAGGAAGGCTCAGCAGGGTGGGCTACTCGGCATACAAAACGGCCAACAGCAAGCCAACGGCGCAGCAGCATCGATCGTGGAAGTTTCTAATTTGCAGGCCCTCAACGCCGCCTTGCAGAGTGCTGCCAGCAAATCAGCTATCATATTCTTTACTTCCGCTACATGCCCCCCTTGTAAAGCCCTCTACCCCTTGTATAACGAATTGGCTTCTGACCATGGAAAATCTGTCGCTTTCATCAAAGTTGATATTTCGAGAGCATACGACGTTGCACAGCAGTATGCCGTCTCCGCAACGCCTACCTTTACTACTTTCGTTCATGGCAAGCAACAGGAAAGTTGGGCCGGGGCTGATGCAGCTCGACTGAGAAGCACGGTGAAATTGTTAGTTGAGATGGCTGCCGGACCTTCACACCCACATCGACTTTTGCATCTACCACACTTATCAAATCCTGACTCGAAAGCGGTTTTGTTCACCAAAGTGCCCCCACTCCCGAAGCTGTTGTCAAAGCTGGGGCCTGCCGCAAACAACGCTGCGGTCCAGGGTATGAAGCATTTCATTGAGGCAAGGTCTGCCGAAGGCCCAGCAATGGCCACGCTACCTGACCTGCCTGCTTTCTCGGATTTTCTAGCCACTTCCTTAGCAGAACTACCCCGCGAACTTCTTTTCACTGTCGTCGACTTGTTCCGATGTGGCCTCATCGATCCGCGGCTTAGCGGTTATTATGCCGAGGAACATGGCCACAAGACCATTCTCGCAATTTTAGGGGCTGTAAACAGCAACTCCGAGACCCCTTATGCGCTCCGCTTAGTCACACTGCAGATGGCTTGCAACCTCTTCTCGAGCCCCCTATTCCCAGATCAAATCCTTGGACAGGCCCCATTACGCACTGCCATCACTCTCCTCATTTCAAGTAGTTTTCTCGACGACGCTCATAGTAATGTTCGGGTGGCAGCTGCATCATTGCTCTATAACGTGGCTCGTGAAAATAGTCACCGAAGGCGGCAATTAAAAGAGACACTCCCTGAAGAGGATCAGGTGGAGCTGGCGGCTTCAGTATTAGAGGCTATCACGCAGGAGGAGTCGTCGACTGAAGCCCTACATGGGATGTTGTTGGCATTGGGGCTATTGGCGTATTGTATGCCAGTTGAAGGAGAGTTGATAGATCTATTGAGGACGATGGAAGCCCAAGGAGCTATCTTAGCAAAGAAGAACCACTTTGCTAACGAGCCTCTAATCACCGAGGTAGGTGCCGAGCTATTGGGTAAGGGCCTTGTGAGGAGATGATCGCATTGTTCTATTCAGAAGATAGATAAAGAGTGCTAGACTTGGACATAGACGGTGGGAATAGATGTATATTAATGATGTAGATGATGAGATCCGGTCGAGTCTTTCTTCTATTTTTGTTTTTAGAGTCACTTCTCGCCGCTTTTCTTATGGAGTATCCAAATCCCCATAGATTTTATCACAATATTGAATATAGACGACGGAACCTACCTTTTACTTCCAACCGTGAGACGCTCCAGAACTCCTCCGTGAGTATGGTCCACCCTTCGCAGTATGTTAGCACTTCATTTTCTCTGGAAGTTTAACTTTGATTGCTAGTGTAGTTGTAGAAGTCTCTGTTGATATGCTCAACAGTTATACGTTGGCTTGTGAACTGAGTCATTTGGAGTAAGAATAACGTCACTTATTAAGAACCCATCACTTAGATTTTGAGGGTTCCTGGAGCTAGCCGACGGCGCCAATCGCCCGTGTTCATCCGTCAAGACTATCGCGGAAAATCCTGTTTGACCGTCTTATGGCAAGCATGATCACATCAAATAACCACCTTCAAAAAGCAACATGCCACTGTAGCCGTATCGCCATGGCGTTGCCTAGTCCTCCCAAGGATATCAATGAATGCCATTGCAGTCTGTGCTATAAGCTCAGGGCGCTGTGGGTCTATTACCCACGAGATCAAGTTGCCGTGACGGCATCTTCTTCTGTCCTCCCTACTCCCCTTACCTCCGGACCTAGGTTCATTGACGCAACCCCTGTTGTAACAAGAGAATTTAATACGGCCGTCGACGAGGCTTTGGATAGCTACGTACAACTGCACAGATCTACCAGGTGATAAAGGCAGCGTCATGCTTTATCGCTGTGCTCACTGCGGAGCTTTGACCTATCGATGGGAAGTCTCGAAAAGATAGGGAGAGGATGTATATGAGATTATAGGCGTTAATTGCCCGAGAATGATGTTACCGACATGAAGAAGACTATAAAGACTTGTCGAGAGGCTGCCTGTGATGAAGGAGTAGGAACGGTGAGTGGATAGAGTTCAGAGATATTGATGAGTAGACGCATGAAAGTAATCAATTTGATACTGAGTTCATTTGATTATTAGAAGTCTAGGTGAGAAGTCTAAGTCAGTAAACAGAGAGTATGAGTGGTCAATGCTTGTCATGGGAATGATTAGAAGAGCGCATAGCTATTCAAGATTCAGAATGAACCTATATCTCATGGCGAAGGATGTTTATTTCGGAGATTTTCAATCTTGATGGTATGAGTGTTGATTCATGAAGACGTTTGTGTGAGTTATAAGCCACGATATAGCACGACGGCTTTGTCTTGTAGTCGGTAATGTCCGGGAGGATCATAGATAAGAGATAGGCATCGAAGCCATCCTTCGAATATAAAAAGATTCTCGAAGCCCGAAGCTCGCTAAGCAGCTGGCGCGCGGCACAGGGCGGCATCTCGGGTGACCCCGAAATGGCACGGGGCTGCTGCTGGTTGGGGCGCAAGTAGTCTTTCACCTTGGAGACTTATCTGATTCTCAAGTTCATACCAACTCAGGCCGACTTCCGACTGACCGTCCATGGAGGCTCATACGAGAAGTCCACTGCATATTAGCTGAACGTCTCCGCCCGTGCGCCTGAGATGATGACACTGTTCAGTTCTGCTGTTTGTAGGATAGCTTATCATATCGATTAGAAATATTCCTATATCTTCGAGCTCCATGGGCTATACTGAATATCGGCCCGGATTAGCCAACGCGGAATGAGTGGCTTGCATGTCTGACTTATAGCATTATATATATACATGTAAATGCTATTTGCTGCTTCTCAGCTTGCTATATGTAGTGAGCGAGATAGTATATCAAGCAGGTGAATTGCATCCTCTAATCGTCGTTTGCTTTGTCAAAGCCTCACCTACGAGTCTCCTCTATAAGCATCTCTTGATCGAATCGTTCCGTGGCGCATAGATACCCTTTTCTGAAAATCGGTACCGCGATTCTAATAACGCGAACTAGAGGTGATTAGCTGAAGAGACGCTGAGTTCGTTTCATGTGCCGTAAAAGGTAATGGGATGAAGATCAGGAGAGTATTTGGATTGTAAGGAAGCGAAACGATGTCACTTGGCCAAGTTGGAGAATATGGTTCATAAAAGCGTTAGGAATAGGAGCGAGACTACCCCCATTCTACGTGACGTCGTAATGGGCTTGTCTATTAGATACGACATAGGCAAAGCCGTGTACGATGTTGTATTACCGCAGCAGAGTTGGGATGATGTCAAACAACCATCCTAATACTACTTACTTCACTTCAACTGCTATATGCCGTTATGATACACTAATGTTGCGCTCTCACGTGGTCGCATTTTCATGCACGGTATTTCTAAGCCGAGACCAACAATCCTAACTCGGGAATGATGTATAAGAAGCACTTGATCGTAGATCGAATTGCTATTGTTGTTATCTGAACTCCATGAATGCTGTATGCTATAGAGAGACTACGGTTCTTTCTCGGCTCCAACTCGTCCAAAGGCTGCACGGTGCGATTCCTTCTTAACATTGGAGACTCATGAAGGTAAGTAATAGCCCACGGACAAGGAAGCCAGCCACTGACTGAGATCAGATAATCAAATCCCGGAATCATATCTCGTCACGATGTTTAATTATTCAACTGCCGAGCTCGCCAGCAACGTCATCTTCGGGCTGTTTTCCGTTGCCTGCAACATCGTGCTCGTGTGGCAGAACCAAAGGATCTTGAACGAAGTTAGGTACGTTCTCTTCAGCCTATGACCACCTCAACGGAATATCCTTTGTCTTTGGACTCTTTGAACACTTGTCCCTGACAAGCCACAGAATTAGAAGCTCACCCCACGTTGACTTGAGACCATGAAGCGTCAAGCTGCTTGGATTTGTCCACGGCGAGGGGAATGGAAGGGAATTGGCGTCACTGTCTAAGTCTATACTAGATAACAAGGTGATTTGGTTGTGCAGGTTGGTCATGTTCTCTTGTATTTTTATCTTTAGGGTGGATGTCGTCTTGATACTCGCCCAGGCTCTCCGTCAGCACACAAGACGATGTATATTATTTTGGGTGACTGGAAGGAAAATTCTATTTTTCTCGATATGTATTATTAGCTTCGGATTCGAGAGCAGCATTTGGAAACCGGTAGGTTAGCGAGCGGCTTAACCTACAGCAGAACCCAGAGCTGTTGTACTATGATATACGAGTTTTCCCAGATGATTCTTTTTAAAAATACCTTATATTTGCCATCACTATTATGCATATTAATGTATTGAGATAACTTACACAGGTACTTGTAGTAACCTACATTCATATATATACCCGATTACGTGTTGAAGAAGGAGGCTCTAAATACCTGGTATTAAGTACCGACCCGGAAGTCTACTCCACGCCAAGATAGCCAAGGCTAGGGTATGTGTGCACAATAGCCCCACTTCTCCCCCATCAGTGGGCCTAGTCCTACTTAGTCATGCCTGGTTCACCTATTTGGGTAGTGTGCCAAGATATACCTAAGAACCACCTAAGGCAAAACTACAGCGGCTTGGTGGTCTCCATTAGCCCCCCTGATCTACCGATTCAGCCCTGATAAGAGGCTCGAATCTCGAAATTTGAGGCGGAGATTTTCAAGGTTTGAATTAATCTGCACATCCTATTGATTGGCTATCTCCCATTATCATTGGTCTATCTCTGTCCCCTTTCTTCTTCCCAACAGTGTTATCCTATTCAAAAGCGATAAAACACTCTCGTTCATCCCCAACTAAGTTTCGTTCTGAGTCGTGATACAGTGCTTGGCTCAATTAATACGTTTCCGAATTTCCTCTGCACCTTTTCCCTCGACTTCTTCCCCATCTCTCTTGGGGATGCTCCGTGATTGAAGGGTATGAGGAGAACATCCGTCTCGTTGCCTACGAAGCAAGTTCGGCGCGACCCTCACGAGAAGGTCGACCGGTACGATCCCGGTCACAGAGAACCCGGCATCCTGGAGAAGCTACAACAGGCCGGGATGAATCCGGCCCAGAAATCGCGGTGGCTGAAGACCACTGCCATCGTCGTCTTCATCCTTTTCCTCTTCTATTACCTGTCGCCCAAGGGCGTCGATTACTACCAAGGAGGTGTGTTCTTTCTTTCTGTCCTTCACGACTCGAACCCTCGCCGGTACTAGATCTTTACTGACAGCCATGTAGTCTCACATTCCGGTGGCCAAACCCCAGCCGATGCCTCCTATGGCACCGAAAAATGCACGAAATCGTTCTCGAGGGACAAACCCATTGTTCAGTATGTCATCATGATCGACGCTGGTAGCACCGGATCCCGTATCCACGTTTACAAGTTCAACAACTGCGGTCCTACTCCCGAGCTCGAAGGCGAGGAATTCAAGATGACGGAGAAGAGCGTTGGCGGCTTGAGCAAGTATAAGGACGACCCCGTTGCTGCCGCGAAGACCTTGGATCCTCTACTCGCAGTGGCCATGGCGACCGTTCCCGACAAGTTGAAGGGTTGCACCCCGATTGCCGTCAAGGCCACTGCCGGTCTGCGTATGATTGGAGCCGATGCGGCCGACAACATCCTGAAGACCGTGCGGAATCACCTCGAGAAGGATTATCCTTTTGCCGTCGTCTCCGAGAAAGAGAATGGCGTGGCGATCATGGATGGCTCAGACGAGGGTGTCTACGCCTGGATCACGACCAACTACCTTTTGGGCAAGATTGGTGGCCCAGACGATAGCCCGACTGCTGCCGTTTTTGACCTTGGTGGTGGATCGACACAGATCGTTTTCGAACCGACCTTTAAGGGACTCAGTTCTGGCGGCATGCCCGAGAAGATGGCTGAAGGTGACCACAAGTATTCCTTGTCCTTTGGCGGGCGGCACTTTGACCTCTACCAACATTCTCATCTTGGATATGGCCTCATGTCTGCTCGCAACTCCATTCATCTCAGTCTGCTTCATGATATATACGCCAAGGAGAAGAGCCTGGCCTTCCTCAAGAAACCTATCAGGAACCATCCATGCATCAACGCTGGCCAAAGCGACATCATCAAGGTGAAGCTACCCCAAGATAGCCCGCTAGGCACGGGCGAAATTGAACTGAATGTGACTGGCCCGGCTATCCCAGCTCCCGCTCAGTGTCGCAGCCTCGCTGAGAAGATACTGGTCAAAGATGCCCAGTGCAAGCTGGCACCCTGTTCCTTCAATGGTGTGCATCAACCGTCGCTAGCTAAGACCTTTGCTCGGGAAGATGTCTACATTTTCTCCTATTTCTACGATCGCACCAAGCCTCTGGGCATGCCCGACTCCTTTACCTTACGCGAGCTTCACGACCTCGCACATACCGTCTGTGGCGGCGAAGACTCCTGGGACGGCTTTAGCAACCTCCCAGAAGCTCTAGACGAGCTTCGGGGCCGTGGCGAGTATTGCCTCGATCTCAACTTTATGATTGGACTTTTGCACACGGGTTATGACATGCCAATCGACCGTGAGGTCAGAATTGCGAAGAAGATAAAAGATAATGAGCTGGGCTGGTGTTTGGGAGCAAGGTAAGCAAGCCCCTGACCTGAACTGTATTTCTCAGTGATGATGCGCGAGGCTGACATGCAATCTAGTCTACCTTTGTTGGCAAAGGACTCCGGCTGGACCTGCAAGGTCAACCAGGTCTACTAATCACACGTGTTTTCTATTTTTGCTGTGCAGGAAACGGAACATTGTACGAGGGCATCAACGAAAGCATGGAGATCGTTAGACTTACCTATGTTATTCACGCGACCTAATGAAGGGAAGACAGCGGCAAGGATATATCTACGCTAGGGGATAGGAAGGAAGACTTTTGGCATCAGAGGCATCCATGACATGCCTGGCGTTTGCGGAAAGATTTGAAATTTAGCCTGTAAAATTACGAAATGCGGCGCACGACAGAAAACTGTTACTCAAACCTTTGCTTGAAAAGGGCGTGGAGATGCACGGAAGAGTAGGGAGTACTAAATTACTCGTGCTAGAGCGTTCGTGACGAGTGCTGTTGCTATTGTTCCTCATACACCCGGGGCATAGTTTAATCATGGATATTGTATTTGGATCTACGATGCCGTCCTGGCAATTACCCAAGTAATTCAACTATCTCGACTCATGGGGTATATAATTGTCTTCATATAATGTGCTTTCAAACGTCCTTTGAACGGTTTTTCTTAATCCATAAAGCCGTACTACCACCGTTGCCCTGGCCGTTCGTCATATCCTCACTCAGAGCGGCACGTCGACAATGCCCAACACATCCTCGACCACATCCTCGGGTTGCACGTCTTCCAGCAACGCCTTCACGGCCTCCAGATCGCTCCCCCACTGCATGCTCCGCTCGCGCTCGGGCGGCACGATCACGATGTGATGCGCGTAAATCTTGCGGGCGGCGAGCTGGACCAGCTCCGGCGTCGCGAAGTCGAGGCCGTGGAGCGCCGCCAACGAACGGATCAGCATGCGGAAATGCGTCGTCGCGACCGGCGGGACGCTCCCGGGCGTCACGGCCCGATGGAGGCGCAGGAAGGCGATGACGTTCATCTGGTACCGCTGGACTTCGATGTCGACGTGGGTTTGGAGGCTCAGGGTCGAGAGCGTGGATATGTCTGTTTCAGTAAAGAGTTGGTTGCGTCCTGTGTGATCGTCCATCGCCTGTGAATTCTCTTCGTGTCGAAGAGCCCAGTCTTTTGCTGCGATGTACTGTCCTCCACGACCTGCGGGTGTTGGTGTCGATGGTGTCTTGGAACTTCGCGTTCGGCGGACGACGCTTGCTGAGCTCGCTTGGCTGGCTGCGTCGTCGTTGTCGTCGTCGGGGTCTTCCCTCCTAGTGTTGTTGATGCCTCCCACATCGCCTTCTACATGGGAATCTTCTGATTCTTTTCCGTCATCGTCGTCCAAGTGGGGAAACCCATCCTCGGGATCTTGCCAATGTGAAATGTAGAAGTGGTCATTTAGATGCTTCGTGAGACGGGCCTGGCCGGCACTCTCGGACGCGAGGACGGCGACGAGAAGGAATTGCTTAGGACATGCCTGTACTGCCGTTCGAGTGAAGATCCGGCGCGTGCGCATCAGCTCCAGACATTGGATTTGCACCGCTTTTGGCGCGGTGTCGAGATTTCGCGCAAGTATTACGTTGGCAATCTGTTGCTGCTGCGGAAAATATGAGCCCGTGTTGCTAGTGCTATAGTGCGCACCAGTATGTGCCTCTGATCCGCGAGCGTGCAGAGGCGAAGGCGTACGGAGACCATGCGTTGGCTGCGGTGTTGAGGGTGGGGGCTGGAGCTGGATCGCGGCGACGAGATCGTCGAGCGTCGTCTCGGGAGTGCAGTCTACGACGGCAGAACTCAGGCCGAAGGTGCGCGAGGCGATGAGTTGGAGCTCGACGGTCAGATCATCGAGATACTCGGCATCGGTGCTGATGATGCAGTGCTCGCGGCTGATGAGACACAGCAGCGCTGCGAGATCCATGTCTCCCAGCTCTCGCACCTTGTGCACGAGACCCTCGTCCGCCATCTCGTCGATCTGTGGACATCGAAGTCCCCCGTTAGATCACATTATTAGTATTAGCTTGCGGCATGATGAATGAATGGGTTGAAGTGATGAAAAGGCGCTTTTAAGTTTCACAGAGCAGCTCAAACTACAGGTGGATTTTCCTAACTAGGTTAGTCTCCACCTAGGCTAGACTTATTAAACCACTAAAATCTCCTGGGACTCAATCGAATCATCCTATTATTACACATAAGAATACATTGAAGTTTTACTTATACTGATAGTTTAGACCTCCAAGTTCCCTGTCTCTTTACTCTGCCATGTCGTACATTTAAGCATTCCAATTATTTTCAGTAACGTCTCGGCCGCCGCTGCTCTGATAATTAGTGGAATGTTCAAGCGAAAATGAGTTTCAGTGGGGTGATAACTTACCCCCCTGACCAGAACTTCTTGTTAACCTTGTCCGCCGCGGCCGGCTGAGCCATATCATGCTTCTTCTCGAAATCCTGATTATGTCTCTCGACTTCCTGCTTCTGTTCTTCTGTTAAACCAGGCTTTACCGCATTTGCGGACTGGTTGAGGATCTTGGGTTGCGGTGGCGCGTTTTCGCCTTGTGGTCCCTTCAGAGCCTCGCCTCCATTGGCGGTCCCATTCTGAGGAATCTCGCCCGCGGTTGGACTCCCGCCGGTCTCGACCGCTTCCTTTGACCGAGAGCCACCAGACTGTGCACTGGCTTTCTCCTCGGGCGCCTCGCCGCTGGACGCCGCTTTCTTCATGCTGTCGGAAAGTCCCTGTTTGATGGGGGCATTCGCGGTACCTAGTCCAACATCAGGGGCTGCGGGTCCTGGGTGTTCTGAAGATTCCTGGGCTCTGTTTGTCGTGGGTTGCTTCTCTGGATTCTCTGCCACTGGATCTCCTTTACCATCTCCATAGCCTTGTGAGAGACGAGGTGAAGCTGCAATAAATGTGCGTCGTTGACCTTGTAGAGCTCGCGTGCGGGTAGCAACCCGCATAGCGTTGAAAGTACTGCCGAAACGAGTAGCGACCATGATCACGGAATATGAAGCTGATTATTAGATGATTGGCAGGTAGAAACTCAAGGCCAATTAATAATTCCGATTTGTCTATGTTCCAGTGTTCATGGATTTCTTTTACATTGACACGAAATCAGTGGTATTTAACTGAGCCAACAGATCATCACAAACGTTCATCTAGGTAGATGGTGATTTATGGATGATGTCATCATCATGACGCGACCGACTTTCAGAGCAACATTGAACTTCAGTGGGTACATGAATACCTTTTATGCATTTCCAAATGCAGGGTCTTGATGTCCAGGTAATCCTGCAATTTTGCCAAACGCTGAAGCCTTACTACAAAAGACCTGCAGTTACATTTTAATCAGGTTTAGAAGCCTACAACTAACTTAGCAAAAGGTTGTTTATTGTCTTCCACTGTAGGCGTACGTATACATACTATTAGCGTCGATTCAGGTTGTCTAAGTAAGGATGCGGGGCGTTTGTGGCTTTATCGTGGGGTACCTAGACTAAGGCATTAGGTCACCTGGCGCACTCCAGCCACGGACTATTTGGTCCTGTGCCGCAAGCGCTGAACGGAGGCTCCTTTAAGTAATAGTCAGTCAGGGTGACCTTGCGTCTCAACTAGCTTGCCGGTCCGGTTGCTACTACTTGCTTCTGACCAGACACAACAATAACCTCTATCCATCCGTCCATTTTCTTACCTAGGGGACCCCATTTGCGTGTCCCACCGGAACATCAACAAGCAACTGTAATCGCTTGCATTCCGATAAGAGCGTCGTCGAGCCCAGCGTTACCTACCTGTTCACCGAAACAACATCCACTACAAGACAGCCAAGCTCCCGAGCTTGACTACTTTCCCAACATGGCTTCACGGAAGAAGGTGCTTCTGAAGGTGATTATCATTCATCCGGTTTTAGACCATGTCTTTGGTTACACATCTAATTCATTTCATTTAAATAGGTTATTATCCTTGGTGACAGCGGTGTCGGCAAGACGAGCTTGATGAACCAATATGTACGTTGTCGACGTTCACGCACACGGCCTCCGGAGATGGTACGCTTGAAGTTGCAAGTCACAAGGATTAATACGTTTTTGGATACCAGGTCAACAAGAAGTTCAGCGCGAGTTACAAAGCTACGATTGGTGCCGATTTCCTAACCCGGGAGGTACTGGTAGACGATAGGCAAGTCACGATGCAGGTACGGCAAATGGTATGGTTGCGGCATTGATAGCACGGCGACTGATATGCGATAGCTCTGGGATACGGCCGGCCAGGAACGCTTTCAGTCTCTGGGCGTTGCATTCTACCGCGGTGCCGACTGCTGCGTGTTGGTGTTCGACGTCAACAACTCCAAGAGCTTCGATGCGTTAGATAGCTGGAGAGATGAATTCTTAATCCAGGCTTCACCGCGAGACCCCGAGAACTTCCCCTTTGTAAGTACAGGCAGCTGGATAATCCCAACTTGGCAGAGTTTGTGCTGACATTGGTGATACAAGGTGGTTCTCGGTAATAAGATCGACGTAGAGGAGAGCAAGCGAGTAGTAAGTTGTCATTCATCTTTCGACTACTAGAACTCACACTGATGCTTACGGCACGTAGATCTCAAGTAAGAGAGCAGCTACTTTCTGTCACTCCAAGGGCGATATCCCATATTTCGAGACAAGTGCCAAGGAAGCCATCAACGTCGAGCAAGCCTTCGAAGGTAATACCGAGCTGCACATATGGATCTATATTCCCCGAATACGTTCTAACATAAGCCACATAGTTATTGCGCGAAATGCGCTTGCTCAAGAAGAATCGGAAGAGTTCAGCGGAGACTTCCAGGACCCTATCAATATCCATATCGAGAATGACCGTGATGGTTGCGCTTGCTGAACGGAGACACGTCCGCAATCCACCATATCCTCCGTGATATTATGTACCAACCAATGTTGGACCTACGAAAATATGGAAACATACACTTGTGCGTTGTGCCTACCTATTCATTCATGATACTACGTTTACCCATCCAGTACTCTCCCACAGGCGTCAGACCCGTCTAGGGATCCTGGACATGTCAGGTCAGTCGGCGTTACGGAGTAGTACCTCACAGTTGGGCACCATTTTGGGGAAGAATGTGTATAGACAGTGTGCGTGTCACGGTTGATACGCCTTGTTGACACGAATTCCAGTTTCATTCAGCCTTGGTATCATCTCTGAACATCATTCAAGCCTTGATCATACTTAGACACTGTTTTAATAGTGCAAGACGACCAGTTGAGATTTGAGTTTAGAATAATTTCTCTCAATATTATTGATTTGAAAGGCCGTGTCAACAACTACGTGAATCCTATCTAGATAAAGGTGTCTCTTCTAAACCTACCTGCCTACGTACCTCATGGGATGCAACTTGTAATGGTCCGGTGCGCTGTGTACACTGAGATGTGATATGGACTACTGTGTTCGACTAGTATACATCAGCTTAACGTCTGAAGCCAACGATTTCTTGTTTTAGAAGGATCTTAGCAAGGTATCAGTATATCATATTAGGTTTGCTTGCGTACACACTGCTGCTCTTATATCTGTCTTGAAAATCTTAAATTGCTTATGTTATCAAGTTCAACTACTTATACTACCTAGTTAAACACGATATTTTAATCACGCAACAGGCTGTATGTACCAAGCAATGCTATTGTGTGTATTGTAATAATGCAGAATGGATGGAGGGAGTGCACTGTGAGTCTGAGAATGGAATCTTCTGTGCGTATCTCAAAGGAGTTCTTCACATAACTACATCACCTTCTAGCCTAACCTACCTCTATTATGCATCTATATACCCCTTGAAGAATATTACCGCAACATTGTAATTCCCTGACCTCTTTCAATGATGAATTGACCACATATTCTCTTTGAAATACGCCTACTCTTTTACTCTAGCTCATGAGGCGATGCGTATATATTAAGCGGAGGTCGTTTGATTTCTTATCGTGTCCCTTTTACTTGATAGAATATTCGCATATACGGGGCTCTGAAAGGCTCTGGCCAATTTATTTCTTATATACCTTAGTATCCTCGGCTAAGTAAGTGAAATATCGGAAACAGATGACTGCCGAGTGAAGTCCGCGATGATTCTCAATTAAGTCATCAATATTGATACAAGTGATCATTAAGTTTATCCACGAAAAGGTGTTAATGAAATGGAATAAGATGAGATGACACGAGGCAAGAAAAGGTGCCCGCCATGAAACTGTCAGTTCATTGCTCGTATCGTGATTTTCCGTAGGATAGAAAACCAAGCAAACGCGATAATAGCGAACACGATAACAAAAATGAATACAGGTAGCCGGATATCCGAACCGCCGCCTCGTAGGTTATTTACACGACGTCGTCGACCCTGACCCCTGGTATACGGGTAGTTGCAATCCCGTTTCCCAGGGACTAATTCGTGTGACACCTTTAGATGTGTTTAGTCGAATCTCACCATGGCATATCACAGGAAAGAACAAATCTAGAACACACGGCCACAATTATATACTTTTGCAGCACGGCTGCCGGCGACGATTGAATCGTCTAATACAATTGAATGGATCTTTTATACTGAAGTAATCCGGATAGACTTTACTTGAATAAATCACTTATAAATAATTTATTCTCACATAAGAGGATAGGCAAAAAGAGTGCTTACCTATATAAGCAGCTTAATTGGACTTATTCACTTACACCTTCATTCCAGAGACACCCACATTGAATAATGTTCCTCTAAAATTGCTCAAATACTTACCCCTGAAAAATGACACCCTGTCAAGTATTCCGGGCGCGTTAACCTATGGCACACCTCGTCAGAAGTATCTCGTCTCGAGATACTTACACCAACAACTTCAGTGCGAGAACCACCGTCTGGCTCCTGCGGTGAATCTTGCCTTGCGTGGTACTTGCCAAAGCTGGGTTCGCGGGGTTATAGGTTAGTTCATGATCGCACGATTCCCCGCTGATTTTACCAATTTCTGCCAGTCTAGGATGCGTAATGTCCAGATTACCTCCTCAGCTAGAGCTCAGGGGTGTACATAGCCATTTTAATACACATCGATAACAGCACATCTCCTAGATAAAATGTACATAGAGTTCTACCCTAGTACTTTCCCTTAGCCTCGTTTCTCTTGGGATATCAAAGCATCGAAACTCAGTGTCGAAGGCATGCTGTCTAAGTTGCTGCCTGCGCTGGTGTTGACAACGGTATCACCATCAGTAATAAAATTATCGTCTCCAAAGGGTCTGGATTCATGTGATTGTGACGATGTAGGAGTATGTATGGTAATTGACGGAGTTAAGGGTAAGGTTATACTGATAGTGATTGATGGAGTCAATCCATCGTATGATCTGAAATGTAAACATTGTGCCGCAACTATGAGACACGCGGCAACAAGAAACATGATCGAAACAATTAATGTTTTCGTAAATTCTGGATTCGTTTAATTAGGACGATTAAAGAGTTACTCGACTTTGACTAGTTGCTGGGCCGGCAGGAATCGTCTCCAGAAAGCGAGTACGAATAGGTGAAGACGCTTCTATAATGAATTGTCTATTCCGGGGGTCAACAGAGGATGTATCCCACGAGTCAAACCCGTCTTCTACGACACTAGCCCGATCTCGATAGCTAGTGGGATCGAGAGAGCCTAGTTGTTGCCCAAGTCTTGAAAATACTTGACAGCAGCCTGGTCTTCGATCCCATAGGACGTACCATACTCGACAGGGAATCGGAGAATGAGCTGATTGTTTCGAGTGCCGAACGCCCACCTCTCGTTGCGGGGCGGCTTGCAAAGTCCGACGACCCTCGTTCATTGATTATAGTCTAGGAAAGAGCTGGCTTAGTTCGTTCGTATGGAATAGACTCAACATGCATTGAAACTTATCGGGAAAAGGATGAAGTAATAAAGAAGAAAAGTGGATGGTGTTTCCATAGACCTCCAGCACTTGGCCAGACGAGTGTAATATAGACGTATATGCATTGATATAAGAAGGAGGCCAATGCTGACGCCAATGATTCCCCTTACTAGGTTCGGGGTAGCATGACTGATGGTCATGCCGGCGGTGGTATCAACCTCTGCTCGGAAGGCTTCTGCTATGAGGTCCGCCGTCTAGCATGGCCTGTCCGTTGGACACCGCTATGGCCCCTTTGGCTTCTAGGAGAAAGTCGGGTGCCACGGGAACTCTGGATTTCCCGAAACCGCCCGACCCAAGAGTTTGAACTTTGTTGTAAGATGAGCATCGCGATATCAAGCCCGAGAATATTCTCGTGCAATACAAACGGTATCTTCGTCAGATTCAGCAACTTCGGAATGCCGACGGACTATGACGATTTATCGACCTGCTGCAGCTTGTCGCGCTCTGTTCCTATTCAAGTCCATTGCTCACAGCAGTGGAACATGCTTGGAATTTCTGTTTCGCCTTCTTCGATACCGATTCCCTCAAGGTCTACGGCCCTGTCAAACTGGGTTCTCTGGAAACGGTTTCCGACATTAACAGCCTAGTACAACCACTGGGCTTCTCCAGAGGGGACTGAAACAACCCCACCAAATACTCGTATATGAACGTTGTTCGGTCAACACCGTTCGGCGTGCAGGCGCAGAAGGCGTCTGAGCAGGAGGTCCTCAACGATATCAACGATCCTAGCAACAATCGGGGATGAGGACATGGCCCTGAAAAGGGGTCATGTTCTCGTAGAAGCTGTTGGTCAGCTTCTGCTGCAGGTCCCCCATGAGGCCCCAGAGGAGACACTGCCGCATCTCCTCCATGCTCGATACCGCCGCGTCGAACTCCCTAATCTTTGCGACCCGACCATGGTCGGATGCAGGCGAGTCGAACATCAGGACGATCTGGGCTACGGCTTCTAATTGGTCTGCCATAATATTGAAGTTAGGCATAACGGACGACGATGTTCTGGTTATGTTTATGTTCAAAGAAGATATAAAGTTAAAGCGAGAACGAGAAAGAATTACAGCAAAAGTTCAAGTAAAGAACAATAATGTCGATACAGAACGAGTCGATATAGAGGAGGATGTAGGAGATGAGAGATGAGGCAATTCCGCATTCCCGCTTGTGGTTGTTGCAGTAGCCATCGAAAGGGATATCGACAGGTTTGAGAGTATTTGTAATCGAATCACCGTTTTCTTGCATGCAGTTACTACCCGGCTGCCTGAGATCCTTTTGAGGCCCGCGATTGTGGGATGTACCGATCAAGGCAGACCCGAGCCCCTGCAACGCAAATCCTAAGAGCAAGAGATGTACGGGCGGGTCACCGGATGATGATTCCTTTCCCGCTTCGATAGAAACGGCCATAACTCTCTGCTTCAGTCGTTTTCGACCTCTTTGACCAAGGCAGCAACCAGGACAAGGACTGAACTCGTTTCCTGGAGCGGCAGCCGTACGTGTGACCTCACATACTCAGCTGGCTCTGGTCCTTGGCCTGTTTCGCCATCATCAGTAACTTCAATGATTGATTTGTTCGCCTTCGGTGTTTTACTGAATAAAGGGAGCCATGGGAAGGGGGATGAGAAATGGCGTAGTGAATGATGGGCAGCATAGGGTACTTGTACGGTACCGTGGAAACCAAGTCTATTACCACATCGCGTCCTTTGGACTCAACTTCATGCATTACCTAGCCTCGGTTCAACCGGGCTCGACGATGAACATAACCAATCGTCTCCACGTCCCAAGTGGACTGCCGAGTGCTTGTCCTGCCTGACTGAAGTCATAGAACCAGCAACGTTCTGTCCGAAGGTTTATTTTACGAACCGTTGTAACCCGGCAGCTACTACGCCAAAGTCTGGCTCTTCCAACTGGAGAGACGGATCATCTTCATATTCCATATTCCCGGTGTTAATGATATCGCTTATCGTAGGCTTTCCTTCCACAACTTTGTCGAATCGTCGCTTCGCCTCTACCATGGCGACGCGAGATCGCGCGAGATCGGGCGAGCCTCGTGACATCCATACGTAGTAGCAGGTCCAATCCGCCATCGTCGATGGCTCGTATCTTGCACTTGCTGCTACCGCTTCGGTGGTAATTATGGTGGACCCTGCCAACCTGGCGGGAAAATCTTAAGCATATCGCTCAACGCTTGACTATCGAACTAAAACAAATACCCTGCGGGAAAGGTATACCTCTTGCATTGCCTCGCTCTGATGAGACAAAACCAGGTGCGGAATGTGGATGTGGTCGGGGTGAAAAGGCAAAGGATAGTATGATGCGGGGAGGAGACGTGTAGAGAAGCCTCCTGTCGTCGTTGTCACCCGTGAAAATTAATATAGGTGGCCGCAAGCGCCCACAGTGAAAGGAGGAGAGGGGGGTATGGGGGGAGAGGAGGGCATTTATACAAACTTATTACTTTTTTTCGAGAGGGCAAAGAGGGCGAAGAAGCGGTATCGGCTCAGGGCTTGGGCTCGGGCTTACTTTCCGTGGCGGACAAAAAGCAAGACAATTGTACGTAAAGCAGGCAACGCAGAAAAGCGCACATCCAATGGATCTAATGAATTTACCGATTAGAGATTTCGATACACTCAAGTGCTTATCGACGCATAATGACACAGAATAACTGCTAATTATTTTCGAATCTCATGTCTACTAACCGTCGTATATCCTACAGTTGTCGGGCCTTTTGGCAGCATCACCTTATGCAGTGTCTACTGCCATCCCCTCCCTACTTAAACACGGCTCGGCAAGTATCTGACAGGGCTTGTTTTACTCCAGCTTGATGAGTATCAATCGAAGGTGGAAATTCTACGGTTCTGATAATTACAAAGCAGTGTATTTATGAGCCTTGGCCGTTTTTCAGGGTTATGTTCCTCTCTCAAGATCATAGTTGTGCCTCAGATGAGGGATTTGATGGGCCACCGGCAATTGCTAGTCTGAGTCGAGAATATATACCATGGTCCCCCTTAATACTGAACACGGAATTTTGTTCGGGACAAGGCAAGGTAACTAACTGGCTCATTCAAGCAGTACACGTAATCACGCAAAAAGGCTGTACGAAATGATAACGCTGGCAACTTGTATTAAGACTGGTGGGTGTACTAACAACAGTGGTCAGGTTGTTTGTTTTAGGAGTGAACAAGTACAGTTACTTAAGAAATCTAGCCACAGCCCCAGGCGAGCGCGTAATTTCTGGAAGACTATGGCCAAACATGTTCACCTCCCTTCCCTTGATGAGCTGTCCGTTATTGTCTATAGGCTTCTCGTCTACGTCGTCAAGGTGTAGTTGATTTCTCACTCGATCTCACAACTTTCATGTCTGACATCGGAGCTTGTCTCCGTTATATACTGTCTAGTAAGCCCATACCCTTTTACCACTTTGCAACGCTATAATGTTGGTCTACGAGCAACTTTGGTCGGAGAGTCCAGTGTTGATGACGTTGTCAAAGCGTGTGGTCGATTCTCCTTCGGTTTTATTCGGCCGTCTCATCATGTTTGCGCTCTTACACTCTGATTGTATGTTGTTGTCAGGGTCGTTTCTGGGGAGCCTATTTTCTCCCGAACGACAACACCGATGAATAAAGGGACGAGTGTGCTCCCGAACAATGTCACCAATATTCCTCCAGATAGAGGCGCGGATCTATTCCTGCATGATGGCGCTACTGTCCTCTTGCATTGACGTGACTGTATATATGACGATATTCTAGCTAAGGTATTTTAGCCGTATATCTAAGGTTGCCCTGTGAGTCTGTTATATGGGTGTCTATCCTTGCAGTGTCTCTATCTATTGCTGTACAAGACATATACCGTGGTTCTTTTTATTCGCAACAAGGCAACGCAACTACGCGCTACAGCACATGTAATCATCTAATAAGGCAGTACGAAGACAATTTCGAGGTGGCGAAGCGACCCTGCCAATGCCTAAAGGTCGAATTAGGTGCACATCACGGGCCAAAGCCTTAGTGTTGAACAAGTCATATTATGGCCTACAGCAATAATACATTGTTGTTACAAGCCCTATAGTAATGCAGTCACCACACAGGGGTTGTAGAGAATGCACCGTGAAATCTAGTAACAGCCTATTCCCTGCTTGCAAACATCTTCATCTCCATCGCAATTTGATAGAGTTGTCTGTTCATCTCTCTCAACTTGTTGTCAACATCGTAGAAGCGCTCAGTCGATGCGTCGTCCGATCTATCCAGGTTGTTCTTCAAGTCCTTTACGTTGCCATCTACAAGCCCAACCTCCCAGCTCGAGGCATTGAGCCGTTGCTCCAATAGCTCGTCCGCATTCTTAAACTTCGTCTCCACGGTCTTGTCCAAACACCGAAATTGCGTCTTCATGTCAGTGCCCAGGGACCGAATCTGGTCCAGTAGAGTTGTCTCCAGAGAGTGAATCTCTTTGGCCGGCATGACGCCGCCAACGTCCTCTCGGGCAGAGGCGCCGAGATGCTCCCGAAGAGTTGTGTCTGTGTTCGCCTCCTGAACAGAGGCGCGGATCTGCTCGCGCACAATGCCGCCAATGTCCTCCTGCTTGATACAGTGAGCAACTTGTTCTCGAATTGTGTCGCCAATCTGGCTTCGAAGAGAGGTGCCGACCTGCTCCCGAATAGTAGCGCCGAGGTCCTCGTCTTTGAAAGAACGGAGAACATGTTCCTGGATGGCGAAACCAATGTGCTCCCGAACAGAATCCCGCACGACGGCGCCGATGTCCTCCTTGCCAAGAGAGTCGCTGATATCCTTGTGGATACTAACCCGAAGAGTGGCGCCGATGTTCTGGTCCTGGATAGAGGTGCGGATCTGGTCTCGCACGGCGGCGCCGATCTTCTCATTCTTGATCGCGGCGTAAATGTGCTCCTGAACAGCATCGCGAATATGTTTCTTGACGGTGTCGCCAATGTTCTCACCATTGATAGAAGTGATAATCTGCTTTCGGATCGCGTCGCCAATATACTCACTCTTAATGGAGAGGCGGACTTGCTCCCGAAAAGAGTCACTAACGTGTTGCTGCTCCGTAGTAGCGCGAACCTGATCCTGAACGGCAGCGCGGATTTACTCGAGTGTCTCAAGGAGCATAGTACCAGCCTGTTGTATCTCACCAGGGACGCTGCCTTGGATATTGCTGAATTCGGGTGGAGACATAGTGAGGCGAGTCGTGAGATGATGACAAAGAATGGCAGGTATATTGAGAGTAGGATGGCAGGAGAATGGTAGAAAAGAAGAACCATAGGACATATATATATGCCGTGGAAATCGCAAGCTCGTTAGCTCGTCCAAGTTTATTGGGTCACAACACGCGAGGTGTCTCGGTACGGGATGTAAACAAACCAATGACATATCGCGAAACACGAACTAGTGAATCTGCCCGGTTGGATATTTTAGCACAATTTCAGCCATAAGCACCTGTATCAATGTCTATTACGATTGTGCTACCATGAACCTTGTATCGAAGGGAGTAATCGTTCTACTATGGGGCTTGGGACGAGGCAGCGACAACGAGACCGGCCAGCTGGGCTTTTCGCACTTGAAGTTCTTGGTTGTAGGTACCATGAAACGAAGATACTTCTTCTACGCTGTGATGTTCGCTGGGTAGTGTGCTAGGGATATAAGTCTTACTCCAGCTCAGATAGGATGGACTTTCCCTCGTTCAAGCATCCTCAATGTACGCGAAAAGGAAAAAAGATACGAGTTCTGGAAAAGGCACAGAGTACACCAGGCGTACACCAGGCATAAAAAATAACACACCAAAATGTTGAGAGCCCGCGATAAGAATCAACATCAGGGTCATTGTGTAGGTATGTGACCTCAACATCCTCGGTGGTACGCAGCCTGAGCTACTCGCACACCTACTTGATGATACATGATCGGCATTCTGCATTCAAACTGGTTAGGTAATGAGTCCTACGTGATTTTATCTATGTGGGTGACGTAATCACCGCCGAGACACGTACGATTGTGGACTTACCTATGGTCAAAAGGCATCCCTAGATAGGGGGCTGTTTGTTCGTCTGTCGCCAAGACGATTTTTTTTTTCTGCCAATGGTTGTCAATAGCTTCAAATTGACCTCAGACGATGGTTGGCCATAGTTAAGTATGTGGCGCAAAAGGTACCTACCTACCTAGGTAGCTCAACGATGAAACAACGGACACGATCTTATAATTTTGGTTCTCTCTCTCTTATGGCAGCCACATCTCCTGCGCGATAACTGAACTCGGAGGACAGAGGTCGGTTTATCACATCTTCGCGGGACGAGGATCGTGTGCTATTGTATGTACATGAGCATAAAAGAATACATGAGGTTAAGATGAAAGTGGAACTCTTCATATGGCTCGAGAACAGAAAGGCAAAACATCGTGATAAGCTTGCTGTGTCAAGTAAGTCTAACCATGGTTTGATTGTGCTACAAGTTAGACTCGCATCGGTCGTCATGCCATTGCCTGCAAGAAAAAAAGAAGAGGCTGATCAAAAGGGCTGTGGTATCACTCACTATTCGTATATTCCATGCTCGTTCTCACGGCCACTCGGTCAAAATGTAGGTATGTACTTCTTCTCACGCTACTTAGCGGGCTTACAGTGCTGGAAGTATCTTTCGTCTCGCGATAACGTACAACTAAGGTCGTTGCAGCCTTCGGATAGTTTAGCCTGTAGACTACTTTCATCGTCTTTCTTCTTTTTACGGACCGAGGGCTTGCTGTGCATTTGGCCTCTGCCTCCAGATCCTTGTCTAGCGCGGGTAAATTTGCCAAGTCGTTGTCGACTTCGTAGTTACACTAGGAACTCGAGAACCAGGGTAAGAGGTCCTGATTTGGAGCGTAACGCTTTTATGGTGATTGTCCTCAAGTCGCAGAGGAAAGGTTTCACTGTGATGTATGTCCGTTCAACGACCAATCATAATGGGTCGGAGCTTGCCTCTTTTGCCGCCCAGACGCCTTATCGTCCAACAAATCTCATCATCTCCCTTGCTTCCCAACGTTTACAAGCAGTGTGATTACATGCTCTTCAGTGGGGATAGTACACTTCCTTGGTAGGATCGGGTAGAGAAATCCATTACAAAGGGTCGTCGAGCATGACGGGTGACCTGAGAGGAGTGGAG
Organism: Xylaria flabelliformis; assembly: GCA_007182795.1. NCBI lineage: Eukaryota > Fungi > Ascomycota > Sordariomycetes > Xylariales > Xylariaceae > Xylaria > Xylaria flabelliformis. Next base: position 461,395 of record VFLP01000016.1, read on the forward strand.
TTCAGATGATCAGCGCCGTTGAAGTCAGCAACCTACCCTCCCACTTATCAATTGTGATAAGGGCTTGGAACATAGTCTATTCAACTAATAATTCTCTTGGGGTCTAAGGGGTCTATGGTCTCTCTGTCCTTCTCCTCGAGGGATCAAGGGAATCAGTCCCCTATTTATATTTGTAAGGTCTATCTCTGACCGCCGGAACATTCCGCAATAATCTTCTATATGTTCACCTCCCTTGTATGAGAGGTATTCTAAGTGGCTAGCTCCTATCCAATCGCTTACAGCCCTAATCTAATAGGGCGAGTAGCCTTTCCATTCGCTAGGTCTGGCCAGGGGTTCTGCCCCGTGTGACAACATTCTATATAAACCTATACGAGATTTTTTACTACGATACATAGCGGGATTCGTTCCACTTGGTATCTCTCGTCTAAGCAGAATCATTTTTGTCCATCAAAAACCCGTAGCCTCATACTCAAATGACTCGAAGCCCTATATAAATGTCTATCAATATACTTGCAACTTCACTACCCAAGATCAACGCTCTTCGCTCGAAGCTCGGTTATGACGCTAGGGGGGATTCAGATCGAAATTTTGACTTGCTAACCGTACCGCTGTTTTTAGAAGAGAGTTTACCTCCCCGACGAGCGGCTTACGCGGCGTTGACCCTGACAGCTGGAGATCCCTAGAGCATCATAATTGTCCCCTAGATTTGGTAGATGAGTTTCTTGACACTCGAATATATGAAAGTGTTTTAGCCCGACAATACTTCAGCACCTAATGCCAATAGACTCGAATATTCTCAGGACAGTCCCCCTTAGAAGACCAGAAGCCTAGCCCAGGTACGCTCGCGCTAACAAAATGCAGAATCAAGGACCTGATGAAACAACTGGTTTTCAAACTCAATGAGCAGGAACTTCGCAATAGAAAAATACAAACGGAAGACGGAAATATACAAGAGAATCCGCTGCCTTCCAAGAAGCCTAGACATGTACCTTCTATTCCCTCTGTTGACTCTACATCACGACGTGCCAAAAATCAAAGTCCTTCTTGCACTGAACAACTGAGCGAAGGGCAGACGACGGTTTGATCAAGTCACATACAAGTCGTACGCCCCCGCTAAAGCCCGAGGCAAAGCTGGTGGAATTATTATTATCGTTATGGTAAGACAAAAACAAAGCAATCATTCAAGGAATCACCCATCAATTTTTCTTCGTACCACTCTTCTCAACCCATGTCAAGACTAAACTCATCACTTTCTTCCCTTTTGCCTTCTCCACTATGTCTTCTACGACGACAGCCGTTAAGGCTTCTTGGTTTATACGGGACGAACGGTACCAGCCGGCTGCCAGAATTCCTCTTCCCATCGGCGACTCCCAACTTCGCAAACAGACTTGCCTGAATCGTCTACGAATACCTACTGGCACAACAACAGCAAAGTCTTCTCACGTTGTATTAGATAATGTCAAGCAGAATGCTATCCAACCCAGGCCCATAATACATGGGAGATTGCATCTTGGAATGTTCAAAATTGGTAGGCCGCTAGGGAAGGGCAAATTTGGGCGCATCTACCTCGCCAGGCACCGCAAATCGGGGTACATCTGCGCTCTGAAGATGTTAAGAAAAGAAGAGATTACGCGCGAGAGAGCAGAGTTTCATGTCAGACGCGAAATCGAAGTCCACAGCAACCCTCGGCACCCGGCCATCCTTCGCTTTTATGGTTGATTTCATGATTCACAGCGCATTTTTCTCATTCTCGAATACCCCGCTAGGGATGAATTGTTTACAATTCTTCAACAAGAAGGGCGGTTTCCAGAACCACGCGCGGCAGAGCATATCGCCCAAGTCACATCATCCCTAAAATATCTTCACAACAAGAATGTCATACATCGCGATATAAAGCCCGAAAATATCTTAGTAGGGTTCTACGGAGAGCTAAAACTCGCCGATTTTGGCTATAGCGTTCATGCACCTAGTGATAGGAGGGACACGTTATGTGGTACGTTGGACTACCTGCCCCCTGAGATGATACGGCCCAGCCAGCACTATACCAAAGCCATCGACCAATGGACTTTTGGCGTGTTAACGTAAGAGTTTCTTACCGGCGAAGCCCCGTTCGAAGACACGTCCGAAGTTAGTGTAGCTATGACCAAATGGAGGATTCTGAAAGGGGATATGAAGCCCTTGCTAGCTGCCTATCCTCAGAAGCAAGGGATTTCGTTCACTCGGTAAGCGCCTTCCTTGTCTGCTGTTGTTGTCCAGGCTAATCCGTTGTCGAGTTGCTCGTCCTGGACCCATCAAAACGATTACCCCTTAAAGATGTTCTTAACCACCCGTGGATCGTGAGGAACTGCGGGCTGCCAGACTACGCTCATGCTTCTTATAAGAATTGTTAATAAATATACAATTACGAAACTCTATTGACCTTTTTTTGAACCTAAGGAAATACTGGAATAAATATAATAACTCGCTTTATAACGCTTGGGAAGTGGAACCGCTTTTAAGACCATCGCCTATTGGACACCCACTGCGGCGGCAGCCTGCCTGTCTGCTCGGGCTGTTTGAATTGAAATAGTACCGCGAAGGGATGTCGACGCCGTCGTAAGTTTGCTGCGTCATGGCGTATCTCTATTCGCCGTCGTACCCAGCACGACCCCCTGATCGAGGGCCACCCATACTTTAAATACCTTATTATTCTAATTTTTAATATGCCTACAATGAAACCGTGACTTTTTTTTTTTAAAAAAAAAGTCGACAATTCCGCGGCTTTCATATTAGTCGCTTTAGTATCCTTTAAATTATGATATTGTCGACTAATTATGATGGAATGATTGCAGAACACCAAGATTTTACGATCTGTACTACGTTGTGGAATTGGCAATTTGTTTAGTGTAGCAACGATGTTCTTCCCTTTCCATTTCTTCAACCTCTCCTTATGTTGCTAACATTTATATATGCTTCCAACTGTATATCAAGTATTGCTTGTCATTCACATACCTGTAGTATTCAACTATTTTCGCGCATATTGTTCGAGAATGGGACCACAGTATGTTGTATTCACTTTCTACATGCCCCCTCTCTATTCACTCTATATTTTTACTCTCTATGTTTGCGCTCTCTATCGTGGTCTGCTTACGTAAATCACGTACAAGGGGTCAGATTCACGTGAGGGGTTTTGTACCTCACCACTCAGCTTTTCAATTGATTTCATCGTTGATTCCTTCAAAAGTACTTCATTATCTACTGCTTTGCGCGATCACTCGAGTCCCCATTAAAATAGCTGGATTTCACCAGTTTGGGATGCGTAATATTAGATTTGCTGTCACGGAACAGAACTGCAGCACTATACCACAACACTATCAAAAGATAGAACGTTGTCAAGTCTCCGACTCGACCGTCTGCAGTTACTTATATAGTTGGAGCCGTAACATTTCCTCCTTGACCGAGGTTCACGGGGTTTGCAGTTACTCGTGGCCGTTCCACTATATTTGCTCTTTCTATATTCACTGATTGTGTTTATGATCTCTGTCATTAACAACAAGTACCACCTACATTTATATTTATATCTTTGTATCTTTTCTTTCTGCTATGTTTCTAGTGACTGGTCGTACGTCATACTATTTTTCATAATCCTGCACTATACAATTTTTTCGCTTTCGATTCGCTCAGCTTATTATCATATCTGAATCGCTTTTCTCCCATTTTGCTATCCATATGTCACCTCTACAGTTGAACAAGGTCGAAGGTAGCGCTGCCATACTTGGCGAAACTGCTATGCTCTTGCAGATACGGGAGCAGGTTCGCGGTATCATTCGGGACCAGGTTGACGCTTCTATCCAGGAGGAGGATATTGCTGTTACCATCCAAGAACACATCCATGATTCAATTCAGGATCAGGATATTGGTGGCGCCGTTCGGGAGCAGGTTCGCGCCTCTATTGAAGATGAGGAGATTGCCGTCACTATCCAGGAACACATCCGCGACTCCATCCAGGATCAAGATATTAGCGGCGCCGTTCGGAGGCAAATTCGCGTTTCTATGCAAAAGGAAGATATCGGTGCTATCGTGCGAGAGCAGGTTCGCTCCTCAATTCAAAAGGAGGACATTGGCACTATTATTCGGGACCAGATTGGTGTCATCGTTCGAGATCAGATCCGTGCCTCGGTTCAAAGAGAGGACATTGGTGTCATCGTCCGGGACCAGGTCCGTGCTTCGATTCAGAAAGAAGATATTGGCGCTATCATTCGGGATCAGATCCATGCCTCTATCCGGGACGAAGACATGGGTGCGACTCATCCTCGGAGCCGCAAACGACAGCGCAGGATATGACGCACACAAGTATACGAAGAAGACATGACGACGAAAGACCGGCCGTCGATGGAAGTCTTTGGTAGGGTTTTATTTTGTTATTAGGGAGGGAGAATCCGAGTATCAGACTATGTGTCGTCGAGTTACCACAACCAGAGCGCAAAATGACAAAGATTTCAAGATTCATGACCAATTTTGAATGATAGCAGCAATAACCCCTTGCCATTTCTTCGACTTTTGTGGTCATAATAGATTACACTTTTCGCAACTATCGGAGACAGAAAAAGCCATCATTGAGAGCTTGTTGATACGAAGTACAAGCGCCACTATCATACAAAAAGGTGGCTATCACTCGTATATGTCGTTTTTGTACCTAGCGTCAATTGATGTATATCACTTAATAGTTATACAGCTTCGCAAAGAAAAAAAAAACAAAAAAAAAAAAACAAAAAAAAAAAAACAGCAGGTCTTCCATTGAAATTTATTAGATTTTTGAGTATAGTCTTTTGTTTTTCTTGATGATAATCAGCTTGTTTCATAAAATAGCATAGATAGCAGTCGATTATTACAAGGTACCCCTTCTCCGACGCTCTGAATTAGCGGCGCTTAGGTGGATTCTTACCTAAGTGGCTCCCGCCTACGTAAGTGGGCATAGTAGGGCCTAGTGCGACTCTTATCTAAGTAGCCGCTCCTACGTGTTGACAACCTGCCGGCTTCCGGATCTCTGGTGCATTGCCGTGTATGCCGTGCAACGCTTCTTTCAAGCCCGAGCAGGATTCGGCCGCAAGTACACATTCGTTCGCTACCTATGCTATTGATATCGATATCCCGTTTCCGAAGAGTTCCCTTTGTGAGGGGGGCTTGCTAGTCGATGCTTGGGAACTCTTCAAAGATTCCGTTCAGTGCAATAGTAGTACTCCTACCGATCGTGGAACTTATCCGAGCTTTGTGACCCCCCATCTTCGGAGCCGCTGGTGACGGCGCGTGATATGACACACGAAGAAGATACGATAGAACTCTCTGTTAGCGATATCCCATCCTCCTCCTCTTCTGTCATGTCGTCTCGCAGGAATTCGACGATCGGTAGTGCGGGACGGCGCACGTTCGGTGTTGGTGTCTGGCACCTAGCGCGCAGGACGCTCGGAATCGCCTTACTTCTTGTGACAGTCTTCCTATGGACAACATCGAACTTCCTCGCCAGTGTATGTAGGGACATGGACAGCAACATTCCATCCGTCGCCGCGCCACACCGCGAGCGATTTAGCTGACGTAGTATAACTGACGTGGTAGTAGTACATATTCTCCGACCATACCTACAATAAGCCGTTCTTTGTCGTATATATCAATACGTCCGTTTTCGCGATTTCGATGATACCCATCTCTATCAAATACATAATACGGAATGGCGGATTTCGACATGTCAAGAATCAAGCACTACAGGTCTGGAGGGAACGTGCCCGTGGATCGGGGCGGTTCAAGGCGCGGGCAGCCGACAGCGAAGAAGATCCGGCGATCGGGCAGCGACTGCTGGTCAGCGAGGACGAGAGTCTGGAGACATACGGCATCCCGAAGCCACCTGTCGTCGAGCCTTTATCGTTCCTCGAGACGGCTAAGTTCAGCCTCGAGTTTGCCATGATATGGTTCCTCGGTAACTATTTCGCGTCCGCCTGCTTGGAGTACACGAGCGTCGGGAGCGTCACGATCCTCACATCCACGAGCAGCGTCTGGACGCTGATCTTCTGTGCCTTGATGAAGATCGAGTCATTCTCGGCCCGGAAGCTCATCGGCGTGCTGGCCTCGCTGTCCGGTGTGATCCTGATCTCATTGGTGGACCTTTCGGGTGATGGGAACGATGACGGTCGAGGGAACTTCCCACACAAAACTCAAGGACAAATCGCGATTGGTGATGCCATGGCCTTTTTTAGTGCCATTGTGTACGGTATTTACGTGGTCGTGATGAAGATCAGGGTGGGAAACGAAGACCGTGTCAACATGCCCCTATTCTTTGGCCTTGTCGGTGTCTTCAATGTTCTATTTCTCTGGCCGCTGTTCCCCATCTTACATTATACGGGAATCGAGCCCGTGAGTTTTGCTCCCCACAAATGAATGAGCCGAGAGATTAACTGAGTCGCAGTTCGAGTTGCCTCCCAATCGTAAAATTTGGGCCATCATTTTGGTATGTTTTTCCCTCCATGGTTGCTTCAATTCAATTTTTTTTTGGCAGGGGGCCACTATATGTTGCTTCTATAGAAACTAACAGGCATCCAGCTCAACTCGCTATCCTCCTTCATCTCTGACATATCTTGGGCATACGCCATGCTTCTCACGACTCCACTCGTTGTCACCGTGGGCCTGTCACTGAACATCCCGCTGTCGCTGATCGGAGAAATGATTCAATATGATCAATATTCCAGCTTTGTGTATTGGGTCGGCGCGGCCATCGTAGTATTCTCGTTCTTGTTCATAAACCATGAGAGCCACGAAAACGACGGGGAGACGAAACCTATAAGCCCAGAAAGCGAGTTATGATGGATCCGTACGGCGTTAATGTGTTGTTACTCAGCGAAAGGACAAGTTGGATATAGGATGGCATGAGACTCGAGCGTGTATATATACTCACAGCGTTGCATGACATAGACGCCTCTCGGCTTCTGTTCGGGTGTCAAGTCGGACACATAGGCCAGTAGAGGGGGTAGACTGATATTCGAGTATAGAGAATAGAGGGAAGACACAAGCACATAGGTGCTAGATAATACTGTAAGGGTACTACTTCTACTCAATACGTGTGTAGATTAAGTCTCTTCAGTTTGACATGAATTTGAAAAGGAGACTCGCGCCTTTGATGGTTTGGCATTTGTGAATGAAGGACGCTCTGGGCGCAACTGGGCTTCTGATGAACACGGATGAAGGCCGCACCCGCTTCTATCGAAAGTCATCGTGGAGAACAATGGTAATGTCGCGGAGGCGTAGAGTCTTATACACCGTTATTACCAACTCGGCAGTAACGGCGTCGTTTTCCGTCACAGGTAAGTAAACCAAACTTTCATGAGTATATTATAACGTATACTTGAGTCTAAACTCAGCAGAATGAACTATTGACTGGCTGGCGATATGACAGCTGTAGTGAATATAGTAGTTTTTAGAAAGCTGTTATGGAGGAGTTAGAGGTTCCGTGAGTAATGGCTCTAAGCTTATGTATCGTGATAACTTAAGCATATAACCAGCATGTGTATGGATTGCGTATATGAAAGGAACTCGTCATAGCATGTCCAGGTGGAAGATTTAAACATCTCGGACTTCCGAGCGATGGTAAAGTTTCGCGCGCAAGATCACGAGAAGCTCAATAAGCTACTGTTGATTCTAAAACGAAAAACGACAACTCATTGTCTTCGTAGAAACATACATGTCGCTAACACAATCTTTTCAAATAAGGAAGTTTTCATCTACTCAATCACAGGCGTACTGAAAACTTCTATCATACACGTAGATGGTAGGCAGACAGGAATTCCAACACAACACTCTAGAATTGACATAATCACCGTTTTTTTTTAACAAATATACGAGATAGGCTACCACGCAGACGCACTCATTGGCTTATCTGCAATGTCATGCATCACGGTAGATAGGTATGAGCTTACTAATGCAGCATTGAAAAGTCGGTTACGTCAACAGTCCTAGTAATGGACACCTATATCATTACAATCGTGCAGGGGAGTGATCTTCCGTATAAGAATATGTGTAGCCTACAAGTATAAAATACCATCATAATAATAGTGGTATGCTCTTCGCCTCAGGGATGAACAGCACCAAGGTTACGATACAAGATAGCCCAACTCAGCTCATATTACCTACCTAGGTTGGGATTAAGAGGAATCCAACATGTCAGCAAACGAAACCACGAAACTCGATTCAAATGGCGGTCCTATCTTCCGTAGACCAGACCTTTCCCATGAAGAATTTGCAACGGCATGGCACCGCCACGGGCAACTTTGCACGCCGGTGAGCAATTCTCGGAACTATTCTCTTTCTGTTTTGGCAATTCGCAGAGCACGTAATTGTCTTTTAGGCAAGACGATGTCTAAGGGCTTCTGAAAACCTCATGTATCATGTTCCAAATGACGATAGCTGACTCCAATTTTTGTAGTGGTGTTTGAACTCCGGGGTTTGGGAATACATTCAGATTCACATGCCTTCTCCTTCTACATCTAAGGGAAATCCAGAATCAACTTCAACGTCAGAAGCGGCAGACGAAACCATTGAGTCCAAGGCGAGGCGAATCCTCGAACAGGCTGACGGCGTGGCCATCATGCGCCGGTACCAAGTACCCGCGGATGAGGGGAAGCAGTATTTCGAGAGCGTCATCCTTGCGGACGAGAGGCGTTTCTTGCACGATGAGTCCGGAGCAGGCGCTGTCAGGGGAAACCCACCTGTTTACGACGTCCCAGGTTAGTAGTCGTTGAAGTCCTTCATTCCTTTTCTTTCGGCATGTCATAGAGCCGCAAATCGTAGAAGCGGGCATACTCTGCGCTTTCCGCTTCTGTTGCAAGTGCTCGGAACTCCAAGCAACTCTTGCAGTATGCGCAGAGTACTGAATACTATGCTATAAAAGCGCTTCATGTCGATGTTTGGCGGGAGATGGCGTTGAGAATGGGCGGTGTAGAGTATGGTGAGTGATTGCCTAGGGTCTTATATGGCATGAGTCCGGACATAGGGTCTTGATACGAAGTACAAGATTCATTGCTGACTTATGAACGATGCAGTTAAGATTAGAGATGGGAAGGATGTTGGTGGTGGTGCGATATGGGATGAGTGGAAAAGGGTCGAGAAGGAGAAAGAGGAGGCGAAAATTCGCGCTTGATGGATGCCAATTGAAGAGGCTACTTATGTATATCTATCTTGCAATCCAACTCCATGACAGCGCCCAGCCACCCAAAAATATACCTACTATCAAGTCACGAGCCGGATGTCAAAGGCTTCAAATAGCTCCTAATTATGGCGAAGGCCACGTATGGATATGACAAGAAGACCCACCCTTCTCAGTCTTGACGACAAGGTGCGACGAAATGAGGCTTAGATGCAAACACGTTTGTTGCTTGGGGATACTAGTAGACTTGCTTTCTTGGTATTGGAATACGTCGTCTCTAGCATATAACTAGTCTAGCGAACCCATTATCAATATGAAGCGAAGAGAATGCTGATTTGGAGATAATACATGTCTTGCAGGCATTCAGCGGCTGGTGAAAACAACACTCTACACAAGCTCCCTATCAGACGAGGTTTAAGTGCCCCATACTTTAACCCCAACAATTGTCATATCGTCATCGCATTGTGACTAGACTATAGTTTTATAATGAAGGCAGCGTAGTTCTTAGGTCGTCACGAGACTACTCAGTTCTGGTCTTCGTAGAACTTCGCCTTTAAGATCTCTGCCTCCACCATGCGTCCCGTGGCATTGCAGAAATCAGCCTGGATATGGAGCCACTTGTTAGCGCGATAGCGCGCCTCGAGGCCCGCGAGTACGCGGCAGTCGCTTTCGCTGTAGAAGCGATCTGGACGGAGAACTTTCTGGTCAGGGTACATTTCGCCGTAGAGCCTGTCGTAAATGTAGCGGCGCTGTGCCCAGTACTCAACCTCTGGATCGTCGTCATCCTCGCCGCCGGAACTGGAGTCTGAGTCTGAATCCGAGATTTCTGAAACTGCTTTCTTATTTCTGTTCTTCTTGCTCTTGGACGAAGTCTCTAGCCTGGAGTTGAACTTAGAGTCGTCTTCCGACTTGTCTTTGTTTTTCGCCTTCGACTTATCAGTCTTTTTGTTGCTGTTCTTAGATTTGCCCTCATCTCTGTCCTTGCTGCTTTTCTTAGACTGGGACTCGTCCCCGTCCCCGTCCTCCTCATCTTCTTCAATGTACAGCTTCGCCAGTTTCGCGGTCGTGATGCCTAGTTCCTTGGCGCGCGAAGAGAGAGCGCGGTGGCGCTGTTGACATTCCCTCCTTCCGCGCTTCAACTCTTTGCCTATCTCTGCCCATCTGATGTGGTAATTCCTTGGGTCAGTCACGGATCTTGCAGGAACGTTCTTTGCAAGGGAAAAGAAAAAGAGCAGGTATAGAGTATGGTGTAAACGCACGACTTGGCCTCAGACTTCCTGACGCAGATAATGCGATCCTCCTCCCGCGTCCATTCGGGAGTAGTGTCGGACGAATCATCTGGATTCTTCATCTTCTCCTTTCCCTTGTTTTTGGTCTTGGACCTTTCGAAAGTAGTATTATTTATTTTGTCGCCAGTGCCAACCACGGCGCATGTGGATGCGATGTCACTGTTATTGCCGGATGAATGCAAATATTCGGGCTCGGGAGAGACTTCTGTGGCTACGGGGCTGTGGAAGGTGACCTCTGTTCATCGAGTTTGGGGGTTAGTAAATCTTCGTCTTATGTGGAAGAGGGTGTATTGCGGGTATAAGAGGCAACGTAATTCTAGAATCTGCCAGTACGGGACGAAAGAACTCGAGAGTTCGTACTCTTCCTTGGCCCAGCTGTGTCAAACATTGCGGACAGCATATCATCAACTTGCGTAGTATTTGTGCTCCGGGCTGAAAGGTGTGCAAATAAGGGAAGGGCGCATAATGAATGAATGTTGCTGTTATGGGTATGCAAGGCGAAGAGTTAGTGAATCATGTCCAAGGGAGTTGTAGACACATACTCTTTGTTTATATTGACCGGTGAGGTTCATAATCTGCAAAACAAGTGTGCAAAATGACCACTTGTCTGGCAGTGCTGTTACTCTTTAAAATAACGCGCACATAGGGTCAATGTCAACAAACGGATAAGGAATTCAGTTCACAATGCTGTCAAAATAGTTGCTCGCGGCAACAATGGGCTATTAGGTGACGACCGCGACAACATTTTGAACAACTACAACACATAGACATGATGCAGTCCTCTCCGCAGGAAATTATGAAACATATAATAATCCCATTCATCTTGTTGCACCGCAAGGTTGTTTCAACCTCTTGTCTTTGCTTCATCTATTAAGCCAAGGAAATTGAATCGAGAATCATTGCATCTAGAATATCCCAAATTACTAAAGCATTAGATGTGGCGACTTCATCTAGGTACCCGAGAAGCTCTATAGCTTGCTTCTCGGTCTCCATTTAGCATAAGGGTGCTCTTCTGAACCAGGCACCAGATGGTCAACTGCCCCGGTGTGCAACAAACCAGGATGAACCTGATCCAAACTTGTGATTCCGCATTGCTGCATCGTTGTCTCCAGTTCGTCTGTCAGAACTAGTATAAATTAGCACCAATCAACCGTTCTCTAATCAGTTGTTGCTATGATGAGAGAGACTTACTGTTCACAAAATGCTCTATACCCTCTTTCCCATAATTCAAAGCGAACAAGAACCCACGACCTATTCCTACAGCTTTGGCGCCGAGACACAAAGCTTTGAAGATATCTGTTCCTCGCGTTATGCCCCCGTCGATATACACTTCCATCTTATCGAAGATTTGCGGGCAACACTTTTGCAGTTCCAAGAGAACCAAGATAGTGGCAGGGGCCGTATCAAGACTTCTTCCTCCGTGGTTCGTGATGTATATCGCCTCGACGCCAACTTCCATTGCCTTGACGGCATCCATGGCGGTCTGTACCCCTTTCAGCACTATTGGAAGGCCCGGGGCGGCTTTTCTCAACCACGTGATATCATCCCAGGTGAGTGATGCATCGATGAACTGGCCCATAATGCGACCGAGAGAGCCGCCTTTGGCATCATTCTTCGCCTTCATGCCGGACATTGGAAGTTTCATGTTCTCATCTGCCCTAAGACGCTCATCCGCCTCCCGCTTCCCGATGACAGGGGCATCGATCGTGACGAAAATCGCCTTAACTCCTCGCTCTCTCACCAGGCGTAGCAGATTTTCCGACTTCCGCCTATCCTTGTCGACGTACAGCTGGAAGAAAACAGGCACGCTCGTTCCATCGGCGTTTTTCTTTTCCTCTACAGCATCCATGACCTCGGGAAGCGGGAACGAGCAACTCGTCGATACACACTGTGGGATACCGAGGCTTTGAGCTGCACGTCCTAGCTCGCGCTCGCCTTCAGGATGAAACAGTTTCCCCATCGAGGTCGGCGCGATGAAAATCGGCGTCGAGATGCGGTGGCCCAGCATAGTCGCGCTGACGTCTACGGTGCTGACGTCCCTAAGAATCCGCGGCCGGAGCATGATGTCGTTGTACGTGGAACTGTTCCGCTCCATTGTCAGGCAATCCGTCGCGGCTGATGTCATGAAGGCCCATGCCTTGGGCGTGTAGCTCTGCTGCGCTGCGAGCCTAAAGTCATGAGCGTTGATGATGCTTGAGAGCGGGGGCTTGGCGCCCTTTGCCTTTGCCGGTGGCTTCCCTCTTCTGGATGGTGGTCGCGCCCATTCTTCCGTCACTGTTGACTTGTCTACGGTACCTATTATGCGGGAGGCAGGCAGTGAGGTGCGGATTAGAGACGGCGAGTGAACCTTTGAGTATGTGGCTGTGGCATCGCGGCCGGCATAGTTGAGGAGTACGCCTACACCGCCTGGGTGCTCAGGTGCGAACTCACTCATGTCGTAGACCACGTCATCTACGACAAGCCAGAGGTCGTCCAGGGATCGATGAGCTGATATTTCCTCGATGCTGACCAGCCGGCCGTTTGGTGTATCCTTAACACTCATCTTAAAAAGATTTGGTAATAATTCATTCTCGCATGCTCTCGCGAAAAGAAGGGAAGAACAGAAAGACAGTTCGAAGCGACCCTGCCAGCTATATATGGCCTCGTAGATGGTATTTTAGGTACCTACCCGAAGTCTTCTAACAAGTCGGCGGAAAACGAACCGAACATCATGCCGATCTGGAGAGGTTCACGCCTCCGGTTCTCCACCGATATGCGCTCACGCAATGTTTCTTTCGCGATCATAGTGTTCTTCTGTACAGCGCATACATAGGTTTACGGTCCAGGTCCTTCATTTCCAACAATCTTAGTCACTATAATCTCTTTCTCCACTACCGCCAACCGGAAAACTATTGCCATTGTCATTCTCCCAGCAGCTAAATTGAACTAGGTTGGTAGATACTTAACGTTGAACCCCGCCATGCCGGACTACCGACAGTTGCATATAGAGAATAGCCAATCAATCCCCATCCAATTCTCAAGGGTCCGAACAGGTCGAATCACGATTCCCACGATATGTCGTAGATGGATCGAAGTAGATTGTATAACAGTGCCGCCTCTGGATGCTTGTTAAGTATTGGGAGTTTCAATATCTTAATCTTGTAGTTAGTTTCCTTATTCCGCAAGCGCCTTCGTGACAAGCATAGTCGCGCGCTCGCTCAGCTTCATACCAAGCGCAATCTCACGCCCTCGGGGGCTCATCTTAGCCCAGGTCTTGCGGAGGATGTTCACCGTCTTATCCTCGTCGACGTCGTCCCTCTTCTCGAAATCGTCAAGCTGGTCGTCAAGGAAGACGAGACACGCCACGTCCTCGAGCGCCTGCGTCTCGGGGTCCGCGGCAAGATTCTCCTTTCTCACGAGCGCGGCCACGCGGTCGATGTCTTCCACGGGGAGAGGCGAAGAAGATAGGGAGGAGAGCAGGGTCTTGATCTTCTCTGCCGCTTGCGTCTTTTGCTTTGCCCGCCATGTTAGGTAACCCGGGCGCGTCATGGGGAAGCTGTCGCGCGGTATTTCCCATCTTTTCCTCTCAGTCAGGTAATCAGCAATGATGATTTGTGTTGCAGCGGCCACCCGTAGACAACATTTGAAATAAAGAAACATTTTAGAAGTGGCTCTGATTTGCAAGGTCTTATTACATCGCGAGTACCAGGTAGTTTGCACTCACCTCCTAAAATGCTGAGCCCGACATGCAAGCTGCAATGTCGGTGATGCGTCCGGACACCGTACGGCAAGCCAACGTGTCATCTTGCGCGCATAATGCAGCTCGTTCGGCACAGCTGAGTCGCCGATGGCGCTCGGAGTGGTCTTAGGATCCTCGGCGTGTGCATCGTCAATGAGCTTCAGCGCCGCCGCGAAGTTCGCAGGGAGGTCTGGTAAGGTCGTCATGCTATGCCGCTTCTAGTTTATGTAGCCTTTGTCGATGAGCTACACAACTATTTGTTCTTGGAAATTTTTTGGAATCGAGCAGAGACTACTAAAAACTAATCGACAAATGGTATCAAGGCGGTAGTAGCAAATGGGAACCTCGCCGATGTGAGCCCGACTGAGTTGCTATCGCGGAGATGTTAAGACTCAATGTGGGGTTTTGGGACGCTATCCTACTAATTATTCACTACCAGTCCGTCGTGGCATTCGGTCAAGAAGCTTCTGTCTTTCTATTCGCAAGATAATCCAAGTGTGTATAGACGTTTCTAGGAACATAGAATTTCAATTGTCTCTGTCACTTTATTGACCGCAATATTGTTTAATTAGGCTTATTAAGGCTGCTTTTAACAGCCAAATATGCTGATGTAAATGCTGAACAACTAGCCATTGGCAAATCACCACATGGCTAGTCTCCAGAAAGCGAGTGATAATGTGTCCCGTCTTAATCCTGGACCGTCGGCTGATGCATCTCTTGACATCTCATCGGATGTCCTGCTGACGGCGCGGCTCGCCGTTTCAATCTGTTATTTGCCCCCCAAAAGCAATAGGTATCGTGCGATGAAACCTCCAACGCCAGATCTCCAGCCCCCAGAAGGCACGATATATACAACTCCTTAAAAAATCAGCCAAATTTGCCTTCGATTAAATCACACGAAATCCTGCCCGGTATCATGTTCCAGGGTATGGGCGGTACGATTGGTATTGTTCCGGGGGCGGCGGGCTATACTGGGCATATTCGGACTGTTGGCGATGAACAGCTGGCTGCAGCGGTTGTAAAGGCGGCGATTGGTTTGATAGCGCCGACACCATCGTGTTGTAATTCTCAGCAGGACTTACAGGGCTCACTGGACTCTCCTCGAGTGGCGACACAGCCTCGTCTTGAGGCTTGGAGGGTACGGCTCGAGGTGGAAGATACGCTGGTACCTCCATACTAGGATTATTATTTCCTGCTGCATACATCGTGTTCTGCATCGCGTAAGGATTGGGCGGGTAGCCCATCATCGGCTGGTCTACTGTCTGGACCATGCCGGGCGGTGCCTCTCCGTAGAACGTCGAGGGGTACTGCGATCCCGGTATTGGCTCGTTGGGGTAGATATGATGGTCACTAGGTGGCATTTTTCGGCCTAATGCTAGAGGATCCGAAGCCTGCGACCGCCTCTTCCGTCGATATAAGAAGAAGAAGATGGCGGCGATGATTAAAGCCAGACCAGCAACGCCGCCTACTACTCCACCGGCAATCGCCCCGGTATTTCTCGAACCAGAGCCTCCGCTTGGGCTGGGTACTGCTGTGGATGAACCTTGATTGCCGGGGAGACTGACGGTGACGGTGGTGGTTCTGATACCATCGGTAGTCGTGAAGGTAGAGAGCGAAGCCGTAGAAGTTGTTGCATCGCTCCCTGTCCCGGGGCTAACTACAATATCGCCCGATGCAGCTTGGGCAGCGCATCCTATAAAGTACGCGCCATACAACGGGTCAAAGAAGTTCGCATCATAAGAGTGTGTTACACAATGCGGTCGTTCCGAGTCGCCGCTGTTCTTCATTCAGCATACGAGCTCATCATGAGACTCACTGAGCCGTGCTGGAACAGCATAGGCATAGCTTACCAGTATGTCGTGAGTGGATCTCCAGACCATTGCGCTGATTTGGAAGATTCCAAGCATGTCGTGGGCACGATGCAACCACGAGGATTTGTCTGTGTACAACAGCCTACAATGCCAAGAACCTTGTCCAGCCTACAAAACTCCCCACTGTCGCAAGTAACCGCAGGTCCTATACATAAGATATAGCGTTGTAAGCCATCGACTGCACCAAGTAGGAAATAAGAGAGGGAGGGGGCTGTTGGTTTCACGAACCGTCGAGGTCGTCCACCGAGTAGCCGCAGATTGTGGACGAACTACCATCTCTCCTCCGAAGCTCCCAATCAAACGGCCGCCTATCGGGAGCAGAAGTCGTCTTCGGGGTCCATTTATCAGGACTCGACGTGGCAGGCTCACTAGTTGGTGTCACCGGAGCCCAATCCCCCGCATCAACAGCCGTCTGAAACCACCGGGCGTCCGTATACGCGACCACATAACTCAGGGCAGTCAATCGAAGGGCGAGGGCCATAATTTACACATTCGTCCATCAAGGGGAAGGGCCGACAAGGAGCGGGAGGATTAAATATCGACAGGGCCGACCATTACTTATGAGGAAAGTAGGTAACAATAATAATAAGACGAAAAAATGCGGATGGGTGAATACTGCTGCTTATTGCCGGACTCGGCTATCGCGAGCTTCTTCCCGTTGAGGCTGTCAGCTGAAGTAGCACCCCGCTCGAAGAATCAATGATGAGACCTTGCCCTGTCTATGTCAGATTCAGAATGTCGGCAAGCAAGCCACGGGAGATGATCTCCAGTGCTATACCAATGAGAGGGGAGCTCCCATGCATTGTCAGCACCAACCTGGAAGCAAGCTGTAGGCGGGCACTACTAGAAGCGGCGTGGTTTGCCAACAATTACCTGCATTGCACCCCAAAAAGCACTCGCCCGCAGGCAGAAAAACCCGGTGAGCTTTCGCGGGACAATTGTCTCGCAGCTTGGTAGCTCCAACGAGCTCCAACGAGCTGTTTTGGGTGAGCGTGAGATAATACTTACCGACTCGAAGGATGGCGTTCTAAGAATAGAAACACGGCGTTGGGTCGCCGTTCTACATACGTAAGTAGTAGACTAAACAGCTGACCTGGCCTGACCAGCAAGCAACGAGGATGGCTGCTGAAGGTAGACGGTGAATGCGATGGGGAACGATTGTCGACAACATGATCAGACGTATACTCCAGCCTGAAAATCAAATACGTCCGCACTCTTAGCCTGATTTGACTTGGTTTCGCAGCACGAAGGAGCAGAGCATGAGGTAGGTGGTACGAGGTATACTCCAACCAACGGCTACAATATACTATTCGACCCATAATTGTTAACAAATGACGACTTCAGCTATAGATTGCTTTTTGCTAGTTGGCTGTGTGATAATGCTACCGTACAGCATGCTATGATATTACTATAGTCATTACGTTTCTCAACCGAGAAGAAGCTCAAGCAAGCGAAATAATCTTAGCCCGAGAAAGTCCAGGGTAGTGCGTGCTGGTTAAGCCGTTAGCTTGGGAGTTAAGGATGCCTAAGAATTTAGTGAATTTGTTTCAGGATGTATAGCGAATTCAACTATGCATAAACTACTAACATGTTTCATATTCGAATCATCTTAATCGTCTTGATTACGTTATGTACACACTACACGGTTGGTATTCTCTTCCATTCAATTACAATGCCAATTGTTGAATCAGCGCAGAGTATTCGAGGGGTAATATCCTTGGTGTGGTGTCTTGTGGATCTATGTACTTTAGGGTCGGTCAGATCGTCCGAGAATCATGCCTTAAAAGTATCAGGATGACAACGCCAGGCGAGTGGCGAGTGCACCTAGGTCTCTCTCCGCCTAGATAGAGCCTTGAAAATAGTTGACATAGGATAGATAAAACGGTGCCAAGCCGCGAGAACGATAAAGATTCGAGGCGGCCAGGGCGGTAGCCAAATAATTTGCTAGCTGGCAGTCGTTGTTATCGAAGCCAAAGCCCTATAGGGTTAACGTCCCTGATCCATTTCAACCACCCCTGGACACAAAACCCCATATTGCGACTTACGCCTAAAGTAGGTAGTTTGAAGATTCTCTATATGCCTCATGCAAATAGGCTTGGCGTGAACTACTATGCCGACTACGGTAGCTATGTAGCATTCCGGAATACGACCGCAAGCCCGCGGATGGATGCGGGACGCCGGCTGCAACTGGTGGGTGCTGCCCCTCACATTCTGTTCAGTATCTGCATATAGACTATGAATACAATTTTGGTTGAATATTCTACTCTCTGTTTGGATTGGGATTATGCTGTAGAAGGCTTTTCTCTCGAGGTTTCGTACCATGCGGCTCATTAATACCACTTCGTTTGAATTGGAGGAATTCATTGGAGATCCCACAAATCCCCGATTTCCTAGATATGCTATCCTATCACATACGTGGGAACAAGAAGAGGTGACATTTCAAGACATCCAAAACCTGGATGTGGCTAAGACGAAAGCTGGCTTCAGCAAGATCTCCAAGTGCTGCGAGATAGCAATAGAGGAAGGCTTGAACTGGGCATGGGTCGATACTTGCTGTATCAATAAATCGGATAATGCTGAACTTACAGAAGGTCTGATTCCTTTCTAAATAGACATCTTGGAGTACAACTCAGATGACTGATAGTCAATATCCTAGCAGCCATTAACTCTATGTTCAAATGGTATGAAGCTGCAACAATTTGCTATGCATATTTAAGCGACGTAGGTGATGCCGGGATTGCCAAATATTGTGAATGGAGAGATTCCAGATGGTTCACTCGAGGATGGACCCTCCAGGAACTGATTGCGCCATTCGAAGTTATCATCTACGACCGTACATGGAAGCAGCTAGGGACAAAACGACGCCTAAGCAAAGAGTTGGAAGAGAAGACAGGCATCCCAGCGGAAGTCTTACTATACCCAGTCACGAGGCGCAAGCATTCCGTAGCCGCACGTATGTCATGGGCAAAAGGAAGGCAGACGACTAGGATAGAAGACAGGGCCTACTCTTTGCTCGGCTTCTTCGACATAGTCAATATGCCTCTAGTATATGGCGAGGGCAAGAAATCATTCTCTAGGCTTCACCAAAATATTATTGATACCCAACAAGACGAGACTATCTTTCTAGGTGGGCTGGCCTGTTTGGACCATGAATTGTGCGAACTATCGACAGCGGCTCGCACAATGTACGGGCAGGGCTTCTTAATCACACCAGACAATGTGCCCACACATCTTCCGACGACAGTGCGTGCATTACCCAGCACGGCAGAAATGTCGCATAACACAAGCCAGCATGTGTTCGAGCTGAACACAACAAGCGGTGGCACTAGTATATCGGAACGGAAAGATCCAAGATTAAGGGGGGATGTTCTCTCTTTGCCCATGCGAATCATCCAGGTCACTTTTTCCGACTATGAAGCAGCCCGCATACCTATTACCATGAAGAAGAAAATTCAGATTGAATTAGGTCTAGCGAGTAGGAATATTCTTGAGGATTTTGATGTATATGGTGTAAAGGCTATGGGCGGATCGCTCTGCCTGGGAATGCTTCGTTGCAGTACAACGGACAACCGGATTTTAGCGCGATACTTCCTGTGTTCCTTAACTAACAACGAATTGTGGGCGTATCCTATGGGAGTATATCGCTATGTCACGTCAACAGAAGTCCGTGGCTGGCCCAGTATGCAATGCCACATTTTACTTGACGAGAGTGCTTGGAAACCATATCCATTATTAGAGTCTCTACGAGACGTGACCAGTTGGGGATCAGAAACTCAGCTGAGCGGCACTTTCAGTAATGGATGGAGTTGGGAAGCCAGAACTACCGACAATACTGAAAACTTCGTCGATGACCCAGACGTTGGGTTAATTAAAAGGAACACACATTATTACCAACTTTGCTTCAGCCCAACAGGCCAGGTCTGGGACATGACAATAAGTCTCGGGGCCAACAATGTTTCCAAGGAACAGGGCAACAATAATATTGATGTTGAGATAAATCTACAATGTCGCACTGCTCCCGAGCTCGATGCTCGAACCATGAAATTAAAGCACAGCGGTCGCGAAGGCCCTGTCACAGAGCTATCCCACAGACTACCGGTATCCAGGGGTTCCGCGGAACTTCTCATTTCGATTTACTACGGAGTAGATGCAGGAACTCACTGTTATAGCCCCATGATACGATTCCGAGCATTCGAGGCGAGAGACAATGAACAGGTTAGCAAAGAGATCAAGGCCAGCTGCTCCCCTGGATGAAGTTCCAGGCTACACAATCGTCTCCGTTAACTACCTTGTGCCCTCGAATATTTAAATAGAACCATCGATACAATAAGCTAATTTAACGCCGCAGCACACTTTTTAAGATGTGCAGTTGCGCATGAATAATAAGCTCTTACCTAGTCAAGCACATATTTAGGTAGTTAAGAAAGCTCGACTTCGGCAATGCTGTCGCTTTCCTGCAAAAGTTGATGCGTTCTGAATCCTCGAAACTCACTCCCTAATACATTGTCGATGCTAGTTGGTTAGAAAGTATCTGATAAACTCGTTTTCAGAGCTATGACTGAAATCCGACATGACGTTCATACTATGATACATAAGGACATGATACTTTTACTAGTTTTCGCAGAATAGTATCTATGTTTCTCTCACACCGAATGGCCATAGGCAGAAAGAATGATCTCGTCTCTATCGATCTAATAGATAATTTCCTATGATAACAGCGTGGAATTCGGCAACTCAGCTAAGGAATTCCGCATCGAAAAGCCGCACAGTTTGACATGCGGTGTTTGTATAAGTCTTCTTATCATAAATCAAGGAGCGAACCAATTTATGATCATCTTTACTAGTTCTTTCACTGCATGATTGCAAAGAATTCGACCTCGATCACTAAGACGCGCCTCAATTGCTTATTCTCAGCAAGTAGGTAGTAGCGCTTACGGCCGTCCCGCAGAAGATGTAGCAGTAAGACACTATGTGTACATATATTGTGAAAGATCATGACAGTTCTCAGAGACGACGCGAGAGGCTTGTTATAGTAGGCTGAACATGGATCTCGCCTCTTTAGCACAACGGCTGAAGGCTGTGACGTCAACCCAAATGTTTTGCGGTATAGTTCGAGCCTTATTCTTCTTCCTGAGTGAATGGATAGGCCCGAGTTATTGCACATCAAATAGGCCAAGAATATTCTTTATGGCAAGGAAGCATATAGAATTTCATGTCTATTCGGACTAGCGGTATTAATATCTCTCTCCGATAAGTCAGGACTCAAACGACTCTGACGTTGGCTAAGATTAAATTAACTATGTGATATTTCACATCTCAATATTAAGCAGTATCCGCTACAGAGAAATCAACGTTATGATATAAGCAAGCTTCAATCACTCACTGGCGGCAATAAACTATATGATAAATCCTTTCAACCCAATCTCGTAATCTCTGTGCCCGTATTGACTAGATTTCAGGGATTCGATTTTATTCAGCATCAAAATTTACGCAGGAGTTCTAGTAAATGATTGCTGCCACGTCATTCTGTTCCCATAGTACTCGATATTTCTTGATCATGGCGAGATAGGCGACGCAGCGCTTCTGGGCCACCTTGAGATCCTCCAGGGCCGCGTGCGGATAGGGGAGCCAGCCACCACCGAGCTAACCTGTTCAAATTTGCTTATGATAAACACAATAACAATACTAAATTAGTTGTACGATGCCCAATCTTGAATGTCTCAGGCGCCACAACCTACAAGATCACTTTACATAACAATGAATTATGCAGATTACCGAAGTCTTGCACTGAGACACTACACCGGAAAGTGATACTCGCACGACATTGGGCGCAAGACCCCGCGCTGGCCACGTATCACCAGAAATTAGAAAGACACATCTCTAGCGAAGATGGCGAATAATATGTTACACTAAGACGGCCTTAATTTTCAAGTCCCTGAAGAAAGTTTATAAGTGAGGCGGAAAACGGCCACCGTGCCACCAATGGCCATTCTCCCAACAGATCAGCGACTCCCTTCAACTTTTCTATACCTTATTTTCTATCATCAGAGCGAACGGCAACCTGTTTACGGGTGCGAATCGTTACTTTTCAGGATACCTACGGTACAGTGATGGCCAGGAAATCGTATATTGGCATAGGGGTCGCTGCCTATCTATGAAACCTATATTTTACATGTACGTAATCATGTAGACTCGTGACCGCGTTTTTATAATGGGGAAAGTGCGGCTGTCTGCATAACTTCTAACAGACCTAGACGCCACAAGGTAGTATTGGACAGGGGGTTCAGCTCGGATCCCACAAGCACCTGTCTCTTACATCCGATCTCCAGGGAAATGAACCGGACCCAGATCGCCGGGACCAAGATACCGGGATATGGGATGATTGAGTATGTATTTCAGCTAGTGCCGTATTTAAAGAGCTCGCATTTTTGACACTGTCCAGTAATCATTTATTTATATGTCATCTCCGGCCGTAAACTGTCCGTGAATCGGCGGGGCATTTTAAACATTGCGGATCTTACCGTATGAAATCATGTTTTGAAGAAAAAGAAAGCCCAAATGGAATCCCGATAGTATTATAAATATGGATATCTCAAAGTGTCTGACGCGGAGGACTGGAACTGGGAAGTACGTAAAGGGCCGCCTTCGGATACGGCGACCTACACAAGCAGCTCTGCACCCAGGACGCCTTGTTTCGGCTTCACCCTGCTTCTGACGCATAGAACCTTGTTACCAAGAGCTATCGTGATGCATCACCAGGGGTCTTATAGGGAACAGTCCCGAGGGGCAGATAAGTACGCAAGACTTGGCATTCACAAGCTGATATTTGGGCTGTTGATGGCCTTTTGTACACCAATTTCTGATGTAATTCCCATCCTGGGCGATGTATCGACTAGTGAATGCCCAGTCGCTGATCTGTGAGAACTTCTGTTCCGGCAACCGCAGTGTCGTGGTTCTCGTATTGAAACGCCTCAGCGACCTTGCGATCTCGCGAGATAAACTAGGAGTAAGGATCGTGGTTGTGTTACAGCTACAAAACACAAATTTCTATTAATAGCAACAACGAATTTCTAGATAAAATTGACGAGAACTCCATCTCCGACCAAATCCGAGAATATTCCCCTGGTCTTGTTTTTCAATGAACGGACTGGGGATATTGTGACTTGTAATATCGATTAGTACGGAACTCTGCATTGTCTCTTAAAAGTGCACTATTGATATTTTGTGAGCGGGTAATTGCATAAATTAACGGCATAGACCCATAATAGGATGAGGAGACGAGACACTAATATGCCTACGTGTAATTCTCGTCCGCATAAATGAATCCGTTGAAGTCTTGGTGTCATTGCGAATACCATATCAACTATGCAACTAAATCTTGTTGGGAACAGGGATCGAGAGTTGCTGATCCCCAATATGCATATGAAATGGTCCATAACTACTCAGATTATTTCTCTATATACTGCCTCTGAAATCTATAAGGGCTTCATGAGGCGACAGCTTTACTGTGTCCTTAGAACCTCCGTGGCCCACTCAGCTGATCGTATAGCACTCCAAATAGTTGGGCTGTTTCAATAAATGGAGTTCTCTACTATATCACATGGTTCGCTTGTAGGATCTTTGGTCAAGGTCTCCGTGAACTCTAGAAGGGAAAAGAAATGACCAGCATGCCCAGAAAGGAACATAAGCTTACCAAGCCTAAACATCATCAGGGGTAGTTAGCCTGTAACCATGAATAGATCTGTCATACGGTTGACTGCTGGCAGCTCCAGTATTGACTATCGTTATCGCCCAAAGGCCATTCTCTTTCATGTGATTTGCACCACCCGCCTGCGAAGTCTCGCGTATAAGTCTCTGGCCCATTCGACGGAATTAACCCATGGACAGCAAGGGGTCCCTTGGGGTCCCGTGGCAAGATGTAAGAGGATTGGCTGTTCTGGGTAAGTTCTGGGGACGACTAATTCATAGTGTAGCTCAGAGTATCCGCTAAAAGGCAAATAGTGTATTCATTCAAATTCCCCATGCCATTGCCCCAGAACGAATCATCGTGCATACTATAGAGAATACCTTGACTGGCCGTGCTAAGTGATAAGGAGAAGATATCCATTGGGACCGGGAGTCTCTCTTAGTGTCGTCCATGTCAGCTGAAAAAATGATTATTGAAGCCCGTGGATATTTCGGCTTTCAATGACCACTAAGGGCCTCTAACTACGTATAGTTCACTTACCTAGGTCGCGTTATCCGAAAGTGAGGCCGCCAGGTAAGTGAGTGGGTTAGGGAAGTGTACACTAGGCTCCATCTCTTTAGTTTAGCGTCTACTTTGTCTAAGTAGCCTCACGATCCCGGGGTTTTAGGGCAAAAAGTTGTATATTTGCCCATGGTTCGGAAACTTTTGTCCTAGAATGACCAGTGACCAAGGCTGGTTCTCTCGAGTGATATAGACTTGTATCTCGTTGATAGTTGAAATGTTACACATATCGGGTTGTGCCGGACGTTTAGAACGGCAAGTTACATTTTTACGTCGTAGTTATGAAGGGTTTGATCGTCTATGAGTATAAAAGCCTTGGCTACGGTCGTCGCGCGCGCACTGGCCCATGTGACAACAGCAATGGAAAGATTTCTACGATCTTCCGACCGAGCCAATTCTACCACTGGTTGTCGTGGTCTGGTAACCAGGGTCCGTTGTGACGCACTTACGCAGGAACTGAGACGCTGTTTCTCGCATACTGGTATGAGCCCATTCGAAGTATCCGGTTTTGGCGGGTAATATTAAATATTTAGCGAAGCCAAGAACTGGGATACCTAGACGTGCGGCGACATTCTTCTCATATTTCCTGCTCCTCACTCTTCCTCTGTTCGCGGACCTGAACTAGGCGGCTGCTTATAGTAGTTAGTTGCATGCACAGCTGCAGCTCCCCCTCGAGCCTAGACCTATGTGGGCTAGCGGAGCCGCAATGACTCGCTAAGATGGGTTTATGCCGGCAGCCAAACATGTCCGAGCTGCGAGAAGACGTTGGCCTAAGCCCAGAACTGGCATCCACATGGCTAACGGTTCTCCCTAACCTACCAAGGGGGGAACGGACTAGACAGGATGCTGTCGGCTAGGCCCGATACAACATGCGGGGATGCTTGGATGACGAAATGGTGGACTAATGACAATGAATAGAAGGCCGGGTACGAGAGGTACTGCTGTAGGCGATTGGGGAATTGGCATGCGCACACAGCATTTCCGGTATTGATCATCAGTTACCTCTCGTATCAAGCTTTGCTTGGGATGAAATATAATGTCGCTGCGCTGATGCGGCGGCTGAGATGGAGGAGCAACGTTAGGGTTCAGTCAGACCGGACTTGCGGCGTTCGTCACGGCTCTACTGCCCTCGTCCCAAATGCAAATGCGCAAGGGCTCAACGAACCCAGAGATCTAGATTCAGCACGGGCGGAGTCGACCGCCAGATCGGGGAAAAGACCATACTAGACCTCGAGACCAACGCCCAGATACGCGGACTTGGGGTCGGGCGCGCTTACCGACGTACTGGGCCAGCAGTGCTGATAAGTTGTCAAGTTTGGATGTTGGATGTTGGATGTCGGGTTGGAGAATATGGAGAATATAGCCCAATATTATGTACTGGCGCCATGGGTTAGAATGGTGTGTGGATACAGTATAGATTGGTCTAGGTTTGGACGGTCGGAGCCGAGTGAGAACAATTAAGCGAGGTTGAGAAATTTTGAGGCCGGAGATTGTGGAGATGCTTGAACGGGAGGCCTACATACTATTATGTACGTGAAGGTTGGGACACCAAAAGGCAGGTCTGGACGTCGGACGAACCTACCATATCCCGGCAACAAAAATATGAGGTAGTTACGAATACCGGGTTCACGGTACTCTTGGCATCATCAATCAACATACTTGTACTCACGTAATGTACATAATACTGTAGATAGGTATGTAGTAATTGGTTACTCAACTGCACATGAAGAGCCCTTAACATCTATCTACCTAAATTAAAGATTAAGACATGTGATAAGTACCTACATGCATGTACTTAGTATGTTTCTATAAGGTAAGTCATTAATTAGCTTCCTTCAACTGTTCTTAGACCAAATGGTTTGGATAAGTTGGACTAACCTACTACACTACTACTAGTATCGGTCTAGACCAATCATGTAAGACACCCAGTTGTTCGGTTTTCCGTTTGCCGTTCGCTCGAAGTTTCCACCCGCCCACTCACCGACCTCACTTTGCTCGTCTGGCACCCGGACTCGGTAATCCCAAGGTCTGAGACACGAGATATGTACAGATTCACAGTAGGGTCACAGCAGGCTAAATAGATATGGCGGTTTGGGTGGTGTTGATCCCAGGTATACTATATACCTATACCTACATGTACTGTGAATAAATCTATCTGTAGGTAACATACCTACGCATGTATGTACTAGGTATATGCCGCGGTAGCATTACTACGTACCTAACCTTAGGCAGCTAGTGTCCCAGCGGAGAGGCAGCCCCTGCTAACGGACCCCTGATCAGAACCCTAGAGAGCAACACGACGGGTGCGCTTTCAGGGTCCTTTCCGTATCTGCGTGACACCCTGCAACTTTACACCGTGCCACGTCCCATCTTTTCCTAGGTATCTACGTAGTGATTACAGCACAGCACACCTACCTGGGTACCTACCTACGCGCCTACCTAGGACCTGGGACCTCTCTGCCCCTGGCTGCAGATATTGAGGCTGTTGGATCGACAGTCAATCCATCTGCGGCCGCCTCGCCTCTACGTATACACACACACACACGTCTTTACATGCATACACTTCATATACCATATACCACACACCATATGTTGAACTACATCCCTCCCGTGTCGACGACCAAAGTACCGTACATGTGAAAAACCCTACGCACATGTACTTTGGCCAAGCTAACCTTCGCTAGCCTCTATTAGTACATTCATATGTATGTACAGGAAGTACCTCTCGGATCCATACCTCTCTGTTCCATCATGTAAATTCTGAGTCTCCACGGCTTGCTTCCAAGGACAGAGGTACATACCTTGTGGCCACCGATGAGTTGGTCTTCTGGGATGATTCTACTTCTTCGGACTCGCCGTACCAGGCCGTTGCACACCATTGCTCACCCCCGTTGTTCTAGTCCCCGAGGTACGGCATATCATGATGTCAGTCCAAGCACGGAAACGGTGTTCGTCTCTCTCGGCTTTTGCCTCATTTTAGGGCCATCGACTGTTTGATTAACACGTGAACCGTGCGAGTCCATATTCTGTTTACCATTGCGCTCCTACGAGGTGCTTGCCTCCCCCAATGCTGGATGGGTAGTTTGGTAGATGGATTGGATAGGTGGCGAGCACTTCTTCGTTGTCCATGTCGAGCTGTCTCGCATATCAACTTGTAGCCCTGGAGCCTAGAACATGTGAACCATGTTTTCACTTCTAATCGTCTCCGTATCTATCTAGTATTTCGGTATGCCTGGTCACTGGAGGATCTAGTCAGGGTTCGTCAACGTGCGCCCGCAGTTGCATAGAAACGCCGCGTGCCATGAAACCGCTAAATAAGCTCAAGAGGCTTGATTCTTCATCCGACGCCCTGTCGAGTGGATATGTAGCAATGGCGCCACCACCCAGCCGCTCTACTGCTCGTCTGTCTGCTCTATGCAGTCTATAGATGACAATCCCATACATGTCAGACTGGCAATCCCCTGGACCCCTATATTGCCTCTATGTCCATCTGCCGCATTCGGTACCAAACTCCCCCCGTCAGCCCTGATCGCCCCCCCGCAAAGCCACGTTCAGGCCCTACCCAGTGTAGCGTTGAACGCACTCCCATCGTACAACACGAACCTGTCCGTCGACCTATCGGCACGCATAAGAGAGAGACTATCAGAGTGGCAGCTTGTCCTCTTCAGCTCCCGTGGGTCCGCTCTTGGGACGACCGCCGTGACCCGGTAATACCTGTCGGTGTATTATGTCCATCTTTGCACCTTCTACTTTCATACCTTTCCTTTCCTTTTCCCTTTTGTCTTGATTCCGCTTCGGAACCTCAAGGCTTCCTTCTTCTTTTCCCCGGCTGCTTCCTAACTAGAAGGGGCTTGGTCTTACATTTGTATTGGCTAAGGTCACAGATGTAGAGGCCAGCTAAGAACCAATTCGACAAGTATTAAAAGACCTCGTTGACCCACCGCTACTGTCACCCGCTCTAGTCCTGGTGGCCCATCTTTCAACGATTCACATGGACTGATTCGACGTACTGAAGACCTTGATACGCATAATCCTGCAGCTCTCGTTCGCCTGAGGCCATTGGATCCAGGTTCTGGCGAGCCCGAGCATATGCTGAGCCATATACCACAAGCGGTAGTGGGCTCCTGAATTCGGGGATCCGGGTAACGTCCACAGGATCCGCCTTCGATACTCCAAGAGCCTTGTTCAAGCGGAACGTATGACAAGACACGGACGACGAATCGAAATACCCGTTGACTTCGAGACCTTTAGCAACCTCGAGACTATAGTCCAGCCCAAACCTACGTGAACGCCATGTCTTTTTATCCACTTAACAATATGTTCCAACCGGGACCGGGCCGTTCGGCGTCTCAGCCGTCGATGTCGGCATTTCCCCTCGAGAGGAGTCCCCCAAATCCTTTCCTGCCCATGCAAGATTCACAATTCGATATTCTTCAGTGGTACCCGCACTTTCAGTCCTGTGTTCGATACTTCCTAGACCACGCGCAACACGACGACCTTGTCCAGGCGATGGCAGCCTATATCAACATCCAGCTTCCTTTCCAAAAGACACACTCCCCCGTTACGTCGTCGAGACCGTCGGGTTCGCCCTCTGCCATACCCTCCCCAGCAGCAGGAAACTTTACTATCCCGAGCCAAGCATCTGTGGCTACTAGCCTGACCCCTTATATTCGTCGATTAGTTGCGACAGGATTCGATTTTCCCGGCGTGCTGCATGGGTTCTTCGGAAATGACTGGGAGTTAGGTATACGGCATCTGCACGAGACCGAGCGGAGAAACTACCTCTTCGCCGCCAAAGCCTCAAACTGGCTCGACGTCAAGTCGCAATACGACATGCCGGATGGGCAGACCGTTCCGTTTCTGCGGCCGCTCCAACATGTTACAGAAGAAGAGATTGTGAACGCTGAATTAAACTGGAGCCAATGGCTCGCCATGCAGGACTGGATGGTCGGACCTCGAAACCCAGAGGACATACCCCCGATTGTCAAAGAGGAGGACGTCTGAAGCTCTGCCTTATAACGTGGTACATGGATGGGAATAGATAGGATAGATAGGATAGCCGGGCCACAACATGACACACTATAAGTGTATGGGTTATTACGAAGGACGTCACCAAGAAACGTGGCACCTTGGTATAAATATCTCTTCTTCCAAAGGGACGAGTAAGATTTAATAGCCAAGGTTTCGTTGTAACGTGCCATCGACTGTAACCGACCGAGTTAGGTGATCTATAGTCGAAGGAGGAGAAGACTACTGTTAGTATCTTAAACCAAAGATCCACGAGTCATTTAGTCTCCAGCTGTATGATTAGAGCGGATGATTGGATGTGGTGGTGGTGGGCTTGGAAGCTAGTATTGTTTCCAATATCCTCTTGCAACAAGCTAAGTCAATGTGTATTTTCTAATCTTGAAGGGCTACTTTAGTGGCCTTGAAATAGCTTGCAGAACAATGACAAATCCCAATATATCCTTAGTCTTATTTAGTGGTTGTTCCTTACCATGAAATAATTTGTTAAACTTCGTTCTTATATCGGGAGAAATACAGTGCATCTTTTTTACCAGCGAAGTAAGCAACAGTAAGTAGCAGTAGGTACAGGACACATATTGATAACGTCATACAGGAAAATGTAGGAATTGTCGCAACGCCGCTTCTGTAGAACAGAGAACACGGTGTATATAGTAAGAAGTATCCTAAAACAACGATGGTCTTCGTCTAGCACGTAGCTAACTCCTTAATGGGATCCTTATAAAGAGGTTTTTCGCATTAATTCTAATTACTTCCGCATACACACACTCGATATGTCTTATATCTAGTCGGTACGAGTTAACTTCAACAAGTGAATTGTCAGACTTGAGATGTTCAGATAAAATTTGAGAGAGGGATT
The DNA here is from genome assembly GCA_007182795.1 of Xylaria flabelliformis. Classification (NCBI taxonomy): domain Eukaryota; kingdom Fungi; phylum Ascomycota; class Sordariomycetes; order Xylariales; family Xylariaceae; genus Xylaria; species Xylaria flabelliformis. The sequence continues at coordinate 491,571 of VFLP01000016.1, forward strand.
TGATGTATTTATATATTACATGTCCAGTTATTATTGTCCACGTAAAGATATTAGTTTACAAGCATGCAACTATGCTATAATTTCTGGATAGTAATGAAATCGCTTTTATGTTTATTAGGACGCTCCTAAGTTTGGACATGGGATCACAAGATATAGCGGTGTCTTGCTACGGTTAGAGTCGCAAAACCCCTCATAAATCTATTTATGGAAGAGCTCTCTTTTTTCTGTATTATGAGGCAAGTATGTAGTGTCTCGGCATCTTCCGAAAGACTGCAAATTATAATCTTTGTTCATGAACTTGTCTGTGTGATTGTATTGGTTAGCTCACCAGATGTGGACTTATGTGTTTATACTATAGTCTTGCTAATTGATGATACTAATAATAATCTTAATAGCTTCAGTCCTACTATTTTGTCACGGAACAGAACTGCAGCACTATACCATAACACTACCAGAAGATAGAGCGTTGTCAAGTCGGAGACTTGACCGCCCGCAGTTACTTATATAGTTGGAGCCATGACGATTATCTTTCCATATAATTCAACCTAGGGCGCATTAGGCTCTGAAATTGACCTTATATTGAAGAATCCTAAACTGAATGGCGCCAGTAAAAAAGGCAACCTTTGGGTTCAATGCAGTCTGGAATAATGCCACTTGCCAGTGAGCGATCCTTTAATCTCAGAATATCATCTTAGCTGTTCCATTGTCTTTCTTGTTGCTGAATTCTAGCATTCCGTCTTTTTAACGATTCCTCTAGTCAATATCCATTATCTAAACATGCATTATCCAGCTATACTAGTGTCGCTATTTCTTGGTATTTTACACACCTTGAGTAGCGATACTCTAGCCAAGCTTGATTAAAGCAAGAGAACAATTGCATTTTAAACTCACATAAAAACGTGGCAAATTTGTTAGGATTAGCAAGCGGCAGGTAGCCCATATTATTAGTTTACGACGTAGATGTATTTGTATAATTGGAAATCGATCGGGAAATCTGAACAATACTCATCCGTGATTCGAACCCGTGACTGGTTAAAAGTTGTACTAGTGCGAGATCTCTCCCGTACTCAGCGTGTTATTAGTTCCTAGCTGTGCCTTGCAGGTGGAGTAAGCGGCTGTTTGCTTAATTACTTACGCAGATGCGTACGTGGCTTTCATCTTCGGCAGCAGCGCTAAGCACGTTGAAGAAATAGTAGTAGGGCTCTACAGGAAATGATATCATCTTGAGCTCAACGTGCCGGCCATCAGAAGACGTACAATAGCTATCTATGGCAGCCTGTTGTCCGCAAGTGTAGCGCATGCACTCATAGTAAACCCTTTGCGGGTTGGTTTTGTAAACCGCGTAATACTTAAATGCAAAGCAACGCGCTGAGGATGCCCAGGTTGAGGCAAACAAAAGAAGATGGACAGCAAATTACAATCACAACGATGTCGGGAGTTCCTCATAGAGGTAGTTGGGCCTTTATCATTTGGCTCTAGTTCCGCCGCCTCGCCTATCTCAGTATTGCTATCCTCGTCTAATATTCTACATCTCAGGCATTTTGGGAGTGGAAGCGGTAATTTTATGTTTTGTACACGTTGGCGCTTCTCGATCTTGCCGACAACTCGTGCAATGAATCTGAAGCTCAGATGGAGCTCCTGATCCTGAGCCAGTGCCATTTTTGCATTTTTCAAATGGTAAGAACTATTTATCCTGGCAAAACTTGGCCGTTTCCCCAGAAGACTGGCGTCTAATATTGATAGTCTCACCGGCACTTTCTACAGACTTTCGTACGACACACGCAGCCGGAGAGCTAACGTATTTTTTGAGGTGCATATCTATTGTTGATAGGGAAAACTGTAGGTATTTGGTTGTGAGTAGGTGAAGCACTAGTTTTCAGCTCATGGTATTTTTCGCTGTACGGTGCACGTCGGATGTCATCATAGAAGACCTGCTCATCCGGTGACTTATTGATAGATGCAATAAATTCAGTCAAAGCAGTATGAAGACTGGCATGGCTGTCGCTATGATTTTCTGAATAGCCTAGAGAGAACGACACTATATATGCCTTTATGTTACTGTCTACTTGTTGATCTTTGATGGTGTTGAGTCAGCAAGCTCAAGCAAGGAAGAAAAGAGGACGCTGATCGACAACTACCATATTATTATGTTGGTGCTCTAAATACTAGCTGCATAATCTCGTTTGGATGCTCTTTTATCGTATTAAACCTATTAGATACACCAAATATTACTGACAACTTTCACGGCACGTACCATAAGGAGTGTAGCTTAGACCAACTACAACTTACATCCTAGTACAAAGGAATACAATTCAGATTGCCCATTCGGCTCATTTATCACTCCGATTAATAGTAGCTCGCGATCGTTTAACATTTTTTATTTTTGTTTTTACATATTTTATGACTGTTTCCTTGCGCTTCCTTGAGCGACGCGTATTCATGGTACACCCGTTACTACGGGTGCAGAGTTTAATGTCCGCTAAAAACCTACCAGGCCCTGTTACAAAGTCTTTTGTTTCTTAACTTTTGGTAGATAGATCTCTTCGGGGTTTTCTTCCTCTTCGCGGTTGTCGACTTTTCCTCCAAAAGTGGTAGATCATAACCGGGCTATCAGGCCGCAGATAGAGGTAGGTACTTACTAAAGCATACTCGAACCTCGAGAGCGGTTTAGACACGGTTTGCGGATCTTATCGAGGGCCCTCAAGAGCGATACTTGAGATCTTATTCAGAATACCACCATCTATCTTGGCGTTAACTCATTCTTCATGTCCTATAAAAAAATACAACTTATCGGATGCTACGTACAACGATTCGTTCTCTCACAGGTACCTATCTACATAGGTACATGTCTGTGCTAAAAATAGTCTACCTCCCAGGTACCTGGAGTACGGGGAGTACCTACCTAAGCTCGGAGAATTATTATCTTATCGGTACCTAAAGGTAGGTAGGGGTTGTCAATTGCTCAAGCTCCAATCACCAAGAATGAACTCTCCCACCTCAAATGCCACCACCAGTATAATATCTGCATCGTCACGTCACAACCCATAAACGCACGTTCTTATGGGGTCGCACAGCTGCATGAAAATGCTGTGACCGTAACGGAGATGGATGCAGGGCACGACACCATGACCAGCGATCCGAATCGCGATCTAGATCGGGACTCGACCAGCTCGCATGGTCAATGGACGCAGTACCTGTCCCAATGCCTCAACTCCCGCATTGACCCGGAGGAATTCGACGCCCATATCCCGTTGTTGTACCGAAAGCACCCCCTGCCCCCTGCTGTTATTGCCGATATCTGCTTGCGGCCTCAGCCGTCCAACCACGAGAGCCTTGATCCGCGCATCTCACGCTACCTCCAAGTCCTGACTCAACACCAACTTGTCGACACGCCATCGATACTCAATGGCCTCTGCAAATACTCGACTTCCCAGATGTATTTGCACACGCCTGGCGCAGACGTCCACGACCAAGCTCAGGACCAAGACCAGCTTCCCCTGCGATGGGCAAGCTCATATACTCCTGAAGAGATCCTGTTCTACCGGCTCTCGAAGGCTGTCCGACTGGGTAGCGGAATCCGAAACGCAGGCGAGGCGCTTGGTATCTGTGTTCAGATGGCTCGATGGATGACCATGTTTACTACGGCCTCTGCAGCGTTTGCGCAGGATGTCATGGCTCAGCTCCAAAACACTTCGAGGGAGGAGATGGAAGCTGCACGTGCTGCTTTCGTTATGCTCCTTCTCAGCGTGTGTGAAAACCATCTTGTGCTACGTGGTTTGAGTCGGCCAGCTGCTAAAGGTATGACCCCGTTCTCGTATGCTTCCTGCCTCGAACCAGCCAGTAACATGGGACAAAGATGTGCGAAGGGTTTTATCAGAGAGCCTGGCTTCCTTCATTCCTTCAATCCTACAAAGTTCGTCACAAATCGCGAGCAGACTGGAGCTTTTCCGCACCGAGACACTTGCTTCGTTCGAGCCTGTCGATAAGAATAAGAAAGAAGTCTCTAATATGGATATCGACGACCTTGAATCATCTATGGCTCTCGACAGTATCGTTATCCCCGATATACCAATTTCCAATTCCAGGGCCGGCTTATATATCTACCTCAATGCATTGGTACGAGCAACCATGCTGTTTTTACCGCTGTCCTTAAGGGTACACTGTTAACATAATTCAGCTCGTCGGACGGCCGCTAATAGATGACGCCGCCCTGTTCAGCTATATACACAATCGATACCAGGTATGAAGATAAGATTGACATTGTGCTAATGAATCTTTGCTGAGCGGCATTAGGGTGACATTCAAACTACTACAATCGATCTTATTCTAGCTTCCTTTGACGTTCTTGCCAACGCAGTCTTCCGAAGGGAAGACCAAAAAACTGGCCACTTGCTCCGATCCTACCTGATAAATAAACTCCCGCTGTTGCTCGCCACCTTAGCTGGCTCAATGTTTGCTCCTCTGACTCCCCAGTATTGTATCACAGAGGCTCTTGCGCAGGTTGATACTAACGCGTTTCCAACCTTATCTGCCATGTTTGATACAAATAACAACAACAACATGTTCACAGACAGCGTCCGACAGGACTTTTGTTTTGCATGCTGTTTGCATGGTCTCATACCGGAATCAAGCATTGAGAGCTTGCTAGGCGAGATCACTTATCAGACCCTACCACAGGATGGTCGTCAAGTCAAGGAAACACTGGTTGAGCGCTGCATCGCCGATCCAGAACGGATCCAGGAGCTGGTTCGAGAGATCGACAATATGGATGGCAATGTCGGGGCTGTTTGTCAGGCCTTGATTGAGGTGAGTTCGCAGCCAGTTCATCAAGGTTTGTTCTACTAACATCTATCAGATGATTGGCCGTCTTTGTGCCAATAAGGAGACCATGTCTCTCAAGCTCTTATGCAGCCAGCTTGCAAAGAAACCACTTTCCCTAGATGTGATGCTTCTATTTGGCAAGCCGGCAGCGATACTACACCCGTTATGCGAAGTCCTGGATAATTGGCGCTATGATGAAGACCAAGGAGAATACCAACCTGTTTATGAGGAATTCGGTGCCATTCTTCTTCTAGTCCTGGCATTTGTTTACCGTTATAACCTTACGGCCTTTGACCTTGGAATCAGATCATCGGACTCATTTGTTGCCAAACTACTCAACCAGGGTCAATTGAGTCGACCATTGGATGAGCTCACTGATGCGGAGCAAGTTCACCTGGATGGCTGGATCCAGGGTCTCTTCGACACGGAAACTGGGGGCTTGGGTGATGAGCTCATGTCATCATGTCCCCCACAAGATTTCTATCTTCTCGTGCCGACCCTGTTTCACAATATCATGCTTGCACTCGACACGAAATATCTAGCCGACGAGAGTTTGAAAACAGGTGTTGAATGTGAGCCCATCGCTAGATTACATACGTGGCATCATGCTAATAAAGCTACTAGACTTAGTTGATACTTTCCTCCTCCCTTCCTTAGTGGTGGCTATCACGTACATGTCAAATCAATTATGGACAGAAAGCCGTCCAGACCAGAAAGCCGCGATCACAATCTTACAATTGATTTTACTCAACAAAAAGGGTTCTGATGAAGCCCAGACTATGCTCTCAGCTGTCCTCAATATTGTAGCTAAACCGTTGGAGCACTCCCTAAGATCCTATCAAAGACAGGATCCCAAATGTCAAGAGATCGAGCCGCTGCTCAATGCAATCAAAGATAATATTCGTTTATCAAGACGCACTGCAGGCGCAGGTCATAACGAACTTGAGGCTTGGGCCAGCACTAATAATGGTGGTCTCACTGCCTCAGTTCGACAGACAATACAGGGTTTTGTGCAATGGAGCCTGCACCCAGGTATCAACATGATACCAACCTCGTACACACATCGCCAGATTCTAGCTGCGCATAGGATCTTGGGGGCGAGGCGACTATTGCACATCATTTTAGATGAGGTGAAACAACAGACGGACACAAGCAGCTGCAGCATCATGTACGATATAGCCACCGCACTCATCTGCGCCCCGGACGCGACGAACGCTCCCCCGCCCGCTGTGATGACGTTGCTCGTAGACCCAAACAACCCCATCATAACCCCACAGAGACGAATGACTCTCCGGGAAGCATTGAAGTCCGAGGCTGAGGATTTCAAAACCATCCAGAAGTCGGATCCAGCGTTGGCGGAGCACATTGTGCGCTTATATCGACGCGTAGAGGCGCAGCTCATGATGCCCCAACCGGCAGATACAATGCTACAGAGCGGACTCGGCCTTGGCCTGGATGAGAACGCAGCGGCTGCGTTGGCTGCCGCACAAGGTGATGGGCTAGTCACCAGCGACGGCAATCTGAACCTGAACCTTGGCAACGCGGGGAGTGATCTGGGTCTCACCGGTGGTGCAGACTCAGGCGGGGGGCTTGACTTTGGAACCGACGACGACATCTTCGGCAACTTGGGGGCTGGTGGAAGTGGTGCGGACTTGCTCGAAGGCTGGGACGGTATGGATCTGTCATAGAGAGGCAGACGCCTCTCGAAATCACGGCATTAGGGCACTGTTGTTCAGAACGGGGTTATGAGAGTACGAGGCGCACACGGGATTTTGTCAGCGACTAAAATATGACTATACCCCCGCGATGGCGTGAAAAGCGACAAGGCACGCGATTAAGAGCTTGTGTAACGAACTGGCTGAAGAGACTCTGTTCATGCAGCATTGACAGTATTGACGAAGGATGAAGAACGACTCAAGATATCCCAATGTTATACACTTTATAGCAATCTCGATCATGAGCCATATATGAAGATGTATTTCATCCAGCTAACATTATTCCAAAGTACGGAATGACATGTGCTCAGCTACCAACGAACATTAAGCATGGCCTTCTCAAACATCAATAGGCGATCCAACTTGTCTCATTAGCTTAACTAGGACTTGCAAAGTGGTCAGAATGCTAGTGATCTTCTATGATATCTAAGGGCGTCTTGATCTAAAACTCCTCGCATTCTATTACCTAGACTGAGACCGGAAGGCGTACATGGCTTGGTCGCTCGGCGCATCACAGAGCTCTAACTCGATGATGTTGCTCTGTCTCACAGCTGGTCAGCCAATTATAGACAGACGCAGACAGACGGCATACAGGTTCAGTACTGCCACCTCGATTTTATTATGAAAAGATCCGCGTATTAACAGACGACCCCGATGTCATCATCGCAGATCGGAATGATGAGCTGACAGGGGCCTGTTAGACAGCGTCCAACCGCATGGTTCTTTGCTGTGGTCCGCTCCACCCTTCTTCACTAACACGCGGCCAGCCTCAACTATTGATTTATATACTTCAAGTTCATTTCCAGACGCTGCGTCGACACTACTCTGGTAGAATTCATGCCTGTTCCCAATATCTCATCTTTATTCGGGGATTCACTGAAAAGTAAGCCAAAGTAACAGTAGCATTGTAGCAAATAGTATTTGTCCGGGATGTTTCTCGCCAAGTTTTTCCTTGGCGCTCTCAGTTTCAGTGCAGGTCTCGATCTCGCTTTCGCCCAGAACGAAATCCAAACTCCGTTAACCAACCAAGACGCTCCTCGGCGACCTAACGTTGTGTTTATTCTAACCGACGATCAGGATGCGCGCCTGGAATCTTTGCAGTATATGCCACTTGTAAAGAAGCACCTCATTGAACAAGGAACATATTACAACAAGCATTACTGCACTACAGCTATATGCTGCCCGTCCCGGGTGACGTTATGGACGGGGAAGACACCTCACAACACCAACGTTACCGACGTCAATCCACCATATGGTACGGCTCAGTGTTTGGATGTACAGGTTCTGTTCCATGCTAACTTATCACGTATAGGTGGTTATCCCAAATTTGTAGCCCAAGGTTTCAACGATGACTATTTTCCTGTATGGTTACAGCAATCAGGGTACAACACCTATTACACTGGGAAACTCTTCAACGCTCATACCGTCAACAACTACCACTCGCCATATCCCAGTGGATTCACAGGTTCAGTATGAAACAGGTACTTATTGAAGATGATCTAGAAAACTAGCTTATTTATGAGAATAGGATTTCCTTCTTGACCCCTATACATATGATTATCTCAACAGCACGTTCCAACGCAATGACGAAGAACCACGGAGCTATGAGGGCAAATACAGTACCGATGTTGTGGCCGAAAAGGCTTATGGTTTCCTGGATGATGCCGTTCATGACACCAAGGGCAAGCCGTTCTTTCTAACCGTCGCACCAATCGGACCGCATTCAAATATCGTGGTCGGGGACATGTCTTCAACGAAAGCTGACCGACCTGGATTCAGTGAGCCTATCTCGGCGAAACGGCATCAGTCCCTCTTCGAGGGGGTCAAAGTCCCCAGGACAGAAAACTTCAATCCTGGTCACGTCAGTGATACTATTACAAGGCTCGTAAACAGGGCTAATTGATTTGCTTATAGTCATCTGGTGCAAATTGGATTCTGGAATTACCACAGCAAAACCAGTCGAACGTGGACTACAACGACCACTACTACCGTCAGCGCCTGCGTGCTCTCCAGGCGGTCGACGAACTAGTCGACGGGCTCGTAGCTCGCCTCAAAGAGTACGGCATTCTCGATGACACGTATATCGTGTACAGTAGCGACAATGGGTTTCACATCGGACAACACCGCCTCCAGCCAGGGAAGACGTGCGGCTACGAGGAGGACATCAATGTACCACTGATCGTTCGCGGCCCCGGCGTCACGCCTAACTATACCACCGATATTGTAACATCGCATACCGACCTGGCGCCGACATTTCTGGAGTTGCTGGGGATTCCGTTACGGGACGATTTCGACGGAAAGCCGATCCCGGTGACGAAGGCTGAAATCGAAGCCACCGAGCAGACCAGACGGGAGCACGTAAACGTAGAGTATTGGGGGATCGCGATAAGCGAAGGCATACACCAGCCATTGACTCGGGAGCACAACACGTACAAAGCGATCCGGCTATCTAGCGTGGACTATAGTCTATATTACTCGGTGTGGTGCAACAACGAGCACGAGCTTTACGACATGACTGCATGTTCTCCCACTACTCCCTCTCTCTCACTTCGATGACTCAAGATAACTAACAGAGCCAATAGGTTGACCCTGGCCAACTGAACAACTTACTAGCCTCCTCCGACTCCGTCTCTAACAAGACGCTCGTCGCAGGTCTTCCGAAAGAAAAAGTGGCGTCGCGACTTGACGCATTGCTTTTCGTGCTGAAATCCTGTCAGGGACTCACGTGTCGCGAACCGTGGAGACAGCTGCATCCCATTGGCGACGTGAACACGCTGGCGGATGCGCTGGACGCGAGGTTCGACGACTTCTACGAAGCAGAGCAGACGCGCGTCCGGTACGAGTTCTGTGCCAATGGATATATCATCGATGCCGAAGGCCCTATGTGGGAAACGCATGGCCTGGCCGCGCCGTATATGCGGGATGGCGCCAGTTGGGATGAATGGGTTTAAGCTGAAGAGAAGTGCTGGATACAAGATCGTATTTTTGAGATGAATGACCATGGTACGGACACTTCTCTTGACTTCCCTTTTTCTTTTGATGAGTCCGCTAGCTCGTGCTACAAATCTATAGGGCCCATGCCGCATCTCAAAGCAATTCTCCAGAATCTGAAGACACGATTTAGTCTTTCTCAAGTCCCAATATACTGCTCCTACCACGTTTTCGAATATCACGTATTTCTGTGCTACGGAGTTTCGTGTGGCCCTTGTCTTTGTAAGGTCTTGAATTTAAAGAAATGATGTCTCTTATCTCGAGAACAATGCATGATTAGCTATGTTGTGGTGCGCTGCCCGGAAACTTTAGGAGCATATCTAAGAGAAACAGTGTATGTAGTCAATCACAATGCCAATAATAATGGAAGACATGATATGTCGTGACGCCTAAACTTCTCCTGCTCAATCGAGGAAGCAACATACATATCTTAGATAAAGCTTGCCAATGGATGTATTTCATGCTGACTCGACACGAATCACTAACTAATTCGCTTCGTTTTCGCCAGCTTTCACTTTTTCACTTCTTATACCTAGTGACCCATATGATATGATGTAATATGATTCTCGAGGCTAACAGTACACCATACCGTCTCGTGGGATTACTGGTTGCCCTTACCATCGGGACCGCGGTTGCAGCGTCGCTCCCCCACAGTTCCGTCCGGGGTAACCACATCCCCCCGATGATCCACGTAGGCAGCTTGCAGGTTCGCAAAAGAAATCTCAGGGAAATACAAAATTGTTATCAACTTTGAGTTGTAACTAATGCGATAGGTTTTTGAGGTTTAACAGCAAGGAATTTGGTCGATACCAAATTACAATAATCGAACTATCATAACATGGAGGCCCAGTCGCCACCTATCCGAGACATCTCGTCTGTGGAAGATGACGTAGAAGCCGGCTTGCGTTTTATGAAAAATGTCTCGATACCACTGAAGACATCTTCGCTACCGATACGGGCAAACATTTATCTCCCACTTAGTTCCTCCTCTTCTTCTTCACCCACTAGGTTCCCCGTACTGGTCACCTACGGCCCCTACGGCAAGGACATCCCTTATTCGACATTTCACGAGAAGAGCTTCGCCGAGGTCAACCCGGAACACCGCTCGAAATACTCTGCGTGGGAGACGCCCGACCCAGTCTATTGGACGCGACATGGATATGCCGTGGTACGAGCGGATGAACGTGGCTTGGGGCAGAGCCCGGGCTTCTTGGATACCATGAGCTGTGACACAAGCGAGTGCTTCTTTGACGTCGTGGAATGGTGTGCCGAGCAGCACTGGTCCTCGGGCAAGGTGGGGTTATTGGGTATCTCTTACTATGCTGGTACGCAGTGGCGCGTTGCGGCGCGGAGGCCGAAGGGACTGGCAGCAATTATTCCTTGGTGAGAGCAATTCATACGCGCATGTTTCGCACCTGACCATCTCAAAACCGTATCCCTGGCATGAAGGCTGATTCAAATAACTGGTATAGGGAGGGCATGTCTGATTATTATCGAGACCGCTGTCGACACGGAGGCATCCTCTCAAACACATTTATTGATCTCTGGTGGAATCGACAAGTTTTAGTCAACCAGTATGGGAGGGCCGGGCGATCCAAGCTCGTATTCCCGCCCGAAGGGCCAGGGGCCCGAGGTCAGGAGGAGACAATCGAAGGCGATCTACCGGAAGAAGTGCTCGCCCAGAACCGCCAGGACCAAACCATTGACAATGCGAGGTACAAATTTCGAGACCAGGAGTACTATGCGAGCAAAGACTTCCGATTAGAAGACATTCAAGTACCTCTGCTAAGCGTGGCAAATTGGGGCGGCATCTTGCTGCACTTGCGTGGAAATGTCGAAGGGTACACGCATGCGGGCTCGAAATTCAAGTATCTACGATTCATTACAGGGCGTCATGACTTACCCTTCTATTACCATGACGAGGTCGAGGTCCAGCGCAGTTTTCTCGACGCGTTCCTCAAGGGCGAGGACCGTGTGGGTTGGAGTATGCCTGGAAAAGTGTCCCCTGTAACCATCACACTCCGGAAGGGCGACGTTGGCTTCAACGACGCTGAGAAGGAGAAAGTCTATGCCAAAAGGACGGAAGAAGCGTGGCCGATTCCAAGAACGCAGTACACGAGGTTCTACCTCACCCCTGATCGAATCCTTTCTGCTTCTAGCCGGCAGCAGAATGCCGAACCGGGACAAATCTCTTACCCGGCTCTCGGGTCTCTTGAGAATCCACAGGGCGTCCGATTCAGCACCCTGCCGTTCGAACAAGAGACGGAGATCACTGGACACATAACGGCGCATCTCCATGTGTCTATGATACCAGACGAGCCTTTGGGCGAGAAGGACATTGACCTTTTTCTCACACTGAGACATCTAGATGCGAATGACAAGGAGATCTTCTATACCGGCACTGCCGGAGATCCAGTACCCCTCTGCAAGGGCTGGCTCCGTGTGAGCTTGCGTACGATCCACGAAGAGAACCCGATGCATCGGCAATGGTTGCCGCACCGTGAATACTTCTCAACCGATGTTCAGGAGGTGAAGCCAGGCGAGGTCTACGGGGTGGATGTGGAGATGTGGCCTACGAACGTGGTCGTGGAGCAAGGTAATAAAATCGTGCTCGAAGTGGCCAGTGGTGACACGCAAGGATCCGGGATCTTTCAGCATAATTCCTATGCTGATCGGCAAGTCTTCCCCTATCAAGACGGACATGAGACGCATGCTAACGTGTAGAAACGGTAGGCCTGCATCGAAGTTTGCTGGGACGAACTACATCCATTTCGGCAAAGGCATCGAAAACCACGTAACCTTACCCATAATTCCGCCAAATAGGACATAGCTGCTATATTGTAAGCAAATGTATATGTAAATACCCAGGTAATAGACAAAAAATGAGGTCGTAGAGAACGCTGTATGTACGCGTATGTGCCAGTTTCGAGTGGACAAAAACTGATTATCGAAGAATTTAGTAGTTTTACTGTGACTCAAAGCATTAGATTTGTACCACAGGATATATGTCGGTTCATCACAGAGGAAGTAAATACTTTAGTCACGTATTGCAAGACTTATGCACATGCAGGCAGGGCATACAGGCGAGGCCAGCCAAAGCCGAAAGCAACTCGGACGTCCGTCAGTCCGAGATAAAGCTCTTAGTATGCGCTCCCATACCACGAGTCCCCGATTTCTCAAGTTTCAGCCGCCTTAAACAAAAAACTTCGATTGGTAACATAGATTCTGTGTCCAAGATCTTCACAAGGGGTATTGAACTATCAGCTTAGCTGGAAGCATGGCCTACGCGGAGCATTTCTCCATCGCCAACATTCCCTACGGGATCGCGAGCGATGGATCGCATGCCAATTCAGTTGCCACAAGGCTTGGAGACAATGTGTTCTTCGTGGCTGACCTTGGTCTGAACTGCAGTGAGAGCATGCAAGCTGCCTTAGTACAGGTGAGCACTTACTAGCAATAGTTCTGCCAGAACCAAGCACTAAGAGGCATCAGCCTACCCTCAACGTCTTGGCAGCGCAAAGCAGAACGGATCTGAGGTGGTTGCGAGCCAGCATACAGAAACGTCTCAGCGATCAGGCCATCGTATCCGAACACGGCAAGAATATCGATAGTGTCACACTTCATATGCCTGTCGACGTGCGTGGGTTTACAGACTATTCTTGTTCCAAGGAGCATGGCGAGAATGCATCATTCGCACTTTTTGGCAAGTCGTTGGTTCCCGAATCCTTTCCTCACTGTCCCTTGGGATATTCGGGGCGTCCTTCTTCGATAGTGGTGTCAGGGACACCGATTCGAAGACCATGCGGTTTATACAAAGTGGAAGACAAAGTAGAGTACGGCGTGTGCAAAGCATTGGATTATGAGCTTGAAGTAAGAATCCCCGAATGAATGAATTGATTTCCTTTTGTGGAGTGCGGCTTGACAACAGACGGGGCGTCCATTGCTCCAACGCACACACATCCTACCTAAGTAGACTTCATCATGAAACGTAGTGACTGACACCGGTTTCTATTCCCAGATGGCCTGCATCATAGGCAAACCGAGTAACCTGGGAGAGCATGTGCCCGTGAAAGATGCCGATGACCATATTTTCGGCTTGGTCTTACTCAACGATTGGAGTGGTCAGTTGTTCCCGCGCTCCCGAGCGAGAGAGAATTCCGTTGTGAGCAGTGATTGACTATTTGTTTTGAAAAGCACGAGATATACAAGGATTCGAGATGATGCCGCTAGGGCCCATGAACGGAAAGAGCTTCGGGACCTCGATCTCGCCGTGGGTTGTGACACCAGAAGCGTTGGCACCATTTGAGGCTGCTGGACCGCACAGAGATGAGCCGGTGACGGCGTTTCTACAGGATGTGAAAGAAAAGCCAAGCTACGACATCACTCTAGAAGCGGAGATCGTGAGCGAAGGCCACGCAACGAGAATTTGCAGGGCGAACGTCTCCTGGATGTACTGGACGTTCCGGGACCTGGTGGCACAGCAAACGGTGAACGGGTGCAATGTGAACACGGGTGATGTGCTAGCAACCGGCACCGTTTCTGGCAAGGGAGAGGACGAGCACGGGTGCCTGCTCGAGCTGACCAAGGGCGGCAAGGTCGAGTTCGCGCTCGGCGATGGGCAGAAGAGGACCTACCTGCAAGACGGCGACACGTTGCGAATGACTGGCTATGCAGGGCCTGGCGTGGGTTTTGGTGACTGTGTTGGACTTATTATTCCGGCTCGGTCCTTGTAGAGGTCATTTATCATCATTACCTATTATCATATCTCATAGCAGGTGTCTTTTTGATCAGATCCATTTGTAGATATGTCGAAGTTGTAGGTAAGGTACCTATCTACCTACGGTTAGTTACATGTATGTATTGTGCACGGAAGGTTATACTATGCATAAGTGCCCTGCACCGCCACAGGGCAAGCGTCAGTTCAAGCTCATAACCTTTAGGTACCTAAGTTGGCCAAGTCGAGACGGGACTAGCGCAGACAGGTGTCGAGCTACTGACACATTTCTGACCAGATTGCAGCTGCACCAAACCGCCGATTTGATTGACAGACACCTTTCGAGAGCCTTCGCCTTCCGATCAATTGGACCTCTCGCTCCGCACCTCCTCCTCCCTCTCCTCCTTCACCCCTATTTTCCGGCTCTCCTTTGTCTCAGATCTGTGTAATCACCACACAATGGTTGCGCTCCGCTACTCTGTCCTCGCGGCCTTTGCGCTTCGCGCTTTATCTGTCTTCGCCCAGGACGCCGATGTTGTACGTCTGAGATTCTGAGATTCCCCCAACCAACCTTGAACAAGTCTGGATCACGCGCCCATGCGCTTTCGAGCTCGTCGATAATAGTGTGAAGAGGGTATGGTATCATAGACTAATCAGAGTACTATATTCAGCCGCCCGTTGACGAAATCGCCGACGATGAGACTCTCATCAACCCTCCCGAGGCGAAGTTGAATGCCGACATCGTCGCCACCTTTCCCGATGCCGACATCTTCGGCGTCAAATTGGTCAACGGCCGCCCAACCAAGGCCATTGTGGACATCACAAACAACGAGGACCAGCCCATACAGGTGGCTTTTTTCGGTGGCCAGCTCATGATTCCTGGCGAGCCTAACCCTGATGCCCCTGCCTACGCCTCCATTCTTCGCAACCTGTCCACTATCCAGTACCAAGCTACCATTCCCGCTGGCGAGAAACAGTCGCTGCCCTATACATTCGTCCTCGACATGCAACCCCAGGATGTTCGACTGCACCTCGTTGGTGTCATCATGAGCGGTAACAGCGGCATCTTCTCCGTCGGCATCTATGACGAGGTCGTGAGCATTGTCGAGGCCCCCACCAGCTTTCTCGATCCCCAGATGTGAGCTTTCTCCTCTTCCTTTCTTTCCCTTTCCTTTTCCCTTTCCCTTACAAACTGCGTTCGTCGCTCCAATCAGAGGCTGACAACCCTGCTATAGCATCTTCCTGTACCTCTTCCTGTCCGCCGCCTTCGCTGGTACCTGCTACTTTGTCTACAAGACTTACGTCGAGGCCTTCTTCCCTAAGACCAAGAAGCCCAGGGCTTCAAAGAAGGCGAAGCCAACATTTGAAAAGGAACCTCTTTCTGGTGGTGAAGGCACTGCGAGCGGCACCGACAAGGGCTATGATGAGAGCTGGATCCCTGCCGACCACCTCAACCGCCCTACCGCACGACGTGTAAAGAGCAGCGCAAGCGGCAAGTCGAAGTCGTAAGAGTGCTGAGTAGAATCGGATCGGCCTTGTGAAACAACAAATCAAGAACCAAACCCCTTACGCATCAAAAGCATTACTTTTTCGGAGGCAAAAAAAAAGGGTAGCGCGGTTTGAAAATAGGTCACTGGGTGTGGGAGCGGTCGGATAAGGAAGGGGGAAAATATTGTATACTATGCATCACCTAAGGTAACTGGTCATGTTGTTGTATAGTGATGAAAAAATCACGTGTATCACAAGTGAAACCAAAGACCTGGAAGGAGTTCAATATCCTAATCACCCTGTGCAAGCTTGAATCTCCGAGACGATATCGTGAGGCCCCTATTCATTTTATGATAGCAAAGTAGCAGCGCGCAAGGCTTATTATTATGCTATTTCGAGTTTTTGGTCCCTTGCTTTCCTCGCTTCCAAAGCTGCATAATTGCGCTTGATGGCAGCTTGGATGAACTCGGAACCGGAAACAACGGGATACTTTTTGAGTGGTCCCTGAATCTGACAACTCTTGATGGGCTGGTTGAAATAGGCCATACTATACCGAGGGCCAAAGAAGTCCACTGTGGGATCTCTTGGCGTCCTCACGCGGTGAAATGTCGACTTGAAGCGGTCGTCACTCCAGCTCATGAGAAGATCACCGCTACAGGAGAGAATAGCATTAGAAGGGGCATCTTACCTAGATAATAGGGGGGAAGAGAAAGGGGAGAGAAAGGGGCAGTGCAAGTAGCAAGACGCATACATGTTACAGATGATCTCCCCTTCCACGGGCTCGACCTTTGTCCACATGTCTCCGAGCCCGAATTCTGTGAACACGTCGCGGCCAGGGCAAATCTCGAGACCGCTCTCGCCGGGACGTTGGAACAGCAACGTCAGGAGATCCCAGTCAGCATGCGCGCCAGCGCGGTAATACGTCTCCGGGACGGGCGCCTCGGGGTCGAGTGGGAAGTAGTGCAATAGCCGCAAGACGGTCTGGATGTCTGGGTCGGTGACATCGTGCACGCGCACGAAGTAGTCATCGTCAAACCCTAGCCCCCGCGCGAGACACATCATCAGTTTCTCCGAGACGGCCTGTGCCTTGCGCATAAAGGCCAGGCTGGCCTCGCGGAATCCGGGGATCGTCTCCTCGGGAAGCCAGGCCTCGCGCATCACCACGGGGCCGTACTGCATCTGGTACGACTCCTTCTGGTCTGGCTGCCCGGTGCTAGGGCGTACCTGCGCCGCCTTCTCCCAGCCTACATTCTGGCGCGTGAAGGGGACGGTCGCTTTCACCGCGTCCGGCAGGGCGAAGAAGCGCTCTGCTTGCGCGAACTGCGCGGATATCTCTGGCCAGGCGATCCCGTGGTCGACCACGGCGAAGAAGCCGTCTGTCTCTGCTGCTGCTACCAACTCGGCTGTGATGGCGTCGATGCGCGTCCCGAAGTTGTGCAGCGAGATCTTGGGGATTGTGCGGTTGGAGTATCTAGTTTCGTTGGCCATTGATCTTCCCTTTGTTTTTTCGTTTTTTTTGCCAGGCGCGATGATCTGGAGAAAAGTGTTGATCCCAGGCATCCATTTACTGGATAACGGGCCGACCCGGTCACAACGGCATTGTCCGGGGCGTGTTTCTGGAATCATGTTGGCGGTTTCGGGGTTACATCAAATGTAAAACCCCCCGCATTCATTCTCGGTAAGCCGTCCTGTAGCCTTTTTAACTGGCCAGGGAATCAAACAAGGGATGATACGTAGTTGCTTGGTTTCTAAAGGCTTCCGTTCTTACATTTAACTATCATACTCAAATTTGTCGAGCGATCATGGATCTATGTAGTATAACTACCCAGGTATACTTCACTAGACTAAGGGGTGTATATGTTGTAAGACAATCATACAGCATGGTCAGACATTTTACTATTCGTCACATCCATCTCTCAGCAATTCATGAAAAGTTTCTCTGGGATTATGTAGGTACTTGTTTTCTTCTTCATTTCCGGTCTTTCATCTCCACACAGAGGAAGACCGGAAACGACACAATCAGAGTTCTTTGTTCCGCCAAACAATGCTGATACAAGATCCTCCCGCCTATAACGACTAAAAAGGGGGTGATGTTACTTTGACTTCTATGGTAGGCTCATTCGACGCTCTTCGCAAGATTATGGACTAGTTGAAATAAAGCTTGCAAACTTCAGACTCATGTTCTCTGCGAGACGAGCGCCTAATTTTGGATTACCGATTCCCTCTTGAGGCGCCATGGCTACAGCTACACCCGAACCTTCAGCCGGGGCGAATGCCCTCCTGGGCCCCTACTCCCGCTTTGCCTGTTTTAACCCAAGGGCAAAAGCGACTATCGATGAAGACCTCAGTAGTGTGCTTCTTTTTGTGAGAGGCCTCCAGGACGGTCAAGTTGCACAGGCTATAGAAACTGCATTCGGTCAATCTATGGCCATTGACGGGGTCATTGACAGGGACTTCCAGCCCGAACTCGCCATCCCCCTACGGGGTAATGATGAAGCCGCTGACTTAATACATGAGCTCGATATCTTGATTCGCTTGATGAGGCGCATTATCCGCCATTTTGAATTACCAGATCCGCTCACGGCCACAAACATCAGCGACGACCGATATGCTTGGCTTTCAGACCTACTGCAGAAGAATTTCGGAGACGGCTGGTGTGGTCGTGGTGCTAATGCTTTTGTGGAGTTCCCAAGAAAGGAGCTCGTCGAGCGTGCATTCCAGTATGCAAAATTCTGGGCCAAGACAAGAGTGAGTGACGCTCTGTCCCAACCCCCTACTATGAGCACGCCAATTGCTGCCACATAGAGGTGGTGATGATACGAGTTGACGACTTCGAAGGGCTAATTGCAATGAATTATGACAGTGGCGTACGTGAAATTGGCATTCACTTGTAGCAGAGACTATAGATAGACATTCTGACGTGGACTACGTACGCAGGCGCCCTCAGCGATTACAGAAAGGCCAAATTCGCACTAACCGGCGGAGACTGGATCGATCCTCATGAGTATGGCAGACATCAAGATAGTTCGTATTTCCGAGGTTTTCATAACCCAGCTCACAGTTTTTTTTCTTTTTCTTGGGTATAAATGGTGGTGGTGGTAGTTAACTCGTCATATTGTTCAGTACTTCAATGGATACACCAAGCGAACCCAATCGACGACTCCTATGTCAGTGAGATAACAGAACGTCTATTCCCGGAGCCTGAGGGGGCCATTTTCGACGAGGCCATGAAAAAGTCAATCAAGGACGTATATGGTATGGAATGGACTGTATTCAGAGACATACGTATGTGGTTCTCTTACCAATATCCCAACTCTCTGACCTAAAGAAAGGCGGCACGGCCAGCAGCTCATTCATCGACGTCATACAGGAAACTTCACGCATAAGCCCGACCGCCCCAGCGCTGCTCGACTATTTCGCTGGCTCATAGCATACCTGATCCGGTTTCACCGCTGGCGCGAGGATAGAATGATTGCGGTGAAGGACGCCACCAGGCCCTCGACACCAAGGAACTACAACAGAAGAGTTCAGATGATCAGATCCATTGTAATCGTGGATGAGGCCTACAAGATATTTTGCGAACTGTTGGAAAGAATGACAAATGAAATGAAAGAGCATAACGGAATCAGCCAGCATGCTCATACTCTATTGGGATTTACTATTATTGGCCTGAATGCCCTCGTTCGCAGCTCTAACGTAAAGTTCCCCAGGCTTGCAACCCCTTTCTAGTCAAAACGATTTCCCACTGCCCTTCAATAAAAAAAAGAAAGAAAGAAAGAAAAAACTTCAACATCGCTTCCTAGTTTATCTCAACTAACTAGATGGTTTGACCTAGATAAACAAACTTTATTCGGGGTTCCGTAAAAGTTTTGAGAATGGAGATCCAATCAGTTTTCCGAATTGGGACCATCAACGCGATCGTAATTATCAATCTACGTTCCTCGATACATGGTTTGACGACACCATGACGGATGCCCCGCCGGTCTTGGATGATCAGGATAAGGCCCCCGACCCCGAAAATATCAGGCCGAACCCAAGAGACCCAGGGCAGCCGCTCATGCTAGGAGGGGCCGAGGGTCCAGGCGGCAGATACGGGATCATGGGTCCCGGCGGTCTTGGTGGAGACGGCGGACCAGACCTGCCGGACGATTGGTAAGACTTCTTCTCAGTCAGCCACAAATCCCATTAGGCTTCATTATATTTCTAGAACCTATTGGACACGTCGCTTGAATAAGAAGCATATTGACTCCTTTTTTGGCAGGTATTGGACCAATGAGGACAATGGAAGGTATGTGCTGCTGGGCTGTTAACGTCCACTACTCTGACCTGACCGATCTCATATGAACCTTCACATATACCTTCATCCCCCGTGAGCTCACATGCATCTTTCTACGCTAACACTACAAACGAAGTGAAAATGGGGATATGGATGAGGACGATGATGGGAATCCCGGAGGTGGCCCAGGAGGTGGCCCCGGTGGTGGCCCACCAGGTGGTGGTCCAGGTGGTGGTCCAAGAGGTGGTGGTCCCCCTCGTGGCGGTCGAGGAGGTCGAGGAGGTGGTCCACCAGGAAATGGTCCAGGTGGTGGCCTGGGAGGTGGTCCGGGAGGTGGTCCAGGAGGTGATCCGCCAGGAGGTGGTCCGCCAGGAGGTGGTCCAGAGGGTGGTGGTCCCCCTCGTGGCGGTCGTGGCGGTCAGGGTGGTCGAGGCGGTCGAGGCGGTCGAGGCGGCCGAGGCGGCCGAAGAGGTTATGGTGCCCAAAGAGGTCATGGTGTCCGAACCCGAAAGGTCATCGGTGAGTGAATGCTAGCTTGAATCACCGTAATTCCGTGCAGCTGGAGCTAGGCGCCCACGACGTGTTTTCGTCAAGAAAATCCTGCCCCTTTGCATATCTTGTATGTCTACGTCTCCGGGTAGTTTTTGCTAACTGTCGGCTTTCGCAGTGGTGAGGAAGGAAGGTGCCATTTATCAAATTACACGGATAGATCCTTATGACGCGGCCGACAATGCCTTCATTAAGCGCGCCCTCCAACAAAAAAACGAGGAAGACGAAGACATAGCGAACAGGATGGCGGGTCTAGAATTCGAGGACAACGCTACTACTCTGGACTACGATTCGGACCAAGATGTTGGCGATGTGAAAATGGACTGGTCCGGGTTTGATTCACCCCAGTATGCTCATCTCTTTTATTCTGACGGGTTCTTTTACACAAGTTGAAATCCTTTACACGAGTCGAGATCCTTCACAGGAGTTGACATTCTTTAACACATCCTGATGCTGACTTGACTCGCAGAGAGAGGAAGGCTCAAATCCAAGGATTCGCGGCCCAACTACGATTTGGGTGGCAGAAGGCCATGAGAGAGCGATTGACAATGGGGTCCTCAGATATCGGCGAGTTTGGTAGTCCGCTTGTGCCTGACAGTAAGAATACCATCGACTCAAGCAGCAGCAAGTCTCGCGGGTTCAAGCAGGGACGTACGCAGCCAGGCCCCGAGTGGACGGCAAATCAAAAAAGAGATAAACCGGACGTGTCAAAGGTCAGGATGAACGACGCGATGGTTATCGAGGAGGATCTATTGCTGGCCTTGCTATGCAGACCTGGAGAACCGAGACCTTGGTGGCTTTATCAAAAACGAAAGTAAGGACACGGCTCAAAATGGGGTTGAGCACTAGACGGTCCCGACGTTGTGTCATTGTCAAAGTTCGATTTTGTTGTGTTCAAGGGTTGATTTTATTTTATCATAAATGACTTTGCTATATACATGTATATTAGGTACCTTCCTTGGTATTATTCAAGGTACATTTGAGCAGTCATGTGGGTAACTAGGTAGATACAGAATACATGCACATAAACGGCATTATCAGAAGGAGGTATCCACTTGGAGACACGGTGCGCGCGATGGCGCGCAACCTCCCCTGGCAGGGTAAAGTCTAGGTAGCTACTTAACTTATTCAATTAGAATTAGCTAGGTACTGTAGGAACAATCATATGGGCACCTTCGCTCCCACCACGCTTGAATCTCATTGCACTTTCTCCTACTTCTCCCGCCCAAAACACCCGTCGCGTCCACCTTCCACCAATTCTCGCAATTTTCTCTCGATTCAATTCCTCTTCCACTGCTTGGCCAATTCTTTTCCCCAATTTTTCCCAATTTATTCTCCTAAATCTTATATCACACACACACCTACCAGATCATGGCGCCTACAAGACCTGCGCGCGCGACAAAGGAGAACGGCACGCCTTCCAAGGCTGCCGACGCGTCCGAGGCCCCAGTGAAGCGCGGGCGCGGCAGGCCTCCCAAGAACGGTGTTGCGGCCCAGCCTAAAAAGGTGCCCTCTGGTCGCCCGCGTGGTCGTCCTCCTGGAACGGGCGGCGGTGTCAAGAAAGCCGTCGCAAAGAAGCCCACAGCCAGCGCCGCCACTGGTACTGGACGCCGAGGCAGGCCCGCCAAGGGCGCGAGTGCCGTGACTACACCTAGCAAGCCAGCCACACCCAAAGCTTCGTCGGCCAAGTCCAAGGCGAAGGGCTCTGCCACCAAGGGGCGCAAGCCAAGGAAGAGCGACGCTGCTGAGGAGCCCGAGGAGGAAATTCAAGAAGACGTGGATTCTGAAGCCAACGGTATGCTGAGACGATCCTCTTTAATTGTTCTAATCTTTTGAACCAATACTTTGCTCTTTGACGTATATATTAACTTGACTACAAATAGATGCCGCTGCTGATGCCGATCTTGCGATGGATGATGATGATGCCGCCGACGACGATAACCCCGGCGACGAAGATGTAGGCCTTAGTCTAGAGGTAGTACTCCCTACAATCCTATGAAATGAGATGGACCTACCTACCTTGCCTTGATTTTTTTTCTTTGGATCAAGCCCATCTTCCCTTGATTTCCTACTTTGACTAACCGAGGCGTCCTCCGTAGGATTAGAACAGCAATGCAAGAGCCAGGCTGCCTGGCTTGGCAAGTCTAGCAACGGCCTTTCGGAGAATCAGTGGCGTTGGGAAACTGCGATAATCCGCCGCCAGATAAGGTTGTGGAGGGGCTGGTTACTATACGATAGACAGCCTTTGAGATATCTTGGGGGGTGGACTGCTTCTTTCCATGTTGCGCCTGGGCCTGGCTTGTAAAAATATAAATATGCGTAATCAAGTTTGGTGACGAAGGGAAAGGAGTTAGTGCGTTTTTTCATCTTTTTTATTTTCACGGGATCGCATGTATATCTGAAGAGTAATTGCCAATCCCTTTTGCCATTATTTGCCTCTCATGCTCGTCTACCTGTTCTATCTAGTTGTAAGTGATATGCTGGAGGTCTTGCGCGCACCCACCCGGAACTTATATCCCTGTATCAAGCCCCACCGTGCGGCGCGTCGCGCTGCATTACGTTAGCCTGTGTTAGTGCTGCCCTCAATAGGCTGTTACTGGTTCGGTAGGGAATTGGCTTTTCTCAAGTTGCACTATGCAAGGGTTGACTTGCTCCAATGTCTACTCGTTCCGGGCACACCCCTTCATAGCTTCTTCCACGTCTCCAACTCGTCGGCCAGATGTTCCTTGAGCTTTTTAAACTGGTTCCCGAAATTTCTCTTGCAGCGCCAGCATCGCAGGTCTTCATCCAAGTAGCCGGCGTGTCCGGGATGCCGTCGAGGATCGTTGGCCGCCAACGGAAACTCGGCAATGTCGACGAGGAACGGCGTGTTGAAGGACTGGTAGTGCTTGCGGTGGCGCATGCACTCGGACACCATGTCGCGCGACAGCACATGCACGTGTAAGTCGTTCATGGAGGGGTGCGCGTGCACGCCGACGAGCAATTCCTTCTCCCAGTCGCGACCGACCGGTAGCGGTGCCTCGTCGTCCCATTCCACGTCCCCGTTCAGGATGGCCTCGCGCTGCTTCTCCTGCGCGCTGAACCGCCCGTAACGTCGCTGCAGCTCCTTCGCCACGAGCTGCTTGAGTCGCGCCGTCTCGGCCTGCACCGAGGCGAGGAACTCGGCGTCCTCGAAGGCGTCGAAGGGATGCAGGCGGTTTCGAGGCGAGCGCGGCAGCAGGAGCGTGTGCACGGTCGATTTTGGATAGAGGTCGTTGATGACGACGAAGGACGCGTTGTGGTAGATGACGCGACTGGCTGGAAACGAGGCAGGGTCCGCCGTGTATGCGCCGAGCCCGTCGCGTGCCTTGAAGCCACCTGTGAATGCGCCCCGTGTCGAGGCCAAAATCGGGGGCTCTGGTTGTCTCTTCGGCTTGGGTGCCATGAGTTCTGTGACTTGAGACGAGGGCGTTAGCATCATTTGCCGCGGAGTTCTATGAATAAGAAAAACGTAGAAAGACGTATGACCGCCAAGGTATATCTCTCTCATCCCCAGGTTGTTGGCTGCTCACATGCGTTGCGCTTTGTTCCGCGGCTGCCTCCTACAGAACTTGGCTCGGGTGCTGCCGCGGCCCCGGTGATCTCTTCCTTGGTGATGGCATCCTTCGGATCGGATTCCGTTTCCGACATGGTTCTTATTTCGATTCTGCAGTGAAGATGGTCTATCGCTAGCCTGGCATGTGTAGCTAGCCTGGTACGTGCAGCTAGCCTGTACATATAAGAGAGGATATATTGACTACATTAGAACAATAGGAATCTACATCCTGTTCGTTGAAGTCACTCTGGAATAATAGGTAGCCAAGTCGTACAAACCAACGTGAAGTTAACTAGTTGGACCCCGCGATGTCGGTAGAGTGGGGAGCTATCCTGGGGCTTGACTACTTGTAGGTACCTATTCAATGGCTTGGCATAAGGTAGGCACAAACCAATTAGGATAGTTAAATCAGACGCACTGTATATCGCTTCTCCTGCTGAGTTTTCCCCTGCGCGCAAGCGCCACTTTTTCCCGCCGACTTATCAAAGTGAACTTGCCTCTTGAAGACGGTGTTGAGAGCTCTCACACAATATGTATATGTGAACTCATGGCTCATCAATATGGTCAAAAAGGGAAAGCAAAAGGCCACCACGGCTCCCCAGCCGCAGGCCTCAGCAGGTTCCTCTTCCTCCTCCAAGAAGCCTGCGAAAACGAGTAGTAATAATAATAATAAGCCTCCTCCGGAGGATGACTTTATCGTGTTTACCAATTCGACAAAGGACACAAAACCGAAGAAGGCCGGTCAAGCCTCGTCAGCAGCAGGAAAAGCGACGGGGAACGAGCAGATGCCGATAGGGCCGCCGAAACCAACCGTGAAGCAGATCATCGGAGGCTCCAGCTGGACCGGAAAGTTACCCGTCAACCTTCTTTCTGAACACTGTCAGAGGCAGAAATGGGATAAGCCTGATTACCAGCCTGTAAGCGACTGTCGCCAATCATCACCTTTCCTGATGAGCCATTCTTCGTGAATACTATTGCTGCTGTGTGTGCATAGAATTATTAATACGAGATGTTCCTTGTTCTAGATCAAAGGCTCGCAAGGCTTCTCGTATTTTGTTCAGCTCAGTGCCAAGAACCCCAAGAGCCAGGAAGTCATCAAGGTCCCGCCATTCAAGATCCATCCGGATCACAAGCACCTGATCACGAGAGAGACCGCATTGGAAGCCAAACATGCCGCTGCCACGTATGCACTGTTCCGGGTCTGTAGCATGAAGAATATCCATACCACGCTGCCACCGGATTACAAGGCACTGTGGAAGCAGTTCGAAGCGATCAAGGCAGAAGACGTCAAGAACAAGAACGGATGGTTGTATGACGCCGACCCATTTGCCGCATTGAAGCAGCGCGAGGATGAGAAGGCCGCTGCCGAGAAGAAGAGGAGAGAGAAGGAAGCCATGGAAGCGAAAGCGAAGAACATGCCCGGTGCGGCCGGCCTCGTTCTACGGAGCAACGCAGCATCTGCCTCGGGTGCGTCTTCAGGAGGGAGAGGAGGAGGCGGCAGCGCGAACCCCATGAAAGGGTGGACCACTATTCCCAAGATCGAGATGGGCCGAAAGACACGGTCACAACTGGAGGATCTGGTCCGCAGAGAGGTCATCTGGAATCCACACGGCGTCCAGATACCGGCATCGCAGAAGCGGGCGATCGTCAAAGAGCTCACCAGCTCCGGATTCCGTCAGAGCCACGTGGAAGAAGCCGTAGAGGAGTGCAAGGACCGCGAGGAGACCCTGGAATGGCTGTTGGTTCACGTCCCCGAAGACGACTTGCCTCGATGGGCTCTGCCCGAGAGCTACGCGGCCGGCGTCTCGGTGGCCGCCATTTCCGATCTGAAACGAGAAGGTGCCATCAAGAGACTGGCACAATCTGGCTATTCCGCGGAACTCTGCAAGAAACTCTACGAGGAACATGGTCAGGACGAAGGAAGAACAGCCGAGGCATTACAGGAATTTCTGTTGACGAGCGGCTCAACACCGCTCCTCAACGGTACGACTACGGCCGAGGAGCCTCTCTTCTTTGGTACCCCTCAGGAGTGTTGGGCCGAGGAGATGGAGAGCCTGAGCTCGGTATTCGGGGATCACTTCAAGCGCGTATCCGATGACGTCTGCCAAATTCGCGTCGAGTCTGTGAGAAATGGTGCCAAGAAAGACATCGAGACGTTTGCCCAGTTTCGCAGGTCGTCTCGATACCCATCCGAGGTCATCGTATCCCTCGTCGCCGATCTCCCCTCGTACATCAAGCTGAGCGTGATCAAGAAAACCCTTACGTATCTTGCTGACGAGACCTTGCGCGAAGAGCCTATGAAGCTCTACTTTGCGATCGACTGGATCCAGCAGCACATCAACGAGATCATCGAGAAACCCGGCAAGCTTCGAGACATATCAGGCGTAGCATCGGCGGCAGCGGAAGTACGTAGTCATCCAGTACAACAACATCGTCCATCTCGACATCCGAAACCGTTGCCTCAGGATATCAATACGCGAAGCAGAGACGAATGGCAGAGACGGCAGGACAGTGCGGCGTGGAAGGCGATGCTTTCCCAACGTCAGAAGCTGCCTGCTTGGCAAGTCAGAGAGCAGGTGGTCAAGACCGTCCTGCAGTCCCAAGTCACCATTATTGCCGGAGAAACAGGGTCCGGCAAGTCGACGCAGTCGGTTCAGTTTATACTCGACGACCTGTACAGCAAGGGGCTCGGCAACGCGACCAACATTATATGCACGCAGCCCCGCCGTATCTCGGCCCTCGGCCTCGCGGACAGAGTGAGCGAGGAGAGGTGCTCACAAGTCGGCAGAGAAGTGGGTTACACGATTCGTGGAGAGAACAAGACAAGCGCACAAACGAAGATTACGTTCGTGACGACGGGTGTATTGTTGCGGCGGTTGCAGACGTCGGGAGGACGAATACAAGACGTGGAGGCGTCGTTGGCCGACGTCAGCCATATCGTCATCGACGAAGTACACGAACGAAGTCTGGACACAGACTTCCTCTTGAGCATCATCCGAGATGTGTTGAAACAAAGGGGGGATCTCAAGCTGGTGCTGATGAGCGCTACACTGGATGCTGCCGCGTTCCAGACTTACTTTGCGTCCGAAGGGCTACAAGTCGGGCTCGTTGAGATTGCCGGCAGGACATTCCCCGTGGAAGACTATTACCTCGATGACATCATTCGGATGACCAATTTCACAGTGGAAAACGATCGATACCGTGATCGCGACGATCGTGATCGTGACGACGGGCTCCTTGATACTAGTAGCAGCACTGCCCAAAATAGTCAAGACCCGATAAACAAGGTCATACAGAAACTGGGCTCTCGTATCAACTATTCTCTACTCGTCGAGACAGCCAAGGCCATTGATGAGGACTTGTATCACGGCAATCAGAAGGGCGGCATCCTCATATTCTTGCCCGGCGTTGCTGAGATTAACCGGACCGTGAACCAGTTGAAGGCCGTCTCGTCGCTCCATGTCTTGCCCCTTCACGCATCCCTCGATACACGGGAACAGCGAAGAGTCTTCGCGAGCCCCCCGAACGGAAAGAGAAAAGTGGTGGTGGCGACCAATGTTGCCGAGACGTCCATCACAATCGACGACATTGTCGCCGTGATCGACGCTGGACGAGTCAAAGAAACTAGTTTCGACCCACAGAACAACATGCGCAAGCTCGAGGAAACCTGGGCATCACGCGCTGCGTGCAAACAGCGGCGAGGCCGTGCGGGTCGTGTACAGGCTGGCACATGCTACAAGCTCTACACGAAAAGTCTCGAGGAACGGATGGCCGAACGCCCAGAGCCAGAGATCCGCCGCGTACCCCTCGAGCAGCTCTGTCTGTCTGTTCGGGCCATGGGCATACGAGACATTGGTGATTTCTTAGGCCGAACGCCAACACCACCAACCATCACGGCGATAGAAAATGCCATCAAGATGCTGCAGAGGATGGGCGCATTGGACGGCGACGAGTTGACGGCGCTAGGCCAGCAGCTCGCCATGATCCCAGCCGATCTCCGCTGTGGCAAGCTTATGGTCTATGGCGCGATATTTGGCTGTCTCGACGAGAGCATCACTATCGCTGCGATCCTGAGCACCAAGAGTCCGTTCTTCTCACCGCCAGAGAAGCGCGATCTAGCCAAAGAAGCGCGCATGCGCTTCGCGAAAGGGGACGGTGACTTGCTCACGGATCTCCGAGCGTACCAGCAATGGAGCACCATGATGGATCAAGGCACACCACAGCGACAGCTGCGGAATTTCTGCGACGAACATTTCCTATCGTATCAGACATTATCGGATATCGCAACCACACGGACGCAATACTACTCGGCGCTCACAGAAATCGGCATTGTTGACACCGCCACGGCTCAGTCGCCCCAGGCTGCCGCGGTCCCTATGCCTCTCATTCGTGCGCTCACAGCCTCGGCGTTCACGCCCCAGATCGCGCGCATCCAGTTCCCGGACAAGAAATTCGCGGCGTCCGTATCGGGCGCCGTGGAACTAGACCCCGAAGCCCGCACCATCAAGTACTTTACGCATGAGAATGGACGAGTTTTCGTCCACCCCAGCAGCGTGATCTTCGATAGTCAGGGGTTCACAGGGAATGCGGCCTTTTTATCTTATTTCACGATGATCTCCACAAGCAAGATTTTCATACGGGATCTTACGCGTACGTCTACCTATTGATTCCACAAACGTCCCAAGTTGATTCAGAGTTTGCTGACAATGGTTCGGATCCTTTAGCTTTTAATGCATTTACTCTTTTACTTTTTTCCGGGGCTATAGAGCTTGATACGTTGGGCAGGGGTCTGGTAGTTGATGGTTGGCTTCGGTATGTCTTCTCGTTTCCTCTGTTTCTAAGTTCCGGGCCTTGCTCATTCCATGACGTTGTAGGTTACGTGGCTGGGCGCGGATAGGTGTGTTGGTGTCGAGGCTCAGGGGCATGGTAGACAACATCATTGCGATGAAGGTCAATAATCCGCATGTAGACGTCCGGAACAACGAGGTCATAAAAATGGTGGCAAAACTCATAGAACTCGATGGCTTAGATGCATAGATTTACGCGCTGGGGAATTACATGTTTAGACAAACGATTCGATGTGAGAAACTCGAGCGATAGTTATACAACAGCCCCCAGTTGGTGCTTGTCCAGTGAAACAATGGTCTTTGGCGGAGTGGTTACATCTCTTGAGTACTGAAGGAGACGAGTGCTCCTATGTATGCACACTGCCTTACTTACATTGGGGCAGATTAATAGGTAGTTTTGGAGCATTTGATGAGTGTAGAGTAGTGTATAATCAATATTTGGTTTGCTAATTTGATCCGGCCACATAGCTAGGAATTCTCTGTTGACATTTTAGCCCATAATTGTTCCAACCCTTTGCCCCGTGATCCGTTCTACCAAGATACAACAGGGCAAACATTCAGCAAACGTCTAGGATCATCTTAGCATGTCTAGTTATAAGTGATATTCCAGTCTCCGGGGAGCTTTGTCATCCCTGCCAAAGTACATTTATATTAGCGTAACGTCCATAAAATAGTGTATAAGCAACACCGAGAGGAAACTCAAGTTTTCCATATTCATTCAACCAAACTCGATTCTAGAAATAGGAGTGTTACTTACATCCATCAATGTCCTCCGGAACCGTCTGCTTGAGCGTACACTCCATGGCAGCATCTGATGTCTGAGATTTGAGCTCGGAACAGCGGTCATTGCTACATCGTGCGTCAAGGGCGCGCTGTAGAGCATCTCCCTGCCACCCGAATAGATAGTCTCCATGTTGTCCGTAACCAGGTACTTATTGAATACGCATACATGGCGAGCGCGTGTTTGGCTGGGGGGGGGGGGGGGAGGAAGGGAAAGGGAGTTTAAACTTTATGGGTTACATAAGGAATTATGGATTATTAGATAAACCTGGTGAGCTCTGGCTCTAAATCAAGAGGGAGAGGACCGTTCGTTTCGGTACTTATGAAAAGAACACAAATAGAATAGGGGCAGGAAGGGGGGGAGGCCAACTTACCCGTCACCCATGGAATAGACGAAAGGCTGGGATCCATCCTCAGGCCAGAGCTCCCTGGAGTTGAACGGGCGCGTATCCCACATGATTTCATACATGAGCTGGGGAAGCCTGATGGGATGACTAGCAGGGCAGGGCGCCAGTGATTCGAAGGTGCCATTCACGGGATAGGCGACGTGGCTCTTGTGGTCCGGCGAGTCGATATTGACTCCATCCCAGCAGGTCGGGAAAGTGATGGTCGTACGGATACCGCCTTGGCAGAAGTCCGGGGGAAGCTCTGCCGTGTCCATGGGGCCCGCACACGGGGCGCCGCCGAACGGGACCTGGTTCACCGTCGTGAAGCATCGGTGGCAGAGCTGTCTTTGCTGGTTTTCGCCGGAGCGTAACATTGGGTCGCCTACGAGCATACGGAAACCCTAGCCACATCCAAACTCGTGAATTAGCCAAGCTGTAATCCACTTACGAGCAAGATAGACTTGTCCAGGGAACTAGGGTTTTTATGGAGAAATAGATTCACAGAACAAAGAAGGGTTGAGTTTGGCGTGCGAATACTTACAGGCTTGAACGCCGTGACTTTTGACTTGCCGTCATATGGCGGGATGTAGTACACAGTTATTCCACCATCAGCCTTCAGTCCCATATTTACCATCTGCTCATTAATCAGTGATCATTCGTAGATATTCTGGTGTTTCATCGGCGACAATACCTGTGGAACTCGTTTGAGAGTACCATTTCGAGCGCGGAAATAGAGGTTGGCTGTCCAATAATTACTGAAATCCTCTAGGATACAAGTCAACAATAAAGCCTCGAGCCAAATATACACGACAGACACGCAGAAAAAATGCCGCAATAAGTTGAGCCATCTTTTCTCTGGAAGGGAATGGAGAAAAAGGAGCATCGGTCCCCAAAAACTACTTACCAGAAAACGTGCACGAAGTACATGTAGATTCCTCGACAGGATCAAAGGTCCCCGGCGCCATGGTAGCCCTGAATGAATTTCCGCCGCCGACCTGATGCGTATGCGGACTCTGGTCCATGCCGGGGGACACCAAGGGGTCGAGTCGCTCGATTGTCAGTCGTGAACAGGAGAATCTGAGCATTTGCTGTGCCGCAGTGACATCTACTAGAAGCGCCGCCAAGGCGGCCATTGGCCCGAGTCCGTACATCTTGTTCTATCTTTCAATAGTATCTTTTAGATCCTACTGCTTTGTCCGTCTACTCGTATAAGCGAGGTCGTAGTCCACTGACGAACCAAATCAGGAAACCAACAATCAAGATACTGCACGAATGAGTAGGTGGTTAGCTGCACATGAAACGTTGTGTAGGCCGATACGTAGTGTATATATCTCTATGAACAGGCGTGACATTGCCGTGGTTAATATACGTATACCCTGGACCCTGTCCATTATCCAATAGTGCAGACAGATAATCGTAATCTAGAGCCAATCCATGGGATTGTGTTATCGTTGTTACTGGATTTCCATGGGGCCAGTCAGGGAATTCGCTACAGTCGGGTGAATTTGCCGTGAGCCAGATATTAAAGAAAATATCCGCGGGTAAAAAACCTTGCAGTCGCGAACTGGAGCAAATGGAGAGGACGGTATCAGGCGAGAAATAAGAATTCCCTGATAACATTTCACGAGCCAATCATAATTGTGGTTTATAATTCGTTAGAAAAAAAAGGGGGTATTTGATATTATTTGGTGATAGTAGACTTACAAAATTAAGATTCTATGGCGACTACATGCCAACCGAACCGTAAAACCCAGTCTCTACCAATAGCTTCTTAACGAGGAATTGTCAACATTGGTGAATCGATAATATGAATCGAGGATTTGTAAACACATGCTTCTATCCATCGTCATTGTGATCCCAATTAATGAGACGACCTCATTTTCCTGTTTTATGAGGGCGTGAGCTCCTCAGAGATGAGTTACCTTTAAGCTGTTCTCTGACAGCAAATTAATAAGAACTAACCCCCTCAAAAGTAAGCTAACGCTTATTGTTTTAAAGATATGGTTATTTTCATTGTATGTGGAGATCTACACCGTGATTAATGCTTAGACGCCATAACAATAGCGACGGCAAATTATCACGAACTTTACAGCTCACTATAATGTTAAAGACTTATTTTTCCTAATAGAAATGCTGGCAGACCTTAATTAATATTGGGACAAAGTAGCAATAAGCAGCCCTGATAGTGTACTTTTTTGAGGGTTTATATCAAAGCTATATATATTAGGGGCCACAATCCATATTGTTGAAGAAAAGTGTCTGGCTACATTCGATTTTGATTGAGGAGTAGTCACAAACTATCAGTACATGAGGGTCGTTAAGATCCTATCGTATCCTCAAGACCCTGTTTATCGCCCCCGATCTTGTGCGAAACATCCAGACCAATCGTGGGATTCACTCGAACACTACTTTAAAGCTGGTACAAGATGTTCGGTTGGATGGTAAAAGTGGGAACCGTTTTATACTCGGGCCTCTCAGGCGACGATCCCATAAGCTGGTACTTGGTTCCGTTAGCCGCCGTCCACTGGTGGTACACAACTGTGTAGTCATAGTACAACCCAGCCCACAGGGAGACTTGAGACCCTTCAGCGACAGTGCCCGATGGCTTGCACGTGGCAAGGGCCAAGAAGTTGGCGCTGTTGTAGGTGTAGGTGCACAAGACGTCGAAGCCCGGCGCGTCAAGCGTGTAGCCTGCTGGGGCGCTCAGCTTGTATTGGAAACCGATCTCCTTGCCGGTGCTGTCTTTCACAGGGGTGGTGTTGGTTCCGGTCCAGGTTCCGAAGTGGCCGAGCAGACCCGGCAGCCTGGTCACGCTGCTGCTGACCTGGAAGTCAAGTGTGCCATATTTGACATTGAAGTCGGGCTTGGCAGGAAGTTTGGCGACGGCCGAGATTTGTGTTCCGAGACCGTCGGCGGCGAGGAACTGGTGCAGAACCGTGACGCTCTGTCCGCTGCCGTCTGTCTCAGCCAGGACGGCAGAGTACTTGGGCGGCTGGGAGCCGCCGTTCCAGGTGCAGTTGAAGAATTCTAGAATCGGCCCGGTCGAGAAGCCGTAGACGGCAATGCAGTGGACATCAAACGCCGGGGAGCCGGGGATGTTGCCAGCCGGGACGGAGAGGTCAAACTCGACACCTCTTGGAACAATCCCATCTTGAATATATGCTGCGGCATTCGTGGCAACCCAAGGCGCAGTGGCCCGAGCCTGGTGCTCGGGGGCTGGGGCCGCGGCAGCCACGCTCGCAAGCACACCGAAAGATGTGATGATGTTGCTACGCATGTTGACGAGAGGGTTCTGAGGCTGGGAGGGTACAGTCCGTGTAGAGAAGAACGGTGATGATGGTTGAAAGGTATTCCCAAGGTGACCATTGGGCTACCTGTGTTATTTATACCTTTTCGATCCTGGGATTTTACTGTTTGTGTCGGCTCCTCTGGCCAGCATTCTTCTTCCCGTTGCCATCGTCATCTGCTCTGTCACGCGTCTCCTACTAGAACCTATAGATCACATTGCAATGTCCTACAATGCTTACTACCCCCTCTGTGGTCTGCTAGGGCGGAAAAAAGGAGCTTGCCCATTCCTACACGCTAGACAGGCCTCGTTCAGGTCATCCCAAGCGTTTTACTACTTAGTATACAATGCCGTGTGTTCCCACCATCCTAGTAGGAATTCCAACACGGCGAATTCCGTGGCTAGCCTTGCCATAGCAAACAGTGCACTCTTGTTTGGATCTCTCTTGAACGGCAAGGAATATCTCAGTATTCATGTCGTATGTAAACTTAGGGCTCACTTGCCCAATGTGCCGAGTTTGCAATCGTCAGGTTGATAATAGGTTCGCCAAATATGTCGTGATAGAGCTCTCTGGATAGCAACTCTCGATACTGCTTAACCCTCTCAAGAACTATAATATTATAGCGTCGCTTGGCTATGCGTGTATACGCAATGCTTGAGGCTTGTCTGCGCCTAACTATTTCGTATAACGGCCTTTTGGTCGCATTATCCCGCTGCCCCAGATCTTCGTTATTATACCTAGTGGGTGGGGTGAGATAAAATGAGGCATAGAAGTTTGGCGTCCAGTGAATGGAAACACCTCCCCAAGTTCCTTCGACCAACAAGGGTCTCCGAACTACACCAATTTTAGTATGGTTTTTCTGTTACGTGGGTGTAAAGCGGATCTAGCCCTTCGGTAGTTTACTTGCATCTTGTGTCAGCCCTGTCCGAGCACCTGGTCTAGCGCGAGTATTCGATAATACACCACATATAGGGGTTATAAGAGTAATCTCTAGCACCATAGATTTAGGTAATCCAATGCTTTGAGGTAGTCCAAGTGCTTATTTGGCAAGACTTAGTGTGTCCTCAAGAAAATAGCGTACCACCTACAGGACTTTTAGGTGTTGTTAATAATAGAGTCACATTGGATCTGTTGTGCCGGTGCTATGCCTTCTGCTGTGCCTTATACGGCAGTCTTGTAATAGAACTTACATAACTACCGTATAAGTATTTCCTGATCGGGAGTATGAATCTTTACACACACCTCATGCACTTTCCATTGTCTCTCGCTTCTCTAAAAACAAAGTCTCATGATTTTATCGTCAAATCCTTTCCGCTTATAGACGCTGACTGCCTCTAGAAGATTCCGGTCCTACATTGAACCTAGATGATCTCGCTAGAAAGGTATCTATGATTTACAGATAGTGTTACAATAACGCTTTGCATGCCTGCCATACTATGCTGATACCGCCGGTGCAAATGCAAAACCCAGGCCTCAGTCAATCATCCCACCCTTTGAAAGGTGGCCAGGCTCGAGCAAACCTAACAATTGCTCCACCCGATTCTAGACGGTAATCTAGGTGGTCTGGCAGGGAAGGTCCTCGCTGATGTCCTTTTGTATCTGCCAAACGTAGGTAGCATCTATTCATCGATTCAAACCGACGAAGGATATCTCTCATATTCCCACTCGGGATTGCTGTGTACTGTGTACGATCTCCGATGAACGAACAATAGACAACATTTGTCACCGGCGTTCTATTGCACGATACATTCCCGGTCTGGAACCTCCTTGTCCTTTGATTTACCCCGGTCATAGCGTGTCTTAGATTTGCCTCTCTTCTGTGTCGATTCCTTTTCTTTGTCTTTGGAGCCTGGGCGAGGAGTTCCTTCTTGCTCCTGTTCGTTGAATACGCCATTGACAATGACCATATCATTGTCCTCGTACTGCGCTACGTGCGTCGTCGTGTCCCGTAGCGGCTCTCTGCTTGACTTGATCAGCCCAAGCCTCGACATTGTCTGACTGATTCGCGTCTCCCCAGCTTGGCTCTGTGGCCGGCTCTTACTAGACGGCTTGAGTCGCGCAGCTGCACGGCTAAGCCTCTGTGCCGTAGTTTCCTCGCCGGGACTAACGGCAGGTGAGTGGTCGTTTGAGGCCGTGCCAGAATCGGGCGCTGCTAAATCGCCGTATGCAATGCTAGCGCGTCGAGAGACTCCAAGAAACCCGTCTTCGTCGGCGAAGCTACGGCGCCCTGGTGTTTCCAATTCAGCCGAAAACCGCACGCTAGGTGGCGCCGAGGGAATACCGCTTGAATTATCAAAATA
The DNA here is from genome assembly GCA_007182795.1 of Xylaria flabelliformis. Classification (NCBI taxonomy): domain Eukaryota; kingdom Fungi; phylum Ascomycota; class Sordariomycetes; order Xylariales; family Xylariaceae; genus Xylaria; species Xylaria flabelliformis. The sequence continues at coordinate 527,299 of VFLP01000016.1, forward strand.
GCTGCTTGTCTTTCGGGATACCATCTGATACCCCTGATGCCCCAAGACATCTTCGGTGACGATGACGGGCGTCCCATCATCGTATGCTGGGGGGTTAGCTTCTATGCTTGCTACGGAACTCGCTGTTACATCGACAATGGGAATAACTTGATAAAAGAGAAGATAGGGCATCTCTTGCTTTAAGGCTTCTTTGATGTCGTCGACGCCGGTCACTCGCTCGTTCGCGAGATCATCAAATTTGACCCATTGTGCCTCCTCGTAGTCAGGGGGAGGGTCGTTTGTGTGTCGCCGGTTGTCCGTCAAGAGCTTCGGCGCCACTCGGGAAAACGAGATGTAATGTCCGGAATGCAATGAATCGCCACGGTGGCAGACCACGGACTGAAGTACCAGCTTGTACTCGGCCGTGAGGCCGCCTTCCTCCAGGTGCCTATCGTCCACGATGAAGTGTGGTAGCCTCAGGCTGTCGGGTATATCAATGTACGTATTTTGACGCTTCATGGTCCCATTCTTGTCCATCATGTAGCGTTTCAGGCAGATACCGACAACAGGCCGCTGATTAAAGTGTCGTGCCACCTCCAAGTCGTTCTGTGGTTCCGAATTGGCAGGTGAATGCCAGGCTATCGAGTTGAGTTAGTAGTATGCTTACCACGGGCGAAGGAACAGAAGAACGTACGTATGAGCTTGAAGAATTGCCAGGCGGGTATGGTAACCGCCTTTACGACCGATGCCTTTTTCCTCTTCGCTCTCTGAAATAGGCTCGCTGTGTCTGTATCGGAAGATTGGTCTTGCCTATCAATCACGATTCTCTGGATAATGCTATCGGTACGGCTGCGCCGTGGTCGTAAGACCAGCTGAGACACACCAGAGGAAGGTTGCGACTCCGTATTTGAAATCGTCGGAGTCTGCGCGTCTGGAAAAGCCTCTGATGAGGGAGAAGCCTGAGAATCCTCCGGCTCGACGACGCGAATGGTGCCTCTGGGCGTGATCGGACTATGAGGTGAGGTTGGGGTTGGAAATTGGTCGAAACCATCGATGGGTTTTTTTTCATCTAGACCTTCGCGATGCACATCCACTTGCGAATTAAAGTACTCTTCTAAGCAATCTTCCAACTTGACTCCCTTCCCTTCGGAGTCGGGCGGGACGGCAAGATTTAATAATCTCTCGTAGACAACTTTGTGGTCTGCGTCGTCGTTCTTTCCCTGATGAAATAAGTCGACCTGCAATGTGAGGAGCGGCAACTGGAGTGTCTCGGTAATAAAGGCAAAGGCTTCTGATGTATCTTGCTGTTCCAGATAGCGTGCTTCTTTCCAACCACACTCGGCCAACGCCTCTTGGATATGCTCTGTCTGTGTACAGCAGTTAGTACAGCCTGATTGCGCTTGTACCTACCGGGCCCAGGAGCTGACGTACCATGTCCGTTTCGATCAGCCTCCCGCTTCGTAGCATATTGACCCATAGTCGTAGAAGGACAGCAAGCTTCTTTCGAGGTTCGTCGTCTCGTATTTCCGTTTTCAGCATGCATTCAAACGCGTCGAGTTTTGCAAACATGGCAAAGAGTAGCGCATCGAGATAGCAGGTGACATTTCCCCTATTTTCGGCACCCAGCATCTGGGTGGCTGGGTTATAACCAAATATCTCTCCCGCGAGCGAAACCTGCACAAGCTCTAATAACTCGATCGCTTTATCGATGTCGTTCGACGAATACTTCGAGTTGAGGGCGTAGAGGATATAGTCATCGTGCAGGCTGTGGGCATCGAGGCCGCTGCTGGCTGCTTTCTGCCGGACTTCTTCGATCTGTTTTGCCGACCGCCGTCAGGAATTGAAAAAAAGGAAAAAAGGAAAAAAATACACACACAGTATATTAATGACTTACTTTGGCCTCATCTATTTCTCGTAGTGTTGCCTCCTCGTCATCTTTGGTGGATTGTTTCGCCGCATCAGATTTGAAGATAGAAAAGAAAAGGTCGGAAGATAATGGACGATGCTAGAGAAGACGCAAATTGTTGGCGTGTTAGTCTTGAACATGTGTAAATCGACGGACGGGCGCAATGGTTTCCGAACATACTTTCTGAGAAGTATCGGATGATCTGCCCCGACGATGTCCCTGCTTTTCACGCCTGCTGAGGAACTTCTTGGGCAAGCCGCCGGCCTTCATGGCGAGGCGGTGGCAGAGAGCAGACGCAACGCCTCCCCGCTAGCCCCCAGCGCTTGGAATTCCGTGAGATCTGCCCTCCTCTGACGTTGTGTGCGGAGCTTGAATTCTTCAGTTCAGCCTCATAGCTGAGAATGCTACAACGACGAAACTCGACAAGTGTGGATGAGTAGAGTTTCCACCGGTCAGAAGAAGGACAACAGCCACCGGACAAAGTAAACCACAATGGCAAGAAGAAGGGCGGAACAAAACGTCGCTCGGTGCTATATCGATGCTGTTTCTGCCAGGCAGCTTGTAGGAAGAGGAAGCGATACAGTTAAACGGTAAACAGCACCTTTTATAGGCTGTTGTCGCTATTTCTTTGGATAGGCAGGCTATTTTAAAGATAGGGATCGATGCTCTGGTAGTGGGGTTGCAATGAGGATGCGGCGTTGTGGGGGAGGTTCCGTTGTTCAGGGTCTGATTTGGGCTCAGGGGAGACTCTCGAAAGGACTAGGTAAGGTTTGAATGCAGTAACCTACCTAGGTTGCGTAGCATATGAGGTGATCTGGTTCCGTTACAGCAATTAGAATGGGATAGGTAGAATGGAGGGAGAAGAGGCCTGAGCGAAAAGGCTATTGAGAGGTAGGTGCCTACCTAGCTTAACGCAACGCTCATGTGTATGTAAGGTATTCCTCGATGGATGATGGATCGCAGATGGGGTGGGACCGTGCAACGTCGTGGATGAGGTTCAGCTGCTGCTGCTGCACCCCTCCAGAACCCCCGTGTTGGGTGCAAGGCGGTTTAAGTAGCAACGTGCGGACCGGGGTTCGGTCTAGGAATGTGACTTCTGTGTACAAGGTTAACGCCTCGGATTCCTGCCTGTTGGGTTAGTTCCATACATGTAGGCAGGTACTTACAAAGATATCAGGTACACATGTACGCAGGTATCATTTTTAAACAAAGACGTATATCGATCAGGAAGATGACCGAAGCCTCAAGTTTTATCATAGGCCCTGCCTGTGTAGCATTGCAACGTCAGATCTCGACAGCTAGGTACTGGCACGAAACAAGTGCATGTGTAGATCCCCCTTTCCTTGCAGGATAAGACCTATGTATTAAGCAACCCCCCGCAATCTTATACCTACTACTCTTGTGTGCTGACTTTGTACTGTTGTACTGTACTCACACAATGGGAATTGCGTGCATGACCACAAATCGGATGCCTATCTGCCCATGAATAGCCGTGGCGACATCGACCGAACCGGGTTACGGGGTCTTCTCACGACAAACACGGGGTCTCGGGGCATTCCAACTTGGCTTGATGCCATCATCATCAGTTCTATTTTTCCCTTTTCCATTCTACACCTAACCGCATGGGGTGCTCGCGCTGGGGCAGCTCGACGGTTAACATTCGCATCGGTTTGTCAGCGGCGCACCACAGCAATTCGCAAAAGAAGTCAGCTGCGAGACGGATCTTAGAATAGATGAGAATGTAGGTACGTGACGGCAATACCTACTCCAGTCAACGTACCTATACTACATAGGCTAACGCGTATCACTAGAGCCCCCACCACACGTACAGTTCAGGGGTTCTGAACGAGGTAACCTACAGCAGGCTAGTTAGGTATTTTCGAAAACTGTTACCTAGATCCATGGATGCCCACCTAGGTACTTTGAATATTCGTCATCATTCGAGATTGATCGGCAAGATAAATCTGAATTATATGTAACTTACTATAATGCGATACTGTACTGGCACTGTATATAGATCTTCCAATCGTGATGCTCGCCCTAATAGTGGGTATTCATACCTACTAGCTGCGTAACACCGTCTACAACACCGTACTAATACTGTCGCATAGATTAATATCTTATCTTATCTAACTTATTGGTGGTTAGCTGCATTTGTGTCTGTCGGTGTCGGACTTTGTATTTAGCGAGTTTCTGCATAGGAGCTTGGAAATTTCAAGATCCCAGATACGGACGGCGAATTCGGGGCTCGTCGAGGACAGAAATCGCGTCACGGCCAGCCATCATAGCCGGCGCAAACAAATCATGGCCACGATTCGTGAAGTACCACGTGCCAGTCGGCGGCTACTGAATTCCGTGTCTCATCTGAGGCCATGTTCGCCGGGTGTTTATCGTTACGCCTCGACTGCGGTTGCTCCTCCCGTCGTACCAGATATCGAGTTGGAGTCCGGTCTGGCCGCTCCCATCATTACTCGGGAGGGTATCACGATAGTTGACCCACGGAAACGTGCTAGTAGACGAAACCATGAGCTTCCACATGAGAGGTAAGGAAGGAGGATCACAACGATGGTCCCCGATCTTGCTCACCCATGCTAACAAGTATTCAAGGTACCGGTTCCATGCGCCGAAATACTATCGTGGTCCGCTGCACCCCGTGCAGCCGCCTCCCTCTTCGGATCCCATCGCCAGAGACTTTGCCCCTGGTCCCTTTAATCTTCCTCGGCTGAAGCAGACATACCAGGCGACCATTGCCTCCGACATAATGACTATGATGTATCAACACAAACCCCCAGGGACATCCGACAAGCCCGAGCGGATACGGTTGCGGGAGTGGGACGACTCTTCGCCCTATATGAAAAATCGGCCCAAGCGTGGGCCCCGTGGTGCCGACGTGCTGTTACCCCTCGAGAAATCCATCGACTGGCGAAACATTCCCGAGATCCGCGCAGTGCACATAGCCATATATTCGCCAAAGGCGAAGAAGAACGACGATCACCTTATTGTTGGGCGCGCCGTCCTCCAGAGTATTACAGGTGTGCGGCCGACGGTGACAAGGACCAACAAGAGTGTCGCGCAATGGGGTATAGTGAAGGGCGACAGATCCGGCGTCAAGTGCTCGATTTACGGAAATCAGGCCTACGAATTCATCGACAAGGCCGTTAATCTCGTATTTCCTAAGATCAAGGAGTGGAGGGGTTTTGAAGGTCAGTGCAGAATCTATGTCAGATCGCTCGGATGAGTTTGAATGTGGACTGAGACTCGGCAAATAGGAACCACCGGTGATAGCACGGGGAACATTGGATTTGGCCTTGAGCCGCAGGATATGCAGCATTTCCCAGAAGTGGAAGCCGCCTATTCCGTACGTTGATACACTATTTACTATGTCATCTACCTGGTAGATGTTGAATTGCTGACTGTTTCTGTAGATGTACCCGTCGAAAATGGTTCCCGGCTGTCGCATCGTCCTAGAGACTACAGCGAAGTCCGACAGACACGCAAGGATACTGTGCAAAACGTTAGGCATTCCTTTCTACGGCAAGATCGTAGACTAAGTCTTATATGACTGGCGGATTTCTGCATTGCAAAGTCAAATATATAGCGTATCGTCTCAATTGTATATGAACCAAACTACGCCTTGATGTAAGAGATGTAGAGAGTGTACTATAAAGAAAACTGTACAACAAGATCACAACGCTTCAAGACAACATGATCTGCAATTGGAGATCTCAAGTTGAATATGATGAAATAGAAGTTTTTTGTGTGTTGAATACCGCGAAGGAGACAGTTGGCTCAGCTCAACCTAGACCCGTTACCCATTTCTATCGTTTTCCCCAAATGCCTAAACAACGCCGGATTATGCAGTTCCCTTGACCATCACCGTCGTGATCAGCCCATCAGTATCGAGCCGTTTTCACTTTCCACCTGTAACACCTCTAGCCTAAGTTCAGTTCATTCATAAGACGAGTGTAGGAAAATAGTACATGGATTATGCGCCATTGACTTTCTCCCTCAGCCCGTTGATCACGACGTCCACAGCATCCATGTCCGTCGCATCGACAGTCTTCCCTTCGTCGCCTACGTGCTCGTTCTGTCCCTGCCGCCGCAGCTCGGCCGCGCATACGTCCATGGCCGGTTGGTAGTTGCGGACGGCCGAGCTCAGGGCATACACGGCCTTGCGGCGGACTTTCTGCGTCTCCTCCTCTTCTTTCCCGGTCCCATTCACCTTTTCTCCTGCTTCTTCACCATTCGCAGCCGGCGGCGGCGGCGCAGACGATAACCGCCTGCCGACAGCCATCTGCACAAGCTTCTCGACGCCGCCGAGCGCGACCAGACGTTCCTGGGAGGGCTCGTTGTTCTGGACGGCGGTGCCGACGCACCAGGCGGCCATGAGGCGGATCTCGGCCTCGTCGTGCGCGAGACACGCGAGGAGAGGGGTCCAGAGCCCCAGCTTCGAGAGCAGGTTGGCGTTGTCGAGGGACTCGATCAGCTGTTCCAGGTTGTCGAAGGCCGTCAGCTTCGACTCCAGGGTAATCTCGGGGTCGGACGACACGATGTGCGCCATGCTCTCGCGCATCAGGTCCGCGTCCGAGGGGCCGCCCATGAGCGCCGCCAGCGCCTCCGGGTTCAGCGTTGACCGTGGCGCCTCGTTGGTCGTGCCGTCGGGCCCTGACGCCGTGTTCTCGATGCTCCATCTCAGGAGGTCGTTTAGGTTTTTGTCGCCCATCTCTGTTACTTTACTGCTGTCGCGGGGGAGATGGCAAGAATGGTGGCTTGTCTATAAAGGTCGGTGTTTGCAATCGAAATTCTTTTGGCCTTTGGTTGCGGATTATGCGTTTTGTAGACCAATCATGTGTTTGTTCTTGTTGTTTCAGAAGTCGATTTTCTATTCTCTCTTTGAAATCACTGTCGTCCAATACTCCTTTTGCAGTGAATCTATAAGAGAAATCCAGGCCACGAGTAGTTTTTAATGGTTGATCTTTTGACTCATCAAAATCAAAATCCGTGTTGTAGAGCTGCTAGCTTAGTTGAACTTTTAGACTTTTTTGATCTCCAAGGTTCGCGAAGCTTCATCGACTCTGACAAAGATGGAAGTGGGGCACGGCTATAGTTAGGCTCGCAACTCTTTAAATACCTAGATTGGCGAAGGCCATAAGTAATACAGGTATAATTATTGCGCAGTATAGTATTTATAATTTTCTACATGTCTACTTATTATTCTATTTGTCGGTTTATAGAGACCGTTCTTAAATCAACAATTCATCTTAAATCTATCGGTTAAGGATAGGTACCTTAGATTGCCCCGCCATTGCAACAAACTAAACTGGGTTCCTTCAATAGTATACTTACCCCTTGTACCCCCTTGTACCTTAGATCGTGGATGCCTACCCCTCACCCCGTAGATAGGTTTTACTATCCTGTTTTGTAATGGGGGTAGCAGGTTGTACCACTTCAAGTGACGCATGTCAGATTAGGCTTAGATCACATGCCGCCTTTGCTCAGGCTCAGCTCAGCCTGTCAACAGTCAGGTGACCGGGTGATGCACCACATTTATGAATAAAATTATGCAAGAACAAACGGTTTTTTTCTCCTCTTTTACGGTACGATTGTAATACTAGGTACCATGCTAATTTCCATTCATAATATGTAAGCTCTCCTTTAAGTTATTTATTATATTTAACCTTACATTACCTTTTAATACACTGTGCTTTATAAAACATTAATATAATTATTAATAATATATAAGCAGTCTTTATTATAAACCTTTTTATTATAACATTTTTTATTATAATTTAAACATGTTAAGCCCGCACCTTATGAGTCGCGGCCTAAAGCCAGGGCGTTAGCTACCAGCCCGAACGCCTGACTCTGGTTTCCCAGTTCTTTGTTTGCTTCTACCGGGATGGGTTCCCGAGTGTCGTCTGATTCCTCTGTAAACCATTCATCCCGAAGAATCTCCTCCACTGTGGGTCTGTCCCGAGGGTCCAATTTCAGGATCCGCCTGATGAATTCGTTATCAGCTGGTGGAAGCTCCTTTGTCGACCACCGTTGAAGTGGTCTTTGCGGAGGTCCCTGCTGATTTAAGAAGTGAATCACCTCGAACGTATCTGGGTCAATGATGTCGGCAATTGACGGTGGGAATGGCCCGAGTGAGTTGTACATTCGCTTTAGAACGGTGATCTCGTAGTCTTGATCTTCTGGTTTGAGCCCTTCCCAACCGGGATCGAAGTGGTGGTAACCACCACCGTGCACAAGGCTGAGGATCTGGGAATATGTGAGCTGAATAAAAGAAAATACTAGAGAGCCACTTGAGACACGTACTGCATTTCCAAATGACCACACATCTGTTGATGTTCCCCATGAAAGTTGTAACATGGCTTCTGGGCTACGCGTAAAGGCAGCACCAATAATGTGACCCTCCCTCGCGAATTTTGAGTCTTGGGACACAACGCCCCCAAAGTCACCAAGCTGGATCTCTGAAAAGCGCTGGTCTCTTTGACCGTAGTTGAAGAAAACATTGTCCAACTTTACATCTTTAGAGAGCAGGTAATAACTTAGAGAAGACACATGGCCACGATAAGGACGCTGACGACATACCTGTGTGGACCAGACCATCCTTGTGGAGAATCCGGAGGGCTTCGAGGATACACTTGGCTACTTGCTTGATCTCGGGCCGCGTCAGCCGCTTAATTTTCGATTCCGTTAGGAGTTCACTGTCCAGATGCCTCAGAATGATAGAGGGTGGATCGGCCGGTTGCTGAATCTCGTCGATAAGGGGGCGAATGAACGACGACTTGGACTGGTATCGCTTGAGAATGTTGGCCTCATTCTGTAGGCGCCAGTGGCCGCGAATGCTCTTGACGATGCACAGATCATTGTTCTGGTTCCTAAATTGCGCACAAGAAATGGGTCAAGGGAGCTCTTGGGCATAGTGTAGATGACAGAATGTATGTTATAGAAGATCTTACCTGGCTAGATATACTGCGGCTTCATCTACGGCCCTGTGAAGCTCCTTGACAAGAGTGTAGGTTGAATTACGTCCTTTGAGGATCCGGCCAATATGAAGAAGTGGCGCTATTGGTGCAAGGGGAGCGGTTCTCATCGGCGATTGGAGTTGGGTTGTCTCAAGACGCCATAGTTCATTCTTAATTGTGTGAAAACTCCGGCCTGTCGTTTAGAGTAGCTACGTACAATAAGAGTAGGTTGCACTGATGACTTGTCTCAAGAAGCCCACGAAGCGTACCTGAACTAAAGTAGGGCGAAGCACTTTGACGTAAGCAACCCCATAAGGAAGTACTAGGTACCTAGGTAGATACCGGGCGTTTTTATTTAGTATCCGTTTTCTCCGCATAATGCATAATTATGTACGCATAAATGCTTATGCTCGGGCACATGACTCAGCTGAGGATTAACTGAGTCCAGCCTAAGCAAAAGCGGCGATTACGCTAAACCTAATTTATGTACGGCACGGAAACTGGTAAACCTAGAACCACCCCTCCTTTTGACCTGAGCTATAATCCAGAGATCATATGTAGGTAACCAACGATAATTACACTCCCTCGATAATTTTGGTTCGATGTGAAACATTATCCAAACAGGCAGTAGCTTTTACGCATAAGTCCGTCTGATGCAACTGATGTAGCACAAGCGCGGGAAGCGAAGGGTAAGACTGGTCGGTCCCCAGCCGAACCAGCCACTCGTGCAAGGCATAGAAAAGGACGATGCCTGCTTGGCGTCGAGAAATGGTGGGTGGACACACGTTGTAGGTATCATCATGCTTGTTCGATGAGTGGCCGTTGGTTCTGTTCAGATGTTATTTACAAATGTACAGCATTTTATAGCGGAATTTAATACTGGCTTGTGCTATATATACTATCAACAACTATAGCTTGTTACCTGTTAACTGAAACAAAGCCTAATAAAATTTTAAACATTTATAATATTGTTGTTGTTTTTTATAGGATTTTTATATATCACAAACACAGGTAAGATGTCTCAAAGATTGTAAGATGTGCTTATGTTCATTTTCTGGACACTTCGATTCGAAATGACAATAGCCTCCTTCTCATTTTCTCCTTTCCAAACCGCTTCACTGTAGTTCAAATATTCTGCGACTCCTCAATCCATTCCATAAAACTATTCAGCTCTGGATTGCTGTTGACGAAGTATCATGGAGCCCACACTAGCTATTCCGGAACTCTTAGAAGCCATACTTCTTCACTTATATCTGACCTCTCTACTGGTATCGGCTTTGCGTGTCAACAAGACGTAGTACCATCTCATAGAGACCTCCCCAGTGATCCAGAAAGCTCTCTATTTCCGACCTATCCTAGGCGATTGTTCAGCCCGGAAAAATCAAGAGGACACAGATCAGGAGCCGACAGTAAATCTACTTTTAGTAGTGAAATTCAAGGAGTACTTCTTTGATGTTGGTCAGGAATGTGGTCGCGTTCATCACGGCTGTAATTAATACCTGTAAGTTACCGTGGAGAGTACGATCGAGACCGCTTTATGCGCAAATCTTTACGATCTCATTCGGTATTATGCTAGGCATCACAATCAAAGCTTAGTGTGGCATAGAGTCGTCTGGAATTATGAAAGACCTAGAAGACCAGTGCAAAAACCTTCTGCGTCGAACCCCTCTTGTCGTCGAGTTATATGTGATTTTAACAACTTGTACCCCGGGTCCGAAACGTATGAGCCCTCAGACCTGGAATTTTTCGGCTCTATGTTTCAGTGCGAAGAATCAAGTCAACTCAGTGTCCTATGGGAACAAATCAAAAGCCGTGAGGTTTATTTGGAAGAGTGGATTTTCGAGAAGAACTGAGATAAAGCATAGTAATTTACACACTACCTAGTGATCGACCTTTTCTCAAATCAGATTCAAGTTGATTCTGGCCTTCCCCCTTTCGATTTGTTTTGGTGGTCTAGTTATCTTTGAGATTGGATTCTCAGCATCATTAGTGAAGTACAATTCCTGGTGTACGACGAAGCCATTGGGCTCTAAAGAATCTGCTTCCAAAGCATGCCTTGGCTTCCCTTGAAACCGAACAAGTTGCTGTCTCCATGTTGTGTGGTCTTGGATATAATTCTTTGGAAGGCGGTCGACGTCACAGATGTGCACCGGTTCGGGGATTTGACTCTCGTCGTTAGCAACAATGGGCGCTATGGTGGTGGTCATCAGTCCAGGTATTACGGTCATGTCCGTCAAATTCTTCAGATCCTCGGGAGCTGAAAGTGCTTGTTCCCGGCTTGATGATGACTGTGAAGCGGTCAAGGTGCTCGCCATTTCACTGGCTCTCAGTTGTAGACTTTCCAAGCTGCACTCTCAAGTTGTCTGGCATGGTTAAAACAGAATTCAAGAGAGGTATGAAATAAGGAAGCTCGTGTTTGTTGGTACGCAAGAGCATAGCTTTATTGACCTTGATGAGATGAAACACGGCGTTTGATTGTTTCTCCTAGACTATATCAAAGGCCTAGAACAGTAGACTCGATTCACCTAGTAATAACTCTCTTAGTCCTAATCCTCTTGCTTAAGTCGGCAATCTACATCCCCCTCTGTTCAGCCTTCCTTCCAGACAGCTATCGTGATAATCGCCGACCAAGCCCCTGTACTCACCATGTGACACAAACGGAAACAGTGAAAAGAGATAAATACTCAATAAACTGCACAAAACATCTCACGATGATAACAATTACTCATCAATAGAATATAAGGTTTCAATTGGATAAATTGAGTATTGTATGAACATGACAGAAAAGGACGCCGTTATCGCCAAGTTAGCAGTAACAGTATATAACTATAGCATGTCCGCAATAATGAAATAGTAAAACTTATTTATTTATTTATATATAAGTGTTGGAAACTGCTTTATGAAAGAATTGGTAGAGCTGAAGTTTTTATTTTGATCAATTAAGGCTAAGCTCAAGCTAACCTATTTTTGATCTAGCGCGGGGGAGGTTAAGTACCTTGTCCGAAAGCCAACCCCTATCGACGTTGCCACGAGACCGCTTATACGTAATTGAACGGAGAGAGATAATCGAGTTTGTTCGGGCACCAGGTAGGTATGTCATAGCCAAGAAGTCGATTACGACTGCTTTCATCCGCAGCCCAATTCCAACGTAATACTAGCTTATCGTTATTTGGCTGCCTAGCACTATAGAAACATAAATTTCTTTTAGGCAGTGAAATAGCACAATCGTACGTGCCTACTCGTATACCTGGAAGACTTGTTGTAATAAAAGGGTCGGCATTGGATGGGCAAGCAAGCAAGAAAGAAAGAGAGAACAGGTTGAGTGACAACCCCATTGCCAACAAAGAGAAGCAAGCTTGCCCGCCCTTTTCATCGTTCATTGGTTCTACTGGCGCTATTGGTGCCCGTGTCAGTGCTTCTACCCCGCCAGACTTTTTTGTTCGGCCCACAGGTTCTCGCTCATTAGCCCAAGTCCTGGCATAACTACCTAGATAGCAAGCGCACCCGTTCAGTGGCTTAACAGCTGGCTGGCCGCTGCTGCTGCAGAAAGCTGACCCAGTCCTCGTTCCTCCCTTTTCCACTCTAGGCGCTCCAAGCAAACCACACATCTTGTCGACCCGACACAACTCTTGGAACTCAACCTTCCACATCATCCTTTCTCCTTGTTGCTTGTGTAGTCAACCACATCGAGACATCGCCAACCCCCCAGCCGACCTTTGTATAAGCTCTGTCGATTTCAGTATCGCCTGAGCATCTACCAACAATTTCTATTTTCTTCTACTACTCTTTTTCGTTATCTACGTAATCACAATGGAGGGTAAGTCACCAACCAGTCTCCCCCGATCTTTTGAGCCAGCCAATTCTTTCGGCTCCCAATGTTCTCTTCTCCCACGTTCGCCCTCGTCTTAGTACGACAATCAGAATACAATGGCTAACTGGACTGTTCGCTGTAGAGGAAGTTGCTGCTCTCGTTATCGACAATGGGTAAGCCTCTCTCTCGCTCTCGACCTCCTCACCGCATTCTTAGTCGCATACCGCTTGGCGAGGTTTTGGGCGGAACCCCGACCACCGCCAACACACCCGTCTGCGATAACCACCATCCGCCACGTAGATCGTAATTTTGGAAATCCCCCGAGCTAACTGGTATGCCAGTTCGGGTATGTGCAAGGCCGGTTTCGCCGGTGACGATGCTCCTCGAGCTGTTTTCCGTAAGTCTTATTCTCCCCTAGCCTTGCCCAACGGATGGCCCCGCTTGTGCCTCGCCAAGATGCGGCTCGTTGCATCGGTCATCAACTTGTCTTCTAACCTTCTGCTCATAGCGTCCATTGTCGGTCGTCCCCGTCATCATGGGTAAGTCTGTGCCTGCTGCGTGCAATTGATCGCTGTCTCTGCGACCCTAAGGCCCCGTCGATTAACCTGTAACCCCCGCAGTATCATGATCGGTATGGGTCAAAAGGACTCGTACGTCGGTGACGAGGCGCAGTCAAAGCGAGGTATCCTGACTCTGCGTTACCCAATCGAGCACGGTGTCGTCACCAACTGGGATGATATGGAAAAGATCTGGCATCACACCTTCTACAACGAGCTGCGTGTAGCTCCCGAGGAGCACCCCGTGCTGCTCACCGAGGCCCCCATCAACCCTAAGTCGAACCGTGAAAAGATGACACAGATCGTTTTCGAGACATTCAACGCCCCTGCCTTCTACGTCTCCATCCAGGCTGTCCTGTCTCTATACGCCTCAGGTCGTACTACCGGTATCGTGCTCGACTCTGGTGATGGTGTCACTCACGTTGTCCCCATCTACGAGGGTTTCGCTCTTCCTCACGCCATCGCCCGTGTCGACATGGCTGGCCGTGATTTGACCGACTACCTCATGAAGATTCTGGCCGAGCGTGGTTACAGCTTCTCCACCACCGCCGAGCGTGAAATTGTCCGTGATATCAAGGAGAAGCTCTGCTACGTCGCTCTTGATTTCGAACAGGAGATCCAGACTGCTGCCCAGAGCTCCAGCCTGGAGAAGTCATACGAGCTTCCTGACGGTCAGGTCATCACTATTGGTAACGAGCGTTTCCGGGCTCCCGAGGCTCTCTTCCAGCCTTCTGTTCTCGGTCTCGAGAGCGGCGGTATCCACGTCACCACATTCAACTCCATCATGAAGTGCGATGTCGATGTCAGAAAGGATCTATACGGCAACATTGTCATGGTACGTTTTCCTTGTTTCTGAATTGCTTCTTTTATAAATTTAAAATAATATGCTAATGACATATCATCAGTCGGGTGGTACTACCATGTACCCTGGTCTCTCTGACCGTATGCAGAAGGAGATTACTGCTCTGGCCCCATCCTCGATGAAGGTCAAGATCATTGCTCCTCCTGAGCGAAAGTACTCCGTCTGGATCGGTGGTTCTATCTTGGCTTCTCTGTCTACCTTCCAACAAATGTGGATCTCTAAGCAGGAGTACGATGAGAGCGGTCCTTCGATCGTCCACCGCAAGTGCTTCTAAGGTGTATGGATTCGTTGTAGGGAATATTCTCATCAGTCGAATGTACGTCTGACGATTCCATCAAATCAGCTGCTGGGATGCAAAACGGAACAGGCGCCCTCCACGAGCCAGCGGTGGCTTCGGGGACGCGGGATGGACTAGAAAAATCCAGTCGAAGTTGATCATATATCTTCATGTTTCTGTTGTCTGGCGTGCGTAGTGTGAAGTTATCAGCCGTAATTCAATGAGATAAACTCATCTGCCTTTTTTTCTTTGCTTTTTTTTGATAATGGCGTGTGAATGAGTCGAAGAGAATGTAAGGTCAAATAGCTGTAAGTAACGAGGTCAATGAATGTTAATAGTCGGACAGTCATATTCTAGCGTGTTGTCTTCTATCGTGCGTTGCTCTATCAGTAGCATCATCATCACTGTGCCGATGAATTCCTTCCTCAGGCAGCCCTTCGGCGAGAACATTGCTATTTTCCTCCTCCTCCTCCTCCTCCAGCAGTGCTTCTTCGCCTGTAGTTATTCCCTTCTCCTCGTCGAGCTTGCGATATTTCCTCCGGCTCTTCTTCCTGGAGCTAGCTTTCTTCTTGCGCTTGACTTCGCTGACTACGGACGATCGGCTCTCGTCGCCGCGGGTCATGTCATCGAGCTTGTCGGCAAGCAGTTGTCGGGCGATATTGCGGTTCTGGCTACGCGAGCGGGTGGCTTGACATTTGACGACAAGACCGGTGGGGATATGTTTTAGTTGGACAGCTGAATTGGTTTTGTTCTGAGAGAAAGTCAGTCGGCGGTTGGTCAATCGGATACGTACCGAGCATATAGGGTTGGTTGTTTAAATGAACGAATAGAGAGAAGGGGGGGGGGGAGGAGGGGAAGGGACGCACAATCTTCTGGCCACCGGGTCCGCTGCCCTTCAGGTACGACTCTTCGATCTCCTCTTCGGGCGGCGGCTTTGGGCGCGGTGGCAGGTTCTTGCTACCTGTCTTGAGCAGTGGTGGACTGTTGGTTGTGCTGAAGCTGTGTGTGGCTGGGAAGCCTAGCCGTAAGCTCAAGCTCTGGACGTCGGTCCAGATATGGTGTTGCGATGGGAATGGCGGCGGAAGTACGGTTCTGTGGCTGAGTATCGTTGTTCTTCTGTATGTGTGGGCGAGTCGTGGGAGGGAGAGCTTCGATGTCATGGTGACGATAGGTGGTGTAGATGTAGATGGTATAATCGCGAGACGAGCATGGTGAAGTGTTTACGCTTTGAGAACGTGGCAAGAAATACGGAATGCCCCGATGTTAGGGCTTCATTGCTACTCAATGGCTACCAAGAGATGCTGTAGATAGGTAGCTGAAGCTTGTGATTTTTACTTATGTAGTCATCTCTAAGAAGTTAACGCCGATTCGGGTAGTACATACGAAGACAGTGTCCATAAGAACCCCGCACGGGTGTTATTGCAATACCCATCTCTTCAACATCAAAATCCACCTCACTCTACAACAAGTGTTTACAATTTAAGCAGACATTTCACCTCACAGATAGGTCTTATTCATGATATTTCTAAGCGGGTGCCAACCTGGAGCCTAGCTCGAGATGAGCCGCAGCTTTTTTGCATTATTTTGCAACCGTAATAACCGCAGAGTACCTAACTGTTACCTGAATCATTCAGTCAAGGTTTGCGAGGCTGATGTAAAGATACTGGCATTAATTGGTTTCCTTACTCCTTGGAAAATGAAAAAAAAAAAAAAAAAAAAAAAAAAAAAAAAAAAAAAAAAAAAAAAAAACCCTAAAGCTTATCGATGTAAGTGAAGGAGCGTAACGTGCCTATGCCTAGCTAAGACTATGTCTCAATTCCATTGTTTACTATGTTACAAAACTACAAGTTTTAATATAATTTCGGAAAACATTACAATGTTTTCTACTTCTGCTACAGCATAACTTGTAACGCAAAAAGACGCACAACAGCCATGTCTGCAATTACACCTGGAATCCGTGCAGCCGGATGGAATGTGCTGTTTACTATCGGTCGGGGAAAAGATCCGTGTGCCTTCGCCGGTATATACCAAGTTGTAGGCAGCGACTTAATAACCTTTCGCGACGTTTGTGGCAAGCTACGCCTCTGCTTCGAGTTCTCAAAGGGTGTAACCCGCGATGAGACTGGTGACAATGACGAAGACGGCGCCAATAATAGCAATCCGTGGGACAGTATTGCTTTCGCTTTAGCTGACCGTTCCGACTTGACCCCGGAGGTGCGTTTCGTTCATAGACAGCTCCTAGGTAAACCCGTACCAAGTCTCCCACCAATGTATCCCAAGATACAAGACGCTTTATAGTACCATATTGTCTTCCATAAAACCTGCGATCTACTTCCTAATGAGCCGCTGAATACTTATCTAAAAAGTTAGCTCTATCACGTCTGTTAGTATGCTTTCGGCTTATGTTGACTTCTTTTTAGACGGATGCGCTCAACACATTCCCGAGCCTACCATTCTTTATGATCCTCGATATTTAGCTTCTGCTCGCAATTACAGGGAAACCGCTTTTCCGACGAACGCCGACAGCTTGCTCTCTGAAAAAATCTAGACCCAGCTCTGATTCACCTGCCAGAGGTTTAGACGGCAATGATACAAAGGCTATCGACATGTTTGTACCGAAGGGCCTAGAAGTAAATGAGGATGCGGCCAAAATGATCCAAGACAATTTCCGGCACAGTCGTCTTGCTAGAGGAACTTGTTGCGCCGTTTCCCGTCAAGGAGGGTCGTAGTGCCTCGCGACGAGTATAGGCCCCGGCATCCAGGACTGTCATATCGTCCCCCCAATGCAGTACCACCTCTATCCCAGTAGGGACGATAATACCACTATTGATACAAGTCCGCGTGGGCTTGTAAGAGCGTGGGAGAAGACCTGGAGCCCCAATAACGGCATTCTTCTAGATAAAACGCTTCGCGAACTTTTCGACGCACGACTTTTCTCCATCCATCCTACGACGTTTCAGATTCGCATGTTTGTGCCGTATGACAAATTGATTCAGTATCACGGCAAGAAAGCATTGATACACCCCAAAACCGATATCAACGCTCTTCGGCATCATTACGAGATGTGTTGCATCGAGAACATGACAGCTGAAAAGCCGCGATTAGAAGAGGTCCCCTAAGGCCGGCGTCGGAAGTTGGTAAGGCGGTTGACCCATCTAAGAAACGGCGGGCGGGCCCTCTCAACCAAAGTCGGTCTCAAGACACTCCTGGACAGGATGACTTGGTAGAAGAAGCGGAAGCAAGAGGGTGTAAACGCAGGCGATTGGAGTACCAGGTGGTGTTCATAGACAACATCATTGGTATGATCATTCGGAAGATGAGGAGACGTTGGACAGCTTCCTTACGCCTTGAAATAGTCGCAGTTTACTTGCGAGTGGTGACCAGGTGCTTCCATGCATATCTGGAACAGCTGAAGTCTTTTGTACAAAAGGTGTGTATATCTACAAGAGGTTGCTCCTGAATAGGTACCTAGATAGTCAGTTAGCCCAAGGAAACTGACCCTATCAAGTGATTTCTTGGCTAATGTAAACTGGGAATTGCGAAATTTTCAAGCATTCTAACGTACAAATTGCACTTCTTTTCTTCCATGTCCAACTCTTGGATGTAGTGGTCTTCAAATTCCCTTACTTTGCAACAGCATTCTAACTTTATGCTCAAACAGCTGATTGGCGGAGTGGAGCTCTGGAAGCTCAGACCATTTCACCTGGGTCATGCCGTTTCTAGTCTAAGCCTATTCAAGGCTTGAATCAATAGGCAACGAAACAATTGGTATTTATTAATATCCGAGTGTACTCTATGCTATTTTTGAAACTATTCCTAAATTGGATAAATTGCCAGGGTCTTCGTTCCCGCTACAGGCTACCATCAATGCACTTTAACTTTGTTGTCCCTCCTTTTTCATCGTGAAATAACCTTCAAATCAAGGTCAAGCCCAACCTTTTCCACTACTTATTACGATCCAATTAATTCCAATATCAACGGATTCGACCATTTATACTCAACAGTTGAGCGTGGAAAGGTGTTACAGCAGTCGCAGCAATTGCAGAATCGCTTCGTACTATTCCCAGCCTCTATCTATCTACTCAGTGCCGGAAAGGAGAGAATACCAATCAATATACGATTAAAGCATTGCAAAATGGAGTATCGAACCAAGGAACCCGAGAACCAGTCGGTCCCGCAGCGCTTCGGCCGCTGGCTCTCGCTCAAGCAGTACCAGATCGAAGTCACTTTTGGTGTATATATGTTTACGCCCACTGAGAAGTTCATTTTCTGTACGTTCTCGCGATTCTCGTGGCTACTTTCTTCCTGCTTGGTCTTCCCAGCGATATGTCACCTACGCATTTTACCCTTACTATCTAGAGCCGCCTTTATCCCCGCCTGCTTCTTGATGGATTAGCTTCTAACAGGTAATGAACTACAGGGTCCGTCGTATTCTTACTCTACGCCATGGGCTCCATCGCCACCATCCTCTACCTGCCACAACATATCCTCTTCATCATCAACCGCGCCTGGTTCTACGTCAACGGCGGCGAGAGCAGCGGCGCCTTCGGCTCGTCCAACGTCGTCGCTGCCGCCAAGAACGCCCTGTCGCTTTCTCTCGAGTCTACCAACGACCTTACTTCCACCGCCACCGAGACCCTCCGCGAATTATAACGACGATGAATGAATGACAGCCTTAGAAACTTAACCGCCGAGAGCCTCTTGATTTGCTCCTCATCGCAAGCGGGAGGAAGGGGGTTGGTTTTCGGACGTTGTAACGATACGATGATCATAATAATGTTTAATCAGTATGCGAAGAAAGATTATGCAATCCCCTTAGAGGTTCTTGAAGAACGCATAACAAGCGACGAGCACTGGGATTAGTGCAGGTATAGGTAATTTGAGACCAGAGCTCAAGGCGTGGATATGCGGTGGAAACGCGCATTGAACAGTAAGGTGTTAGTGACCAATTACTAGTCCACGCGCAACCAAAAGTGCCCATAATCTTAGACAGCGCCGACTTGACATTCAATATAGAAAATAGAGCTTCGCAATTGCCCATTCAAGTACGATCGGATAGGGTGACGGATATATTTTATGCAATCATGAATCGTTTTCGGCGATCCGATAGACTCGAAGGGAACTATCGTCACCTGCTATGGCCAGCTCGCTCGTGTCTATGTGCGGTCTCCATGCGAGCTGTAGAACCGGTTTTGCGAGGCATAATCTAACTCGTTGTTAATTGGGACGGGAATTAATAGGACCTGCAGACGTCATTTCAGGAGGGACCAACGTACTCGGGTTGTAATGTGAAATTTGATGATACCGTAAGGGAAGTCGGGTCTAGGGAATGGATCGAGATCTTGCCGGCCTCTGTGCCAACGGCAAGGACGAATTGTCCGTCCTTGTTCGGACGAGGCAGGAAGTCGATAGCCGTCACCGGATGCGTCTCCATTATCGTGGCGATGCACGAAATACCCACCTCTTCGCGGCGCCAGATCTTGACCGTCTTGTCACGGCCCGCCGTGGCGAAGACAAGGGACGAGCCCGTCGACGGCGCCCAGGCGGCGTCGAGGATCATGCGCGTGTGGCCCTTCGGGTTCGCTTGGAGCAGTTTATAGCTCGGTAATGGTGGTAGCTCTTGTCCATCTTCACCGCCCTCCTCCTTCGTGCCCCGTTCTCGCTCGAACACGGCCCATTGACGGTCCCGTCCAACGCTCAGCAGGTGTCGGTCATCAGGCGAGAACCGCAGACGCGTCGCCGTCAGCGAGTGCGCTGTCAGGGGAGGCCTGACCTCGGTCCACTTGCGGGTCTCGAAGAGGCGGATCACGGCGTGGTTGACGGAGCTCGCCTTGCACGCGCTCGCGACCAGGTCGCCGGCGTGGCTCACGGCCAGACACGAGATCTCGTACCCGTGCCCGTACAGCTTCTCCGTCTCGGGCCACAGCGTGTGCCGCGACAGGCTGTCCTCCAAGGGCGGGTGGTCGATCTCGAGCGCCGACTTGCGCACCGTCATCCCCGGGTTCAGCGCCTCGCGGTCCATCATCATGTCCGGATTCGCCGAGGTGGTGGTGTTGTTGATCTCGGCATCGTCGTCGATCGCCTCGATGGCTTTGTTGGAAAGCCCCAGAACCGGCATGTTCGCGGCGTCGGGCATCGCCTCGATGGCCGTGCTGCTGCTGTTGTTGTTGTCGTCGTCGCCGCCGATCCTGCAGAGCCGGTTCAGCAGTTTCGCGACGGCCTTCGGCTCGTCGAAGACCCGCATCAGCTTCTCGTCGGCGCCCGACACGAACTGCGAGCTGCCGAGCGAGTCAATGCAGTTCAAATCGTACCCGTGGATCTGCGGACGCGCCATCTCGTGCCATGTGTTGTTCTGTTTCCAGCTCCCGTGCAGCCGTGTCGTCTGGTCGGAGCTCGTGGAGAGCAGGTACTCGCCGTTCTTGGCCCAGGCTATGCCCGTCACGGCCCTCGTGTGTCCGCTGATGCCGACCCGGGGCGTCCATTGATCCTCCTCCTTCTTGTAGTCCCATACTCGCCAGCTGCCGGTGCGTCCGAGACATGTCACCGACGTGCCGTCCGGGGACCACAGACCCGTCCAGAACCCGCCCGTGCTGCCGGTTGCCGTCGTGGCGCCCTTCTCTCGGCTGATCTCGCCTAGTCGAACGTTCGTCACCCAGATTCCGGATGATGGGTCCGCCTCCCATAATGCGAGAGTGTTATCCGCCGACGTCGACAGAAGCTGGAGTCGCCCGGTGTCCGGGCCCGTGTACCACTTTGCGCTGTATATCCAGTCGTCGTGGCCAAGAAGCAAGGCCTCGAACGTGACGGTGAAATCTTTCCCGCTGGTTTTGAGTCTGTGGGCCTTGTTGGAGGGGGACTTCCCCGGTAGATAAGCGCCCAGGGATGGGTCCGCGCCGTTGGCCGCCGCCGCGGGCAGCTCCTTTCCTTGATGCAATCGCCATAGACGGATGTACTTGTCCTGGCTCGCGGATGCCAAGAGTAAATCCGGATCTGCGCCATCATTCTTCTTCTCCCACGTGAAATCCAGAGATCGGATCCAGCCCTCATGGCCCGTCAGCGTCGCCTGCAGCTGAAATTCGGGGCTCGTGATCGACTCCGTGACGAAGACCTGCACAATGTCTCTTGTTCCTGCCGCGGCGAGAACAAGCGCCTCACCGTCCCCATCGAGTCTGCTGAGAGCTATAGCCAAGGGGAAGAACTTGGGTTTGGGGTTGATCGTCTGCAACAGCCGCGCCTCCTTTCCGTCAAAGGCCCATATCCTAATCGAGGCATCTGCTGCGCCCGTGGCGAATATAGCGGTGGCAGAGCTTCTCTTTCCCTGCTGTTCGTACAAAGTCGCTATACAGTTGATTGCCGCCGTGTGCTCCGTTAGCGTCTGGATGCATTTCACGGCGCCACTGTCTGACGAAAGTTCCCATATCCTGAGACAGTGATCATCGGCGCCACTGAGTAGATATGTCTTCTGCTCGTCACCCTCACTTTCGCTTTTGGGGAGGAACTTGATGGCCTTGACGAAGTCTGTGTGCCCTGATAATAGACTTGCGACGCCTTTTGGTTGTGAGTCCTGTTTGTTTTTTGAATGACCATCAGCACCCTGCGCGATGTAGTTTCAAAGTCATGCGATGCGGTCTTTGTTTTAGGCCGTGAGCCATTGGTTCATACATACATGGGGCCGCCACAGGGCAATGTTGGAGTCGGCACCGAAAGCTATCAGACCATCCTGGCTCCAGTCTGCCACCGCAGTATGTCTGTTGGCTCCGACAGATAGGTACTCGATTTGGATAGTTTGTCCATCCATATTTCCCCTTAATTTCCGTACGATGTGCCCTTTATTAATCGTTTAGGTTGACCGTGAATCATATATAAATAAGTCGTAAGGCTTGTATTTCCCATTTTGTGGCAACGGGTGCTTTCTGATTGGACGAATAGCTTCAAACTCAATTCTCTGCTATGGTAACAGCTGCATTGGACCGCCTGCCACCTGAGGCGGCTGGCCCACTTTCACAATGCCTATGTTGCCTGGCCTTGACGGGCGAATATCAACTTCATAATAATGATCATATAATGCAGCATAAAGTCGATGAAAATTGAGAATGAAAAATGTGTCCACGGGATAGAATATACAATTCAAACCTGAAGGTATGGTAGTTGGGCTCAGTTCCCGTCATCAAAGGCGAGTTCTAGCTCATAAGTGCTAAACGTCTAATACGATACCTACTTAATTAAAATACTCTAAACTGTTGTTTATGACCTGAAGTGATCCCTAATAAGCTCAAGCTTGAGTCCAGCAGAGCTTCGGTATCAAGGGGAATGTAGCTCGACCTGAGTGATGAATACAAAGACCAGGCCGGCTCTGGAACAAAAGGTATATTATTCTTGTACTCCCCGAAAAAACCACTAGCTTCAAAGGCAAACACGCAAACACACAAGTCCTGTGGTATCAGATGCTTTTATCATATCATTAGGATCTAAATATTGCTATAATGGAAGCAATGAGAAATCCACTGCGGATGAACAGGCAGCAAGCTCACCCGAGCTCTAAATATGTTCACAATCCTTGAAATAACTCCATAACGAAGTAAATATCCTCTGTTTGTTGGTTTAGGGACATGTTCTTCGACACATCATTCGGAATTCCAATGCACCAGTAACACCCTGCTGCTCAGTCACTCAACGAAATCAATTTGGGCCCATGCAATAAATAAGTCGGGTGTTTTTGTGCTGTTCCTTCTCCGTATATTGATTTTGATACGGAACAGTTTTGCAATATTTTGTACCACATTTAATGATCTGACCATGTTGGCAAGAGCGGAACGAATAGAGGAACGTCTCTTTTCACCACCAGTATCCGAGTGGTGCCGAGTACCACCCAAACATGCCTCTTCACGTATAGATTTATGCCATTGAGTTGCCGGACGTAGGACTCTGGGAGGGGTTTGGATTCTGATTTTCCTAGATAAACGATAAGCCTCTCTCGAGATCCATGCCAAATCCAACGAAAAAACAGGAGACATACAAGGGGCACATCTATAAGCCAATAATCTGTGAATTCATGCGCTGCAGGCAGGGGGCACCGATGTCAGCATCTTGTCCTATCCAAGCCAGTCTCGCCTGATCTGCATGCAGCACGCATGTGTTCGTTACGCCCAATGTCAAGGTAGAGAAAGACACGTGCCGGAGCGGTACTGGAGCAAAAAAATAAAGACGTACCTCAACAGCCTTTAGGAGCTTGTGTGGACCGGATATGTCCCTGAGGAATGGTTCCACCTCACCATCAAATGCTTGGCCAGAAAGAAGCCCTGGCGGCAACGTTCCAATCGTACGGACGGGCTTGCATAGGTTATATATTAATGACAGTGGGTGGGGAGTTGCGTTTTCAGGAACCGAGCGACATCTTGAGAAATCCACTAAAGCGGGTTGCGATGGTTACCTACCTACCTACCTATGTCGTGATGCTCTCATACTGTCCTCGATAATGCGCATAACCTCTTGTTTCAGCCCGTCAGCTACCCATAGCTCTCTGGGCTGCAAGCTTCTGTTAGATAAATCAATAAACACATGGATATGCACGTCGCTAAATTGGGAAAGTTGGGTGACATGGAACGGGTTCTGATGGGGCCCCTGCCAGACACTGATCTTCCCTGCCGCAAGCCGACTCGAGACTCCCGGGAGATCTAGTTCGGAATTCGCGGAGATACAATGACGCTACCGATTAGCGTTGTTGTTAAGGTTCAGGGAAACGACTGGGCTGCTCATCACTGATGAATTGAGTCTCAATGGGTGTAGGTGCAGACAATATACTACTGCACGTTGTCGACTCTTGCAGAAAGGGAGGAGTTTCCTTTACTCGATTCTCTCGCGAGTGTCACAGACTGTGCCTCATGTCAGGGACGTATGCTGAGGGGCCTGGGATGCACACAAGAAGCAGACGAGGAGGAATTAAGAGTCAACAGCTATCGGACACATCATAATGCGATGCAGAGGATATTGGGACCATATATTCGCCGGTTGGGTGCAGGTCACAGGAGGCGTGTGCTGATGTACCGTCACCTGACGGCGAAGTCTGCATGCCTCGAGTTGTCATTTATGACAAGATGCCCAATGTCGCATGGTGAATGAGCGCCCTCGTTGGCTTGTGCCGGCTTGTGCCTATTGATTCGTCTCGGCCGAGCTACCTACCCCTCTCGCTCGGGCTGGTGTGCTCACTTCTACAGCACAGATTGTATAACCTCGTCTTGCATAAGGTAGGTGCACCAACCTCCAAAAGGGGAGGGCGGAGGTACGGACAAGCCATCATATGCATAGAGAATCGATCGAAAAGAGTCTTGATGGCTGCTCTGTATCCACGAACAAGCCTGTTTGGTAAGAGCTTGAATAGAGAAAGTGCCCCGATTAGCATTACGAAGGAGTAGAGAGGGCACACGGCATTAAGCCGGAAATCGCATTAGAGGTCGAGGTATTGATTGGAATGAGTATGATCTTGGCGACCTCCAATATGCTCGGTCAATCTATACCGGAATCAGGGGCTATCGTTAGCCAGTATACTTGCCGCTAATGCCTTTCAAATACTGTATTAATGTGATGACTGTCAGTTACCGAACCATGCTTCCGGGAAGTATCTTGTGGCAGAGACCGAAGGGAGTTTGAACGGGATGGGATGGTGCCGTCCGGAGTGTACCAATTGCCAGATCCTAAACTACCTGAAGCTTGTGACGTCACTGGTTCCCTGTGATTTTAGCAGACGGTTTACTAGTTACTTGTAAATAGAACAGTGAATGACAAGCCTGTGCAGCTACGTCTGTTCTCTTCCTTTATCCATAAAATACTAGATAAAAAACGTGGGAATCCTGGTCTACTCCTTCACACGTCGAGCTCAAACGGCCAGAATTGGATCAGCCATCTTAGAGGTGAATTTGGTAGCATGTCGATGGTTAACTATCAAGAATTAAAACAGTCCGCAGAGTAGCACAGCAAGAGGAAGAGATCACATCATAACCCAGCAGTGAATTAGGTATCAGGTTAGGGGTACGTCACTGCTGTCTAGCACACTTCCTCGTCTGCTGATTGTAAGATACTGCTTGTGAGAAAAGATACTGTAGGCCAGAAAGTCTTGGCTAGTCAAAGTTGGCCCTCCCGCTGAACCGGCCAATGACGGTCGAGTAACGAGATGCCTAACCTAGAGGTCGGCCAGTTCAGCCCAGGCCAAGTTATCGATGCATTATATATAGGTATTTGCTGCAGAGCTTGCGCTGATGGACATGACGAAGACGAACAACCTATATTCAGGACGAGAGGTCTAGATCACTTCATAAAGGCCAGCCACTGCGCCTTGACTTTATGTCGGGGATCGTGGTG
The DNA here is from genome assembly GCA_007182795.1 of Xylaria flabelliformis. Lineage (NCBI taxonomy): Eukaryota > Fungi > Ascomycota > Sordariomycetes > Xylariales > Xylariaceae > Xylaria > Xylaria flabelliformis. Next base: position 553,017 of record VFLP01000016.1, read on the forward strand.
TTATGGGTTGTGCGAATGGAGCTGGGGAGAACTGGACGAGATGGCCTAGACTAGCTTCGGCCCATGAGTTCGTCTCTTTGCTTACCTGGGTATCCAGGCCAGTAGCATCGTGAAGCAAGAATGTCCCTCGCCAGACCTTGCGGAACATGGTATTGCCTGGCTTGGCGTGTTCGTTTGTCATTGCCTTTACCAGGTAGTCAACGTTAGCTGCTCACGTGGCCGACGAATTTCGTCGAGGGGAGGAGCCACAGCGACCTAAGGCTCGGGGAGACGCTGGGGCTCTTTGTAGTGGATTCCGTAACCGGGCGCATTAGCCCCATCAGCCGACGTGGGTGCTCATGTATGTATGTACAGTACCTACTGCACTGCAGCTCGTGACAACACCCAAAGGTGGTATCGCCGGGCATCATCATCAGGGGATGATGGGGATGGGACGGGACAACGAAAGTCCAATGTCCAATTCCAATCCATTGCTCGTATTTTTGAAGCAATTGGTTCCAATGATTGGTCAATGCGGTTGATTGTGATTGAGGACTATAAAGACCGAAGACTAAAAAAACAAGGATACCCATATGAACTAGGTTCAAGTTAGGCGCAGCTACGGGATAGTCAGTCGGGACAACAGGCCGACAATGGAGAGAAACAGCACAGGACATGGGGCTCCGTTGTTTCACGATAGTTCAAGAGCGAGCTTGCTAGATAGACGAGAGCGGCGCTTCTGCACGACTGAACATCCTAACCTTATGAGCAACTATGAACTGCCTTGCCTGCATCACAGGAAACCATTAGTCCTATGACTTGAATCGGATACTTTACCAGGGCAAATTCGCACAGACTGGGTAGATTGTGGATGAGATATTATTGATAGTCGTGTTGTACGGTTGCTGGTTATCATCATCATTGTCTTTGCTTGACCCGAACGTCCGAAATGTTACTGAAGGACCGACATCTCGGTGGCATTGACCGGAATATGATTGGAATCTATTACACAGTCTATGAATAGGACCAGAAGCCACATACCTAATAACCTCAGAGACATGTAATATGATAGACAGTTCGGACCGTGATGTGATGCGCCGTATTGGCTTCATTCTTTATTCTTTATTTCTTTCTTTCTCTCCTTTGGCTTCGTTCTCCTAGGAGAATACTATGTTTCTTATTGGTCAACGACTTTAGGATCGGCAGCTGAAAGTAGGTTAGTGTTGAAGTAAACTTGGTCCGCAAGGACCGTATGATATACTGTGATTATACTGTATCGAAAGGCTTTGCTTCTAGGGGATCTTTCTATGTGCTCATTGAAACCACTTTTGAAGACTAGATTACTGGTTTGAAAATTTGGATAATTGGCTTAAAATATAGCTTCCTATAACTAGGTAGAGCAAACAGTGCTACGTAGTCGTATCTATAGTGTTTTGCTCAACTCAGGCCAGAACTCAGGCATAATTGTTGTTTATCCATCCAATCCCGTGCATATGTTGACCAGTACATGACGTTTCCAATTTCCTAGCTTGGATCAGCTTCATTGATAGTTATGTTGAAACAAGTCTAAGACTTTGTCTAATAAGAAGCGAAGCCTCGGAGGATCAAGTTATAAGTCGAGCCCCGTTGTAGGTATTATAACAAAACACTCGATGAGAACTGATTGGCGATGAGAACTCTTATGTGTTTATATAAAGAAAAAAATTGACAACATAACTCGTCTGCCTACGTTGGGGATATCTGTACCTTGTTGAATTCTGTATCTTATCTTAAAGCAGCGTGATCTGCACCTACAAGTTAAAATATTTATGGGCGAATCTTGGTGTCACAGTTATAGAAATGATAATCTTGTTGGGTTGAGTTGTGATAGCCCCTATCGCTAATCACATGTACGTCGGCCGTAGTTCCCAAACACGTAACTTAGGTTTTATCTCGGGAAGAAGGGTTGGATTGACAGTCTAGATTATTTTTCGAGATTCTTGTACGAGGGAGATATTTTGGGTCCAGAATTGATTAGTGATGTGCGGGGGATAGACTCGGATCAGTGGGGAACCAGGCGGCATTTACAGTACGGTATTGAGGAAAAAACGAGGGGCTGTATGACCTAGGCGGGGATTCAAGCCCACCGATTTCATCAAGCTCTAAGTCCTCATTATGGAGACGACATTGTATATCTATGTACCTAGTAAGTATTAGTGTAATAGGCATGCGCCTACCTACACGCACAATACATTAGGATGGAAATGTGGTTATAGCCTACATCACTTTTCTTCCCTATGAAACTTTTCTGCGGTTCAAAATATGGATAGGGCGGGTAAAACCTACATTTAAGTAAGTATGTAATCAGTTACGGCGGCATATGGCATAAAAATAGCAAAACGTCACCTGACTATAAATTTGAGCTGGAAACCAGGCCGCGGAGACCACCCGTCCCGATAAGGCGATCCATACCATGATTGAGGGGCTCGTAGCTTTGCAATGGAGAAAGAACAATCAGTTTGAACCGTCAAGGATCAGGGGCTTGTACGCGCTAGCTATGAAATCCTCTGTATTGTATTTCCTGACTGAGAGCGAGCATGAAATCACCGTCTAATCTTAATATGAAGCTGTTGGAGTATAGCGTGTTCACTAAATGATTACCTACCTGATTTGTGAATTGCCGTGCGTCAGTGCGGCAGAGTCTGGAGGATTAGTTAACGGTAACCAGCTGTGGGCGAACCCAAAGAACCGGGCCCGGGTCTCGTACCAGGTAGTTAGCTAACTAGCAGTGAAAGATGATGTGTGTGTAGTGTAATGTTGGTAGCGGATGGATGTAAACCCTTGCAATCCAGGATGAATAATTGTTCCCGGTTCAAATTCTACACTACCATCTGATGGGCTGCAGATTGTGGCGCTTTGAAACCTTTTCATCTGGCAAAATTCTGCATCGAAAGAGGCAATGAGCAGCCTCGAGGAAGGGTGTCGAGACTGTCTCATCCAAGCAGCCCCGCGTCTATTGAGTACAAACAAGCATGTGCCCAGGCACGAATTTTCTCGGTGAGCACGCCGTCATCACACAGAGGACGATTCTTCCTAGGTATGTATGTTGGCCGTAGCAACACGGAAGCAGCACCCACTTGGCTCGATATATGTAGCTTCATACGAAACCATCTCTCTGTATCCTTTTCGTCTTCAAACAAATGGAGTTCCCAAACGTGATACTGCTCGGCCCGCTAAGGGCGCTAGGGATCTAATGTACGTATGTATGTAGGTACAGTTTAGAGGTAGGTATCTCGAAAGGTTTGTGGCTGGGACTAGCTACTGTAGATGATGAAGGATTCTTCCCCCTGTCAGCAGTTGAAGGAAAAGCCACGGCAGCCGATGCACTACAGAACATGGATTCGCGCATCAACCCTAGCCTCTTACGACGCAACATGGACGTGGGTAGATACATCTATCTGGCTTAACAGTTTCCAAACACGGCTTCCGCCCTACTAGTTAATGAAGTCGAACTTATGAGGCATTGCTATGACCTGAATATGTCAAACTGTCTGTACTAGATTATCTATATGTAGGTGACATGGATGAAGCATGGGGCGAGTGATGGGTGACGGGTGGCTACCGTTTGCTACGTGCTTCGAAATACATACGTAGGTAGCAAGAAATGGCGTTCACGTAGGTACAGTGTAGTCTGTCTCCCCTCTAAGGCAAGTATGAATGCGTCTATTCCCTGCTCGTCACACTACCTAGTGTAGGCTCCGGAGGTACAGGCTGTACAGCAGGTGAGTTCTGAGTTCTGTAGGTATGTATATCGCCCAGACTCAGCTCAATTGTTGCTAGAGATTTCAATGACTGAGCGACCCTTTCCCATCGGTTCTCATCACGTTAGTACGATGGCATGTTTGGAAAAGCCGGTAGCTAAACCGGCGGATTGAACTCTCAAGTTGCAATACCACGTAGGTCGATGGCTGATGAATGCGGGAGCACGATTGGGCCTTGAAGAAGTTACCTACTTGCGGCAGCTGCCGGGAATCAGACAGGGTACCTTAGGTAGGAGGTAGGTTGGGCCATATGGATTGAGGCTAGTTCGCCTGTTACTTTGGTCGGGTACCTACTGGTACATGAAGGCAAAAAGCCATCGTCAATAGTTGATGAATATACTTATATAAGAGTGCAACCCTTGCCGTCCCGTTTGACCTAGCGATCTCGAACCGTGCGTCTACGCTCGATTTGTTGAGGCTCGCATAGTATGAACCGTACTATTCGACGGTCCAAGTTACTGTGTGTACTATGTCTGCTGTACTTGGGAGGTCCAAGGACAAATGATGACAGGGGCAACGGGGGAATCCATAGTCCTTTGTAAACTCGATGTCTTTTCTTTCTATGATTGTGTTAGTTTGGTTCTCGTTTGTCTAAACGGATAAGCGGGCACCCTTAGACTGATCGTAGGATGTAAGTTTATTTTTCAGACAAACGACCGCCATAATGTGATTTTGGATAGACTTCTACCAAGGAGAATAACCACCTACATACTCCGTAACCACCAACTTACCTATACGTAGGCATGTAGATGTCGGACTGGGCATACATGATTAGGTATACACATCTGCATGGCATTTGTGTGCAACTTGAACATTTGCTGATGACCACCTGCACCAAGGTGCTGCAAGACCCAAGTTTAGCCCCACTTCGGCGCAGGTATGATCCAATGGAAACTGTTCTTGGAGCTCAGGAATCAGTCGCCTGACCTGCAGAAAGAAGGTACCTAGCTTAACACATACGTAAAGTACCACAGGGAAGTCGTCGAAACCTGCCCAGCCCAGGCAAAAATAGTTGAGAGAAAGGCAATTCAGCGCCTACGGCCTCTAAATCTTGTCCCAGCACATACAATCATACAATAACCACATGTAGATATTCTACCTAAGATACCCTTATTAGCTACCCCTCCTCGCTCCTTGCTCCATCATCCATAGATCCATAGGTAGGTAGACAGCCTCCATGTCTGTCTATGTCCTCTATCTAAACTAAATCTAACCTTCTTTTTCTGCCTACCTACCTACCTACCTACTCCAACCTACCTCTTCTTACTGCCCTACCCGTCATCTTGTCTGTCTGCCTGTCAGTCTGTGTGTCCGTCATATCTCTCTACCCAAGCAACAAGCAAGTAAGTACCTGCCATCTACTTCCATCATCTTGCTTAGATCGTAAACTCCAATACTATTCCACGTTTCTTCCCTTTCCTTGTCCTAAAAAACCGAAGGGGACTGGGTTCAGGATAAGCTCCTCTACCCCATCTTCGAAGTTCTTATCCCGTTGTCTATTTCCTTGACACGCAAACGAGACAGCTATCTGCTGTTTGCCTCTGCATCGAGTACGTAGAGGAATCCATTAGATCAGCTTGATGTGTTTCTCTCTCTCTCTCTCTCAGCTTCCTGGCTAGATTGAGTCCTGGATCTCACGGCCGGCTTTCTACGATACATACATTCGCCTGGTAGATAGATCGACCAGCTCGTGTCAATTAGCTAACCATCGCCTGATTCTAGGATTACGAGCAAGGTCGTTGTCCTTCTTCATCAGCCATCGTCATAAGAGGTGAGTTGTGTACCGTCCTTGTGACTGTCGGCCCGTCGTTACACACATTGCACCACCACTTACCACGAGATTTGTGTATACGACCATGGTCACCATCAACCCATCGATCCCCCGCTCGTCTACGCTACCTTGTTCCCATTCAGCCAAACTATACGCACTCACAAGAAAGCATCTATCTATCTATCAATCTATTTACCTGTTTGTTCATCCATCTACACATACATGAGCATATCAATGATCTCTCACACCTGACTCTCTTCCTCGTTTGCCTCCATGTTGTCCCTATCATGATCTGTTTCGTAGTCTGGCCTACGTTCACCTCCCTATAAACATGCGGTAGTATCTCGTCAGTTGTCGTAGTAAGGAGAGAGGTAGTCGATAGGTACCTGCCAATGAATGCACCCGTTCCACCTGGAGGATACTTGGGAATACCTGGATACCTCCTTACTGCTACTTTTACTACCTCTCTTTACTACATACCTCTCACTGCCTGCTACTACTACTACTCCTGCTACCACCACCACCGAGCCCTCTTCAGTTCCCGTCGTTACTTGGTAGAACTTTAGCACAGCCCACCCCGGTCTTGGTTCCGTCCCCCGTTGATTCTCATTCGAGCAGCTCAACTAATAGCTTGATCGACCGGCCTGACCTGACCTCATTACCTAACAAGCCCTTTCCGCAAAGTCACGCTCGTCATCCTATCACTCCTCCATACAAACCCAGACAATCCCTGAAAACCCCGCCAGAATCCCTACCCAGCCTACCTCACTTTCTTCTGCTCGAACCTCTCCTCTAACCTGCCTACCTACCCACCAAACATACGCACCATGCACTTCTAGTTCTTCTACAAGCAAACGCCCAGTCTTTTTTTTTTTCTCCCTCTTCGGACAAGGTCACACTTTGTCTACATCGATATTCTCTAACAGGTACCCCCAGTGCGTGCACGCCTTTTTACCACCCAAGACAAACTAAACTTGCCTGTCAACCTGGTCGTCTGTCTACCCAAGAAAAAAAAAGCCTTCGCATCGCAATCCAAGGCGCTGCCCTCATCTTCCTTCCACTGTTCCACTCATCGCTCTCTGTCTTCCGGCTCGTTCCCCTTTGTCTGCATCGCACGTTCAGAGAGAGAGAGAGAGGCACGTAAAGCCGACCCACCTAGCAATCACAACACACAACAGCCCATCCGTCAATCAAAGTGCCACCGACCACAAACGCACAAACCCGGCTGATTGCACCCACTCATCGGTCATTGCCCAACACGGCGTCCGCAACTTCATTTCGGACGCTTCCCGTCTCTGCTTCCTGACTGTTCGAGGCGACTTTTTGGACTCTGATCACACGAAATTGCGTCCGAGGCTGATATCTTCTCACCATGTCGCAGAACCGCCCGACTGCGGCGTTCAATTCACTCCGCATGGGAGGTAAGCTCGAGCCACCCACCAACAACCCCTCCTCCTCCTCCTCCCTCCCTCCGTCCCTCCGCAATTCACCGTACTAAGACAAACGTGCAGAAGTCATTCGCGAAAAGGTCCAAGACGGTGTCACCGGCGAGACGAGGGACCTCCAATATACACAATGCAAGATCGTCGGTAATGGCTCGTTCGGTGTTGTCTTCCAGACAAAGTTATCGCCTTCGGGCGAGGACGCCGCCATCAAGCGTGTGCTCCAAGACAAGAGGTTCAAGGCAAGTCGAGGATTGCTTTGTGCTCGATGATGGCATTGACCTTCCTCGGGTCGTTCATTTTGCTAACGTGTGTGAATATGCAGAACCGTGAACTTCAGATCATGCGTATCGTGCGACACCCCAATATCGTGCATCTGAAGGCCTTCTATTATTCCAATGGGGAGCGTGTGAGGACTGCGCCTGGTCTTGTTTCCTTGCGAGATTGATTTTTCTGACACATTGAGTAGAAGGACGAGGTCTATCTAAATCTGGTGCAAGAGTTTGTGCCCGAGACGGTATACCGCGCCTCGCGATTCTTCAACAAGATGAAGACGACCATGCCGATCCTCGAAGTCAAGTTGTACATCTACCAGCTTTTCCGCGCCTTGGCCTACATTCATTCTCAAGGTATCTGCCACCGCGACATTAAGCCACAAAACCTCTTGCTCGACCCGAATACGGGGATACTCAAGCTTTGCGACTTTGGAAGCGCCAAGATATTGGTGGAAAATGAACCCAACGTATCCTATATCTGCTCTAGATACTACAGAGCACCAGAATTGATCTTTGGTGCCACGAATTATACTACCAAGATAGGTAAGGCTGTTTGTTTCTCTTTGTGAGGTAGCCCTGCTCTGACCCCACCACTATCATCTAGATGTCTGGTCTACGGGCTGCGTGATGGCGGAATTGATGTTGGGCCAGCCGCTTTTCCCAGGAGAATCTGGTATCGACCAGCTCGTGGAAATCATCAAGGTGCTCGGCACACCTACCCGAGAGCAAATCCGGACCATGAATCCGAATTATATGGAGCACAAGTTTCCTCAAATCAAACCTCACCCTTTCAGTAAGGTGTTCCGGAAGGCCGAGTCGAACGCGCTGGACTTGATAGCGAAGCTGCTGGAATACACGCCGACCGAGCGTCTGAGTTCGATTGATGCCATGGTACACCCATTCTTCGACGAGCTGCGAGACCCAAGCACAAAGCTTCCGGACTCGCGACACTCGAGCGGCCAGCTGAGAGATTTACCTAATCTTTTCGACTTTACTAAACATGGTGGGTGAACCCTGTGCCAATGACACACACACACACGCAAAAGAAGCGAAACACAAACTCTCACACACTTGACAATGCATGCTAACCAATCATGGTGAAGAAATGTCGATCGCGCCGCATCTGAACCACAGGCTGGTTCCTGCCCACGTGAGACCAGCACTACTCAGCCGGGGGATCGATATCGACAATTTTACGCCCATGTCGAAGCAAGATATGATGGCACGATTAGACTGAGCCTTTGCTCAACACAAATGGCCTTGCATGTTTCTGATTACACAATGTCGCCTCGCCTGTATCGTCGTAGCCTCATTTGCTCACTCGCCGGAATTTGTATACGACACTAGCACCCCCGCATCGGACCTTTTTTTTCAAGCGCAATAGAGCCGAAAGAGGGAAAAAGGAGTCCTTCGTCTGTCTCGATACTTTCCCCCCTCGGGTTGTGATCGAAGCTGTTTGGGGGATTTGACTTCCGGCCACTGAGATGTAGGTGAACGTCACTAAAACCGGTCGGGCATTTTCTAGGATGTCTGTCGGAATTCTCAGGACTCCACAGCGCAGCTCGATCTTGGCAGCTCAAACGCTGGCGGCGGCGGGGGAAACAGCCGTACGATGCGTGGATGAGTGACTGGGAACAAACGCGCGATTTTGGCCCCGCGTTCCTCGTCTTTTGTTTCTATGCATGGCTGAGATGGCATTCGCTTTTATTATCTTGTTCGATTATTCGCTTTTGTCCTTGTGGTGGAACGACGATTTTGAGACGGCCGTTATTATGACCTTGAGATGTGGCCTCTCGCAAAGTAGCCCTACATACATGTTGCAAGAGGGATTATGGGGTATTGTGGCGTATATTTTTGTTGGATGGAGAGAGGGCTGCGTGCGGCCTGGGGTAGGAACCCCAAGGGCGTTTGCGTGAGAGGGATGCATTGATTATTCCATTTGACAGGGCTTGCCATTGTCATCATGGTTGCGGAAATTCAGATGTGCGCCCTCGGGGGGAAAATGGGATACTCCAAAAGATTTCTTTTGCATCGGACGGCATAAGTCTCACTTGACGCGAGTGGGAAAGGGACAAAAAGGGACAAAAATACCAGGCCGGCTGTCTGATGAGATGCCCAAACACAACACACACACACAAACACACTATGTATGGTTCAACTGCTCGGCCGCAGCATGGTAACGGTAAACAGAAGCAGTCTTGGCCTAAGAGACACAGACATTATCCATCTTTCCATTGCGAAACTGCGCCTGTGAAATACGACGAGTGACATGTAGCTATAAACGTAGACGTGCAAGACGAGAGTACGGTGCTCTTTTAACACGACGAGCTGGAACCGCCTATTTGTGCATTTTGGTGGTCTCAAGTCAGTTAATAATAAAGATAGTACCGGTAGTTAGTCTAGGTAATCGCTAGGATGCAGGCAATTTGTATGGCGGGTCCGTGCACAGCAGCGGCGCGTCACGTCAAGTTTGCGATACAGAACATTTGAACCTTGGAAGGTACCTTGGTACATAGCTGGATCCTGTTCAACCTTCCAGTGCTACCAACCCACAACCACGAGAAATATCAACTTTACGCATAGGCTACAGCCTCATCCTCATCATCCATTGGAACGCAACAACCCATCTTCTGGTCTCTCTGGTCTACTCATCCTATCCTTCAGTCCACATGGCCGATTACGATCGCCGACAGTCCGGCGGTTTTAACCGTAAGAGAAGGTATCGCGGTACGTATAATTCAATACATACATAGTGAAGCCTAGTGCTTGCTGCTTCTGCTTCCACTTCGGCGCCAGCTCCCCCATTCATCTCCCGCTTCGTCTCTGTGCCGTTGTCATCTTGCGCTGTTCGTAAGCTACTATAGAAGAGATCAAGAGTCGCTGACCAGCCTGCTTCAGACGATGACGAGTATGATCGCCGACCGCAGCGGCGCCGCTTTGAGGCACCGTTACCCGTCCGTATACGAAAGCAGCTCCTAGGCTTGGCCGAGTCTCCGCTCCGTCGTTGGCACGAGGAGGTCCAGTCCATTGCGCAGGCCATTGCCGAAGGCTACGACGACCAGGAGCTGCAGGCCAGCTTCCTCGACCTGGTGCCTCAGATGGTGCTCGAGCAGCCACTCAAGACTCCCTTCGTCGCCGCCGTCGTGTTGGTCGTCAACTCATTGAAACCTGAAGTTCTCGATGCTCTGCTTGCGCGCATCACATCTGCGACCGAAGAGAAGGCGAAAGAGGGCGAATGGCGCGATGTCAAGCTCTATCTCAAGTTTCTGGCGTGTCTACAGAGTTGTCTGGAAGGCGACGGCTTGTTCCTCGTGCTTGATGAGTTATTTAGCCGCGCGGTGGATCTCCAGACCGCGAGCTCTGAGGATGTACGTCGTCCGAACACCAATCACTACAGATCTCGGCGTTGCTGCTTTTCTTTCTTTCTGCTGACAACAGCCTGATTAGACCATCGGAACCGAGCTCGTCAAGATCATCCTCCTCACTATACCCTACATCTTGGCTGCCGCACCTTCTACGCAGTCGCAACAGAAAGCGGCCGAGCTCATGGACAAGACCGACATCATCGCGTCGGAACCTCATGCACTACAGGTCCTCATCGATCCGTACCACCCCGAACAGGAATCCGAGAGTCCGGTCGCCAGCTTGAGCTTGATCAGTCTCCTTCAGAAGCAGCTCCAGAACGAGGCGGCCAATGACTGGCCCCTGTCCTGCCTACCGAGACCGTGGCGGATGCCACTCGAAGAGATCGAGCAACAAGAGAAGCTGGATAACGCGCAAAAGCATACCCTGCCAGTCATATCTCTTCCGGACAAGGTTACCACTGGGCCACGTCCTCTGTTTCCGGAGATCTATTATTCTGTCTACGTTCACCAGGAGGTGGAATCCGTTCCCCCCGTTAGTAGTATCGCATCGTCCATCATCCGAGATGCCTTGCTCGACACCATCAATGTCCTTCACTTCAATCGCAATGTGACGGCTCGTTTCCTCATCGATGCCGATTGCTACTTTGCCCCGGGCACCTTTATCAAGCGCGCAACCCCGTTTGATCGGCTTCGTGAAATGGACGGCGATCGCTCGTCTTGGAAGCCCGAAGATGTGGCCGTGGACGCCGTCTTTTCGCAGCTGTACCAGCTACCCACCCCAGAGCATAAACTCGTCTATTACCACTCCGTATTAACGGAAGCCTGCAAGATAGCCCCCGCAGCGATTGCTCCCAGCCTTGGCCGTGCTATTCGCTACTGTTACCAAAATAGCTACCGTCTCGATCTGGAGCTCAGCCACCGTTTCTTGGATTGGTTTACTCACCATCTCAGCAACTTTGGGTTCATGTGGAAGTGGACAGAATGGGTGGATGACGTCGGCCTGCCCGATATGCATCCGTGCAAATCATTCATCCTAGGTGCGTTGGACAAAGAGATCCGCCTGAGTTTTGCCCAACGCATTAAGGGGACATTGCCTGAGCCGTATCAAGCCTTGATCGGGCCTGAGAAGGAACAGGATACCCCCGACTTTAAATTCAACCACGAACGTAAGCAAACAGCCCCTGTTTCTCGTCATTAGTAGATCAAAATAAACCATCGAGATGGACAATCGATCCCGGAACTAACACAGAGCTAGATACCCCCTTCTCTGCCGAGGGCAAGGAACTTGCCGCCCTTCTGAAGCGCAAGGCGCCGGATGAGGAGATCCAACCCGTCATTGACCGTATTCACTCGGCAGCGCTAGATCAATCCATTGATCCCCTCGTCACGAGCACAGACGTGTTCATGACCGCCGTATGCTGGGTGGGGTCCAAGTCACTCTCTCATGTGCTTGCCTGCATAGAACGTACCAAGGACAGGCTTCTCGACGCCGGCGCAGCATCCGAGGCAGCGAGAGCGCAGATCATCACAGCCGTCGTCAGTTACTGGTCGGCCCACCCCGGCGTCGCCATCACCATCATCGAAAAGCTTCTCAATTATTCTATCGTGACACCAGGCGCCGTCATCGACTGGGCCCTGGTCGGAGATCGTGCCGGCCCCTACGGACAGGCTCTGAGCAAAGCGTGGGTGTTCGAGCTGGTATTCCATACCGTCGTCAAGGTCACTAGCCGACTGCGCCAGGTCGTCAAAGGTGGTGGGACCGAAGGGGTACAAGAGGAGATAGCGGCTATGCGTGAGCTCTTCAGGGCGATGAATGACGCGCTGATCAGTTGGGCACAAGGAACCAAAGACCAGCTCATGGACCCCGTATCATCGGACGGGGGTGAGGACCTCGTCAAGCGGTGGGGCGAGAGATGGCTAAGAGTATTCCGACGGCGGTCCGCCATTGAGGAAGCTTTCTTGAGCGAGAGCCAGACATCGTCATGAAGAGTATATATAGCACCATACCAGCCACGCACGAGCGGCATGGCATGATCCATGTTGCTCATTTACGTGGAAGGTGATGCGAACCGATATATATTCTGGTCATCGCCAGATAAGGTGGATGTTGATCAGCATCCCACATCCTTTTATGTCAAGAACGGAGGACTTTTCAAGTTGTATATTAGTTAGGTATGCAGAGGGAGGGCCGCGGTCGTTCTCAACGGGGCTTAGGGCTATTCATTATTATCACCCTTTGTAGGAGGAGGCTCGATGGGTACGGAGCAACGCTGTCCAACACCAACCGGTCCTGCGAGCAAAACTAATTATCGTCGTATCTATGGTCTGCCACACCCTCAAACCCGTGACTCGGCGTATTCCAAAACATCGACACGGGTACATATAGAGTTGTCGCTTACAGAGAGCTTTCCACGAACGCTGGACTGGCACTAAGAAGCATAGAAAATTGACCATCAAACGCTGTATCCTATGAATGATAATTAGGTTGATTGCTCCGTAATCATGATGTAGTATTAGTAGTGCGCTCATTCAGCCTTTGTTCAAGCGGACATGTACATCACTGGGTACATGACGGTACAGCTGCACAGAAGGTTTAAAGTCGTCAGATATTTTGAGTGGTATCATTACATTGTTATTCTACAACAAGACTACCCTGGATTCGGCAGCCATTGCGCAATCGTCATCTCAACGCCAAGTCCTCCCATTGAATATGCTATCATAACCTCCGTCTCTGGACCCAGGACCGTCTGGTGTCTATCATATAGTGTACACGTTTCCCCCGTCTTGTGATCGTCTTCCTACTACGTCTAGTAGAGAGGGGAGAGTAATCTGAGAGAGAGCGTGAGCATGTGGGCTTCTTTGATGCTAGTTGGCCGGCCAGTATTAGATTCGGTGAAAGGAAGGTTCATACCGAATGATGGACGGACGAGGATCACTGCGGGTGTAGCCTGCGTGTGTGGAAATACGAGTTAGGATAACCGACGGACAAGATGCTGATTTATGCTTTTCAGGCATCGAGGCTGCATGAATGAAGCTCGAACAAGGAGTGGAGGGATTGGAATGCGCACCGAGATACAGGATCAATGGTAGATAACCGCTATTCAACGTGTTAGACGACAGCTTGCATCGTTTATAATGAAAAGGAAAAAGAAAGGAAAGGAAAGAGAAAAAAAAAAAGAGGACATACTAATGCATGGCAACCTTGGAGACCTCAATGATCTTGCCGATGCGCTCCTGTGTAAAGACGGTATAGTGTGAGTTTCTTTCTGTTCGAAAACCAAAGCGGCGGAATTGATATGTTGGCGCACCTTGGACTCTTCGGAAAGGGCGAACATGGTGGGCGATAGTGTGATGGGAGAGATGGTCGGATATTTGGTGTTGGTTATGGGATTCGCATGTAGTTGTCAGTGGATTATCTTTGAAGTGGTAATGTGGTTGTTGGTGGTGGTATCTGGTTGACGACTGGCGATGGTCGCGAGATGACGAACTTCGAGATGGCTCTCTCCGAAAAATTAAGCGGAATACCGTCAGGTCTTGGCAAAGCCATGGGCAGCGAGCGCACTGCTGAAGAGTTGGTGCTGGCACTTTGTCTAGCGGGTACGGTATCGATAAGCAGCTCCAGAAAAGTCCCAAGGTTCCGATGAGGTAGCTAGCTACAATCCAAGCGGTCGGTCGCGCGTACCTACTCACGAACCCGCTCTTATGATAACTTTACAACCCGATCGCCCTACAAATACACCAATTTCAATAAGAAGAAGAAGAAGAAGACTAAAAAGGTGCTAAGATGTCTGGTGCTAAGCATTGGTAGGCAGCCATTTTCTCTCCATCTCCCCCTTAACTTTTCTACTTTAAATACTGACGCGACTGGCTACAAAGGGAGCAGGACAAAGAAGCCACCGTCTATATTGGCAACATCGACGAGCGCGCCAGCGATGCCATGATATGGGAGCTCATGGTGCAGGCTGGCCCCGTCGTCAACGTGCACCTACCCAAGGACCGCGTCACCCAGCTGCACCAGGGCTTCGGCTTTGTCGAGTTCAACGGCGAGGTGGACGCCGACTACGCCGCCAAGATCATGAACGGCATCCGTCTGTACGGCAAGGCCCTGCGTGTCAACAAGGCCTCGGCTGACAAACAGAAGCCCCTCGAGATCGGCGCCGAGCTGTTCATCGGCAACCTAGACCCCATGGTCGACGAGAAGATCTTGTACGACACCTTCAGTCGCTTCGGCACCCTCATCGCGCCCCCCAAGGTCGCCCGCGACGACAACGGGCTCAGCAAGGGCTACGGCTTTGTTAGCTACAGCACCTTCGAGGCCAGCGACGACGCCATCAACAACATGAACGGCCAGTTCCTCATGAACAAGGACGTCAGCGTCCAGTACGCCTACAAGAAGGACGGCAAGGGCGAGCGCCACGGAGACAACGCCGAGCGCATGCTGGCCGCCCAGGCCAAGAAGCACAACGTCTCCATCGAAGCGCAGCCCATGCCGCCTGCCCTGCTCCAGACGCCTATCCAGGCCGCAGCGCCTCCACCGTCTGCCGTTGTGCCGCCGGCCATGGCCACTGGTGGTTTCGACCCTGGCATGGCTGCTGGTGCTGGGATGCCCCCTCCGCGACCCATGGCCTTCGCGCCGCCGCCCGGCGGACACCGCGGGCCTCCCCATCCGCCCTCCTTTGGCAGTATGCCGCTCCCGGGCGCTGGTCGATCCCACGCGCTACCACCTGCGCCCTCGGGACTACCAGCCCGTCCACCACCCGTCCAGAGCGGTTACGGCAGCCCTGCCGATTTTCATCCGGGTAGCTTCCGGGCACCTATGGCGCCTCCGGGCTTCGCCCCACCTGGCAACGTCGCGCCTCCGCCGCCACCAGGATTCACGCCCGGCTATGGCCGCTGAGAACGGACACGATCTACGGGACATGCCAAGTTCGTTCCCCTTGCCATGACGACCAGTACGTCCTGATCACACGACATCAAGAAGGGGGGGAAAATATCAAGTCTACGGATCACGGGTAGCGGGGCCGGCTGAAGAGAAAGGTCCTATTCACGCTCTCATACGAGTCACCGTTCCTCGGAAAGGATACGCGGTCGCATTTCATCCCCTCACAGTACACGGGATTACAGTTTTGGCGTCGTGATGGGGACCGGTAGCAGAGTTGAATACCCCTTTTACGCAGAACCGGTCAATCAAGTAGGTTCAACACACCGACGTCTCCACCATGATCAGAAGGTGACTAATATAGTTGTGGTGGTTTTTCTGCATTAGGACCCGCGTCAGCATGTGCTTATAAAACGAGATTGTATCTGATCATCAGGAGTCATTGTATAGACCGGCAGTTAGCACTACCTATCAACGATGAGCTTCATTAGGAATGCTCTCGCACCTAGATACCCAATATACAAAAGTTCAATGTGAAATGAATGGTTCCGTCTATGATGACGGTTTTCTTGGTACCTCTTAAGATGGCTCACTACCCACGCAGTCAGATCATTTCGGTCAAATACACTTCATGCCCGTAATTCCCGTACTTCCCCGACGCTTCCAGGACAAGGAGAAAACTCGCGTAATGGTGCCGCATCGACTAGTTCGGAAGATACCTCATACAGATGTCCTTTCATCATCAGATAACTCATATCGCCGAGATGGTGCAAGCTTTTTCAACCGTCATTTACCAGGGAAAACCTGGAGACGGCTATTTCCGGTTATTAAAGAAAAAAAAAACCCCTAGGTACCTACTTATTGGCCTTTTTTTTTTATTACTCTCTCGCATGCGCACCCGGTAGTCAAGTCCTGGGTCCATGGAACGACAACGCCCAGCTACTTGGGGGTGCCAACCATCACCAATGTATGGTTACCCATCACGTACATACATACACATTAGGCGTGGTGGTTTCACGGTATGCATGGCGTTGTTGCTACTCAGGTAGGTAGGTCATGCAAGGATTCAGCCACTTGCTCGGCATTCAATTGTGAGATATGGAGCTCTCTGGACAGGGTTGTTTGTAGTGTAGGTAGGTAGGTAGGTATACGTGGACAAGGGGACCACGATAGGTATGTATGTATGTATGTATGTAAGTAAGATGGGTAACTAGCTATATCACAGGTAGGTGCCGTAGCTAGCAAGCTAGTATATGACAAGACAGGACAGGAACGGAACGGATGAAATCTAGAACTTTTGACCTGCAACTGTTTTCTGACCTCACCGGTGACGTCCACCACCTTACGGAATCTGTACACATGTCGCGTAGGTGTGAGAATATATGTAGGTATGTATGTAGGTATGTGTGTATGTATGTGTGTATGTACTTGGATGCATACCCTTACGTATGTATAGGTATATCTATATATATGTAATGTATAAGCCGGGAAGGACCCTTGCAGTAAGGGCCGTGACATGACGGACAGGATTGTTGACCGCGAATAATATGTTACACGCATGATGGTTGCGCCACGCCCCAGATGTTGGAGTTGGAGTAAGGTGTCGAGTCGGAGTCATGTGAGCCGCTCGCTGTATGTATGTATCTACGGTGTCTACTGTATCTGCTCTAGTTATCTGCCGTATGCTGTATGCTGTATCTGCTGTATTGTATCTACGGCATGTATGGTTTGTCTGGCACCGTAATGGGGCATCCATTCTGTTCTGTTCTGGTTTTGGCATCTGTTGTTTCGAACATATGAAACGACAAGACGGTGAGTTCTTCCAAGGTTGTTTATCATAATACTACCGACATTACTACCCTTGATGGTCGTCGGTCTACCTAGGTATTTCTCAAGCCCGTGTACATTCATGCCGACTTATTTCTCCGTTCTTATGTGGTGTCTTCTTACTTCAGCTTTCTTGGATGCGTAATGTCCTGTATATATAAAATTAGCAGCGCACGTGGTTACGTTTTCGTCCCGTTGCCGTGTCGTGTCGTGTCGTGTCACGGCATCTGATTAATATATTGCCATTTCGCCTACGGGCTCATATAACGTACTGTGTGCATGGTCTTCTTTGTTCCCGTCTGCGGATCATCATCATCATCATCATTATCAGAACTGTAAATCGCCATCATCGTCATCGTCGGTCCAAACAAAGTTCAACCGGCGACAAGGAATTGATGTGAGTAGGTATGTATTCTCTGAAATGAATTGGCCATTGGGCGTTTTTTTGTTGACTACCTATTTTCTTTCCCCCTTGTCGGGTTTTTTTGGGTTCCAGCCTTCGCAAATAACTACCCTTCTTTCCCCAAAAAATCCTACCGTAGCCGTTTCGCTTAACCCAATGTTTGGTAGCGTGCCCTTATTTTCCTGCACCATGTCAAGGCCTTTCGTCGAAAGGAGTTGCATCCACCACCCCCCCCTGGGTGTAGTGCTCACTTCTCGTCGGCCCATCCAAACTCTCGGGACCGTCAGCAATTAACCTACTCCACAATCTCATTGTACATACCTTGGTAAGCGTAATGCCGTTGTCATGTACCAACCCATACTCATACCAAACCATACTTACATATTTCTAGGTACCATGCCGTTGCTTCCCATAATACAGTATCATAAAAGTAATGTATACCCCACCATAAGAGATTGCAAGGACGGCATAGATCACATGAAATCTTATTTTCCTTAACGGTGGCTCGGTTGCGTGAACTAAGATTTCAAACTGGGATATACCAAGCTCTTGGCTTAGAGTTAGAAGATCCTCTTTTGGAGTCTACGTTTTTCTTGGCCTATTTTTAGCCAAGAGCCTGATCGTGACCCCTCAGCTCTTACAGAGTATACAGCTGATTACGTATTCGATTCCAGTTTTTTGGAGATGTATGATACAGTAGTAAATGCTTCTTCTCTTTGACAATACAGTGCTCGTTCAATTCCGCGTGTTCAGGGACGATGCAGATAGGTAGATGATGGAGCCAGGCCGGAAAACCCTATTACTGTTACCACACACAGGACCAGGGGGACTTATCACGTCGTATAGTACGGCCATTCCCTGGTCCTTGCTTCACGTATATTATATCAGAACCCCGTTCAGGGTCGTCAGGGTATGTGCACTATCAATCCCCATCCTTGTCGCGATCTCATCAAACCCTTCACGTCTCGCGGGATCGGTGTGAGCGGAGCTGGTGATCAAAATCAGTAATGCCCATTCTAGAAGTACCTACATAGTAATAAAAAAACCCACAGAACTGGATGAAACATGTCAAATCACGCTGACGATTGATGATGTCGGCGTTGGTTGGGTGTGCCGTTTGCTGCCTCCTCGATGTAGGTAGGAGGGGGCTGCGGGCATGGTTCTTTGGGAAAACAAGCCAATCGAGGTACTTTACCCCGAGATGCATATGCTGTTTCGCTGTTATGGTTTTCGTATCTCATTTGTCCGTGTGGTTGCAGCCGGCAACCAACCCTTCAGCTATTACCTACGGCGGTGTATTATATTGGGTTACCAGACGAATAGCTTTTGTCCCGAAGCGTGGGGGCCTATCAGTTCTCTCATATCGAATGCCGCCGGCGGCAACGGAACTACGATAGAGAATGTGATATGGCCAGGTGAGAGAGACAGAGAGAGATGGGTTATCGCAGTACGTTCCCGGGAGGCGTCCTTTTTTCCATTCGGAAGTCGTGCCGGTACATATGTCGATTCATGGATGGTGTGGTTGGTAACTTAATCTACTTGGGGACTTTTCACGCATCTACGTACGGCACCTGATTTGGTCATCTGTTTTAGTCATAGGGGTCCAGCGGGGAAGAGAGGAACGGAGGAAAGAGTTATCGAGCACACCATATATCTGCTGGTGAAGTCTTGCGAAATGTAAGAGAGAGTGTGTACGAGACCTGTAGAAGAGGAATGCTCATAACACAGGCAACGAATCATCCGGCAGCTCAGCCACGGATTCCGATACGATGGTTAATGATCATACATCAATCATGGGACTACATAACCCGTCGATGATTCGTCTTTATCAAGAATAACGTACAGGACAGCCTCGATTTTACGTCATCTTTAACGACAGAGGGGGCAGGCAGGACTATGACTTGTAGAAGAAGGTTTCACTCATGGAGACCTTGATAACCATCTCAACGGAAACAACCTCAACGGAAACAACCTCAACGAATCCTCCTCTGTCATGCTCCATCCGTTCGTAGCCATGGTTACAGTACTAGTACTCGGTGCAACAGTGACTCGTGCCAGGGCTCCAAACATATGTTGCTCCGTTATGCGGTCTTGTCAAAAGTTCGCCCCTCCATAATATCACTTTTCTTATACTCTGATACCTACCACCAGGCTGTGGAAGGCTGTGTGGCAGGCCAGGAGGAAGCATGGCAGGGTGTCGCATGACCGGGCCCCTGGGCCCTGGGATAATAGTTAATGGGTGAGGGATCGCGACAAAACGGCGGAACCAGGTTCCGCCGTTTTGTTTCTCATGGAAAGCTAGGGTCTGTCTGATGACTTTCCATGCACGCACGGGTGAACGGGAAGCCAAGCTTGGTGATCAGAAGACGCAGCAGCAGCAGCAGTAGCAAGCGGTGATGATAAGCTGCAGCTGAAAGAAGAACCAAATAGATCAATATCGCATTACTCCATGGTCTTATCACGATAAACGGGTTGTTTTCCCTAATCGTCCAAAGATTTCGATTCGATTCGATTCGGCAGTTCGCCTGCTCGCATGAAGATCTATAGATCTATATGTATAGGGTAGGCATGCTTTCCAAATCTCGTAGTAGGTAGCTCGTAGCCGTATCCAGGCGCATACTGTACAGTAGTAAACCCAGGCGTACATACATATCATATCATAATCAGTTCGGGTAGACAAGATAGGTTCATGCAAGGGACTGAAGCGAGCTCGGGAACAAGCAGAGCCTATCATCTTTCCAGAAGACGTAGGAGAAATAAAGTAGGTAGTCAAGATCTACCGATTTCCGCTCACCGCTTGATGTCATACTACATACGACAGCTCTTGCGAGAAAGCATGGAATCATGATAGAAAGAGAGAATGATATATAGCATTATCTATCCTATTCCGTCTGCGCACGGGAAGCATGGATGAGAAAAGACGAGTGGTAAGGCAGCATCTTGCATGCATACAGTTTCATTTGGGAATGACCCGTCTGTCTGGTTAGCGGAAAAAAAACAACGCACGGAAAAGCAAATGGCTACATGTACGTAGTAGTGTAGCCGTGCGTAGCAATGCGTAGTAGGTAGTGTAGAGGGCATGCTAGAGCATGAGAGGACTCCTTCGGGCGGGTCACCTGCAAGCAGAGTGTGAGAGGGCATGCGAGAGAGCATGAGAGAGCATGAGGGGAAGAAAGAAGACGGCAGGCCGTGTAAGAAGCTGGTTTGACGAAACCACCACCTACTGTACCGCAGAAGACTGTATTTTCGAGTCCCCAAAATACCATACCCAAACAAAAGATACAACATGACAAATGTCAGAAGAATCCATTGCATTGTACGTACCTAGGCAAGTTAAACTTTTGCTTGATACATCTACGTAGTATAGGGGCGTGAGCGTGACCTTCTTTGAATCAATAAATCCCATTCCCGATTGCGCACTGCAAGATCGGGTTACGCCGCATTTCAAGCCACTGGAAAGAAGGCTGGCAAGTACCTAGCTACCAAGTAAGTAGCTAAGCTACCTAATTAGAATTTGCCCGAAGAGCAATTACCGATCAGCTACGGAGAGAGAATGACACAAATGGGTTGAAAATAGCGGTCGCCGCCAAAATTACCTTATGGTGAATTTGCAATTGGCTGGATTGGGCTGGGAGGAGAGACAAAATGACGAGCGGTAATCTCCATTCTCTCAGCTGGCTCCATTGAAGCCTCCGTTCCGTGCATGTGATGTGGCGACACATAGGTACCTAATTTGTGTGAACGTTCCTGGACAATAAGAATATTATGATAAGACAAAGTTCCAGAATACCACGGCCGGGGATTACTCATTATTAATCCTATTTTGCCCAGCTGAAGGAGGAGGAGGGGGGGAGGAGGGGTAATTGCCGTGAACTGGACTATTGTTATCTTCGGTAATGCTGCTCTGCGGTTGGGCAAATTCGGGTCTGGCTGAGCGCTTGTCTGTCCGTCGGTTCTGGCTGACTTGAGTTATTTTGTTAACTTGGAAATGGCCGCCAAGTTTGAGCTAGGTTACTTGCAGTATTTATTTACTTCACTACGTACTTATGCGGGGTTGTTTCACAAAGTCCATCGGCTCTTTTTTTTTTTTTTTTTTTTGTTGATAATTTTCCCATCCAGAGACAAATCAGAACGGGTTCTGTGTACGTCGAGTAGTGTACGCCTCTCCTTGCATGCGTATGAATGGCGCATTGTCTCAGGGCGTCACGTACTAGATAACTTAGTTCTGGGGGGTTGAGACAACGCTCGTCGCCTCAAGGTCTTGGGCGGGGTTATGGGCAAGCCAAGGCAAGGCAAGCAAGCGAGAAAAAAAAAACCTCAAAAGTTCCCGCACAACTTCCATTCAATCCATTTCACTTTCGATCGGAAACGGTACCTTGCAGGGCAGGGCAGGGCAGGACAGGGCAGGGCAAGCTACCTAGCTAGCTAACCTAGCGTTTAGACGAGGGCTGGAAAAGCCAGATCGACTGTAACCGCAGCGCCAGAACCAGGGAACCAAGGGATTGCCCGATAAGTCATTTTTAAAATGTCTTGGGAGGTGGCCGGGGGGATAATAATAATACGACTCCCTTCTGCCCTTTGTCGCAGGGCCAGGTTTGGCCAGGTTCAGCTGGAGTTTGGTTCGCCACGCGCGCGCGCAGGTTTGTTGAATCCCAGTTCGAAGCAATAGAAGCGGAATCCCTGACTTAGTATAAAGGTATTGTGATATAATGCCGTATACTGACACGCCGTGTGTGGCCCGATACGATGGGCGGTATGCACTTTTCTTTAAAAAAAATAAAATAAAGTAATAGACTGGATAAAAATAATTTAAAAAATTAGATAAAATAAGTCAAGTAACTGGGTGTCACCGCAATTCGTGTTATGCACTCGTGTTTAGTGGTGCCTGGTACCTTGCATACAAAGTCTTAGTCTTCTGAGACCGCAGGGTAATTGAATCATCTCGCAGACTGTACGTAATTCGTGTGACGATGGTCACGATAACGTAGAACGGCACCATACATGTCTCAATGTCAGTCAGTAGTGGAGCGACCAGTTCTAGAGTTCATTCGTCGAGATCAAAAAAAAAATTGATTCGACGATGGTTAATGATAACTCTCAAAGTGGCTTGCACGTCCGGCGTCATACCTAATCTCGTGTGGCTTCTGATCTCCGACTAGGCGAAGACTTGCATACACTAGTATGCATCCATAGTCGCCGAATAATCTTACTCCATATGAGGTCATGTTGTTGCATTGTGCATTGTTGAGAGATCTGGAATAAAGCGCCCGTAAAACAAGAATAGCAGACCTGCCATTTTCTATCGTGTCCCGGTTATGATGCCCGGTCCTCATCACGAGAATACTGGCAGACCAGCTCAACAGATCAGTCAACATATCAGAACAGAGCCAAATAGGGCAGACCAGTTCACTGAAGCAGGTCAGAACAGACCACTTCAAGCAGGTATGAAACTAGACAGATATAAAGTTGAGACACATGGAGGTAGACGAGGGCGCTTGTCTCAAAAGCCGAAGTGCCGGACGATCGCTACCTGTGTAAGTAACTCCAATGACCAACGGTCAGCGCGTCAGCGCTAATAAGTCAACGGGCAACATTTGACAAGCGCTTGCTTCACTTTGTTACTTGCTTATACCTACAAGGAAAGATGACGGCTTTTAATTGGCGTCGTAAGCATAGGAATTATGCACAATGGACAATTGATGATTGGCTTGAATGACAAGCAAAATCAACCAGGTGCCTGATGGATTACCAGCAGCAGCTACATATCATGTGACGTGGCGCAGGAGATGTTAAAAGGTCAGCAAAAGTTATATACATAAGCAAGCACTGTCGTTGTATAGAAGTAGGTCTTGTGTAAAATCGAGTGAAGTCAATTGCGAGATCGTCGTTAGTTTTAAGTTAGCCAAATGTAGGTACCAAATTGTTGCATCGGGGTGGCCCAACGAGGATAGAGTTTGTCGGGACTCGAGCCGGCCCTTCAACCTAAGGTACTACTGTACTAAAGGTAGACGGATCAAATCTTGCCAAGCGAGACTTGGTGCTCTAGCTGCCGTCCTGCTTGCTGCAACCAGCAGAATGTCTACCAACCAGGCGAGCCAGGTAACCTTAGGTATTTAGTCCAATGTCTATTTAGTGGCCCCAAGTTGAACGCCGTACATCATGACAAACGAACCAGGTGCACTGCTCCTTACACTACACTTAGGTACCTTGCCTAAGGAATCAGATACACTAATGGTGAGTCTATACTAGTCTAGTGGTTTCGTTCCTCTCGGGCTGAACTAAGCGGCCGCACCGGTACACTATTGCCTCCTCACTGCACTATCCCTCTGTCTTATAATAATCATACTTGGGTAAGATAGCCTTTGTAAGTACGAAGTGCAATAGGTAAATTGCGCGGGTAATAAAAAAAAACAGCGACCTTGACGGTCAACTTGGCGACAGGTAAATAAGGAAGAAACAAGGTAATTAATCGTGACCCGCGCTTCAGCAGAACTATTGACGACGATCCTGGCCGGTTCCATATCAGGATCTACAATGCTGCAGGCGGTGCAGCAAAGAAAGATTTGATGATGCCGAGCCCCCGGCTTTTGCTGGTAACCGTCTAACTAAACTATCTACGTATTAATTTCAAAAAAGAGAGAGAGGCCCTTGCCTTACCAATTTCGTAGTTGAAGTCGTGCGTGACCTTAGGCACTACCTATGTAATTGACCAAACCCCCACGTTCTCCTTACGTAGTTTAGATGGGCCTTGCCCAGAACAAGACGATGCCCTTACTTACTTATATGTATACACAGGATTGATAATATTGGCAATTGGTCACATGTTGCCCTATGCGTGACCGGCCCGCGCGAGTGGTTGCGGTCCATTGGAGAGCCGGTTGGGAGTATTTGTTGGATACGGGACAAGGGCCATCAACCGAGTTCGAGACGACCCGACCAAGGCTAGTGAGTGATTTATCTGTCATGGCAAAGTCGTGTGTATACCGGTAGGTAAAGCATAAAGTAACGACGACATGTGTATATACTCTGGATATATGATGTATGCTGTATGTTGCGTGCTATGATGCGCTGCGCTGCTCTGTGAGCTACTAAGTGCGTGCTGTATATACGCTACTATGCGATCATTCAGTGCACAGTATAATAGTATAGCGCGAGAAGGGCAGTCAGCTGACGCTTGATTTTAATTTAGTACAATGATACTTTATGATATAAGAAAGACCGCAAGGGTACGTTTGGTAGCACACGGCAATCAACGACTTGGCGAGACAATAGCGAGGTGCGAAAGTGCTACCCGAAGAAGATGGGATGACACAACTTGGATCGAAGCCCCGAGCGAAGAGAGAGAAAAAGGTGGGAGCGGGGGATCTGCCATCAACCATCCAGCTGGGAACGAACGCGGCGCTAGTGTACCTAGTCTAGGGCAGCAGTTTGTACTATGGTAAGTTAGTGGGGCTGGTAAGCCAGCGTTATAGTCTAGGATGCTGCATACGGGAACGCTGTCCGGTCGTGGCGCCCCATTGTTCGATAGGCTGAGATCTTGCCCAGGTCCCCCCCCTCTTTTCTCTTTTGCATGCTCAGGTTTCCACCCGTTCAAATAAGGTACCTACCTACCTACATACAGTGCTGTATTGGAGTTGAACTTGAAGTTAAAATGGACAGTGCCAATTTTGCGAGAGAATGCATATACGTACGGTAAGGGAGGTCTCCCCTCGACATGACAAGTCGCATTGTTACATTTTTTCGTTTGTCGTCTTTGAAAGCAAGAAAAGACAAGGGGGGTAAATTAGATGACATTGGAACATGCATAATACATACATATATACATCATACATGCACACATACATACACACACACATACATATACCTACCTACCTACACACACATGTACATACATGCATCCATGCATGCATGATGTATGTCAAGACAGTTTGCTTTCGGCCTACCTGCAGATGATGTGTGCGCGGTACGGCAGCCATAGGCGCAAAACGGCGACGTCGGCGACCTGACTTTTCTTGACGCCAGTGCCGCATTACGTGCCGTGGCACAAACCGGTCAATGGCTTTGCCTTGCATACCGAGAATTGGCTTGGACATTTTATTTGCTACGCCGGATTCCTCTCCTTCGGTTCAAGACCACGCCGAAGGTATCGAGAACAAAAAGTTGACAAGTCATTATTGTCTGCTAACCTGGGTATATGGCGCCAATCTATCTACACAGGGCTGATCAGGAAGGGAAAAAGACACAACCCCTCTCGTGTGTATGTCATCATCGGATGAAGAGATTTTGTTCTTTACTGTGTCGAATCGACCAGGTACTCGGTAGTCATCTCGACGACGCGGGTCGGCGTCATAGTATGTACAGTATGAACCGTTGCAAATGCAATCAATACCAGGGCATCACGTTGCAAGTACTGTATCTGATCATCACTGTATCTAATCAATACTAGGTAGGGCTCGGTACTAGAGCATCGTAATCGATGGACCGTTATAAGTCACGGCGGCTTAGTCTTTAGATAAGCCGAACGGAAACGACGCGATAGGCAAGATTGTGGAAAGTAATGAAAAGCGAAATGAGGTTCATAGTTCCATTTTAGGTATTTGAGAAATAAAAGAGGATAACCCCACTACCAGAACAGGTAGCCTGGACTATTCTCAGTAGAGCAAGTCTAGCCTTTTAGGTACGTACCTCTTTGGGAGGAAGAAGGAAGAAATATTTCTGTTTAATAAAGTACGTGATGTGGACTACTTGTGTGTAGTGTAGGTACAATGTTGATGCATTAGTACCCGCGACTAAACCGCCGTGTACCTATCTCAAGTACTGCAACTACCGTACCCAATCTACGTACAAGTACTGGCTGGACTGCTTGACTGCACTCGCGAGGCAGAAGGTAGCGAGACCATTCTATTATTCAGCTCGACGTCCTAATCCGTGCTGGATCAGCAAAAAACCGTTCCAGCTTATGACGAGCAAACGTCGGAGAGACACGGCCGATACTATCATGGTATGAGACCGTACTATGTAATATGTAGTATTGAGTGACTGACTGATTGCTGGACTGGGGGACAAAGGACTGGCTGGGGTCTTTGTTCTGGGTCTTGTTCATGCAGCTCAAGCGCAAGCCAAGACCGACATATCTGCGCGCAGTTTGAGATCTCGCCTGGCTGTGACTTGCTTCCCAGCAGATCTGGATCCCTCCCCCATCTCCCCATCAAATGGGAGAGAGAGACTCGAGAGACTCGAGAGACTCGAGAGAGATTGGAGTAGTTTGATGCTTGCTTACGCATAACTGGCTGGCTGAGTGATAATGGGGCCCTACTTAGTCTTTTGCATGGGGACCTGACTACTATGTACCTATCTAAGGGAGTGGTGTAAGTGTGTAAGTGTGCAAGTGTGCAAGTATGTACTTCCCGTCACCGCACGCGCGAGAATAAGAACCAAAGTACGGAACGGAGTACGTAGTTGACAAGCTATGCCGTCTCCGAATTACGTACATGACCAAGATCACCCCCCCCCCCCATCGAGCCACGTTCCTGGCCGATTCGTAGGTTGACTCAATGAACACGGTGCTCAAACCGCGACCATCAGCGCTACTACCAAGCAAGCACCTGAGAGGAGCCCGGGGAAGCTTCACGATCCAGTCGTAATCCATGAGGTAATCATCGCCGTATAAGACAGACAGACGTTCAATCGCGTTATCTGGTCGCCACCGGGTATGGTAGTCTCCGGCTTCCAGCAAGGCAAGGGAGGGAGGGCGCCTACCAGGTATACGTAGATAGATCTGCTCACAAGTGAAGGCATCGTTTGTGACTTGCGCTATCTACTATTATTATGTATGTACAGCAGCTATCTACCATGTATGTATAGCTCTACTATCTACGTACAGCTCTCAATGCACCTCGAGATTATAAGCACACAATCCAAGACAGTATGAATTGCATACGAAAGATGTAAGTAACAAGCGCGCAGCACGGCACAAGCACAGCACACCCCTGGCTTTGGCAACTTTGAAAGTATGTTCCGTCCTGTCGCAAGTGGCGGCGACGTCGTTTTTGAGCTTTCTCAAAAACACAGCTGCGTAACGACTAATTCAGTTCCGTACGACTGGACTGGTTGGTGGAACGGAAGTAAAGTTGGAAACACAATACAAGTTACACAGCGAGAAGAGGGCTGGATGGAGGGCGTCGACGTAGCGGGATTGCCGGCAGGGAAATTCCCAGCTGCAGGGGATACCCCTGGTCTTCCCGAGGCGCTGGACTATCGTCTCTTTTTCTCCCATCCTTGCAAGTACACGACCCATGCTTCTTGTCTGCTGCACTGTCGTTCCCCTTCGTTCGAACCTCCCCCCCTCTCCCCCCCCTCCCCCCGGCTTGTCCTTGCTCTTTGCCCTTTTCGTCCAAGTACAGAAAGTCAAAACTTGGGATTTGTGCTGCTGTAACCATTTTTGGTGGAGGGGAACGAATAAAATGGTAACCTCCCAGGGACAGGGGTCTCTCTACAGCTGTAGCGTCCGAAAGAGCCTCTAGCTACTGCAGTAGGCTTTAAGCTAAGACCCTTGCATTTTCTCTGGTGGATTACACACCACACGTTTAAGAAATGACTTAAGTCGAGAGGATGGGCCACTTCGGGAGAGAGATCAGAGACAATCATATTTCGTCCGGTACGGGAATTTGCTGATAGGCATGATGAATTTTTTTATTTTTACTGATACATTTCATTGTACAGTGAGAGAGATGATGATAGAACTCTCGTTCTCCACATTGTTTCCCATGTTTCCCACCATTCGCATATGCGAGTCAAAACTAGGCCGGCCCTGTTTCGCCGGCTCGCTCGCTGTTGCTGGAGGTAACAATCCTCACTGCTGCTGCTGAAGGAGGTAACAACTCGTGAGCAGTAACAGTCCGTGAGCAGAGAGACTCGTTTCAGTGATGATGAATGCTACCAGATGATAGTACAAACTCGCCACGCCTTCTTGTGTGTTGCTTGCAGTGTGGCCAGTGGCCAGTAAACCCAGTGCCAGTTCCGTACTCAATCTGGTCCCCCCTCCTCTCCGTCCTTCTGATTTGGACGAGTCAAAATGTCTCGCTATCCCGATCACCTTGGCGCGCCAGCCCGTGACGGCCAGGC
Source organism: Xylaria flabelliformis (assembly GCA_007182795.1). Lineage (NCBI taxonomy): Eukaryota > Fungi > Ascomycota > Sordariomycetes > Xylariales > Xylariaceae > Xylaria > Xylaria flabelliformis. The sequence goes on from VFLP01000016.1 coordinate 581,882, forward strand.
CAGGCCTCCCCTTGTCTTTCAGGGTCTCTCCCTCTCCCAAAGTACCCAAGTCTATTATTCATTCACAGGTATTTGGTATTTGTTTCCCTCCCTTAGTTCACCAAAAGCTGCCAGGTTGTTGGGATCTCGTTTTATGTTTCTGTATGTGTAAGTCAGTTTAGTTGTAATAGCCCCAATGAAGGCACTTGCCAGGTCCAGGGAATCCCGGTAGACGATGGTGGATGTGGATGTGGATGTGGAGGGGGGGAGGAGTTTGTCTGTCTTAGAAAGGTGCAAGGAGCAGCAAGCAAGCCTCATCAGAAACTAGCTCCAGCTATACTACTTACTACTTGTACACTCTCTTATTTCCGTACCCACATGCATGGCTGGGCTGGAAAGATGATAGATCCCAAGATCTCTCTTCGTTGAGGGGTGATTCCAGTCGATTGGCTCCGAGATCGACCCCCCCCGGCCGCACATCATGGTCCCCCATTTCGAGTTAACCTACCTTACCACGACGTACAACTTACGGTACTTATATACATTCGCTCATGTCCCAGATCGGAAAGCTCTTGTCTCACCTCCAAGATACCCTTCGACTATAATAAACCTCGTGGTCGGCACGGGTTGCTTGAACCGGCTTTCCTATTTCCCAGCTTCACCTTCAAACCCTTTCCTATCATCGGTCGGGGCGGTATTTTGCTTTTACATCATACTACTACTACGACTACTACTACTACTACACCGCAGGTCAAGCAACTTACACAGCTACTATTACTACTTGTCTCTCCTCTCTATTCCACTTAGACGTAGCTGTCTATATATATATCCGTTCCACTTTGGAACGCCGCCCTATCACCCACCTCCTACCTACCTACTTCACAGACAACATGACTCGGCAGCCAGAACCCGAGAATTGGCAACGATGGTCGCCTCAGCAGCACATTGTCCATCACCATCATTCTCCCCTTCAGCAACCATGGCCGCCGGCCCAGGCCCCGGCCCCGGCCCTACCCACTACCTATATCATGGAACAACACTCACAACAACAACAAGTACCACCACAACCACCACAGTCCTACGGTATCACGCCCTTAATACAGCAATACCCCGTACACCACGGCTACGTCTATGAAGGTTATCCTCCTCCTAATCACCATCATCATGCGCCTGAGGTCGCCAAACAGTACCTGCCAGAGGATCGCCCCATGATCAACATGGCGACTATACCTCCCCACGGCTTACACGAACCTCTCCACCAGGGCCAGGGCCAGGTCCAGCACCAAGTCCAGAGCCCGGTCGAGTACCAGCACCAGCATCAGGTTCAGAGCCCGGTCCAGGAGGCTCATCACATGCCCATCGTCGTCAAGCAACAACAAGCGAGCCTTAGCCCAGTTATCAAGGCCGAGTGTCACACCCCCGAGGATCGGAAGGAGAGTCAAGCTATGACGGTGCCAGTACAGGATGGCCAGGCTGCTACTGTCGCTGCTTCTTCTTCTTCTTCTACTACTACTGATTCTACTTCGACTGCTACTACTTCTACTGCTGCTAACACGGCCTATTCCACGGGCATCGACCGACTTATGAAGATCATTCAGCAGAAGACGGACCCAACAGCGGGCGATGCGAAGCCCGCACAGTCTACGAAGTCCAAGGGCCGCTCTGGTAATGGCAGTGGTGCAATTCGGAAGAGGACCAGGACCGATGTGAACCACGCGGAGCTCTTGGACAAGCCTCATGCTTGTCAGCGGAAGAGGTGTACGAAGCGGTTTTCGCAGATTACTCATCTGCACATTCACGAGCGAGCGCATACGGGCGAAAGACCTCATGTAAGATTTTTTGTTATTTGGCTTGCCTTGAATGCGGAGTTCCTGACTAACACACACCTAACTAGCAATGTACATTTGCTGGCTGTGACAAGCGCTTCACGCAAAAGGGCAATCTAAGGGTACGTTTGTTTTTCCCTCTCCGTCTGCGCCGAGACATTGCGATATAAGACAGACAGACAGAGATGCTCACTATTGCACGTATCCAGACTCACGAGCGTCGCCACTTGGGCGAACGACCTTTTAAATGCCACATCACGGGCTGTACCAGAGCCTTTCCCCAGAAGGGCAATCTGGCGGCTCACCTGGAGACACATTACAAGCGGAACTCATTTCGCTGCATCTTGAGAGCGTGCAACAAGACGTTTAGCTCGCGAGGCAACTTGAAGGTGAGTTGGTTGGCGATGCCATTCTCATGAATGAGATGGAAGAATAAGGAGGAAGAAAAAATTAACTAATCTCGGTCTTTTTTTTTCACATCACACAGACGCACCAGAACAATTATCACAAGGACGAGCTGTACCAGCTGGAGCTCAAGTTTTCCAATATCTATTCGATGACCGAGATGACGCAGAACGACCGTGAATTGTGGGACTACTTTCTGACGGTCCACAAGAACAGCAACAAGGGTATCAAGGGACGAGGCAAGGAGTGCAGGGTCGAGCTCGTCACCCACGCCGCCAACCCCCTTCCCCCGAACAGCCACCACCACCACCAGCAGTACGCGCTCCAGTCGCCCGTCGAGCTCCACCAGCACGCCCCGTTCCCCATCTCCCACAGCCTGCCCAACTCGATGGGCTTTGGACACTTTGGCATGCAACGGCCCAACCTGGGACAGGACTTCCTGGTCGCCCGGGGCGGACACGGGTACGACGTGTACGACATGGACCAGGCCAGCATCTCGAGCGGCACCATTACGCCAGCCAGTTCTCCCGGCGGCATGTACGAAGAGCAGCAGCAGCACCACCACCGCAGCCTCCCGTTTCACAACCGAATGTACTAGTTAGCGGGATGTGCGGTGCGCAATACCATACATCCGGTCTGTCTAGCACGCCGAGCCGGGTTCCGAATGACGGGGCGGAAGTGGGGGAAGAGGGGAGACCATTCTAGGGTCCATTGGTCATTGGTTAGACAAGCGACAGGAGGAGGGGGGGGGGAGGTTCATGGATGCCGGCATAGCATAGGTGGGGGCGGCTATTATTATCAGGTTCATTCTCGACACGGCGTTGCCAACGATGAGAGGTTACTAGACCTTCCTCTTTGACTGGGGTTGGGGCCTGGGGTTTTTGGCGGTGGTTGTGTGTTTTGTTTTTCTCTTCCCTTTTTTTTTCTCTCTCTTCTTCTTCGTCTTCTTCTACATCTTGTACTGTCATGGTAGGTAGGTAAAGCTCTGCGGGAAAACTCAATGGTGGAACGCTTCAATGGGACGGACGGACATGGTAAGGGGAGAGCATTTGGCTAGGCTGTCTGAACAAAAATTTTTAACGCAAAAAACGGTGGTCGGTTTTATCTGCTCTTTTATTTTTTTCTCTCTCTCTCTCTCCTCGCGCTTGTCACTCTTGTGTGTATGTGTGTGTGTGGTATGAGGTCTCTTTGATTTTCCTCTTTTGGCGCAACTGTGTCTATTACCGGCGCAGCTATGTGTTTCAGCGCACTTGTTCTTATCGACCCAGCTATGTCTATGATATGCACCGAAAATGGGCGTGGCTATGTGATTTCATGTGTTTGTTGTTTGTTATCGTACCTCTTGGTCCCGAGTTGCATGGCGGCTGCATAGGGAATGAGAGAGGGTGAAAGAGAGGTTCCGGGGTGTCCCGGTGGAGTTGTTCATCCCAGGGTCTCAGGTATACAAGGAGAATGAGCAAACGGGGTACTAGCATATTTCTCGATCAAGTAGCAGGCTCTTAGATAGAGCGAAAGGGGTTATCGAGGTTATCAAAGTCTGTTTGTTGGATTCAGCATGCACTATTAGGTCTCAGCATGCATTCTCTAATCATGGCTATTTTGTAAGCCTAGTTGGTCTACTAATAGGAAACCCAAATCATACAAATGGATGGAAATGTGGCCAAGTACATACATACATACAATCATGTCCAGTGGTAGTGGACAGTTGCAGATGGTGGTAGACATTTGCAGTCGGTGGTACAACTCGATTGGTGGCATCAAGTTTGACCGGTTATGAAGTTCACGTAAAGTGACTCGACTTACTTGACCTGACAAACAGAATCCCGTTCGGGAACATCCGTACACTGCGGGAGTTGCCGCTCCCCTCGATGATACTTTAGATAGCGCATCGACAAACTAGATAGTGTGCATAGACAAGACGCAACCCCCCAGTCTGCCGTACTTACGTACTACAACTATTCACTAGTCAAACGGCCAAGAGCGGGCCACGAGCAAGCAACAGCCCTTTTCGTGTAGATAACTTGCCTCGTCATCAGCTTCACCATGCAACGCGTCGCCAAGATCGGAAACAGCGTACACCGGGGGCGGGGGGTGTTCGATTTGGAGTTAGTGGTAGCGAGGGGTAGGTAACGAGGGTAGCGAGGGTAGCGAGGGTAGCGAGATAGGTAGGGTAGCAATGCATGGGTTCATGTTTTCCTCGATGATCTTGTGAGATGGGTTAGATAGCAGCCGCTATGAGCTACGAGCTTTCTTTTGTTTCTTATCCCGTCCCGTCAGCTCTTTTGCTGTGTGAACAAGTCTTCTTCTGTCTCCCAAGAGTTGCCCGTTTCGATAGAAGTGGACAGAACGGGCAAGGAAAACGGGGCCCGCTAACGAAGAAAGAGATACGATCGATGTAACACGAGACCGCAAGCTGAATGCGTCGAACCAGATTCGAGTAGGTAGACCCCCCTGGTCATATCCACCAACCCATACACACACCTACACATGTTTCTGCAGAAAAGCACGGAGCACGAAGCACAGCAGTAGTTAGATTCGGTGGGCGTCACAATCTCGAATGCCCGTAATCCGTCAAATAAATCGGGTTTTCGGAGATATATAGATGCATGCGATGCAGGTCGGTCGGTCAGTGGGGGGAAGAGGGGGGAAGGGGGGAGGGGGAGAGTGAAATTTGACGTCAAGAAATATCGATCCATCAAAGATAGCCGAGAGAGATCTGGGATTTGGGTTGGTTTCAGCACATGGGACTGCCATGAACACAAGATCGACCTTTGGGTTTGATCCTAGTGAGCGAGCAAATTCTCGACTCTCTGATACAACTCGGTTATACTGAAGAGCAAAGACTTATGCATGTTATAGTCCCGAGGTAGCAGCCGCAAATCTTGCTTTCACCGCATGGTATTATCCGATCAGACACTCATCCCTGTTCCGCATGCAGAGGTCGCCCGGGGGTGAGAGGAGGGGCTGCGGGAACCTGAGTATGCGGGAACCTGTGCGGGATATCCAGAGAGGTGTGGGTGGTTGTGCGGAACGGGCAGCCCTCTCTTCACACCCCAAGATAGCAAGCAACGCGCGAGAGAGAGATTAGATATGAGACCCGCGCGGCCGTCGAATCCCAAAACCCGGTTACAACAAGGCTCATCCCTACTACTTATCTGCAGCAAGAGGAAAAAGAGATGCACGATTGGCCTTTACTGCAACGTTGGGAGCCAAGACACGGCACAGAGCGCGACACGGCATGGGCATGGGCAATGGACACGATGACAACGGATAGATGTACTGGTCATCGTACATCGATCGTAATGGCTTAGCCTAACCTCCATGCAGCGTTGAGACAAATAAAATGTTGTCACCGTTCTGGATCTCATAGGCCTCCTCTCCCTCCAACTCCCAGTCAGCGTCGTTGATGAGAACCAGGATACCCGGTCGCCTGTGATGGATGGCCGGTCAGTTCAATCGGTTCTTGGTTCCCACATGAACATGTCTCTTTCTCGCGGTCGGTGAGCTGGCGAAGGAAATATCGACCAGCGATTTGACGCCAGATCCAAAAACCCCCCTGTGGCCGAACCGGAACGGCGATCTCTCCAGAACCATTGTCTCTCTAAGGCGAGGTAACCGTGTGTGTCTCTACTAAAGCGAGATGTAGAAAGTGGGGTGTGGGGGGCGGGCGGTGAAGAGGCAGACAGGCTATTGGAAAATCAATCACTTACACATGATCGTCGAGGACGAATAGCTCCTTACGAGTATCCTTCATCGTGTTCTCACACAGGTAGTCTACGAGACAGGCGATGGTTGCGGGTTTGCCGTTCTTGCCGGTCGCCGGCATGGAGATGGCATGTCGGCGTTGATCCGAGAACAGCATCTCCAGCCCGCCACTAATAAAGTCAGTCAGTTCCAGCGACGAGAATGACGAGAATGAGGCGCGGGTGGCAGGAAACCCATACGTGAACTCGACCACTATCGATAGTTCGGGCGTCTCGGCAATCTTGGAGGTATTTTCCATTACCGTGGTTTCCGTTGTAGCCGCCATCATCACTACCGGCATAGAGCTGACCCGAAAGCAGGAAAGTAGAAAAGCGCAAGCCACCAGTTCGTTTTGTCGTTCGGGCTCAAGATCCGAGAGTTGTCAGTGGCGTGAACTATGCCATCTTTAGTGCCATGTGGCTTAGATACATACATGTATTATTGCCTCCTCTATATATATATATATATATATGCAGGTACTGAAACAGCAGCATCAGGTGTATGCAGTTATAAGACATATCATTTCAATACAAGCAGCCCCCCGACCCCACTACAAAAGTACAAAACCGGGGACCTCGAGACCCTTTTTCATCGCCGTCCTGATCCACCGGTCAGTCTTGGTCTTGTCACCGAGACCCTTCTTGTCTGTATTCAGACACAATCATGTAATCACTGACTCTCTCTTCGTCGTATCGCTCTCGGTCTCTATGACACGCCACGATGCGGGCCTCTCTCCCGCCTTCGTCGAGACCATTGCCGGTTTAACCGCCGGCTCTGTCGCTACCCTTGTAGTTCATCCCTTGGACATTGTGAAAACTCGCATGCAAAGTGCGTCATACTTTTGCTCGTTTCCAGACCGTCGTCGTCACGCAATATTGATGTTGACTAAATGACTGACTGATTGACTGACTGACGGCCGAACAGTACATCGCGGTCATGGTGCGACATCGCAGGCTCTGACCACGATCTCGGTCATCCGCGGTTTGACGAGCACACCACATCCCGTCGCCGCTCTCTATCGTGGTCTGACGCCCAACTTGCTCGGGAACGCCTCGAGTTGGGCTTCCTTTTTCTTCTTCAAGGCCCGCGCTGAGAATGCCATCTTAGCTATTAAGGGCCGATCGCACGGGGACAATGTGGCCGCCGCCGCGGCGCTGACGCCCCAGGATTACTTCATCGCATCCGGCGTAGCGGGCATTTTCACCCAAGTCCTCACTAATCCTATCTGGGTTCTGAAGACACGCATGCTCTCTTCTGATCGTGGTGCGGTCGGCGCGTATCCCAGCATGTGGGCGGGTGCCGTGCAACTGCTACGAACCGAGGGCTGGAGGGGTTTCTACCGTGGTCTGGGAATCAGTCTCTTTGGTGTGTCCCACGGAGCCGTACAGTTCGCCGTCTACGATCCCCTGAAGCAGATGTATATGAAGAGACGACGGAAGACCGCTGGTCCCATACATCACCCCGACGATCGCGGGAAGCAGCGGATGACCAATGAGGCCACGCTGGTCATCTCGAGCGTGTCCAAACTGGTGGCTGGCGCAGTCACATACCCGTATCAAGTCATACGAAGCCGTCTCCAGAACTATGACGCCGAGGAACGGTTTGGGCGAGGTATTCGAGGCGTCATGAGGAGGACCTGGACCGAAGAAGGGTGGCGGGGCTTCTACCGTGGCATTATCCCCGGTGTGGTGCGAGTCATGCCCGCGACATGGGTCACGTTTCTTGTGTATGAAAACACGAAATTCTATCTGCCAAAGTGGATGAGTGATCCGAGTATAGAGCAGTAGATCAACTGTAGAAATACATGTATATTCTATCTTGTACAAAGGACTGTGCTTATAAGAAACCCCGTACAGGCGGGGCTCATGTCAATTACATCCATTACTTCTACAACATCAATTATCCAATTGCAAAGATTACAATTGCTGAGAGCTTGCAGCCTTCGAAATCCCCCTGCGCGGGCACCTTTTGGCGTTCCTACTGCAGTAAAGATCACAATCACTCCTGTTAATTAAGAATGAAATCATTATCACTACTGAGGGAATCCCTTTGTCCGTATACCTTAAGCACTACGGCTCGCCAGCATGCCTTCCTATAGCCCGGTTAAAAAAAAACTATATAACTAGACCCCCTTTTTATTTGTTGTTAAGAAAAGATTACTAAGATTATTTAATTAAAGCTACGGTTTATAAACAGATTCCCCTTTGTTTAAGAGATCACGGGTACACTAGGCTAATTATACAGGCCAGTCAACGGGGCAGAATTCTAGGCCGTTTAGCATACAGCTTAAATGGGATTTCCTGTGTTATTTAAAGGTCTTGTTATCATCGTTTTCCCTTTCGTCGGTGCTTGTTGGGAGGGAGGATTGGCCGTGTATAAGAGGGTACGAAGGATAGTGCTTATAAAGAACCCCGCACAGGTGGCTCATGTCAATTACCTCCATTCCATCTGCAACATCAATAACCACTTCCGAAGATTACAATTTAGTAGATTAACGCTTTTAGCTCTTAGGCGTGCGGCCTTATTAGTTATTCCTTCACATCGCTCCGGTATGAACTATCTTCAGAACTACCTTCTTCTCATGAATGTTTCCATCGTCATTCTGTTTATTACAAAGTGCTTCTATCAGCCAAACTTCAAATCCTGAGAAATTCTCCCTCTTGAAATAAACAAGCGATCACAGCATAAAGCAGTAGATCATCTGTATTGTCGTTCCGTTTCATTGGTTCATCGTTTTCGGCTCGTGGGTAATTTTATACCTTTCAGCAGTTGATTAGGTTCCGGTCGCCTCTTTATGCATCTTATATTGCTCTTATATAAACCACTCTAGATCAACTGTGGGAATAGATATATTATATCTCCGTTTTATTGTTTCATCACTTTCAGCTCGTAGATGTGTAGCCCATCGTTAGCTTCTTAACGCGGTCACATCGCTTCTGACTATTCTAGGCGTTTTAGAATGCTAGATCTAAGGCTTTCGGTTGTTATTCGATTCATTGTATGATGTGTATGCGCAAAAATCTGGATTCCGTTAATTTATTGTAGAATTGTTTGATTTTCGGATAGTACAAGAAACAGGTCGGATTCTAAGTTGTGAACTTCAAATAACCTGTCAAGGACTCTGGCGATTTCATTGGAGTCGCAACGACCCGTCCTGAGACTATGCTCGGTGATACAAGCATGTCTATATATCTTGAGGATACTCGCTACGCCCATTCATCAGGCAAGTTTGTCGTCCATCCATCATCGAAAGGCGGAGGCTTTCGGTTGTCGCTGATAGGTATGTCAACCGCGAGTTCGGTACAGGCGCCGTTACATTAACTCCTGCATGCGATTTTAACGGCTTTACTTTACCCTGTTGCGTTGGGCCTAAGGGCTCGTGTCAGTGGCCGCTCCAGCATGGTGCTTGATTGTCTTGGGCTTCGTAGCCCTCGTCGCTATCAGGTTTGGCAACATCAAACGGCTGCGTTAACTGTGGAAGATCACCTGCTACTATAGCTGACATTGTTGAATCAGATGGAGGGAATCAGAGGGAGGCCTGATAAGAGTTGGTCCTGATGGCGTAGAGCTTGACTACGTTTTAAAAATACTGCACCATGATAGAAATCATGAATGGGTACAACTCCACGTAGTGGTCGCAGCTAACACAACTCCTACATCAGTCATGAATCAATGTGAGCATATGCTGCCTGAACATAATCCCACGAGCTATAGATTTGTTCTCTCATCTCCAGTGTAGCATCGTTGTCCCCTTCACTAAACGGCGACACAAATCTTGCAGGATACTGAAGTCTAGACAATTGTATCTGACCGCACCGCCAAACGTTGGTCGACTAGTTCTATCCCGTTATTCTAGGTAGCAGCGTACAGGAGTCGACAACTAACGCTCTCGAAGCGGTCTCTGTCATCGTTCTGTCCCTAGTATTCGGCGGACTTGAAATAGGAACTCCCTCTCACTCCCCCCGTATGTCTCAAATTCGATGCGTAATTAGTTGTTACCTCATGCAGACACAACAAACATCCGCAACTTACTTTACCATGTCGGCTCATCTCCCATAGTCTGATTCTCGAAAGTTCACGATCATGACGAGGCTGCAGAAACGAAAGTGGCGGCAAGCAGACGACGTACTGCGAGAGCACCACCCATCCAAGAAGGCAAAGTCGAGTCACCAAGACCAGTATCAGCATCAGCACAAGCCATCCAACTTCCCACCCGAAGCCTACGACAGGCTTTCCAAGATCTGGCTTGCGCCTCGTGCGTTGCGAGAACTCGACCGGCGAAACTGTTACCGCTTCCCGAAGCCTTTGGACGCTCGGAAACAACACATCGAAAAGGCTGCCTAAGCCGTGGGGAAGCCTAGTCTAGAACTTTCCCAGTTTGCAAGATGTGGTGGTCCAGATCTTTGTGATCTTCGAGGTGTACGCTTATTCTTTTGCTTGCTCAAACTTCTTTTTAATAATTCGACCTCGCCAACTGATAATCTTACCGTCGCCATCAAACCCGATTTCTGCGACGGGGCTTGCCCCAAGGACGTAGATTTGGAAATAAGAAAAAAGTTATGCAACATAATTATACCCAACAAAAGACTCGATATTCCTTTGGCGCAAAATCTTTTCTTCGAAATCAAAGCCCACGAGGGGAGTATATCAGTTTCAGACCGACAAGCCATGTTGGACGGTGCGTATGGGGCTCATACCCTGCGTGTCTTGAAAAACTACGGCATGAAGCAGACCATCTACGATAGTATTGCTTATACATTTAGTGCCACTTTTATAACCAAAATTCTCCAGTCATATGCACACCACGTCGTTGCCCTTACTACGCCCGGGGGAACGCCCAGTTATTGTATGAATATGGTTATGAGACTTACTCGGAAGCTGTACGAGCACTCAGAAATCTCAGGGTAAAAGCCCAGGAGGCTTGCGACCGATTTATCAAGGTCGCGAATACAAAAGCCCGTGGCAACAGCTCAGAGCAGACAGATGAGGAACAAGATGAAGACGACTTTTACCATTGTTCCGCTGGAGAGTCAGAGGAGGAGGAGGAGTTAGAGGAGGAAGATAATTAGTCAGGAGACTATTCGCCATCCTTCCAGCGAGGACGAAGAAGCAGACGATGCCGAGATATCAGCAGCAGATTTCTGTAGAGAGCATGGAAAAGATTGGATAAGGATAGGTAACCTTAGACTTAATTGTTTAATTTCATTTTCGTCGCTTCTTAGAATGCCGAGGAGACGAGGGAGAGGAAGGACTGCGTGGCAACTTAAGCCGACGCTGATGATTTTGTGACTGGCCGACGTAAAATTAGATACGAAGCTTGTTGAAAATGTCGAAGCAAGAGGGACGAATGCGAATCATGACTACAGATCACGCGGGGTTGAAAAGGGGTAGCGGATAGAAAAAAGGAGAAGGAGGGTCTTGTCATTTATATATCTCGTAGTTCATCTGCTCTACTTAACTTCTTTTTATTCGCATCACTATCCGTCTTTTTTTATTTTCATTCATTTATTTGACTTCCTTTTAGTTATGAGATTAAGCAAAAGACCAATTACTTGACAGCGATCATCCCCTCGAAGTCTGATATTATAGATGACAGTGAAACATGCCTTGTTCGTACCGTCTAGACAAACTTATGAGATCTCGATCCGGATTGCTCAATGACGGTGGGCCATCTATACTGCCCGTTCTTCGTACGGATGGAAATGGCTAACGGATAGCAACCGTTTTACTGATAACTGGTTGACCTCACGGTAAGGTCCCTACCGTAAAGTTATGATGTAGCTGCTAGTCCCGTCATACATTTCACCAAATATCTGCAGAGGATTAAATACAGCGCAGGCTGGATCCTAATACGAAACGGAATAGATAGCAAAATCCATCTGCAAGGTAAAAGTGAATTGATTGAATTGCCCTTTAATTTGGTTGGAGCTTTTGCTTGGGACACAAGCAAGCCACAGCGAGTCGATGAAAGGTGTGGCTCACTAAAGTGGAGTCTATTGAGGCTTGCCCCCGAGTCTAGCGTTATAATAAGCATTAAAATCCCGGACGATTAGCGCTTGTGATGTAGTGGTTAGCATATTGCTCTTATACTTGCTATGCTTCGGCGTAGCCTGTATGGTAGAAATGCAAAGGTCGTGAGTTCAATCCTCACCTGGCGCACCAACCTTTTTTGCCTGCCTCCTCCTAGTTCTCCCCTTCATTTTGACTCTAGTAGACGAAGGGGACGATGGAGTTTATTCTTGAACCAGTCAACCTTCGCCATATCTAACGTATGAAGTAACTTTGAAAGTGACTGAAGTAATCAAATATGTTCGCCATCAGGTCACTACAATCAAAACATGCTTGGCAGTAAATGAATCACTTATACGAAGTACAGAACTCAGAATCAAGCAGACACAGCGTTCAGTCAGGTCGCGCTGAATTAAAACACATCAACCAATCAACTTTGACGTCTTGGATATGTGATTTCGCTGCAAGATAAAGGCGACTACCTTTTCGGAATGAACATCCAGTTATAGCTGGTTAGCAGCATGTGGTGCAATGTATGAGAGAATTTATAGCTCCAAAACATAACCTCCGTAAAAGCAAACTATCTTATTACCTATTTAATCATGCTGGAGTTAAGTGATCCCAGGCAGCCCCCATTCAAAATATGTACCGTGCCATTCTCACCCAGCAAACCCAACCAGGCGCTCGCGTAGCAATACAGACAGACAGACCTAACCCCCCTTCCCCTCCTCACAAAGCCTTCGCTCACAAAGCCAAGTTATAGCTATACTCGTCCTCCATATTCTGGCTAACCCACAGGACGGCGGTGGAGACGCCGACGAGGCCGTTGGCGACGATGTTCTCGACGCCCATGCTCATCATGGGCCAGGCGACCTGCTGGACGGCGAACTTGAGGACGAAGACGACGACGCCGCCGGCCATGCCGCCGGCGAGGGCGGCGAAGCCCAGGAACAGCACGACGCGCGCCTTCCAGGCGACGCCCGACCCGGAGTAGCTGAACGAGTCGGCCGACAGCCGCGACTTCTCGACCGAGTTGATGATGAGCATCCCCAGCGAGCTGAAGATGAAGGGCAGCCAGTCGATGAACGTCACGTGCACGTCCGAGAAGTTGAGCGGCGACTTGGACCACACGGCCGCGTCGATGAGTACGTAGAAGGCGAGCGAGAACTACATGCATAACACTTTGTGTGAGTTTTTTGGTTTTGTTTTTGTCAGAGAGAAGGGGAGATGAATGCCGATGAAAAGGGAATAGTATCGCGCGACGGCGGGCGACTCAATTCGGGAAGTGAGAACGCACCAGAGCACCGGCTGAGTAGACGCCAGCGTTTCGCGCCCAGGCGCTGTTGAGCCAGGCCGGCTTGCTAAACTTCCAGAGACGCTCCTCCTCCATGGCCTTCACTTCGGATCGTCGGAATGGGAGTTGTCGTAAAGAGGGTCCTGCAGCCAAGGAGTATGAACGGAGGTGGGTGTCGGGAAGGCTGAGAATAGCTATGCGGAAGTGAAGGTGGTGGCGATGTAGTGGTTGGCTGATTAGTTATCGTAGCTCTCGGTGTTGAGCAGCGACAAGTGTGGATTCTAGGGGACGATCGGCTGATGGCTGATGGCTGATGACGCTTTAGCTTGGCACGTCTTAAGTTAACTTCTCACTAAAACCTCAGGGACCTGGCCTACAAAGCAGTTATGATCACGTGACGTAGGCATCCGTCTCAGCTCTCTCGAAATCACTTATACGTACAAGATAAGTCAGCCTCATCCTAGTTGCTACAACTCATGCAACCATCACAATCTACAAATCATCAAGTGGCTACTGTATTATATATTCTTACGAACTCGTGTAATCCAATCACGCGCTCCACCACCAAAGATTGGCGTGCATGTCGCTACGCTACATGGTAGTAGTAGTCGTCGTCTCAAGAAGAAACTGTATAGATATTGCTACCTCCGACGCCTACTAATGTGAGCCCCAATTGACCACCAGAGCTTACTCGCCCAATCTATATCAACCCGCCGGATGACCCGCCAAAGCGCGCGAGGAAGAAAAAAAAACAGGACACCATGGCAACGCCTCTCCCTTCATCTTTGTACAGGTTCGCTATTGTGGAGCGCTTCTTCTTCCCGTACAACCTCGCTATTTCAATGCGTCGCTGCTCGGCACGAAGCTGAAACAAATTCCGTAACGTGTTATCAACAGGTGACCTTAACCTCATAAAGCAAGCTGGACGAATACGGTTTTGGTACAAGAACAGTTGAAGAAAAAATAAATTAAAACCATCATGGTCTTGGTCACCCGAAAGTCGCTGGCTGGCCTTGGGACACCCACACTAGTAACTCGAAAGTCACATGTATGTTGCTGAGCAGACCGCAGTATTAAGCGTGCTCACGTCTCGTATGCTCAAGAATTCGCAATCAAGATATCCCCCATGTTGTGGGGAAACATGCAACGCGTTGAGAATGCCAATGACGATGCTGCTATGATAGAAAGAGGTGTGCGAACAAACTCTGAGGTGCTTCTCATGATGCCGTTATAGAAGACAAATGTGGATAAACTCTGAAGCGCTTCTCGAGATGATGCTCATGGGAACATTTTGCTGAATCCGACGCCTTGAACGCCACCCTTTTTGCTGAATATGTTTTGGTCGTGGAACATACGCCATCATTTGCTTTTCGTCGTAGAAAACCCTCTCATCAGATCTCTATGGTTTTCATCCCTCCTTCCAAGTCGTCGACGTGGCCATTTATGAGATCCGTCTCCGATGACGCTGAAGAATCTTTGCCATTCGTCGTTGTTGTCGTTGTCACGGGCGCGGCAACGTCTGGCTTGGTCGTCGCAGACGACGACGACGACGCAGCACCGCCCTCTTGTTGTACCTTGGGCGTCTCCACTTCGACGAGCTTGTCCTCTTTGGTGATGCCGTTGGTGACGAGTCTGGGCTCGGAATGTCCCGATTCTTCCGCCACCCGCGCGAGGGCGCTGGATTTTCCGAAGCCGGTCCGCGCAGGGCTCACCAACGGCGACGGGTTGCTGAGTCGGTGTAGTGATCGTCCACGAACGTCGCTGTCGACGGGGCTGGTGTACGGAGAGCCGCCGGGCGACGCGGCCGCACTACCTGCTCCTCCCGGCACGCCAGACCTGCGCTTGGCCACGGACTTGGCCGTGCGCCCGTGCTTCTGGTCCATTCGCCAGCGCAGGATGTCAAAGTACGAGGGCTCGACGCGCGTCGTCTTGAACTCGCGCAGCTTGAGATCGTTGGTGTCTTCGTCCACGAACCACTTGCCGCTGTTCAGGTCGTCGGCGAGGATGGCGAGGAAAGCGCCCCACGACTTGGCCACGACGTACTTGGTATCGTAGTCGCGCCCGAATAGGATGATCTGTCCCCACGTTCCCGTCGGGCCGGGAGCCAGGTCGACGGCCAGGTTGTTTCCACCCCAGTCTCGCACGAGAGGAATCCAGGCCGGGTGTGCGTAGGCGCGCTGGATGGAGCCGGCGGGGACCGAGTCTTGCCGGGCCTGGAGATCCTGCCGCCATGAGCCCTTCTGGGAGCCCGTCTGGGAGCCCGGGGAACCGGGCGCTGACCGAGACGAGGACGCCTCGCTGCTGCCGCCGCCAAACGCCTTCGAGGGCATCGCGGGCTTTGTCACCGCCGTCTCGAGGAGGTACTGCTGATTCACCCTCCGCCACTGATCCCACTCTTGCACGATCTCTTCGCAGTCGAGGAGCATGGACGAGAAGATAATGCCGGTGGGGTTCCCGCCACGCTCCTGGCCGTCATGCACGATGAGGGAGTCTCGTAGGTCCTGGGGCAGCGAGCAGTCGAGCTGGTGCTCGAGCTCGGTGAGGTCGTTGTCCGTGCAGCCTTCGCAGAGCTGGTCGAAGAGCTCCGGGTAGTTCTCTTCGGCCCATCGATCTATGCGCTTCCACGAGTGGGTCACGGGCGGTGCGGGCGGTGCGCCATCGGCAAACGACTGCATCTGGATATCGCCGGGACTGCTCACGGTCTCGAAACCGTCGTCGCGAGAACTCTCCCTCCGGGCGTTGAACGAGCGCAGACCCGGCGAGTAAGGACCGTTGGAGCCGGGCGAGAGCGGGGCAGCTGAGGGCATGCCGGCACCCAGGTAGGCCGTCCCGTCGGCCTGATTCGAGAACCGACCACCACCACCCATCATCTCATCTTGGTAGGGAGACGTGATATCCGCGCGCGACTCCGAGGCGGTGGCGACCGATGTTAACGTGCTCTGGCGGTTCAGGGGCACGTGGCGGCCTGTTCGATGGGGGGAATCATAGTTTGAGTCTGCATATTGAATGTTAGCAACCTGGTCCATGTTTTTTTCGACTCTCTTTCTGTTTTTTCTTCTTTTCTTTTTTCTTTCTTTCCCCCTTTTTACTTCGCTCTATCTCTCTGTCAAGGGTACCTACGTCGGTCATAACTGGTCATAGTATGCCAAAACGAACGGAAAGCCGACCCCAGATTACTATGAAAAAGAATGGTCAATTATCCAAATCCAAATGGTTCACTGTGAGGGACTCGAAACTTACGCCATCGTGTCGCTATTCCTCCTCACTCCCTTGATTCCTTTTGAAAGCGATGGAGAAAAATTATAGACTGCTGGCAATCGGTATCCTAGTAGAAACAGAGACGTAGACGGAATCCGCGCCAACTACCGATAGGAAGCACTGAAAACAATGACAATAGGACCGTGTGTTCGCACTGTTGAATCTGTCGAATTTATTGAAATGAATGCACGAGTTTGTCGGAGGACGCGGATCTGAGCAGTAGAGAGGGTGCTGTCGAAGAGAGCGATCGCAGCCGAACTAGTCACGAAAGGCAGATTGAATGTGTCGGTTGTCCTACTGGGCGACGATTTGCAGGTTATTGAATCCGGGGGGGGTTGGAGAGGAGGGGAGGGGTGGTCTCCGAAATGCAAGATGTGGAAAGGAAAAAAAAAGATGTAGTGAATGGCAAATGTTACAGTCTTTGTCGTGACATGATTCAACTGAGTGAAGTCGGTGTTGAGCAGGTCGGTCGGTCGGTCAGGTTGTTTTGTTGAACTCGGACCAAGTGGGTTTGGTTTGGTTTGGTTGTTCAACTTCTCTCGGTCAGGAGGTCAAAGAGTTGGGAAGTCGCGCGCGGGAAGGTGCGAAGGAGACGCGCGAGTTGTGAAAAATGGTCCGTTTCTCGTCGATGATTGGTGAGACTAAGAGAGAGAGCTCTCTCTTTGGTTCGGGATTTCGATTGCGCTGCAATGACACCCTTTTTCTGGCCTTTTTTGCCCTTGCTTTCTCAGGAGGCGACTTGACAGGGGTTGCGCAACTTTGGGAGGATGGAGACAGGCCAAGCGATCCTAGTTGTAGACTAGACTAGACTGGCTGCAGTTAAAAAAATGCAGGACAGAATTAGAACTAGGAACGAATTGATAAGGCGGATGATGTAAGTACAAGTATGTAGAGGCGGTCCGGGGGGATAAGTCTCTCAACCATGAAATTGTTACTCAATCACAGATAATTATGGTTGGCAAGAAGAAGGCAGGAAGAATTCGTTAAGATGACCAGAGTTGGTTCGTTGTCGCTTGCGAGCTAGTCTCAGTCTAGCTTGTCATGTTTTTTGGGGGGGAAAGCAGGCACATGCTTATTCTGTGTTGTACATTCATTATTTCCGTTATAAAAGAGCGGCCAAAGTAGACGATGTACTGTAGTTAGGTACATAGAATCAAATAGAGTCAGGGAAATATCCGCGCCACGCATCTGACCAATCACAGATCCATCTTCCACAGAATGAGGGACCCTTTCTTTTGGATGCTATGATTTTAGGGGGTAGATTGTGAAGATTTTTAGGGAGCTTCTACCTAAGCTCTAATCAACCACCCAATTTCCCCCCCTAAACCGCCCTGGGCCACGGCTCTACCGTTTCGCCGAGTAGTTATCTGTTGGACGCGCCGTCGCGGAGCTAAACCGCAACGGGGGAAATGAATTGACCAATTTAACCTACGTGCAGTTGCTGCTGCACTGACATTCCCCCCATTCCCCCCTTGCTTAGTGGCTCCCCAACTTGAAACGGCCACAATAAACAAGCAAGCCAGTCCCGAGATTGGGCGCCGCCTGCGCATATGCCGTGCGACCAACCACGGTCCCCGGAGCACCGAGGGCACATGCCTACCCTACATGCCTACCCGTAGTTACTGTATCGATGCTGTAGGTACTTATGTATGCGGTGAATTATGCTGGTGTGCATACTACCTACGTTATGCTTGCTGTTAGTTATGTGTTATGTATACCTGCCCCTACTTCCAAGGTTACCTAGGTACCTACCTACCTATATGCCTATAAGTTATGCTATGATGTATGCCTATAAGTTAATTATAAGTTATGCCGTACGTAGTACCTCATCGATCGATCCACTGCAACCATAAAACATGCTTTGCCTTGAGGCGTCGTGCCAATCCTAACTACATCCATCCAAACCCGCTGCGCCATGTCAAGAGTTGAAATACATACATATGTTGGAGTCTCTATGACATAAAAGATGTGCCGTCGGTCGCGGCTTGCACCGACATGCCATGTACCATATGCCAGCATGATCCCATAACCTGGCATGTAAGTATCCCCTAATTTAAGCTCGTAGCGCATCGACTTCTACTGTAACCTATCTATTTCTCCGCGTATGGCAGAGCAAATTCAGCATGGCAGTCAGTCCAAGTTCTGCAGGCAAAACCGGCTTTCCCCATCTACTTGTTCTAGGTAGCTGTTACCTATCTATTGTGACTCGCACAAGAGACGGAAGACAGACGATCAACGGCATTGCGCAGAGAACGTAAGCTTTGATAGGTGGTACCGCATCTTCTCAAAATGCCTATCGTCATGCAACTTGGAGAGATCCTTGTCCCACCCCCTCTCAAAAAACGTCACATACCTATGTCACCTCCCGTTCGCCGCTTCGCATCAGTGGCATTTTTCATACGTCAGTCCCAGCTTTTCGATGTCGTGGCTTGCTTGTCCCCCTCGCCCTGCTGGTCGTTGTCGTGGCTGTCCTTCCTCCCCTCGCCAGGTTTCGTCGGCTTACGTTACCCTATCTTTCGGGAAGCAATCGTCGCTTGTGCCAATTGCCAATTGGTCTAACAAAGTACTGAACTGATCCGAGTGAATCGAGTTGTATGCATGTAGTGTAATAAGTAGATTTACCTCCATATATGTCTGTTGACGACCAACCACCCTGCATCTTTTATGTCCCCTATCTTGTATATGTGCGCACGCGCGTGTGTGTATGTCAACCGGTCTGATAGATAGAAAGATAGGACGATAATGTTCTTCGTATAATTCTATCAAGGCTGCTCAGCTGGTGCACGCAGATCCACAAGCGCATGTCACGTGATATCCCATAAGATAACCAAGACCGGCGAGGATTAAATGACATACCCTACTACTACTACCACCCACACCACTTATTCAGTTGCTTTTAAAGATCTAATATGGTGTTTTAGAGCCCAAAGTCGTGATTTTTGTATGTAATTTTTTTTTTTTTTTTTGGTTCTTGAGGGAGTGTGGCTGATAGGCTGTAGACTGTTTAGAGGATTACCGGTAGACCATTTATTGCAGACTACAATCGCCCCCCTCAGACTACACTTCTGTCCAGGTAGTCGGCTCTATCACGGTAGACTCGTAAGCTGATGACATAGTTAGTTTATTCGTTAGACGTAAAAAACTAATAGCAGATGCGACGAATGACGTACAGGGTGTCGCAAGGTATACAAGTGTGTAAGGACAAAAGGATAGGCTGATGGACAAGGCACTAGATACCTAGACAAAGAGACCTTCTAAGACTCAATATTGTTCATTCCCGAGTCTCTCCCAACTAATTGGGGTGCCTATTCATAAGGCTGTGACCGTATCGCACGGACGATCTTCGGAAGCCGATGTGCGTGATCTTACACGCTGTTTATAGCCCACCAGATAGACTGGTAGGATTATACACACTCGTTGTCAGGCACTTAGTACGCAGGAGGCTAGTAGGGTCTTTTTGAGTGAGGATACAGTAGATATCTGGCTATACAAAGGTTTACGTTTCAAGTGATCTTACTCCGTGCCCAAATACTATATACCACCTTGGCGTATTAAATAAGAAATTAATTCTTCTTAATCATTCTTTTTTGCTTATGCTTTCTAATATAGTTGCTGAGAAATCTATGTTAGTGCTTATCATTTAGCTTCGACGAAGAAGGTGTTAAGGGATAAGTGCTACAGATTACATTAAAAGACCTGTGTGTAGCTAGAAAAATAATCCGAGCTAAATAAAGTGATTAAATAAGTCGTTAATACTTGTTACTGTATGTGTAAGCTAGAGATCTATATAGAAAAGGCCCGATGTGTTCTATCCTTCTAAGTGAGTGATATATAGCTATAAGTATCGTAAGATGTTGCAAAAGTATGATAGCCTTACTTATGTTAAACATGTCGAGAAATTCACTAGTTTACTCTACTCTATTCCACCTGTGACTGTCTTCGCAGCAGGCTACCTACCAGCATCCTTAAACCCCCTCCAGCACTTTGTGGTATTTCAACGGCCACGAGTGACTATGAATCTCATGAGTCCCAGCTGCCACGAACTCTAAATACTACTGATGGCAACGTAAAGGTAAATCTTTGATACTTGTTGTTGTTGTTGTTGTTGTACAAAGAGCTCCAATTACTACATCTAGGACCAGATATCTATATATGAAAGGGCCTCCTTTATCCTATCATTTAAAGGAGAGATCCGCAGCTGTAAGTATTGCGAGGTATCGTATGGGTATAATACTAGCCAAGGAGGTGATCTAGCAATTACTTATCCCAGATTAGCAAAATGCAGCAAAATCACGGAAAATCGTGTGATCACGTTAAAGAGTAAATATGCAAGGAAATTTGGAGGGGAATATATCAACCATAAATTCAACGATAAACTAAGTGGTGTTCTACGAAAGAGAATCAAAGGTGTGGGTGGCTTATGCAAAGACCCTCACATAAGAATCAGCCCTTAGTACGTAATTTATGTAAGTAATTCCCACCCACACTACTTTAGTATACAATCGTAGCCGTGCTACCCTCTTGCGTAGCCAGAGTTCCTTCATGGAACGTTTTTTCTCATGTACGTTCTTTTACTACAACAATATCTTAAACAGGAATCCATTCAGCTAATTATTCTATTTCCAGGTCTCCTTTTTCTTACCTTTTATAACAAGGGCTAGCACACTAGGGCATGGGAAGGTGTTCGATATTGCAATAATCCTCTTGGGTATCAAAGAGGCCATACAAGCCCAAGTCCTCCCTTCTAGCCTGTCAAGAACTGCAGCACTAAACCACAACAGTATCAAGAGATAGAACGCATTACCAAGTCGTGCAACTTAGCCGTCAGTAGCTATTATATACGTACCGTAACATAGCCCAGACGGCGGTTCAAGTTTAAGTATACGAATGCCTTCGCTTTTGATAGCCCAGATCATTGTCAAGTCCACTATTATCGTAAGGGTTCGAAATATCATGCAAACACAGCAACAGAAGTAGGTACGGGTAGCTGAGTATACAAAAACGCCGCCTCGCATATATATAATAATGTCGCCGACCTACCCCTGGTGTACAGGCAGTCACAATCCTGTACTTAGGTGCTCCGTATAACACCTTTACCCTTTTGTCAAGAGCAGCTGCCCTGTTAACCACAGCACCAATCGATTGAAACGATCTAGCATTTCCCCGAAGTGGAATATCTAGGACTCTGTACATAAGATATCGCAGAGAGCGGGTATGCGTATATTGTTGGTTCTACATACAGCTACTCCCAAGGTTTTCAATACTGCCGCTACAGTTCGATCTGGCTGTCTAGTTATATGCCCATTTTTACACTTATAGATATTTCATCTAATCACAGTGAGGCAAGATGGCCTATTTAGGGTACTCCATAGAAGTTCATTTGCGTTATTCTCATCGTAAGAAACGGAGAGTAACGAATTCCATAATTACTGAGTTAGTAAACTGTTCTCGAGATTCGCGAACAACGTCCTACGAAGTCATTCCTCGTAATACTAATATAGCAAAGGACAACCTCCAATTTGCAATGGCAGTCGCTAGGTACCTACCTAATGGATGCAGTATGCCCTCGTATAATGATATCTAGTTTATAAATGTTAGGTAAGCTAATTTATGCATATCGCGCGCCACTCCCCAGCGTGGCCACGTACCTATATGTACCTTAACCCATACTGCTCGCTACCTAACCTCTCATTTCCAGATCATCCATTTCATCAACAGGTATTGAAACAGACCCTATTACACCTGGCAGCTTACGCTCTCGGTGTCGACATTCCCCACAATGTCCGGTTCACACATTAACCCGGACAACGCTGTCGTCCAACACGAGGGCATTACTCATATAGCAATTAACAACACTCTTTTTCGTCGTTACTTTACCCTATTCGCCCTCAAAACCATTGCTCGGTTCCGCTCATACAAAGGACCCCGTATGGCCATCTCTCAGCATCTCATTGTCAAGACCGGCCCCTTTATCCATCTGACAGAAGCTGCTACAATGGATTTTGTCGCTGCTGAAACGTCTATTCCTGTACCTCGTGTCTACTGCTCGTTTGTGTACCGGAACCGGGCCTTCGTCATGATGGAACGTGTCCAGGGACGACCCTTAGTAGAGGTCTGGAACTCCTTATCGGATATGGAACAAGAACACGTCCTTTGGCAGCTTCGGGATATGGTCCAGGAGCTTCGAGCCATCCCACCGCCTACCAACGCGAGAATTGAGAGTTGCGTGTCTGGATCCTTGCGCGACCGTCGGATTCCCAGATCTTGGCCCGGATTCGGGCCGTTCAAGACGGTGCAGGACTTTTACCTTTGGCTACGCGAGGGTCTTCGGCCGGAAGAGCATCCGAACCGTAAGAATGATCAAGACTGGGAAGACATTAAAGAAATGGTAGCGAAGCAGGATGGGCTGTGGTCTCCTCCTGTCTTCACACATGCAGATTTAAACCCCTCTAATATCCTTCTTCGTGGCAGCCGAGTGGTGGCTATAATCAATTGGGAGTTTGCAGGATGGTATCCTAATTAGTGGGAGTATACCTCGTCATGGTATGGAAGTATTAAACGAACAGCGGCTTGGCAAATATTAATCGCCAGGTTTCTCGACCCGTATCCCGAAGAGTTGAGAATGAAAATCACTCGGCAAAGGTGGTGGGGAGAAAATTTATTCTAGCTCTGTTTGTATTATAGTAATCCCCTTCTATCACGACCAGATTCATCAACAAGATGAGTCAGCGGGATCATATCTCTCAAGATCGTCAGAGGAGTCTTCTTCATCCCATTGGTAAGCGACACAGTGGATGGGTATTCCTCGTTCAGCCCATTAAACTTGAGCTTCTGAAACATTGTGAGTTCCAGATACTTTTAGCAGAATAGTTTACGCATAGTGCGTTGAGAGAGTGCCCTATCGGCCCTTCTCGCACACGAATCATTGAGAAAGGCGGTAATGGTTTCGCTCGCTAGTAATTTTCATTACAATAAGGCACTAGGCAAGAGCCTTGACGTCTAAGGACTTACTCTGATCGATTACGCGTGCAGGATGGCATTTTATTGCTCTTCAGCTGAAATGATAACAAACCGCCAGTAGTCCAATTATGATTGTAGAAGCTATTTTACGGACAACCCCAAGTGGAGTTCTAGTAATCTTGTTGAACGGCCAGAGGTAAGACATGGCAACGTAGGCCCAACGAATACGGCTAGGACAGTCTTGGTGAGTCATAGAGAACAAACAAGCACAGCTAGGCCGCTATTTTGTAGGCTGGAACTAGACCTTGAGACCGAAAGAGAATTCTTAGCTGAATAAAACTCTTGTTGAATGCTAATAATCCCTTGTCACAGATAAAGTTACGATCAAAGCGATCGCAAATGGATAGCACAGAAGTTAGAAGTAGAGAAGCTCGTACCAATAGCCCCTCTCATGGACTCTAATACAATTGCGAGGTCCTTCTTTCTATTGTTGTTTGAAAATTTCTTTTTTCTGCCTCCTGAGTTCGGTGTCAATCTACTCGGGCGTCGTTTGTCTTGAGAGGGTAGATTATTGATGCAAAAAATAGATTCGTGCAAGTAGTCTAGGTCTGGTCTGGGCCGAAGCCAGGTGGAATGAACATTTCACTCCAGTGTAGACCCTCTCACTTTAACGCCTGGTAACATAACCAACAACGCTGTTCGCAATAGATAGTATACAGGTACATAAATTATAGGGTTTATATCCTACCACATATTTTTAAAACAAACTTATTTATTGTTCTACGTAGTCTTTACGCTGTAAACAAAGGTGTAAAACCTTTCATTCTCCTCGGCTTCGGGTCTGGGGACCCCTCAACAAGCAGAGTTGCACGCTGAAAGGCTCAGCGACACGATCTACATCACGCGCCATAGAACAAATCGACACGCCTAGCTATATTCGATCTCGAGAGGTCATCCTGGCAAAACTAATGGTAAGAAGTCTTGTCTGCATATTGTACGCGCATTTACACCAACCGACCCCATGATGCTATACTAGCCAACTATCCGAGCACTTTCAAGGTGAGACTTGAATTAATAAGCCACTTCATTATGAAGATTTTTTTGGGAGAGGACCAAGTTATGGAAGTCGCGTAGACTTTTGCAGGATTAGTAACAGGCAATCTGCAGGCACACGCGTGGCCAGACTTGAAAGTGTTGGCAAAGGTATGTTGTACTCGAGGTAGAATGAACCAGAAGCATGGTACAGTAAGGAACGCAACGGAGGGCTGAATAGCTCAGGGATATCTAAGTAGCCTGTGTCTGAATACCCCTTATTGGACCAAGTCTCGCAGCCCTTGGTAATCGGTTGTCGATTCCTTTACAAGGGCATGACCTACCTGTATTATATCCTAGGCATTACGTTGAAGGAGATGGACGAGCCCCTGATTTCTGGAATATGACTTTTTAAAGGTTCTTCGAGGATCGGCACAAGGATCATCCGAATGGCTCTCGGCTCGAATGACAGTATGGCACATTGTCATACTAGAATACTCACCATATAATGATGCTGTCGATCGTTGATATTTAATACTTGGATCATCTACCAGAATGCGAGCGAAGCGACGAGATGAGCGAAGATGTAAGCTTGCACAGGTAGAACTGCTGTGCCGTTCCTTTAGCTAGAAGTCTTGATAACATGAGCCAACAACGAACCGCCAAAGATCGACAAGAAAAAGGCATCGTCGTGAGGTACGTCTCATCCAAATATCGCGTGCCAGAGTCTCCAGCAGGTCTCAGGAGGCCACCAATGCTGTCTGACCCCTGTTCGTTAGTACGGGCAGTGCTACCACTTAACTCGGGCCTGCCGCTCTACTTCTAAGGATCTTGGTCGCGAAGACTCAGTTGTAAAACCTCCGTACGCTACTTCGTCACTTGCTGTCACAAGGGTTAGAGTACTAAGGCTTGGAAGGGTATTCGGCCTTGCAATAATCCTCTTGGGCGTCAATGAGGTATAGAGGTCTAAGTTCTCTCGAGCCCAAAGCGGCGAATCTGGGTTCTTATACACGAATAGCTTCGCTCTTGCGAGCCTTGATCATCCCAGATCATCCTAGCTAATTCAGGTCCGTATTGCTATTATCGTAGGCTTAAGCAAACACGATAATAGCAATCATAATATCCAAGAATATATATACAAAACACAGCTCTGCAGAATAATTCTACAATATTGCCGACCTGACCCTGGTATACGGGTAGTTGCATCCCCTACCTAGGGCCGGTGCGTGTGGCACTTGCCGTATTCCTTTAGGGCAAGGGGCGCCCCTGAGCCCAGTGTCTCTCGCCACGCCCGTGCGATGTTGTCGAGTCTGACCTACGCCCGAAAAAGTGTTGTATGTTTTGTCAGGATCTCTAGTATGGGATCACATATAAGCGCTGTTTTGCGAAGAGGTGTATCCTTCGTCAACTTAGTCTCCGGCTATTTACACACATACCCCTTGTTTAGGGTGATTGTGATCAGTTCACAAGTTCGCTCAAGGCTACTAGGTAGTCCTATATAATTAGTGACGTATCTCTGAGTCTCTAAGACTGTGAACGTCTCTGCACGAACATACGCGTTACTGTAATCTTCGTTCAGGTCAACAGGACCCCTTCGGCCCGGGCCGAGCACCTTTTTCTATTCTTTATAAGCGGTATTTAACCGGCTCTTCAATGTTCTGGGCAGGGGCCACACACGCTCTTCTTCTAAAGCCTTTGTACTATTCCAGATGGGTAGGCTCGTCTTCTGGGTGCGATGACTGCAGCTTGCAGGCGTGGACGATAGCGGTAGCACGTTTACCGTCCACACGATTTGGCACACTTCGGATTAAATATCATGTTGTTGCATTAACGCCGTCCTTGTGCGACGTTGTAATTAAGTACCTAAGTACTAGGTAGGGTAGCCTTAACTGTCGTGTTGGGGGTCACTGTGGGGGGGGGGAATGGGAAAGATCTTGAGTGCAAAGGTACATCTACGTATGTGGGTCACCATGCCTTCGATTGATCGACGACTAAGTAAGGGCTGGTGGAACCTTAGCCCACCAGACTATATGAAATCCCACATAATAAGATTTGAGCCTCAATTAACAACATATCATCATCAATAACGGAACCTTGAAGCCTTATGCGTCCAATCTTCATTTGTCCCCAATCATAATCTTTCCACATGATTCGTCTTAGATGACAAAGCAGGAGGCCGACGGTGGCCTCACTAGAGCAGGACATTCACATAAAAGCACGTAATGACTATGACTACATCATGATCAAACCTATGTCAAATCGTCGAAGCTAGCAAATTCGTTGAGCCTGAGAGGTGCCTTTGACTCCTCGAGGCTAGCAGCTTCGTTGGGCCCGATAAATACAATCGACTTATCTAAATATTACGCCAAATAATAACAGATAGAGATATCGCTCTTAAAGGATTTACCATGGGTCTTTAGTCCCCAGCAATAAATGTCGTAAAGAGCTTCTACAAATGATTCAACGCCTAGAGGCTTGGTACAGCTGGACTTGGTTATGCGATTTATCGTACAGCCGGTCCATTGTGAGAGCGTCTTCGGCCGGATATACCATACCGCCCAATGCGGCCTTATAAACATAACTCTGTAATGTCGCATTTGGCTCGTACCTTTCTCTGACCAATTCTTTAACCATTTGTTTTTCTAACGGGCCTTAAGCATGCAGAAATTTAAAAGGTACCGGCTATATAATGCCATAGCCGAAGACGCGGCGACTTAGCACCGGGCCACCTTAATCTGCTTTTCCTCTCACTTGATGGTTAGGTACAGATTGCTCAGTTATGTATAACAAAAGTCCAATTGTTACACGGACACGTGACCTTTCGTGCGGGGTAATTTTGTATTTAAAGGCTAGCTTGACTTTGGAGCCCTCAAGGAGAACTTTCCTCCTTAAGAGCCCTTTGACGCCATAGCCAATTATTAGAACATTAGGAATATGAAGCTATTCCCAAGCCCAGAGCTGGGAGCTCTGCCCTTGTGACACCAATAGTCAACTGATCTGCGAAGTTGCGGATGGAAGGCGGCCGTAGAGACGAAGTATGAGGCGTCTGTGTGAAGATTCCATTCGTATTTCCTTGGATGTAAACCTAGAAACAAGCTGAAGCGCTTGGTATGGCAGCAGTCACTTTTCGTCGATTTTTGGACGCAAAAGCTGCGTGTTGAAAGATATACCGTAAGGAAAATATGCAGAATTCCGCCTCATTGCATCCCTCGCCTTACATAAAACAATATGCCTTTACGATATCGCCTGTATCAAAATCCAGCATCCAGCCACACCTCAAGGCCTGGAAACTCGGCCTTGTAGGTACAAGGCGGCCGTCGAAATCGGGCAACTCCGTCAATCCGAAGTGTTGCTCTAGATTTACAAGGTATCCTGTGGGAACAATCGTGATCCCGTGACCCTTGAGAACTGATGTCTCGAAGTCGTCATCGGTACCCTTGGTGCCTGCTTCTGACGTAGTGACTGTCACACGGACCAAGCCATGAGTAGGGTAACGCAACTACC
The DNA here is from genome assembly GCA_007182795.1 of Xylaria flabelliformis. NCBI lineage: Eukaryota > Fungi > Ascomycota > Sordariomycetes > Xylariales > Xylariaceae > Xylaria > Xylaria flabelliformis. The sequence goes on from VFLP01000016.1 coordinate 609,893, forward strand.
CGTGTGCTAGGGTCTGGTCGGCGATATCCTGTACTCAATCTGCAAGGCGTCTCTATTCTTGGATATCATGTTTGCTAGTATCGTGGACTCAAGCAAATACGATAATTGCAATATGGACTTGTTCCTGATATTCTAGAGTTACCCGATTGGGATGATCTGAAGTCATTTGGGCTCGTAGAGAACGAACCCATCCGTGTATAAAAACCCTAGATTCGCCGCTGGGCTCGAGAGAGGAACCTGGAGCTCTATGCCTCCTTGATGCCCCAAAAAATTATTGCAATATCTGAATACCCTTCCAAATCCTAGTGATCTAGCCCTTGTGACAGTGACTCCAGTTGCGGTGGTTCCTGCCGACTCCGTAGTTCCCGTTATGGATTTGGGGGCTGTTGGTGCAGGCAGAATTGATTTCTTATTCTTTCTCGCTGAGCTCGCTGTCTCTTAAGTTGTAATGGTTTCTGTTCTTCTTCAAGGTGTGATATGACTACCTCCCACAACCGTGCCGTGCGTTCCGGGTTCTAATTAGCAATGTGAGGATAATATTTAAGCGTGGTTTAAAGAGGTTGAGAGCGGGGTTGCAGTGATGACGATATGAAGCTAGACGCATTAGAGGGTGATTTGGACTTCAAACGTCTACGAGCAGAAGAATTTGCGGTCGGGAGTGTGTAGTACGGTAGTGGGCTGCAGGCTCGGGACAGCTGCTGCCTACTGTTCGCCATCGTATCCCTTGGGTGAAATAGGCTAGCGAAAGAACGGTTGAGGTTGGGGGCAAGAGAGGTTAACGACGCGTGTATACGATAGCACAGTTATATTGTCTTCGACAACTTCCTTATAATAGAAGATTTGTATCGGGTATGTCATAGGAACAAATATGAGGAATGAGAAAATGAGTTGGATTGAGGAGCTACAAGTAAGTTGATAAGGAAAAGCTTATTGGCCTGTTAACAAACTGCGTAGTTCAAAGGCTATGCGAGCACTTAGTTATACACTTGGCTTTATATCACACACGCTCTCTACGTTAATTTTCTGGTACTACGGAATACAGCGCACATGTGAAGCGACTTGGGCTGGGTGCTTCGGCTGCTTAATCGTATGTTTCTCTTCTGTACAGGTCGAAATTGGTGGCATCCCCAGCTGAAAAGGCTGGCAGACGCATGTGGGCTAGTATAGGTTGTTGAGTGGTAAAAGAGCTTCGAGGCGGATCACCAGCTCGTTATTTTATCCGAACTTTACGACAGCCTTACTAATTAGCAGTATTATCTTGCCGACCTGTGACAATTGGCAACCTAGAATGTGTCACACCTACAAGAACTTCTCATAATAGATGCCCGCTACATACTTTACTACGACTAAATAGCATCCACGTCTCCCGCCTCCCTCTACGTATCTATAGCACGGTCTCGCCATATGGCCATGAGTACTATCTAATTCCGTCAGTGAGACATCGCTCACGTCTGCAGCCCCTTATGAATTTTGGATATAATACACATTATTCATGGATCTCTAGTCCTCGGTAATGAATGCTAGGTATCGTTGACAAAGCGTCAGTCATCGCTAGCATTGTACTACTCTCGAGTTTCGAACCGCCGTCGCCGAGATATGCGAGCTCTATTCTTATAGCTAGTGTAATATAGGAGCATTTTTTGTCGGATACATCATAGATCCGAAACCAGCATGGTAAAAGTGATCCCGTACTGTCGTATGTATCTCTTGTCTTCCTTTGGACAATTGTCTTCATCTAGACCTTTGTGAGTTGCCTCAAGTACGCGGCACTTTAAAGAATAACGATTACACAATGATATAGCTAATGAAAACAGCATCTTGGTGTTGGCGGGCCGTCTCCATATTGTCTTTGTCTTCGAAATAGATTGTGAGGTGAGACATGGGCAAGTTCCTCGGTAATGTACAACAGAAGCAAAACGGGTTGAAAGGCTCCTATAAAGACGCGATACACGATGTCTGGCTAATTTCCACTCGTATCGTTTTAGGGACCCAGGACTCGAGATAAGTAGAGGGGAGTACTCTTCTTTGTTGCTTGAGTCCCGAACAAGCTGAACCGTTCGATATGGTAGCTGTCACACGGGGTAGATCACGAGGGATTCAGGTCCACCCCTACTAAAAGGCTATTGGCTACTTACAACCAACAGACATATTCAGAAGGTCTATATAATACTGGGAAATCCCCCTTGCAATTCTAGAGAATCTTTCCTTCTTAGACATAAGAATCCTTAGTGCCCTAGAGAATTATTACATGAGTTGAAGCCATTCCAAGCTCCAGAATACTGGCCCTTGTCGCAGTAGCCAGCGCTGACACTGATTGCTGTGTTTTCGACAGAGAAGTCAAACACGGAAAAAAAAACTTTTAAAGTAAAAGTTGTAATTATGTTCAGCCTATGAAGCATACGAACGTCGCTTCACTAAAGTCTGGATATTTGAGGGGAAGATGGATAGGAGCCCAACGACAATACAAGAACAACCAACAGACCCAAAGGCTAACGGACCAAGGGCTTGTTTGGTATGTGTATACATAGGATTTATTTCTCCCCTATGAGAAAGAGAGCTAAACCATACGAGTCCTTCAGACCCTTGAAAGAGTTATTATAAATAGAAACCTGGTTTCAAGCCCTGTCACAACAAAGTCTGCGTCAGTAACCTTTTAATCCTGTACTAAATCTAGGCTTTGAATTTAGTGTACCGCCTAGCTACGACATGACGGTCTTCTAATGCTGTGCTGTGTGCTTCGGGTCGGTCGTACCAATTACGTTAGCCGAAATGTCGTCCGTGGAGGACGAGAGTGCGTAGACTTAAACCAACAATGATGACTTCAACGTATTTTCACGAGCAGAAGAGCTCATACTCGGTAAGGCGATGAAATGAACAAATATAACTAAGTCGTTATGATATTATTTTTCATTATAATTATTATACAATGTCACGGTACGTATACAATAGCTGCAGACGGTCAAGTCGCTCGACTTGATAACGTTCTATCTTTTGATAGTTTTGTGGTTTGGTGCTGCAGCTTTGTTCTGTAACGTACGTAGTTTTACCCGTACTAAGTTTTCAACTTATAGTTGTAACCCTATAATTTTCTTTTTCATCATTAATTTTTCTAACCGGTCCTTCGCATTGGTGATTAGCAGTGGCTCTTCTTCTACCGCGCCCTTCGCCGCAAAGCGGTAGATGATATATTGGCGTAGTAAGAAACGGACTTGGTAAGTGACAAACGGTACATCTGATATGCATCACTCATAGACTCTGAAGTGTTGGTAAAGGTACATAGTACTCCTGGTAAACGAGCCAGCATGCAATAGTGAGATAGGAGCCGGCTTGTGCCAAGGACGACTTTGATCGCTTGAGGGTCTGAATTGTGCTACATACTCGAAAGTTGTCGCGCGCAGCCTGATCTAAGAGCCCGGAGCTTGTCGGTAATGCCATTAGAGACAGCTTATGACTAGCTCATAGACATATATTGTTGTAACGTATTCGTTTTTAGCACGATATTATCGTGCCGCCGGCTCTCGACAGACTGTTTGAACAGAGGTCAAGCACTTTGTTCTTTGATACATATTACTCGAATTACTGAAGAGGCTATATGAATATTTATAGTTGATGCTTTGCTTTGAGCAACTGGGATCACCCCTCTCTCTCTCTCCACACACACACACACACACACACACAAGTGACAGCTATGTCTGCCACATATACTCACTGAGGGCCAAGACCTTCTCTCCCATCTGCCTCTTCGCCGTCGCACTGACACCTCTCTCGGGATCGGCGAGCTGTACACTATAACACAGCTCGACGAGTGCCTTGAGCTCGTCGTAGCTGAACCTCTCCGTCTCGGGAACCGAGCCCTCGTCCGCCGCCTCTCGCTCCTTATCCCGCTTTGCCTTCTCCACGATCGCGTCGGCGCCTTCGGCAAATAGTCCATAGTATTTGCTCGCCCTGGCCAGATCGACGTCGGCCTCGATGTTCTTGAGGTTCTGCTGAAGCACGAGGATGTTGAGCCTCATACGCTCGCAACCGCGTAGGTTCATAGGCTGCGTAGACAGTGCGTTGGAGATGAGGTACGAGTTGATGAGCAGACTGAGGCCCGTTCGTATAAAGGCGATCTCTCGATCGCGAAGAAAGCGGACGGCCGTCTCATCGTAGGCGATCAATTCGGCATTCAATGACAGGATCTGTGGGTCTGGCTCCTTGATCTCGCGGTCGCCGAGAACGTAGGGCGCGGTCTCCGGCAACAAGGCCACACGCAAGGACTGAATGATACGACAGCGGATCTCCATGTGGAGAGTGAGAAGGACGGTGCCCGCCAGCTCTTCGTAGGAAGATACGATTCTGTCGAATGATCTATGACGAGTTAGTTCATTATGGTGGGAGATATGCATGAAAGAAACATGATGGAAGAATGAGATTGATGGTGAAGAGTGAGATTAATGGTGAGATTGATGGAGATATAAAAGTCATTCCGGTGGGAACTTACTGGACGGTATCCTGCGTCATGGGCAGATAGACAGGACCTTGATGCTCCCCATTGGCCTTGCTGGGATCGTTCAACAGAGTCCACCGCCGATTCTGATCCTTGGGCATGGTAGGCCGTGACGAATCCGTGTCGTGTCGAGTAATGTGCCGCAAACCCACAATCTTACTAGAGAGCCACTTCATGCTGGTGTATAAGAGGCACAAGGACGAGATGACGTCCCGGTCCTGTATCACATCGCTCGGCTCGAGGGGCGTGTCGTTGGTACGCATGATGAGCAGTCCGACTTCCTTTTCGATGAGTTCGCGGTCGAGCGTATCGGACGTCCAGAGCTTTTGAATGGTATCTTGGATCTCGCCCTCGGACATCGCCATCTTGGCGGAGAAGCGCAGGTCCTGCAATGATGATGTCGTGGTCGTGGTCGTGGTCGTCGTAGTTGCGTCTTGGGCCTTGGCCACCAAGGACTTGAACCACGCAAAGCATCTCTCATAGTAGCGCATCATCTGTGATATGATCAGGACGCTGAGGGCCTGGTCGTGGGGAATGGTGCCCAGCATGCGACAGAACGCCGTGACGACGGCGAAAAAGGCCGTCGTGCCCTTGAAGACAGGTCGTCGTGCGACCAGACGCCAGTCCGCGTCTTGCTGGAACGAGTCGACCTCGCCCAGCACGCCGTCGCTCAGCTTGCCGAGGGTCTCGTCCAGCTGCGGCTGGAACACGTTGACCAGGAAGTTATCGAGGAACGACGTCAGCGCGCTCGCTGCGAGATCCGAGCCGGGCGGGACGATGGCCTTCAACCTCTGGATGAACACGAGGGTCGGCGGCAGGAGAAGGCTCATGTTGAACACGCTCGGCTCGACCAAGGACTTGTAGGAGCCCGGCGTATCGTGATGATTCCGACTACTGCTGTCCCACCCGTGACCGTACCCGTAACTACCGCCGCCCACCGTGCTCTTCCGCGACTCCCTCCCGGTCGACGTCGTCTTCTTCCCCAACGCCTGCGACTTTCGCGCACTCGAGGTGGTCAGGCCGGGTACGGCCGTCTGGATGATGTTGTCGAGCGCCTCGTATTCCGCCGTCATCTCGACCGATTTCTGGTCCGTCTCCGAGAATCGGAAGAGGCTCTCCCGCTGCTGCGCATCACGGACCCCGTGCAGGGCGGACGACCCGTTCTTGCCGTGGAGGGATGAGGCCGACTGGTAGATGTCGGCATCCGTGGTCACGTAATTGTGGAGGAGGGAACGGATCTCGTTCTGATAGAGGTTCCAGAGCTCCCTGAAACTTCCCAGCAGCTGCTGTGCGCTGCTGGTGGTGGCGCTGCTGCTGCTGGTGGTGATCCCGAGACCTTCTCGTCGAATCAGCGCCTTGACGGCCTCGTGGAACACGCGGTGTCCTTCCGCGATGGCCTCGAATTTCCCGTACAATGTCCACAAGAGATCGTAGATGACGTCGGCCCGCATCTGCGTCTCCCTGTTACTGTAGATGTGGAGCCCTTGATCGTGGCTGCTGCCGCTGCTACCGCCACCAACGCCGCCGGATCCTCCTCCGCCAACTCCTCCGCGAAGCGAGCTGGGATGTCTCTGATCCACGTCGTTGATCGTTTCGTTCACCACGGAAAAGAGTTCGACGGGAAGTCGCTGGCTCAGCGTCTCCACGGCCCCCTCGAGCCGCCCGAGCCTGTTCAGGGACTCGGCAAGCAGGGCAATGTACCAGGACGTGTCGGCCTCGGGATTCTTGGACGGATCCTCGGCGACGGGCCGCTCTAGATCGAGGGTGTCCAGGACGACGTGGAACGGCGTGATGGCGGCCGGATCGCCGTAGTTCTGGGCGTAGGCGCCGTGATCATGGTGGTGGTGGTGGTTCTTGGCCAGGCTCTGCCAGCGTTCCTGGCAGTACGGCGACTTGAGGTAGAGGTGCTCGTGCAGCTCCTCGACCAAGATGTCCATCAGGGCGGTCTCCTGGCTGGCCAGGTAGCTCCGGAGGTCGGACAGGGCGCCGATGTCGTCGAGCTCGGGCTTCCGCAGCTTGCGCAGGGCGTTCTGCAGGACCTCGACGGCGGTCAGGAAGCGCTTCTCGGAGATGCGGGCCTCGAGCTGGTCGGGCACGGTGCGCAGATCCTCGAGCTCGCCCAGGGTCTGCAGGACCTCGTCGTACATCTGCGACGACCTGTACAGTTTCTTGAGCTCCGGGTCCGAGGTGCACAGACTGGTCTTGGAGGCGGCCAGGGACTCCTTGAGGGCGCGCACGCGCTTCTGCGAGGCCTGGATGCTGCCCTGGATCTTGTGGAAGGTGCCGATGGAGCTGTTGAAGCCCTGGTGGTGCTCGTGCACGATGCCCTTGAGCGAGTCCTGCAAATACTGGTGCGTCTTCCTGAAGTTGTCGTACTCGTGGGCGCGTCCGACGGAGCTGTTGTCGAGCAGCTGCAGGGCTAGGGAGACCGGTATGCAGTCGTTCTGGATCATGGACGGCCACTCGGCCCTGATGTGCTCGAGCACCTGGGTGATCTGTCGCTCGGCATCGGTGGTCTTCTGGTCGTCTACGGCGCCGACGCCGACGCCCACACCGCCGCCGATGCGCGGTGGTGGTGGCCGCTGCCGCTGCTGCCGCTGCTGCGAAGAGGAAGAAGAGAAGGCGTTCGACGACGACAGGGGCGGCGGGCGGTTACGGGCTGCGGGGGGTTGTTGGTCAAAGGGCGAGCGCCGGGGAGAAGAGGAGGAGGAGGGACCGTCATGGTCGTCGTCTTGCCGGCCGTAGGTGGCACCGTTGCGGTACGACCCGCCAAACCTGTTGGACATGGCCGCGTCGACGATGCATCCGGGGGGGGGGGGGGGGGGTTGTTCTTTGACGGTCACAGAGGTTGCGGAATGCGTCGGCGGCGGCGCTTGTCGGGGCGTAATTGGTGGTCGGCCGGCGACGCTTATGGCACTTATCGCATCGGGGGGTCGTTTATGACCAGCACTTTCTTTTCACCCCAAGGTTTTGGTGGTTAGAACTTCCCTTGAACTCGGCAATCGGTATTGGGTTGTTTTCTCGTTGGCGGCGTGTGTTGCGACAGTCGGAAAAGCGAGATTTCAGCGGCGAAAATGGCTTGACCTGCTGAATGGATTGATGAGAGAGACCTTTCGGATGGAGGTAAAGACGTCTTTCGGTCGTGGAATGGGTTTCCGAGATGACCCCCCCAAACTTCAACCTCAAGTTCGTGGCATGAAGTTGTGGTCATGTCGCATAGTGCGAAACAGGGACAGGGGTTACCGAAGTTCTATCCGCGCGTCTAAGCCCGCTAGTTACTAAACTCCGGGCCGGTGTAGTGTAGGTACCCTACACGTATCAGTATACGTACCGGTAAGTACTAAGTACTGTACCTTGTATGACAACCCCACCACGCCTGCAGATCACTGATACCTCTATTATATAGTAGTATCTATAACAGATTGCATGACTTACCAGGTATTCACATGCCTCAAGTAGTATATGTGTAAGTAGAGAATCGTTCGCTTCTCTTTACCTAAGGCGTTTCTCACTTTTACTACTTCCCTTCTTCTCTTCATATTTTTTTACTTTTACTAACTTCGCTACTTCCCTGCTTTCACTAGCTCAGTGATTCTATCTCATATTCTCCACTTTCATTCATCTCATATCATTCCTTTTAATCGTATCTCATATGAATGACCACTACCACTTCGTAAGAGACCATGCCTACCAGGATCCCTAAACCAGAAGACTTCACACACCTGGAGCCCTCGCTCAAGATCTCACTCGTATTCCCAGAAGTCCCGGAGACGACAACGTCCATCCTCGTCCTCTTCCATGGTCTGGGCGATGCGGAGGCGTCGTTTGCCGCCTTTGCCAAGAACCTGAATCTGCCAGGTGTTCTCGCCCTGTCCGTCCGCGGCGTGTCGCCCCTGCCGCCTTCGCTGCTGGGCCTACCCGACGACGCCGACGTCGCGGCGCCCACGAAGCACTTCCACTGGGGCGACGACCTGACGCTCTCGCCGACCACGGGCGATCTGGACCCGGACCCGGGGTTTTCTCGAGCCGAGCAGCTCGTCCTGGACAAGCTGATCCGCGGCACGCTCATCGGCAAGTGTGGGTGGGAGACGAGCGACATCCTGCTCTTCGGCTTTGGACAGGGCGGCTCCCTCGCGCTCGGTCTCTCTTCGAGGCTGAGAAGTGGTGGGAGGACGAGGGTCGTGGACGTGAACGAGGGGGATGGGGAGGGAAAAGAAGAAAATGCCAGCACCACTACTGCTGCTACTACTGCTTTTAAAGGGGCCGTGTCGATCGGCGGACCGTTACCCATCAGCATGATACCGACCTTGAGCGCGAGAGACAAGGCACGGACACCCGTCTTGATCTGTCACGGGAGAAACAGTGAGTCTCTGGACAGCGACGCGATGGAACTTGCAAGGAAGGAGTTTGTCGATGTGCGCGAGGTCAAGTGGAGGAAAGAAGACGATGGCATGCCCAAGAACCGTGAGGAGATGCTGCCGATTATGCAGTTCTTGGCCGAGAGACTGCGAGCGTGGTAATGAATTCACACGATATCGAGGTACAGAAATTAAAACATCTTTTTTTTTTTAAAGTGGCTATATTTGTGTGACTTGTTTCAATGAAAAAAATATTACTATATAGTCATGTTCAATAGACTGGGGTGAACGGTGATCCCTTTATTATAGGGGTTCTTACGAGGTAGGGGGGCTCGAAATTAGAAGTCGGGAGGCGGAAAGTTACGATTCCTTATGGTACGGCCTCAATGAACCGTTCTACATATATATTGGATGATAAACTTGTGTCATTGATTCCTGGGGTAACAAAAACGCGCCAATATATTGTGTTAATGGTAATTGATCATATTTACGTAAACAATCCTACATATAGTGCCCTGATAAGTTGTCAGGAATGGCTATTGGCTATGGTTTACATATGTGTACTAAATTCGTGTGATAAAAACTAGTGATTCAGCGCTTGGAATGGGTATTCGACAGTGTGTAAATCTACCAGGGCGTCAAGGAGGCCATACGGTCTAGTCCTCCATTTCAGCCTTAAGGACGGTCTAGGTTTTAACTACCTACTTAGGTATACGAACACTTTGTTCTTACCCACCTAGCCCTGCCTATCCAGGTCCATCGCGAGTATCATGATCGAGCAAACACGAAAAAGACACGGGTGGCTGACGCCGCCTCGTAGGTTGTTTACATGATATCGCCGGCCTTGCCCCCTGGCCTACGAAGAAGTTGCAATGCCGGCAACACCTATACCTAGGGGCTATCTGGACACACTTTTTATCAGCCTCGTCCCCTTCGACAAGCTATCGTTTTGTATGCTATTCTCGGGAGTGGCTACCCTGTTGATCATGTTGTAAATACCCCAGAGTGACAGTATGTACTCCAAGTAACAAACTCTAATATCTATCTTCAGCTATGTCTAACTATACCCTACAGTCTCAGACTGTAGAGTATAGTGTCCCATGATCCTCCTTGGGTCACTCGGTAAGCTACCATTATTCCAGCAATTACACGTCTGGTTTTGACAAGCTGGTCGTTGACCAAACCCGGTCACAAATAAACCACGTACTGTAATAATCATCGGACGAATAGTGAAAATCGTTTCGAGGTCGACAGTACTCTAGGCGCTGTGAGATTTATTAAGGAGCACAAGTCCTACAAGCCCTACGTGTGAACCGATGCCCGTCTTGAGCGCATCTTTAATGGCATTACCCGTCACGGCACTGTGGCTCCATACGCTCAACCACGACTCCCCAGTTGTTTTCGTGTTATTGGTCATGATAGCTATATACATACCTACTATCAAGACTTGTGCTGTTGTACCTGACCTGAGCACTTTGTGACATGCGGTTTAGATTTGTTGGAAGCTATACCGTCGTTGGATGTAGCAGTAACGATTCGTGCTAGTTTCTCCTTTCTTACCTTTTTATCGTATGCTTATGAAAGGAAAAGTGCTTAAAGGAAGGAAACAGAGAGACATATTAGCTACCAGGGAGTAGTCAGGATTTTATAGAGTAATTAACCAATTCCTGAATTTATTCCATCAAGCGGGCTTTGGCACTTATATCTATAATCTATTAGTTCTACGGTATGACTGCATAAACAGTAGGAAAATAGTCGACTACGATTTCTGGTGGAATACTGTGGCTTATTTTTTAGTAAGCGAGAGGTATGAGGCAACAGTAGCTTTCTGGTCAAGTTAAGCTTTTACTAAACTGTTAGCTATATGTAAGTAGTTTTTGCTTTCGAATCCTACAACCTAGGTTTCGTCGAGTCAGCTTCGGTAAGAGCGGCTGCTTTTATCAGAGTTCAAGTGCGTCGGATATGTTTTTTTTTTTTTTTAATTTTTTTTTTTTTTTTTAGATCGCTCGCAGAGTAGAATACCTTTTGTGTACAAGCAGGGGAATAACCGCTTGTAAGCCGCAAACACTTGACAGCCCTAAATTCGGACGGTATTCATGATAATGGCGTGGATTAAGGCTTGGAACTTCGCCAATTCAACTAGAAATTGATTGAGGGTCTCTTTAGGTTCACGGTCTTATTGTCAGTCAGGAACCCAAACTTTTATGTATACTCATTCCCCAAGCATTCAACGTATCCATTCTAGTATCGTTAGGCTCCTCTCCCTTATCGTTGGACCTTGTCCGTGTGAAAAGCTTCAATACGATGCAAGTCATATGCATAGCGAAGATGTAAAGTCTGCTTGCGCGCACGACGATAGAGCTGAGTAAGTACAAACTACGTGGGAAAAGCTTCACAAAGTATAGAAGATAGATCAACGCTTGACAAAGCAGCGACTAACCGGCTTTGGAGAACGTGCCTCTGTTTAGATCAGCATCGTTCTAAGCCAAGGGCGAAGATGGTCGCGAGTGAGTTCATTACTGCGATCTCAAATAACATAACCTCCTCGAGCTATCTGTCTCGAGATGTCAGGTACTAAGTACGCAGGAGGCTAGTAGGGTCTTTTGAGTGGGGATACAGCAGATATTTGGCTATAAAAAGGTCTGAGGCTCCTCCAACTAAATGGGAGAGACTCGGGAATCAATAATATTGAGTTCTAACCCCTGTATTTGACCTCATTGCGACCTACTAGTAGTTTCACTTCACTCTAGATACAACTGGTATCCTGACAACTATTCCCTGGCCGATGCGGCTAAGAGCCGGGCCCTTTATTGTCGGAGTTATAGCAAGTCGGACAATCCTTTGCAAAGTAGCCTTACCATACAAGCAGCATCGGCGACAGAGCGAAGGGAAGTGTAGAACTTCTCAAGAGAGAGGGAGGTAATGGTACGGGCTAAGGTTGTACAGACCTGTCCTTATATGTAAGGATCGGTAAGAATCGTACGAAACCAGTCAACTAGCATATGTGTAGCCATTGGGTTCGAGACAGCCGTCTCATGAAAAATACTTGTCAGGAACGCCGTGGCTGTAGCCGCAACAAATGCAGCTATTTAATTCGTTCTTGATCATTAGTTCCAATTACTTTTCTTGACTTATATGTTTATAGCCGAGCCCCTATTGTGAATTAGTATCTACGTGGGTGAGTGGGATTTCTAGAAAGCTTGAACGGAAGATTACTGGGAGCGAACAAAGGGTTATGTAAGGCTTGCCGGTAAATGTTCTACGAAGATCTATATATGCGCTTGATTGTACGAACTGCTAACAAGAGTTTTAACCGCTAATGGCAATTTCGACCTTATAGCAATTCTAGTAATTCGTAGTAATTTTCAGGATAAACAGTGAATTGGCTTCGAGTTTGTTACACAGACCAATTTAAGTAAACAGATACGTGCGCGTTCGCTGCTGCCAGGATCTCTGGTATGAGGTACTTACAAGCTCTGTTGCTGTGCGAAGAGGTTTATCCTTTGTAGGCTAGCCCCTGGCTCTAATATATATATGCTCTTTGCTTAAGGTGATCGTGACTGTCATATCTACTACTTATAAATATTGCTGCCTTTAGATATTATGATATGGTTGCTTATATTTCCCCGTCGTTTTAAAATTCTTTCTGCTAGGGTTCATTTCCATCTACTACTTTAGTTTGCTAAACATAGTGACATATATTTATGGACGAGCCTAAAGATAATCAGCGGACAGTTATCATAGTTTAAGACATATTAGTTTACGGAGGATAGCTGACACAATATCCCTGCTTCGCTACTCTACCCCTCTACGATGCAGCAATGGTTTATCCCCACGGAGAAGTTGGCTTTTATAAGGTTGGGCCAAGGACATGAATAAAGCCCGCCGCTTGCGACTGCTCGCTCGTAGGCCCCCGTCTTTACTGCGAATCCTCCAAGTTGCTCAGCTACAACCATTCACAAGAATTCGAGCTGGCCAGTATTTCGCCTTGTCGAATTGGTAAGGTGGCAGTGCCAACCGTCTGTAGTCTTGTGCTACTAAACATGTTACTTCCTCTCTCGTTTAAGTCGATGCCACGAGCTATCGTGTTTGGAGTAGGGTATTCACGGGCCCAGAGATACACTAATTGACGGGGTAAAGTAGGTACTTGATGACATGTTGCTGACTCAAAGGTTCGATTGGCTGAGTAAACTTGCACATCTATGGAGGCCGATATAATACGACCTCGTGATCATATGACATCGGTTGGTTCTCGTTTCCACCGACGTCAAAAGATATACAAGAGTTCTGGATCCCGAGCGACCAGCATCCGAAATTCCAAGACATGAATGCGTCTGTATCAACCACCGTGACCGAGGTGGCCGTCGCAGTAAACTCACTTGCCTGCACACCTACTCCCGTGCGAGTACGCCGCGACGAGAAGCTCACTGCTTGTCGGCGGACTCTCTGTATCGTCGTCTCAAAGGCACCTCTCTCAAGGTCCCACCGGAATGCTTCACCATCCACTGTTCAAGCGGATCAGCCAATCTCTGCCCCGTCACCCCTCTCCACGCCTTTCTCACTTTGTCGGATAGACGACGCTCGTCGTTGCTGTCGACCGTGTTGACGCTGCTGTTATCGCCCACGGAAGCTCTGTTCTCCTTGCTCTTGTAGTCGTCGTCACAATTGTCGTCGTTGCCATTACCGTCGTTGTCGTCATCGTCGCCGTCATCATCAATCATCAAACTCTGGAACATCTCGACCGACGGGCGCGTTGAGGCCGGTCGTTTGTCGAGAGGGGTTCGGGGTCGGGGACTGGAGGGCTTTCTAACGTGTCAGTAGTCATGCCGGGATGCGGGCATGTCTGCATGCATGTCGTGCCTCGTCGGAAATGATCATTACCTCCGTACGCATCCCCGTCTCGTTAGCCAGGCCTCCTCTCCCCTTCCGTTTCTTGACCGTACGAGACTTGTCTTCGCCGTCTCTGGTGCCGCGACTTGGCGCCTTGACTGGCGACGGATTGGTTCGAGTGTCGTCAGAATCCCGTCGTCCCAGGACTACATCGGAGTTGTCCCAGCTTTCGAAGAGAGCATCTTGCCAGTCCTTGTCCATGATCTTTCTTGATCGATACTGAAGCCGGCTTACATGTATGGTGCTTGAGGTCGGAGTCTGTACGATGTTGATGTCGAGGATGGAGGAAAAAGAACGAGATTCTAGGGGACATGCACGACCTAGGTACCGATACAGCTAAGTGGACTGATTGACGTTGTGGCTTGTGATAATGCAGCTTGTCGAGTCAATCATGCGTGCGCCCGATCAGAGAAATTGTGCGCCTGATCAGAGAAGCCATGCGAGCCATCATTCAATGACCATCATCGCCCTGGGCAACAGAAAGAAAAGGTAGGTGAATTGAGGCAACACCAGAAAGAAGAGACAGGTAAGTTGATGCAGCAACAAAAAGAAAAAATATAGGTGTGCACCTTGATTACACCGTACGTTCATCTAGTTTATGGGAAAGTTTGCGCATGCACTTTGATTGCTTTTTCTGTTACGGATGTTTTCTTATTCCTGATGACTCCCTATCGGAGCCGTCCGAATAATAGGCAAAGTCTCCAGGAAGCGGAGGCGGTTGCCCTCCTCCCTCCTCTTCGTGGTCAGCCTCTATCGTCGAGGGATTTTCTACTGGCCTCGGCGCCGCCGCTTGCACTCCCGTGTCGGCGTGAGATGGCCCGACTATCGTAGTCATCTCTCGTGCCCATTCCCACGGGCGCTCCCTTCCTCCGGGCTCTCCGTTGAAGTACTCCCAGCCCATGACACCGCCAAACGTGGGAAACTGCCTTTGCAGAAGCTGGACATTGTGGCGCAGTAGGCCGAAGTGCACGTAGCCGAAGCCGTTCTCTGGCGTCGTGACGAGGCCGACGACGATCTTCTCTGGTTTCCAGCCGCACGCGACGCACATCTCGTACAACACGGGGTTGCTCGCGTCTCCCCACCCGTTGTAGAACTGCGCATTGTACCATGCGATCTGATCGCCCTTGGCCACTTCGAGAGCTTGGTAGTCGAAGCCGCTGAGGTTCCGTCGCTCGTCTACGAGGGCAGTCGCTACGGGAGCCAGCGTGATGAGGAAGCCCGACCCAAAGTTCGCGCGGAGGCGGTCTATCAGTCGAATGATGCCGGCGATCGACATGTGCTCCTCGACGTCGAGGTCCAGGCCGTCCAATCCCCTTTCGCGTATCAGCTCATGGAGGGGCGCATAGTACCGCTCGAAAGTTGCCTGATCCCGGTCTAGGCGCGCATACGAACCCTTCGCAGCTCCGCCCAACATACCCATGACCTACAATATGGGAAAGTCAGTTTAGTTTAGTTAGTTAGCGTACTGCCCTCTTTGCGTGTCTTTCGCTCGCTCGAATCTCAGCGGTCCATAGCACCCCGACACGACTCTGTGACGCAAAAAAAAAAAAAAAAAAAAAAAAAGGAAGCTCATTCTCTAGTCATATTAAGCTCCAAAACAGAATAAAGGAAGGGGGAAAAACGGGACACCGGGGAGAAGAACGAAGAACCTTACGCGGATGCCGCTCGCCTGGGCGATGCGTAGTTCAGCCCATGTTGTGACATAGCGGGGATCTGAAGGTGAATGGTCATTGAGGGTGAGAGCATCCGGGTCTTCGTTGATGTGTATCGCGGCCACGATGAGGTGCGTGACACGAATTCCAGGCTTTGTCAGCAGTGGAAGAACAGAGATGGGAGTTCCATCGGGATTATGCGTAGTCTGATAATACAGTATGAGTCGCGGAAGAAGGAGAGAAGAGTTGGACGATTCCAAGTCCATGGTGCCTATACATGAGCACCGTGTGTTCTTAGCGGCGAAGGAAGAGCTGGGGAAAGCTTCACAAAGTGGTATGTATGTAGATTAGGGTATCTCTATCGTAGGCCTACCATCCTCTAGGCCTGGAAGCAGTCTACTGGTTGGTGATGAATTGGATCTTTTCTGGATGGCAAAACGACGGAGGCGGTAATAGTATCTCACCCGCAGCAGAAACTCGAGAGCGGCCCCTATGAAGCCTTTCGAATACAGCCTCCACATTCAGCCGATGGCATCTAGACGAACTGCATCCCTTGTCGATATCATAGGAGACGGTATAAGTGTGTGCGTGTGTGTGTTTGCGCGCTGTGACTACGTACTTCTAAATACGGCAGCGACAAAGCTAAATCTCAATTGACTTGCCTTGGCATGTGGAAGTGGGAGAAGATGCTTCAGCTAGGGCGGGGTAAATGGCGGGTTGGGCCGTCGAAATAAACTTATCGAACCAACCCCTCCCTTAAAGTAGAACCGCTTCGTTGGGACCTAGTGATCTTTTAGTGACTTCATGTGCCTACCTACTAAGTACCTATATGTACTTGCATACATGTGCCTGTGTAGATGTGTACCTTATCACCTGAGTATCTACCTACCTAGCTACATGTATGTAATGTAGGTAGGGCAATGTCTACCTACATACCTCTACGTAGGTATATATAGGCACCGGGCTGAGAAGACAGTGCGTGATATCCAGGTTATATGCTGACCCATACCCCCCGCGAAACAAACTTTGGCAAGTACATAGTATACCCGCACTAAGCAAGGCTCAGCGCGCAAATTTTTGGTGCAAGCACGAAGGTACTTATCTCAAGACGAGATAGTTACTTCGTACCTACGCGGTGGGCCGTAAGTTAGCGCACCCAGAATACCTGACAGGGGTATCGTTTTCCAGGGGTCAGGTCAGCATACAAGGCGTGAACAGCAAAACCAGGTACGTACTTTGGTGATGGACTTCTCCAAGCCTCAGGTACCTACCTTATGTATGTAGGTAGCTAAAGAATAAGCCCAACTACAAATAGTGGAAATGGGACATCGTCTTCCCTTAACTCTGTAATAATGAACATGCTAAGAAGTGAGTCAATACTGTAAAGGTGTCTACCTATGTACCTACTGTACTATCTATACCTGGCAGATTGAGATAGCAACTTGACTTGAGCGACGCGACGTTGACGTCAGTCACGGCCTGATGCAACGAATATTTCCCCACACCTTGCTATTTTAGATCATGAACCCAACCTCCCAACCAACTTCAGATTGCCGAGCTCTTATTGTCCGTCGAGAATGAGTTTGTGAACCCGGTGTCAGTTATGTAGGTCTGGGGGTGGATTGGCGCACTAAAATGAATCTGGCCAATGAAAAAGCGCGGCAACCCTTTTGGGGTTAAGATATGTGGGTCTCTCTAGATTGTTTTTGTCCAATTAAAAAAAGGGTAAAAATAAAAATGCTTCGTAGAATGGCGGGTTCCCATTTATTTCCCTGGTCCCCGGTCCTTGGTTCCCCCTTTTGGTTATTTGGGATTCTGGAGATTCATCTCATAAAAATTCCGAGAATCGGGAACCGCGTGTTTTTTGTTTGTTTGTTTTTGACTTTGCATTTTCTATGTCAATCCAATGTCTACCTGTAGGCCAATGACTCACCTGTGATCCAGCCAAGCAAAAGCTACATGTCCACGTGCCCGCGAAACAGTTTCTCCAATCGGGGGGGCTTTACCTATCGTAGGCTGTTTGGCCGTCAACGTCCGACATCATGAAATTCGCCAAGGAGCTCGAGCAAGATCTCGTACCAGGTGAGCGCTCCGCCTTTCCCGGCCCCAGAACAGAAATGCCGGCTGTGCCAACCCAATTCGACCGACGCTGACCTCTTGGATCCATCCAACCCTGCGTAGAATGGAGGGTCAAGTATCTCAACTACAAGGCCGGCAAGAAATACGTCAAGGGCGTGGCGAGGGCCATTCAGAGAGCGAACGGCACGCCCAAGGTAGCGCCTGGCCGGAAGCATGAGCATCTTCCGCCTCATGAGACCCCGGCCTTCTTTCGAAGTCCCTTCTCGCGCCAGCAGGGGTCCGGAACGTCTGGAGGCGTCGTCGATGGGCACGGCCCCGGGGATCTCGCATCCCGTCCCGCCCCGCCGGGACAGATGCGACGCTCGGAGCCTGCCGATGCGCGTGCCATGAACGAGAGCCGATCGCTGCAGAGCGCCAGCGGGAAGTCACCCAACTACGGAAGCTTTGTGCGGACGCCGCCGACCAGATCAGGGCTCGCGCAGGTCGATAGCCGCCAGACATTTGAGCTGCCGGCTCCCGCCCTGGATGACAAGCCAGGTATCATCTCCGGGGATTCCTCGTCGGAGACGAACGGAGGGACCCAGACCCATTCCGCTCCTCGGCGCAGCATGTCCTCCGATCCAGCCATCATGAGGTCACATGCGGCTGCCTTCCCGCACGCGCACCCGAGCCCCATGCCGTCGCCGGCTCCCGGGCGATTGCGCCGCCTGTTCTCGCTGGGCCAACAGCTGCAGAAGGTCGAGAGCACCAAGGCCGCGTATCCCCTGCAAGCCATCGACACGGTCAGGCAACGAGAGAGAGAGTTCTTCGACTTCCTGGACGGCGAACTGGACAAGGTGGAGGCGTTCTACCGCCAGAAAGAAGTGCAGGCCGAGCTTCGACTACACGCGCTGCGAGACCAGCTGCACGAGATGCGCAATCGCCGAGCCCAGGAAGTGGCCGAGCGTCGACGACGCAGAGAACACGCGGGGGGAGTCGATGGGGCCGACGACTCCGCGGGCGATTCGCCCGGGTTCGACGGACATCTCAAGTGGATCGACCCCATCCGGTCGAAGCTGTTCAGGCCGGGTGCCAATTCGAAGGCGCTGGCGAGGATGCCCCAGACGCCTGTTTTTGTTGGTGGTGGTGGTAGCAGTAGTAGGGGGGCCGTGTCGGGCGATGCGAGGAGGGACTATATTAGGAGGCCCCAGGAACACGACGTGCCGTACAGGACGGCCAAGCGAAAGCTCAAGCTGGCCCTGCAGGAATTCTATCGCGGTCTGGAGCTCCTGAAGGCGTACGCGCTCCTGAACCGGACCGCCTTCCGAAAGCTGAACAAGAAGTACGACAAGGCCGTCAACGCTCGTCCGCCCTATCGCTACATGAACGAGAAGGTCAACAAGGCATGGTTCGTCAACAGCGAGGCGATCGACGGGCACATCAGGGCGGTCGAGGACCTCTACGCGCGCTACTTCGAGAGGGGCAATCGCAAGATCGCCGCGGGCAAGCTGCGTCGGGTGAACCGTCGACCCACCGACGAGTCCAGCATCGCGTTCTGGAACGGCTTGGCGATCGGCATCGGCGCCGTGTTCGCGATCCAGGGCCTCGTCTACGGCGCCGAGCTCCTGTTCGACCCGGATCCCGCCATCCAAGCGCAGGCCAGCTACCTGCTGCAGATCTACGGCGGCTACTTCCTCATCCTGCTGCTCTTCTCGCTGTTCTGCCTGGACTGCTATCTATGGACGGCGAATAAGATCAACTACCCCTTCATCTTCGAATTCGACCCTCGCCACCACCTAGATTGGAGGCAGCTCGCCAGCTTCCCGAGCTTCTTCCTTCTCCTGTTCGGCGTGTTCGTCTGGCTCAACTTTACCCGCTATGGACACGACGAGCTCTGGCTCTATTACCCCGTCATCTTGATCTTCGTCTCGCTTCTCATCATCTTCCTTCCCGCCCGCGTCCTCTTCTACAGAAGCCGCCAATGGCTTGCGTATTCCCACGTGAGCAGCACGAACCCCCCCAAGAGGTTTTGAGGTACGCCTACTGACGTGCCGTAGTTTCGACTGTTCTTCGCCGGTTTATACCCTGTCGAGTTTCGAGACTTCTTTCTCGGCGACATTTATTGCTCGCTAACCTATGCTACGTCCGTATGTCCTGGCTCCAGCGAATGCCCATTCCCTTGATGAGATGAACTGACTCACTCTCACTCCACAGAACGTGGAGCTATTCTTTTGTCTCTACGCCAACTACTGGGACAACCCTCCCCTGTGCAATTCGAGCCACTCGCGCCTGCTAGGTTTCTTTTCTACGTTGCCAGCAATATGGCGCGCGTTGCAGTGCATCCGCCGGTACTACGACACCAAGAATGTGTTTCCGCACCTGGTCAACTGCGGAAAATACATCATGACCATCCTGTCCTATGTCACCCTGTCCCTCTATCGCATCAACAACACACACCCAAACCTGGCACTTTTCATTACTTTTTCGACTATCAATGGGTTGTATACGTGTAAGTTGAGACGAACCCCCCTTCCCCCATCCCCTCACTCCGGATTGTATCTAAGATGGACCAACAGCGGTATGGGACCTGTTCATGGATTTTTCGTTGCTTCAGCCCGATGCCCGACATCGGTTCCTCCGAGACATTCTCGGCTTAAAGCGGCGCTGGCTGTACTACGCCATCATGGTTGTCGATCCCCTCCTTCGTTTCGGCTGGATCTTCTACGCCATCTTTACACATGACTTGCAGCACAACACGATCACCTCGTTCTTAGTCTCGCTCTCGGAAGTGATTCGTCGTGGCATGTGGGCCTTGCTCCGTGTCGAGAACGAGCACTGCGGCAATGTGGCACAATACAAGGCGAGCCGTGACGTCCCGCTGCCTTACGATCTCTCTCACGAACCCCTCATGGAGCGCACGAGCACGGACGAGATGCCGGAGAGAGCGGAAGACAGGCCGTCTGACACGGACGCTGGCACTGGTCGTGTGCCAAGCCAAGACCAAGGCCGTCTGGCTGGTCAGCCATCAGCCTATTCGCCAGCGCCGGTCGAAGAGGCAGGACTGCGTAGACGACGAAAGTCGGAAGTGCCAGGAGCCAAGTCGATTCGCGGCATCATGGCTAATGCACACAGGCAAGACTTTGAGAAGAAGAGACGGCCACCTGTGGAAGTTGATCATGACGCAGACGCCGGATCAGCAGATGAGCTTCGTAGCGAGGACGAAGAAGACGACGACACGAGAAGCATGAATGAAGAGAGACTCGAGATTCGCCGGGTGGTCACGCTCGTGCGGGAAGATGAAAACGACGACGATGATAAGTGAGATAGATGTTTGAGATATCTAGATAGACGTGATGCACGTTACTTTTCTTGTTGCTTGGATTACTTTAGATGCTTTGCCTAGCCTCGAATTGCTTGATCATTCCTTGCGGATGGCATGACACCTCCTTGTGCTCATCAGATTAGATTACCAACCGAAGTTTAGAAGAAAAAAATTGGATCATAGTACGACGCATCGCAGGTGTTTGTATCGTGATACAGTCACTATAATAAATAGTCTCATATCTATAAACACAATATATACGATAATAGCAGATACACATAAGTAAACAAAATATAACCAATTCACAAGCAAAATCAACTCGCAATGGTCAATACATCTACTCGTCTATGCGGGAGCGTCTCCCGTCTGTTCGTCGGTCGACTTCCCCCTGGCCCGCGGAGTCTGCGTGTCAGTCAAGCTATCGTAATAGGTGGTTCGGAGCCTTGCTTCTCACCGAGTCACACTATTTCCTTTTCTCGCGCTGCTTTCCTGCGAGCTTGAGCTCAATCACCAGGTTCTGTGGTTTCGGACTTGCTGGATGCGTATAGACGATTGCATTGGTACTACTCGGAACATCCGAGCTCTCTCTCAGAGGAGGAGGAGTGATCTATCCACGAACCCGCATATTGTCGGGCACATCATGGATAAACTTTTGGAAGAAATCGCGAATCCTCTCATCCGTCTCTTCCTCGGGATCGGGAAAAGTATCCGGGTCCCGCGCTACCGCTCTCTGTGCCTCTTCCAAAGCTTCCTGGAGAGTCGGCCTTTTCTGCGCGTCAACGTACAGACAGCGGGCGATGAGGTCGCGTAGGTCGAAGTCGACATGAGGAAAGGGATCGTCGTTGGGGTTGTCTTCCGGGGGTAAGATATTTCCCACTCTGGTCAGTTCGTCTCTCCAAACAGTTGGGAAAGAAAAAATAGGTTCAAAGTCCAGCATCTGCAACATGAGCTATCAAACACACAAGATTCACACAATTAGCATAAGTGACGAGGCGGGGGGTTCGATTTGTCTGTGCTTACGCGGGCGCAGTCGTACAGGTTGTCCCGGGGGCCCCGGGGAAGGTCGTACTCTCTCGTGGAGCCGAAATCAATCAACTTGAAGAGATAACCGACGTGGTGCTCGTCGAGGCCGTCTCCCGATCCCAGCACGATATTCCTGGTTGCGAGGTCCTGGTGGATTATGCCACGCGGTCTCGTGCCGTCGGTAGGAACGGTCTCTTGTACCGACTGCGTGTCCTCTGGTCTCTCCAACGGATATGCCATTCCAATGCAAGCTCGGATCACTTTAGAGAAGATGCTCAGTTAGTTCTGATCTGGTTCGTGGCCGAGGGCAGACTTGGAGAGATATTCGGTCGATTCATGACCCGGGGGGAAAGGGGCAGATGAATGGAGGAAGACAGGTCGTATACTTACAACACAGGAATAAGGACCAGAGCACCCTATTAGGCATACGTGTTCGATCACCATCAATATCTATCTTGAGCGTCACGAGGTCGCCCTGGTCGAGGTATTCTAACGCCACGGCCGGGCCTTTCATCAATCCCTGGAGAGGGCCAAAGGCGGAGCGGCTGTCCGCCTCCCTATTGACAGAATGCAAGTTGTCACAGGACGCGGCCATCCTGACGATGTGCATGGCACCCCGCAGTATCTATTCACACAGAGATGTCAGAAAGCGCATGATGAAGTTGTGGAAGCCTTCATTCACCCACCTTTAAAAATTTAAGTTCATTTCTGAGTTGCGCTATTCCTGACAAGGAGCCCTTCCGGGCACTACAACACTCGGAGTCAGTGATGGCCATTCAGAGCATAATTTGTAAAGGTTTCGGAAGCTGCCAGTCCCTTGCCCTTTAAAACAAACCTCGTGCTTGGAAAGCTCCCCAAAGAAAAACACTCCTGGGAACGACTCACAGTTTTAGGGCTATGCGTTTTGGGTGAACCGCAAGTTGGTCCCTTTCCCTGAGAAGGACGGTTATGCCGTAAGAACCGTTCCCTAGAAATCTTTCGTATTCCCAACGACCTGACGATTCGAATCTGGCTTTAATTTCATCACTGAAATTTGTCACTTGCTGCAATCGCTCCTGTCTTGTCGCCATTTTTGCTGTTCCTCTATGAACTTCCGACTGAGATAATTCTGATTATCTTGTGGTTGTAATGATAGAAGCTGCTTTTTCTTTGTCTCTCTCTCTCTCTCTCGCAAGGTGTGATGCGAATTTGATCATCGAACGATTCCAGTCGCAGGTTTGACCGTGTATTTAAAGGCGTGGGGAAGTGTAGCGAGCGATTCTTCCCGTGGGCTTTGTAATGAGACAAGCAATGCTTTGTCATTCGATTTATTCAATTCTGGCATATCCAATTGTCTCTTTCTCCCCGTGAACAATCAGCGCGCGATGATTCCGGTGAAGATAAAAAAACAATTAAAATTTTCCATGCATTGTCCCCTGCTAACCTTGTATCTATTTTTGTTCGCTCAACTCGACGTGGTAGTGGAGACGGCCTTGTCCCTTTCTGCGTAATCGCTACTATAGGTGTGGACTATGCTACCTAAGACTTCAGCTTCGAGGGGGTCGGGGTGACTGCGCGGGGATCCCCTTTCATCGCTGCCATGGAGAGTTCATCGGAGCCTCTCGAATCTGACCAACAGCCCGCCGGCTGGTCTGTACGTGAGGGTCGGATTCGCGAGTTTGACACCTCTTCCTATCTCCTCTTCGCCATCAACCAATAACTCCCGATCGTTTTCGTGGTCGCTATTCTTCTTTGATTCTGCGATACCGTCCCACCGTTCGATGCCGAGAAACCTCCACTTGCTCACGAGCTCAATAAGCGTAGCCTTGATCTGAGTCAAGGCGAAGTTCTTTCCAGGACACATTCGCGGACCCTGGATGAACGCCTCGAAAGCATATAGGCTTGCGCCGTCGCCAGTTCGTGTATCCCAACGCTCCGGGTCGAAGACGGACGCATCGGGACCCCAGACATCCTGGTGATGGTGTAGCAGAGGCATATGCAAGTCGATCTGTGTACCTTTGGGTATACGCACTCCCTCGATTATCAGATCTTTCGACGCTTGGCGCGGGCCCATGAGTGCTTTTTATGTGTGTCAGTGAGTGCAGGAACACGCGTGTAGCGAGAGGCGGACGAAGGAACGGCGAGAGTAGAGGAACGTACATGGAGAATAGACGCGCAGGACTTCCCGGACGACGTTATGCAGATAGGGCAACTCGTTGATCTCATCATACGTGGGTGTGGAGTTTCTCTCGAGTAACGCTCGTATTTCGGTTCGCAGCTTGTGTTGGACTGGATGCCTCGTCGATAAAGCATACAGTGCCCACGAGAGAGCGTTTGCTGTGGTTTCATGACCTATAATATAGCTGATTAGGCTTGGGTGACCTGCTAGACATATTTCATCACGCTCGAGTTGTTTGACGGAAATATAGAGTGTCGCTTGCCTGCCGAGGTAAAATTCAGGAGCTACATACGAATGATCAACACATATGCCATCAAGTCATGCAAGACGCGGATGGCTGACTTACGTGGCCGATGATGTCTTCCGTAGTCCAAGGTTCTCGGCCAGTCTGCTGTCGCTGCAGCTCCGATTCCTCGAGCATGTAGGTTAGCAGATCGCGCGACGCTCCCATCTCCTTCTTGAACGTGCCATCTCGCAGATCGGCGTTGCGCTGCTCAATGATCGTGCGGAGCATTTTTCTCAAATCTCGATTTGCCTGTTGGAACCTCCTGTTGGCCTCGAGAGGCACAAACCTTCGGATCGGGATGAATGCATTGATGACCCAGATCAGCTGTCCTAGGAGACCTTGATGGAGAACTCTGCTATATAGTTCCTGAAAACTGACTGGGTATATCGACGATAACGTGTCAAGCTCTATTCCGAGGACGGTTACGCCGATCGTGTCCATAGTTGACTTGGAAAGTGCGTCAATGACTGATAGCGAGGCTTAGTGTGTGCTGACCACGGCAACTATCTACGTACGTAAAAGAGCATCGACGACTCTCACCTTCGATGGAAGCATGTGGCCTGTCCCCGAGTGCCTCTTGGAAGCTTTTTGACAAGGACTCCGCTTTTCTCCGAAACACGGGTAGGATCTTCCTCATGCTAGGAACGGAAAAAGGGCCCGCGAGTAACTTCCGTTGATGTCTATGATCCTCTCCTTCGGCGAAGAGAAGACCTCTCCCAGCGATCTCACCGACCAGGCGCGCGAACAGCGGTGGTTTCACGAAGTCGTAGGCGTGTGTCTGCAGCACGGCTTTATGAGCGGCTATACTGTTCACAATCAGGACCGCTCTGCCGGCTATCGAAGAGTATCGGATGAACGGCGCGTCCGGCCATATTCGAGACCAGCCAAGCTGTAGCCCAATGGGACTGTCGGCCCTGAACTTGTTGAGTTCTTGGCCCAGGATGATGTTGCTTCCCTGTACAACGCTGCCTTAGTAACGGGTAGTTGTAGGGTCCGGATAGGGAAATTTCATACCCAAGGACCGGGGACGTGTCTAAGCGGCGAGAAGAAACGAGGGTACAGGTATAGGCGATAGGACTTGAAGATAACATAATGCAACAAAAACGAGCTGATGAACGTAGTGATATGACGAGGACTCTCTTCCCCTTTCGAGCCAACGTTGGATAGATATGACTCGACAGAAACAAGTACCACACATATAGCTATGTCCATCTCTTCAAAGAATGGGGGCGATTCGACAGTCTGGATGGTAGAGGAATAGAATACTGGGTCTTTCTAACCAATGGGTATAGGTATTGCTCCTACATTATTTAGTTTACAGTTTAATCTAGCGACTTTTGATTGCTCCTGATGCGAGAACCGAGAAAACATCCTTACAACGTAGCCAGTCTATACTCAAGTACGGCTTCCTGATTCATTCCTAACTTGCTTACCGATCTGGTTAATAAGCAGTTTAACTTATTTATGGAACAAGTGAGAGCAATTTATGAGACAAGTGAGAGCAATATACTGCGACAATACCTAGGTAGATAAGAGCCTGCTTAAGAAAGATTACCACCTAAATAGAACAACGTCAGCCAACGAACTCCACACCAAGTTGGGACGCTCTATCAAACCAGCAGCAACATGTTGTCGCAAGATCACACACATTATACATACAGGCATTTAGGGACTGTCTATTGGATAGTAACAAAAAAAGCAGTCCCACAGGGCAACTTAAGGTATATAAAAAGCGCACTCAATGAACACCGCTAATTCATCCAAAACATCGTGTCGTTGCGAATTTACTTATTCAGATTATGCAGAAGTTAAGTACCTATTCCCGTCGGCCGAGAATGGGGACAGTTACTTTAAATGATTTGCGAGCCCCATGACTTGCTTATAATCGGCGGTCTCTCTAGTGTACATACGGTAGGTCTAAGTTCAGTTAGTTCATACCTATTACAGTGTGATGTGCGTATACATAGTTATCCCTTTAGGATCTATTTTGGCGTAGTGACTTCGCCATCCCATTATCAAGGATAAATAGACCAATTAAATTGAATTATTTGAAGATACTGTATGTCTGCTGTTACCAAAACTTGCCTGTGCCAGATGTACCAGCAATTATCAGAGTTACAAAGAGCCACACTACACTTACACTTCAAATGACGTCGCTTCTGTTAACAGGGGTTTTGTGGGCCCCTTCGGATCGGGCGTGCTATCTTTCAACTTTTCCCAATTGGATCAGTCAGATGGTCGCCCCACCAACATTGAACCCACTTATAACTCACATGGTAGGTAAGGTCATGTTGATATACATGAATGTAGGTAGGTACACATACGTCGATAAGGACTTTGCTCCTTATCGTAGCTTG
Source organism: Xylaria flabelliformis (assembly GCA_007182795.1). NCBI lineage: Eukaryota > Fungi > Ascomycota > Sordariomycetes > Xylariales > Xylariaceae > Xylaria > Xylaria flabelliformis. The sequence continues at coordinate 636,486 of VFLP01000016.1, forward strand.
CTTCGAATCGGCTTGAACCTGCTAATCTCCCGAGCTTCTCAACCTCCTCATTACCAACGTCTACCATGGCTCGACACACTTCTGAGTTCCTGCGTCAGCGCCATTCCCACGTATCTCTACGAATGGCTGCTTCTTCCACCACGACCACAACGACCCCGGCTCTGGCCGCCCCGCGACTCTCGAGCTTCGCCAACCCGGCCGAGTTCGAGACGAGGCCAACAATGTCCGATGCGGAAAAGGCCTTTGTTGTCGGTGAGCTGGGGAACCAGCGCTCTCTCCTCGCCCTGTGCGACTCCTGCTACCGAGACATCCCCGAGACGTATACCGATTCGCTGCCTCTACAGCTGACCGACGACCGCGCCTCCTGCTCCGCCTGCATGATCATGGACTCCAAACCCGAGGCCTTTACCGAGCCCTTTCTAGCCTTTTTACGAGAAAATCCGACCGTATTTCACGCGGTGGACTATTTCCAGACCAAGATGACGTCGCTGGGTTACAAGGAGGTTGGTGCCTGCTGCCATGTAGCGCTGTGTCAAACCCAATGTGCTACCGCCCATACTTAACAACATAATGGAAACGAGCTTGTCGAGACCCCAATAAGCTGACTGGCCGTGAACCCTCTCCATAGTTGCCTCCTCGCGAAGACTGGACCGGCCGAGTGGAAGCCGGTGGCAAGTACTTTGTCACGCGCAACGGTAGCTCCACTATCGCTTTTACCGTCGGCAAGGCGTACAAGCCCGGAAATGGAGTCGCCATGATCGCCGGGCACATTGATGCGCTCACAGCCAAGGTGAAGCCGGTGAGCAAAAAGCCCACCACGGCCGGCTATGTTCAGTTAGGCGTGGCCCAGTATGCTGGTGCTCTGAACGAGACGTGGTGGGACAGGGATCTCAGTATCGGAGGCAGGGTGATCGTCCGAGACGAATCGGGCAAGACGACGAGCAAGCTGGTCAAGTTGGACTGGCCAAGTAAGGACTCCTCCTCCTCGACCGGGTAGAAAAGCCCTCCTGCTGACTGTGCAAAGTTGCTCGAATACCTACCCTGGCCCCTCACTTCGGTGTTGGGATGCTGGGCCAAAACAACAAGGAAACGCAAGCCGTACCGATTATTGGGCTTGACAATTCCAGCTCGGGCGCGGTTGGCCAGCAGGCCTCTGAGCCGCCGCTGGGTCCCGTGGGATCGTTCGCCTCAACTCAACCCCCCAAGCTCGTGCAGCTCATCTCGAAGGAGCTCGGCCTCCGAGACTACTCGCACATTGTGAACTGGGAGCTGGAGCTCTTCGACCTACAGCCTGCCACTGTTGGCGGTATAGACAAGGAGTTTATCTTTGCCGGCAGGATAGACGACAAGCTCTGCAGCTGGGCCGCGTTCCAAGGTCTGCTGGCGTCAGACCAGAAGGAAGACGACGGTACGATCAAGTTGGTCGCCCTCTTCGATGACGAAGAGATCGGCTCCCTACTCCGCCAAGGTGCCAAGGGCAACTTTTTGCCTTCCATCATCGAGCGCACTGTGGAATCGTTGTGTGGCGACAAAGGCAAGTCGTTCGGTCCAGGTGTCATCGGCCAGACGTACGCCAACTCATTCCTCGTCTCCGCCGATGTCACGCATGCCATCAACCCCAACTTCGTCTCGCGCTATCTCGAAAATCATGCCCCACGCCTAAATGTGGGTATCTGTATATGCGCCGACAGCAACGGACACATGACCACCGATTCCGTATCCACGGCTGTTCTGACGCGCGTTTGCGAGCTGAGCGGCTGCACACCTCAGGTATTCCAGATACGAAACGATTCGAGGAGTGGCGGTACCGTGGGCCCCAGTATAAGCTCCGCGCTGGGCGTCCGTGCCGCCGACGCGGGCATGCCGCAGCTTTCTATGCATTCGATTCGAGCCACCTGCGGTTCGCTTGATCCTGGCTTAGGCGTCAGGTTTTTCAAAGGGTTTCTAGACAAATGGGAGAAGGTCGATGCTGAATGGCAATAGAGTAAGGTTACGTGATGCATACATGATTGGCGGTTAAGCATTTGGATGCATACATGCCCAGCGTCGCCAGAACTTGATTGATTTCCTCTATCTGTTTACAGATGTGCAAGACTTTGAGCGCGATAACTCATTTTCGGATGGTCGCACTTGGCGCTGCCATGCCATTGAAATCTATATACTTAAGTAGACCATACATACATACATACATAAAGTACATACCCTAGTCTGTACAAACCTGACTGGCTGTTGATGCTGTGCTCTATTTATTTTCACCTGCATATGCAGTGTGACGCAGTTCCCAACCAGGCGGGACACCGACTTCGCTTAGCGACAACTCTGTTCTTTGACACTGACACCCCTTTTTGTAACTAAGCCAAGTTATACTGGAAATGATGATTCATCTACACTAGGCAGAACTCTACTTAGGGTCGTCCCATTCCTTCTCCCAATCTAATCTATCATTCGAATCCTACGCTTATCATACGCGTACGCTACTAAAATGACGATGCTCAATGGACCGGGAATGACGTGAAGTACCGCACAAGACTAGGGTAGGGAAGGTTCCGATTGGGTCATTCTCGGTTTGGCCGTTTTTTTTTGTCCGGGGTAGAATGATACATATCTTGAAACTTGGCAGCTAATTTACAGATTGGTTTTTTTTCTATTATCCCCTTTCACGTTTACCTTTTTGCTTCCAATTATTTACAGAATTTCCATTTTTGCTTGCATTTCTATGCGAAGTTGCGTACAGTTGCTTAGACGATACCCGATAGAGCTGTCTTCCACCATCTCACTTAAATTTTTTTTTTTTTCTCTACGCCTTCCATCCCAACCCGCAAAAGCAAGATTGAGAGAGTTTGACACCATCGTATATTTTGGCTCTTGATCGAACTATTGGCTACTGATCTGGGGAGAATATCACAACAAAATTAGCACGAAGGGGATATACCTAACGGCGACCTCTTTGCATCCGCATATGTGATTTGGCCCTAGTAGCGGCGCTGCGGTCTCCCCAAGATTGACCCGCCCGGGCTCGAAGGTCTATACGAGACGACGAATAATAGAGGAGGGAGTAGGAGAGCCCAAGCGCGTATACGCACGCTATCGGCTTGGCTTGGAGGGAAAAGATCCGCACGACAAGATGGCATCCCTCCTATCAAAGTTGAATCCTGTTCCGCGCTTCCCCGAATTCACGGGTCCGTATAAAGTCGGCACAGTCGACGTGGAGATTCCCGTCTGCGAGTTGGAATCGCCCGCACCAACTCCCGACAACGCGGCCGACCTGGAGACGGTTCAGTTCCGTGTATTCTATCCCTGCGATCCCCATGCTACCGGAAAGCGGATAACGTGGTTACCGGCACCACAGCGCGACTACCTTTCTGCATACATCAAGTTCTTGGGCGTGGGGGCTTTTCTCGCCGAGGCCGCTTCGTAAGAAAATCTCCTCATGTTCAAGTTCAAGTCCGTACTACGTTGAAAAAAGACCGCTCCGCTTATCAGACCTTGTCATGTCACTTGTTAGATTTCTCCCGAGGCATCTCCACTTCACCACGATCCCCGTGGTCGACAATGCGCCGATGCTCCAACCGGAGACCCCAAACGACCGGTGGCCGACGATGATGTTCTCGCACGGCCTTGGTGGGAGTCGAAACACGTACTCGCAGATCGCGGGATCGCTGGCCTCCCACGGCGTCGTGGTTTTCTGCGCGGAGCACCGCGACGGTACTGCCATCGCTTCGTTCATGCGGGTGCCGTACCAGCAGAATCATCGGTTTTTCGCACGCAACACAAAACGCTCGGTACCTTACACGCATATCCCGCACGACCCGACAGACGAAGTATACGAGCGGAGGAATGCGCAACTACGGATCCGGCTCTGGGAGCTGGGGTTAATACACGAGGCCATCCTCACCATAGACGAGGGGAGAAAGCTTACGAATCTAAACAAGGACGCGCTGTCGCTCGACCACCTCTCGAACCGCCTGGACGTCCATGAACCCGGGAGGATTATATTTGGAGGACACAGCTTTGGCGGCGCCACCATCGTTCAGTTTCTCAAATCCGTGTTTTACGCAGGACGTCCCGAACTTGAGACCATAGAGACGCCGCTCTACGCGCCCAACTGGGAATCCTCCATCTGTCGACAGATCACTCCGAAGAACGTCACGCTGTTACTAGATATGTGGTGCTTCCCACTCCTAGCAAAGAGCGTGAAGCCGCTCTTTCACCTCCCGCTGCCAGTCTACGCACCCTCTGATTCTTCCTCGTCGCCCTCGCAGTCCCCCGGCGGAAACGCCCTGCTCGCCGTCGAGTCCGAAGACTTCTTCAAGTGGCGCGAACACCTGCACACGACAGCGCACGTCCTATCGCCAGACCCTTCAGCACGCGTTGTCGCACCGTTCACTGACACCAGTCCTCCCCACTTCTTTTATGTGAAGGGCTCCGCGCACCTCAACCAATCCGACTTTGCGCTGCTCTTTCCCTGGCTCACGCGCAAGGTCTTCGGGTCAGACTCACCCGGGCGCGCTCTGCGGCTCAACTTACGCGCACTCCTACAGACTCTGCGCGTCAATGGCATCACGGTCGCAGGTACACGGAACATGGACCTCGTCGACAGTAAATCCAAGCGTGCCAAAGCGACCGCGTCGACCACCTCACTGGCGAAGGGTGAAATATGCGAAGACGACACGGCGATTCTCGAGCGCGAAGGCAATGCGATACGCGAGGACGACGCTGGGACGGACGAGCTGATACAAGCATGGAGATGGATCGACATTGTCGGTCTGGGGGAGAATCTCGATGGCGAGGGCAAGGCGCAAAAGAAAGGCCAAGGGAAAGAAGGCGCCGAGGAAGGGCTTGAGGAGACTGAGCCGCAGATGGCCGGTGTAATAGAGCCGAGCGTCTCCCCGTCCGCCGATCGGAGGGTCGATCCGGAGACCGTGGGTGTGTTTGCTGCTGCCGACCAAGATCTGGCCGCGCAGATGTCCAAGAGGTTCCATTAAGGAGGGGGTTACCTAAGCAGACTGACATGGTGATTTGGCGTTGCGTGGTGTACGGTGTCAAGGGGAGGGGGGCATGTATAATTTGGTCGTGAAAAGACAATTAGAGGATAGATATGAGCTGCGAGGCTTTGAAAGGTATGTTATCAACTAACCTTAGGTGTTTTCGTAAATAGACAATCCATAGTAGATTCACTGCATGCGGCGTTACATTGTTCAGCTAACTGGTGGCCAAAGAGAACAGGGCGCGGGTTATTCATCTCGGTGTCTCGTGTTTCTTAGACACAAGACAACAATCGATGTCTCCCATAATCCGTCCACTCTACCATAGATAAGGCTGGACGCGACGCGCAGAAGATACGGGGACGCAGTATAATATAGTGGTCGGTCTCCCGTCCAGTAGACCCCATCACCTCTGCAATATCAACATCCACATAGGTATTACGAAGCAATCCGAGAAGCTTCGCAGATCGCAGATCACTTCGCAAATGAATAGCTTAAACTTAAGGGTGGCTGCAGGTCCTGCTTAAGAAGTTTGTGACAGAAGTGGAGTCCAGTTATGTATGATATATATATCACCTGGCAACCTCAAATATCGACTTTATGAAAGCTGGTAATACCACGCCCAAAAAAAAAGGGGGGGGGAGGGATTATTATTATCATTATTATACTAGCTAACTACGTTGTGTAGAATGATCCTTATCTGATAAATATGATTTTATCTTTTTTGCGACGGTTTTTCTTCTTCTTAGTATCAAATTATGGACGTTTTATCTCGTGTTGCGGCGCAGTTGTCGTTGGTTGAAAACCGCAGTGCGGTATAGGAAGAGGGACGGGCTAAATGGGGTGCATGGCGAAAAGAGGGTAGGATACATTGAGGTAGGTAGTGAAACACCTGTGACTAAACACATGCTTTCCGTAACAAATATCATTATACACTCTACCGTACCCGATGCTATAGCGCCCAGTCATGAATAACAGAGAGTCCACTTTCTCTTGGATTCGGGGTCTACCAGAGTATACGACTTCCTGTCCAGCATAGCTTAATAAACGCAAGCTTATACAGGTTATATCCCTAGCTTCGAAAAGACAGACGGCGTGGTTCAATAAACAGAGCGGGTGTCATGGGGATGAGCGTGAGGAGGCTGCACTGGAACTGCGATGTCCATCTAGCCTTACTTAGAAAAACTTTTGGAGGCACTCCATTCCCAAAACAAGTTCCATTCGGAGTGGCTACTCAGGTGTTTCTTTTTTCCCTCCCACTATTATGGCTGCACTCCCACTCCGAATTTATGCACCTGATAGATCTAAGATTTTATACATTTTCCTTCTTCTAAACTTATTCATATTTGGCAACTTAGGCAGCAACCCAGCCATGCCAATTCCCTCTAGATACCAATCCACCGCCACCGAGCTATACATGCCTTGACGGGCAATTTGCTGCTTTTGCTACCTCTGCAAGCTCCTAATACTTTGAGTAATTTTTATTGTAAATAGACATTACCAACTCCTATGTTTTAGTCGTCCCATGTTTCCGGGACTGGGAGTTTCCACACAGCAAAATACCGAACAAATGGCAGCAACCAAAAGACCCGCATGATAATCCAGTGGGTGCCGGCCGATGCGTTGTTACATGCCAGGCAGGAGTAGTTGATGACTGCCATCTAGCACCCAAGGCAGAACGAGAATAGTTTGCAACCTATCAAATGGCTCAATACGGACAACTCAACGACCCACCTAGCTCAATATGCTTGCGGATTGACTTAAGCTATGCTCTGGATGCTGATTTATTCGTTCTGGTACCTAAGGGAGAGTAGTATGTTATTCTTTCGTTTCTATGTAGTGAAGCAGTGTAAGTGGTTTGCTTATATAAGTCACTTGCCAGGGGTCAAAATTCATATGAGGGTTTAACAGCGATAGCGATTCAGATGGAGAGGGCGGAGACTGGCCCCAAGAACGGCAATGCAGGAGCGTAAACCATAAGGTTAATAAGTGGTACGAGAAGAATGTGGCGCGGTATGTGGATAAGGGCTGGTCCGAGTGGTCGCAAAGCCATAAGAAAAACAGGGCCGGTAATGAGTGGTACAGGAAGAATGTTGAGGTCTTGTTTGAAAGGGGCAGAGATTGTCCTCGAGAGCGGCGAGGCAACGATCCGGGCGTTCAAGCTAGGGAGCCTGCCGAAAATGCCGACTCCCAACCGCCGTCACTCTCCAGTTCTATTTCATCGATGCAGTCCCGCGGAAGCCCCGATCGAGACGCTGGCTCTTCTTTGAACCTGAGAACACGAGAGCAGGGTCATCAAAAAGACAATGAGAATGAGGTTGCTACTAAAAAAGTGTTTCAAGTAATGCAACAGGTAACTTGGTCTTTCTAGCACATTGTTTTTTAATGTAGGTTTTGATCACTATATTATCGATATCTCACTGCTTTTTATGGAAATCTTTCTTATTGTTCCCCTTTTTATTTTATTTATTACAATAATTGCTTAAGATAATTTTATAACTAGAAGTGGGATCTTTTAGCATTCCTGTTTTCTTGTTTTTTTTCTGCAGTCATGTTGAGAATATCTAATTGCGAGACGATCGTGTTTGCTGCCTATGCAGCTCAGCGTTTATCTCCAATGTACCTATATCTAAGCCATAACATTGAAATCGACCAAGTCAACTAAGCAACAATAACCAACCAAGCAATCGGACAGATCCAAATCTTGCGCTAGAACTTGTTTAGTATAACCCCGACTGCAATCAGGACAGTTTTGGTATATGGGATGGGCGGTCTGTAGTTAGCAACAATCTTGGTTTGGCGGACAGTGACTTAAACTCCCAGGGTCCCGCCGACAGGGCTACATACTAGCTTCTCATTGTTTCTCTAGACCTACGTCTCTGTACTTTTAACGCCTTGCTTTGACATGACCCCCCAATGCTGCAATACACCTCTGATGCTTCGTTTCAATTTTTTTTTACAATCTATAACCACTCCTTCTTCTCCATTATCCATGCACGCAGTCGCGCATTTTCGAGTGGCTCCCATCGCCTCTTATTAGGTATTACAACATTATTATTAAAAGACCTACTCGACAAGAAACAGAGTTGTTGCTATTTGTCTGGTTCCTATTGCTACCCTCGTTAGAGCTGTTAATACCACTTTTGTTATTATGACTTCCGTTATGTTCGCTGTTGTTAGATGTAAGCACGTGATTTGAATCAGAGTTAAATGTGTCGTTATGAATCCTGGCGTTATAAGCGCGCCTATAAATTGTAGCTGGCTTTCTATGGGTGCGCCTTTGGGTGGCGTAGTTGGGGATGAAACCTAAGAGTAACTATATAATAGACATGTTGTCTCTTTCCTAAAGTAGAGATTTCAATATAGTTGTTGAGCTGAAGGATAGGCTTAGCAGAAAAGCTGCAAACATTACACTCTACAGCAAGAGGGTTTGGTCTGCAAAGGAAAAAAAGACTTGCTCGGCATCTGTATTACATCGGTAGCCCTCGTTTTTGAGCTGGCCGAATTGTGATGCTGCGTTTGATCCGGAGTAGTTGAGCGGGGGCACTTATCTAGTGCTTTTTGGCTATGAGCTATTGAGCCTTAAGTCTTTTTACCCGAAATGGTCTTTGGCAAGCGGGTAATAGAGTGAACAAGCGTTTGGCTGGTTTGGTGATCGTTGTTGACTAGGTCCCTCATAGGTAGGACTCCCTAGTCTGCGATTATGGTTGCGTGCAGGTGGTCCTCTAGCACGGCGTTTTATTGCTGGGTTTTTAGGACGGTTCTTTGAGGATTACCTTTGAGCATGCGGAGAGCAGCTGAGTAGATTACTTGCGCCATTCGGGGTAAAATCCATAGAGCTTCTTGCTCTTGTTCGAGATGGCAACAAGCGTAAAGTCCTAGAAGTACCGTGATGCGAGGTGGTTTAGTTTGGTGGTGTATCACGTCTTGGTCGTTTGGGTTGAGGAGCTCTATTGCTCCCTACGCCGAGTGAGTCAGCCTTATTAGGCCGCTTCCTTGTCCGAGTTACTTTGGCTCGGTTTTGAGAACTGATGTAATCTTCCAGTACGAAACGGTCTCTTGTCTTGCAGACACTCTTTTATAGTTAACTTCTAGGGCTCTTTGCTAGGCGGCTAGGGGCTAGATCTTTTTTCGAGGAATAGATTATCGGATCAGCCGTAAGTAAATCTGATCCGATAGCAAGACCGCTTATGTTAGCCAGATTATGCTCCGCACAGCTTGGGCTCAACATAAATGTTTTGAACCTATTGCAAGTTAAGCTCCGCCTACACAACCGTGTTCCCAAAAGGAGATCTCTATTAACAGCTTTCTTAGAGACGTGCTCGCTTGGCGACTAGCTAGCGTCGCTACACCCGTCTTTTAATAACCTTTTAAAAAGTGTATTAATGATAACTCTATTACCGAAGGGAGAAGATGGATCGTAAGTAAAAGGGACTAATAGGGAGCAAAGGGGGCCTCTCCCCCACGACGACATGCCAATATTGGGGTTCCCTTCCTCAACAAAAAAAAAAAAAAACCCCCACCTTGCTCATTTTTGGTGTGTGCAGAAGTCACGCGAGATCGATTTGGATTGGATGTCCTTTTTTTTTTTTTTTTAAGCGCGCGTGCCAAGAGAAGAGCCTCAATTGTTGCACGTAGTATGATGTAACTCGAACTACCTAGTTGGGTTGCCAAGAGATTAATCCAATCTCGTGCAGTAGCGTCTCTGCTTGCAGCCCTATGCGGATCACATCCCGTACCGATAAGAAGAACCCCTGCCAAGTCATCCAGGAACCGAGGAGATACGTCTTCATTACGGATGGTACGTTTACACTACAGATGACAGTATGATCAGTTACGGATGTATGGTTCACATTACGGTGAGCTATACGCTAGATACGACGTTTATGTTACGGATCATACGGGCCCCATGTTACGGATAACACATTTACGTGACAGACGGACGACAGATGACCCCCACGCTTAATAGTACAGAGTTCGTGGTTGGGTGCGCAACACAAATAGCACAATGCATTCTTTTGGTCGCACCTTACGAACAAGCTGGAACCGCCGAGATTTTTCCTCCGCTCGTCATCCACAACTGACTTCGTAGGACAGAGGTGGGCTTTCCACACCAGCCAGCGAGCTCCGACCCCCAAAAGGTTCTTTTAACCTCCTTTCACGTGACTAACGCGTATGACCACCTACGCCGAAGCCCAGATGGCGTTTTCAGTTGCACATGGAGGATGATGATTGTACTATTTTCATATACTCATACAAAAAAAACCCTAGTCATGGAAGAAGGGAAAGAAATGAAAATCTACATCTTGATCTTCCACGCATTCTCCGTCCACGCTCTCCACTCTCTCCACACTTGCTCCTGGCTATCCCCCGGCTCCACAACAAGCCCCACACGGTCTCCATACTCTCTCCGCGCTCCACACTTCACACTCCACCCTCTCTCGTGATTCGCATCGCCGGCGGCAGGTGGTGTTGTCGATGAAGAAGAAGGGCTGGGATCTGGCACGGCCAATTGCCGTGTGTATTGCGCGACCTGCGACGCTTCTCGTGTATAGGGCACCGCATCTTGTCTAGAGTCGTAGTTTGGATGTGGGGATGCATCGGGTGGCCAGGTCGGTATAGGATCAGGATCATGACTGGATCTGTGTCGAAGTGAAAGGAATCAGCCAAGAGCGTAATGTCACGCCATGGGACATGGGACACCAGGTCATGAGCACCGAGCCTCTACACTGGAAAATGAGTAGTCACTTACTGGGCAGTATAAGGAGCCATGCGCTCCTGCTTTCGAGCCACCGATGCGTCAAAGGACGCTGCGAGCGACTCGCGTACCGACGTCTGGAAGCGATGGGCCAGAGCCTGCGTGACCTCTGGTGTGAGAACATGGCCCTGAAAAGGGGCCATGTTCTCGTGGAAGCTGTTGGTTAACTTTTGCTGCAGGTCCCCCACGAGGCCCCAGAGGAGATACTGCCGCAACTCCTCCATGCTCGATACCGTCGCGCCGAACTCGCCCATCTTCGCGACCCGACCATGGTCGGATGCAGGTGGGTCGAACATTCGGACGACAGGCATAACGGACGATGTTGAAGTCATATTCATGATTAAAAAGATATAAAGTAAAATAAAAGTAGAAGTTCAAGTAAAACGGAATAGAGTTGAGACAGACCGAGTCGAGAAAGGACTGAGAATCAACCGTGTCCTTGTCATTGATAAATATTCAGTCTGCCCATGTAACAATCCGCCACCTTCGCTACCTACAGGTCGGTACTCGTCTACGTCTCTTGCCCTAACCAGTTTCATTGCTCGTGGTCCTGAGAGAACTTGCGAGAGCACGTTACATATAAATGCAGCCCTGAAACGAAGTCGTAATCAGCGAGAAACCTGCATCGTGCATGAGAAACATTGTTTCCTTCTCATGAGACTAGGCGGCTCTTCCGAGGGGAGGTGATAAGACATGATGCCAATGTCATTTGATGGTTGTTTTAGTATTTTATCGAATAACGTAATGTTTTATCATTTAATCATTTCATTAATTCTCGAGTCCCTATTATTTGTTTATGTATTGGTATTTTGTCGTTGTTGTTGTTGTTTTGCCCACCAAGCCACGTTCTCTTTCGGCCGCTAGTTTTGGGACCTGTCAACCGCTTCTCATGATCTATCCCTGGCGTGATCCATGAACGAGATTTTTGAAATGCTCTAAACTGGAGTTGAGACACAGAAAAAGGAATTTGCTGATGATGAGCAAGACAGTGAGAAAGAGGGAGGTCATTCCCAAGATTAGTTCAGCCCATCCAAACTTGTTACCCCACAGAGCAGCGTCTCGCGTGGAGATGTCCACGTCTCTTATCTGATCTTCGTTAATGATAATTCAGACAAAAACCCATCTCACCATTCCTTTTTTGTACTGGTAGCGTCACAAGACACATACAAGCACACGGCCAAGGACTCTATGCCTGGACGAAGAGGCTCTCGCATATAGTAGGCGAGGTTCGTGCTAGGTAATGCAGAGTATAAAGACAAGAAGATGACATTGGCTCTTGAATTAGCTCCTGACTGTTCCTTTATTTTGATTATACGACTTGTGATGATTGAATGAGCATGGTTGGAATTACATGACGCACCCGTGCCAGGTACCCGTCATGTATAAGCCTAGGCGTGAACTTCACCAACTGAACAATATAGAAGCAGGTTACAGTTATGACGGGGTACATTTAGCCAGATACTTGGATGGCGTTCACGAAGCTGTCTAGAGTCCTTGACCCAATAGTGCTCCATTCTGGGCTTGGTGATGATGTTGATCCACGGCAAGAAGGCGCCTCGAAACTCGGTAGAAACTTGGAAGAACCGTACAATTGTCATGCAGATCGTACAATGTACGCTGTCTCGCAGAGTAAGAGTCAATAGTCTGTACATACCAGAATAGAATTGGAAATAGAGGCTCTTGGTCGAGTCAAAAAAAAAAAAAGCAGAGCAACTTATCGTTGTTTTGATGATAAGGACCGACCGCGTTCTTGACAAGCTCTTCTCCCTTTATCCCGCCAGCTTCTCGGCTTGGTGGCTCCCTCAGTTAGACGAACATAATTTCGGATTGTACCGGTGTACAGTACAAGAAGACCTCGAAGCAGGCCCCAATCAAACCAGGGAACTTGTCCCGTGGCTAGAAGATTCCATTTTCTGTGATCCGATGTGACAACAACCTACCAGCATCCCGAAAGATCCCGTCTGTCGCGCCATGGGGTTGCTGCTTTCCACACTTGTCTTGTCACAACAGTCCTATACGTTGTTATTTTTGGTTGGGAACGGATGGCCTAGTACTTGCTTTGACACCGTACTGCACCCTAGCCAACGTGCAATAATGAATAATGTGGCGGGAATCCCAATTGAATTGTCACCCAAGCAGATTCAGTGTTGATGTAAACCGCTCCACATTCCCCCTCTATCTGAATGAAAGGACTTTAGGTATTATCCAAGACCAGAGTGGTGGTTTACTCTAACTTGACTACATTGGTACCTACCCTTACATACATTTTGCCCCTGTATACCACCTGAACAGTAGGCGACCTTGTGGTTTCCTTCCTCCGTATATAAGAAACGGCGGCATCTATCTACCCATCGTAAATGCACCGAATGAAATCGAGGGTAGCCGTTTTATTCGAGAACGGATTCGAAATTCATTACAGGACCCGTGCGACAGGAAGACGTAAGCGCAACGGCTTGTAACCATGGAAAATGCCAAGACCAAATACTGCAAATAGAACACGCCGTGGTCAACTGCTGTATGGCGACACGAGACACGACTGGAGGGCAAAACTTGTCCGAACCCTATCCTAGTCCTAGCTTAAAGCCACCGCCGCGTAGTGCATCTGTCAGATAGAAACGAGATCCCTCGACTACAAGGCATCGCACTCGCCGCATGAGCAGCCACTGATTGCAATCCATTCCCTGCTGGACGACAAACTTTTCTTTACAACTTGCAAGAGAACGACAAATATTCCAGCTTCTTATCTCGAGCCGAACTTGAAGAACCTAATGCCAACTCGTTCTCATCAGTGAGTCCAACTCGACCAGATTGCAATTCATTCCTAACACCGAAGGTTGGATGACGACGTGTGAGACACGGCTGACCTTGCAAAAAGACATCAAATCCCTGCATGCTCTAGCTTCTCGATCTATCCCTTAACTTCAAGCCACTCGCCTCACTACACCCGCTGCAAATTGTGTATAGAGTACCTATTGCTCATCTACCTGATCACTGTGTAGAGCCCTCTCATCGCTCGATGCTGATAACTTCACGCAAAGCCGCAACTTGGCAAGGCATATCCCAGTCCCACGACAGAGCTAAAGGCGCGAAGAGATAATCAAAACAACCCGCCTCGACTATATTAGTCCGCTTCGACCTTGGTTGTATTGCAACTTATTGTATTGATGTACATGCTTCACCGTATTTTCGGGCTTGTTACACAGAATACATAAGCCATTGCCTCTTCAGCCCTCCTATTTTCACTATGGCGGATCATTCTCGAACTATAGAATGGGCCGTGTCACGGAACAGAACTGCAGCACTATACCACAACACTATCAAAGGATAGAACGTTGTCAAGTCGGAGACTTGACCGTTTGCAGTTACTGATATAGTTGGAGCCGTAACATTCTTGTTGCTATGTACGAAGACATGAGTGGTTTGCCTTCGATTTTTTGCTAGGCTTGCTAGCTCTACGTGTTCGAAGCCATTACTTCACCTGTGGCGGGCAGCGGCAAGGCTATTCGAAAGGCTACCCCTTACGAAGCGTGAGATATAACTGCTTCATACGGATAACCCTCGGCACACAAGTTACCCGACTGTCCACACTAATATAATAGAATAGAAAAGGTCACGTAGGCTTGCATGCCTGCTTTGGCCTATACGAATATGTGAGTTTAAGCTGGCCAAAACCTTGTAGGTGCTCCGTCGCCTAACCTTACATCGCCATCTCTACTTTGAAAACCATTGCCTTTGACTAATCGCTGTCTTCATCATCCATGATGCTCATATCGCGACGATACAGTAATGTTGGAACCAAAAAGGAAGGATCGTTCGAATTTTGTAAATTAAAAATGTAAATTGCGATAGCCACTACGTTTAGTGCTAGAGCGTGATAACCATTTGATACAACACTGTGATACAATGCATGTAACAGATTGCTGGAATTTGAGATAGTCTGTCTTAAAAAGGGGACTGCACGGGTAGGTGGCTTGTAGAACAGCAACGTTAAACAACGCGTTAACAGATCGACTATCACGGAATACTACGGAATATCTCCCGGACGTCATACTTTAGCGGTACCTACATGTGTACATTACTCTCCCTAAAGGATTAGAACAAAAGAGACAACTTCATATATATATATCTACTGTAGATGTAGTAGTTGGAGCTCCTTGTGCTACACAAAGTATTAGAGACTTCCCCCTAAGTCGCCATCAGTACCCAGAGGTCGTGATACCGGATGCCAGGAGTATAAGGCACGGGCGTACATATATATACATACTAACTAAGCAACCTTTCCTCCTTGTTCAATAAACGATAAGTCAATACTGGAACTACCAAATCGATCGTATGCGTTCAATGGATTAAAGTATAATGAGACAGTACGAGAGGTGTAGTAATTCAAGCGAACGAGGCCAGGAGGGTGACAGGCGTAGCCTGAAATATATAAACTTTACCGACGATAGATGAGATTGTTTAAATGAGTCGTAACAGGCATGGGGGTTGTTGAAAATCACCCTTGAGAGACTATAAAGGTGAACAAAACGGCGTAATTCTATTGATGTTGTAGAAGTGGTCCGTATGAGTGGTACCTCGAACCAGAGCTTGGAATGGTATTCGATATTGTAATAATCTACTTGGACGTCAAGGAGGGCCATACAAGTCTAGTTCCTTCCTTTCTAGCCCAAGCGGCGATCCAGGTTTAAGTTATATACGAATGGCTTCGTTTTTGTCGGCCTATTTAAGTCCGTAATACTATTATCATATTTTCTCGTAGGATATGAAGGATCAAGCAAACACAATAACAAGAATAGGTACGGGTAGCTCGTAGCTGGACGTACATCCAGCCCGGGACTGCCGGTTGCAGACCGCTTCGCTTTCACGACGTATCTGATGGCCGCCGGATCGACGGAGTTTTTCTAATTCTGACTGAGACTTAAGCTTGTTTCATCGACCTGGTCTCATTTTTGGACATAGGCTTGGCATTAGACTTGAGGAGGATGCTGCGTGTACGCATCGATACACGCCGTGAAACCATGACCGTGTTGTCCCACGCTAAATGGCGTGCGGTGACTCGTCATAGTCATGGCTATGATAAATAGCCGTATTGACTGAATATGTAAAGTAGGTAACATGAATATTTTCGTCGATCATAGCATAGTGCCACGGGTTGTTCGGATCTTTGCTCTCGTCTTCATCCTTGTGTAGCAGCTTGGATCTTAGTTTAGAAGACTCTGCGTGTGGTGGCAAGGGCGAGGTCGCGACCTCTCCTGTAAGTACGTATATTTCTTACATCGTCCTTCGGGCGCTATGGTTGCATGATTGCTACTTATGTATACTAAAGGAAGTTTGGATGAAAGAATCCTTGATGACTTAGGCTCTAGCCGACAATCATCGTGATCAATGTGTCAAGCTAGCTGCTAAGTTATACACCTTCTGTCGCGGAGAAGTGGATATAGTCCGTTATTACCAACACGGTAATAACGGCGTCGTTTTTCCGTGACACCTTCCCAGTCTCTACTTTCTCATCTCATGACACGGCACGTACGCATTAATGTTGCTATTTTGAATGCTATTTGAATGTCCTTATATCATAAACACAAAGCAACACCATGCGCTCGGCGTAACATATACATTGTCTACTGTCAAGTTCAACTCGGCGGACAGCTGATTTCCGTCTTTATATTTTTTTAATGGCCGGTATGTGGCCGGGTATCATTCCTTCCACGTCAAGTCCGTTCTGGTCTTCTTTCGACGAGATCGCTGGACCCTTCGGCCTTCGCAGCAGTTTTCTTCTGTTTATTGCCAAGCAGCATCTCCCGCTTCTCTTGCTTGCGGGTCTCCTTATCCAGACTCCCTATGATCTTCTTCTCTTTCCCGCAAGGCCACTTTTCGAAAGCGGCGGCTTCTTGCTCTTCCGACCACTCCTGGGGAAGCACGGCGAAAACTAGGTACGAGGTATGTGTCTTGATCTCGGCCTCCGTGCGGTGGACTAATCGTCCAGCCATCCATGGTTTCAACGTCGATGCACCACTCGTATTGGTATTGGTATCCGCTGCGTTGACATCTCCCTTGACAACCCCGTTGACATTTCCATTGGCTGCCTGGCCCTTGTCACTGCCGTCCTCTGCGTCCACATCGTCCATGCTCACATCGACGTCTCGCTTGTCCCGGTAAAACTCCTTGAACCGGCCGTCAATCTGCTTTAGCCTTGTAATGGCCTCGTCCACATTGCGAGGCGACTGGTTCGTGCCGCGCTCTAGAGGCATGTTCAGTCCAACCTTTTCGCGGAGGACATTGATTCGCCGCTGCGCCACTTCCACCATCTCAATGTCCATCCAGCCTAAGCGACGCATGGTTTCGACAGTCTTGGTGACCTGCTCGATACAAGGAGAGAATGTGCATATATGGACGGCTCGATCGGCACGTAGCGGAGACTTCCAATCAGATGTCTCCTTTTTTGAGTTCAAGGGCTCCAAGCCACCACTAGCTAGCAGAGAAGGGGCCGGCTTCCTTCGAGACAGGTGCGGTAGAGCTTGCCACGGTGCCGGGACATCGAGGAAGACACACTCTGCCTCGGGGCTCGCATCATCATCATCATCATCACTATGGACGAGGAATCCGTCGTGATACACGTCTCGATGTGTCACCTGGACAATCCTACTCAAACGATGATCCTCGACCTCCTCGCGCATCTTCAGAAACCGATCGTGGTTGAATTCAAAACTCCATACTTTGCCTCTCTTGTCCCCGGGGCCCTTGGGGTAGCCGCTGTAGACCGCCCTCGCCGCGGCGTGCGTGAAGCTCCCGCTACCGGAGCCGGCCTCAATGATCTGCGCCCCCGGACGCGCGCGGATCCGGTGCAGGATGTAGCTGTAATCGGGCGTATATACGACCTGGGTCCGGTGGGGCAGGCTCGATGTCCAGATCTCGGGAGTCGGTGGAAGGACGTGGATGAAGCCGGTCGCCGCCGTCTTGACGACGTCTCTCGTATGGCTCGTGCTCGAGTTGACGGCCTCAGTGTCGTTTCCAGTTGCATCGTCTACTGCCGTAGCAGCAGCACCTGTCGCCACCACATCGCCGAGCTTGCGCTTCTTCCTGCCCCTCGAGCCGGTATCGACGATGGAGGCGCGGATCTGCGATCCCCACGGCTGCCCTATGAGTGTCGAATGTGGAAAGGAACCGAAACGCGTGTTGATGACGGCGCCTTCTGAGTAGCCATCGACCGTGCCCGAGCCTTCGCGTAGGTAGACGGGTACGACGTTGTCGCGTGAGAGATGTACAAGCGCGAGGGCGCCAGGCGTGGTCAACGGACCGGGATCAAGGAATGGGGATATTGTGGACATTTCTGTATGGCTATTGCATCGATTGGTGTTTGTATATTGCACACTTGTTATATCGAATGATGCTCGTTGATGATGATGTACACCTATTTGACCGATACTCGTTGAAATGACGATGATGTACGCACACCTATTTCATCGATTGACGTTGACTGAGTGATGACAATAGTATGGAGTAGTAATATGAAATCGTGTCGTATTCGGTGTCGCTGTCTGTCACCGTTCTTTTAAGTCGAGGTGTCTATGGAATAGACTAACAGGTTCCAATTGGAAAGGTACCTTAAGAAGTACCTGTCTAGATTTTTTTTTTTCCCCCGAGGCTGATCAGCACTGGAGCGCGCTAATGGCGGGGTAGCTTCGCAGGTTGTCTGCCTGCATCCAAATAGAGGGGTAGACCCCTGAAATGTAAGGCTGTTCAGGGCTGTTCAGGGCGGCCAAAGTCAGTCGAGGCCAATCGCGCGATCGCGTGCTCTTCCCAAGTTGTCTCGGCCATTCTGACCCCGTTCTTGTCTGTGACTCAGTTATATTGCGAATCTGGTTCAAGCCCATTTTCTCTGCGTGCCACGTTTCCCCCCCCTTCTCTTAGGAAACGAATTCATCTGCTTTTCTCCCATCCCCCCTTCTTCGCCTTGATGATCATCTACTCTTCTCGTTTTTGTCGATACGCTAGTCTAATTCGATTGCGACAGACGCCAGTCCCATATCACCGCCACCAGCGGTTCGCGACACTACTCGCCGCCATGGACTCGATCAAAGTCCACAATTCTCTGAGGCCCGGGCCGCCCGTCCCGTTCACGCCGATCGAGAAGGGCAAGATCTCGTGGTACGCCTGTGGTCCGACGGTGTACGATCACAGTCACTTAGGCCACGCGCGCAACTACGTCTCGACGGACATCATCCGGCGCATACTGCTTCACTATTACGGCTTCGATGTCAAGTTTGTCATGAACTTTACAGGTACTACTACTGCTACTACTACCGTCTCGAGTTCTTCGAAGCCTGCTCAATGCGACACAGTAGACTGATTCTCTTTCTTTTTCTTGCTTAGACATTGATGACAAGGTGTGCCCCCCATCAAGTAGATAGTAGACGGCGGCATGCTCTTCTCGACACACCGAAGAACTAGACGACATCGGCACACGAAATTGACCATGTGTGTTCGCAGATCATTCTTCGGGCACGAAGGCAGCGATTGCTCGAGATGGAAAAGAAGAAGCCATATACCGAAACGGAACTGGGCGAGCTCGGCATGGCCGCCTTCGAGGCCTATGCGAAGAGCAACCTCCCCAAGCTCCTCGAAGGGGATGACGGCCCGCTGGACTTGGACAACTACGCACCACGGAGGGACGCCGCCTATGGACGAGTGCTAGCCGGCGGAACACTAACGGGCGAAGGCAAGCCCGGCGACGACGAGGCGAAGCTGAAGATGCACATCGGCAACATGACCTCGGCCGTTCTAACCATGAGAGGAAATCACGATGACAAGCTGTTGTTCTCGGGCGCTGAGGAGATCTTGCTGCCGTACTTTGACTCTCTGTACAAAGAATCGCTCGACACGAGCGATCAGACCATTTTTACGTCACTCACACAACTCATGGAGAACGAGTTCACCAAAGACATGGATGCGCTCAACGTCCTCCGTCCAGACGTGGTCACCCGGGTCACGGAGTACGTGCCGCAGATCGCCCGCTTCGTGGAAAAGGTGGTGGAAAAGGGCTTTGCCTACGAAGCCGAGGGCTCCGTGTATTTCGACATTGCGGCTTTCGAGAAAGCCGGTAACACCTACGCACGCCTGCGGCCGGAGAGCCGAAACGATAAAGCGCTCCAGGAAGAGGGCGAGGGCTCTCTGGGGAAGAGTCTCGGAGGCAAGAGAGGCCCCAGCGATTTCGCGCTATGGAAGAGGTCGAAGCCCGGCGAGCCATACTGGCCGAGCCCTTGGGGCGATGGTCGGCCCGGTTGGCACATGTATGTGGTTGTCGATTTCTCTCTCTCTTTCTCTCCCCGCTTGCCGTTTCAGGGGGAAATGGAAAAATAGAAAGGAACGCCTGGTCACTGACAGACTGACTGACTGCTGACGAAGTAACTCACTAACTGTCTGACCTCCTTGCTAGTGAATGCTCTGTGATGGCCTCCGATGTCCTAGGCTCACGTATGGATCTTCATTCGGGCGGCATAGATCTCGCTTTTCCCCATCACGATAACGAACTGGCGCAGAGCGAAGCGTACTTTTGCGAGCATGGGCACGAGCATACGTGGGTGAATTACTTTTTGCATATGGGGTAAGTTTATTCGTTGATCTCCTCGCAAGCTCCGTTCCACACACTATGCTGGACGGGCGAAAGTATACATGCGCTAGGTCTTGCTGACAGACCACAGTCACCTATCCATCTCTGGATCCAAGATGTCCAAGTCTTTGAAAAATTTTCAGACCATCAAGGATGCCCTCGCCTCGACATATACGGCCCGATCCATGCGTATAGTCTTCTTGCACGGAAGATGGAACGATGGCGTAGAGATTACCCCAAGTATGCGAACACAAGCAGACACCTGGGAGACCACCATCAATGTACGTCAAAAGCGTGGCTTCTGTTGTGGCCGCTGTTGTGTACGGAGTCTTGTGTTACTAATCTGCTAATCATAGAACTTTTTTACCAATGTAAAATCGCTCCTCGTGGAGGCCCAAGACACGACAAGTGCCGCTGAAAATGGAGTCGAAAGGCTAGCTATCGCAACCTCCGAAGACAAACCTCACGAGGGGCTGCTCGCCGACTTGGAACAAGCGAAAAGGGAGGTCGACGCCGCGCTCAGCAATTCATTCGATACACCACAAGTGCTACGGACCATTGCGGATATCATCCGAAAAGCCAACATTCATATAGGCGCCCCTAACGGCAACTTGGAGTTGTCGGCGGTGGAATCTATTGCTAGATGGGTCACGAAAATGGTCGGCATATTGGGTCTGGACGCCAACGCGAGCCCGCCATACAAAGGGCTCGGATGGGCTTCGGCAGCGTTGTCCGCTCAAGTAGATCCGGCGACGGCCGTGAAGCCGTACGAGGCCGTGTACAGCTCTTTCCTGTCGGATGCGAAATCACTCGATATTCACGCGTCAGAAGCATGGACAAATCTACTCTCTCAATCACCTGGACTGGAATTCGACGCCTTGGTCGAAGCAGGAACCCGCGACCCTGAACAGTTGGGACTGCCGTATGTTCGTGCCACATCCAAACTACGCGACGAGTTACGGCGAATCGTACCTTCGGCCGCACCCGAACTCAAGAAGTCGATCCTGAGTCTGAGCGATCGCATACGAGATTTCGATCTCACCAACATCGGCGTCTACCTCGATGACAGGCCCGATGGACAGCCATCATTAATCAAATTCATCCCAGCGGCCGAGCTCATTGCGGCGAGAGAGGAGAAAGCGGCCAAGGAGGCGGAGAAGGCCAAGGCGAAGGAGGAGGCGAGAATAGCTCGGGAGAAGGCCGAGAAAGAGAAATGGGAAAAGGCCAAGCTTGCACCACAAGACATGTTCAAGAGCGACGAGCGCTACAGCGAATGGGATACCGAAGGGATGCCGACCAAGATGAAGGACGGTAGCGAGGTGCCGAAAACGCAATTGAAGAAGCTCAAGAAGGAATGGGATAGACAGAAGAAGGCGCACGGCGAGTATCTCACAAAATTTAGGGGTTCATGAGCCTGTATCAGAAAAGGCATATAGAGTCTGAGATCAAGCTCTATGGATTTGTTTTTGAGGTCGCGATAGCATAGGTAGCAAGAATTTACATTGCCATACTTCACTGTACTGTAGCTAAATGTCCTTTTAAGCGAACCAGTGATGAAACTGTTCTTCCATGTAGTTGGGTAGCATCATCTCACCCACACGATACCTGCTGCCTTTCTATCGGGCTATTGTACAAGAGGTGTCATTCTATTGGAGTATGATATCCACACCCCATCGTCACTATTGGCGCTACGAACAAGCATTGCCAAGACGGGAATCGACTTGGCAACGATTCTTGGCGCAGAGCATCGAAGACGACATCCCATTGCAATAATCACCAAGTCTGTCGATAACGCATCACTCACTCGCCGTCCCCTCTATTCGAGATTCACTTCTCTCCAAACTCGCCATGGATCGATCTATGATGTACTATTGACCCCTAACCCCACTTAGCGGACGCGCGTACGTTCAAAACACGGTAGCATTATCCGGTTCGTGCGCTACTTGAGTCGAATGCGACGGGAACGTGGGGTTCCTACTCGTCCATTCTCACCTCATCTTTACAGGAGAGACAGCCGAGAGGGTCCAGTCTTCAGCTCCTGCGTTAGCAGATTCATACATACGTGACTAAGCCAGGGCAGGGGGTGTACAAATCGGCTCTCGGCAGCCCCTAAGATCTCAAGAACCCTCTCGTCTCGGGCAAGCAGGGGTAAGGAGGGGAGCCAGGCCAATGAATCATAAGATGGACCCTATATTACGATATACTACGACAGGGTTCATCGGCTACCATGGTAATGAAGCAGAGAGACGTACGATAATGATCCCCGCAACTCGGCTTGCGATCGCTCTCCCCCTCTAGCTTCACTAGCCGCAAGCCCACACCAATGATGTGTAGAATCGTGGCTTGGAGAGGGGGGGGGGGGGGTTAAATCAAGGAAACTCGAGCTCCCTTTTTTTAAACGAAACAGAACGATTGGTAGTTTCAAGGGTCTTAGTGTACTGCCGATTCGTTTCGTCAGTAAGTCGAGACCGTGCGATCATGACGTACGTGGAGGCCTCGAGACGAAGCGTGGGTGATGCTGTATACATGTATATAAGGCGGTTCCCCTTCGACATCCCCCCCTCCCCTATCGTCAGCACAATTTTCCACCACTCATCATATAGCTACTTTCGATTCAATCTACCGACAGAGCAAAGTCAGACAAAATCAGACTTGACGTCTCCTTCATAAAACACCACTACAGTCATTCAAAATGTTCGGATTCGGTACGTTAGTTGCTATTACTTTAGTAGGCTTTGCAAGAGGAGTGTCCGAGGACCACGACGCTGCCAGATTTTGACGGACTTTTAGTCGTGCCTTGCTAACATTATGTTCGTTACTCGTGTACAGACGAAGGCCGCGAGCAGCGTGATCAGATCTACGATGGCCAGCCTCATGAGTCGCACCTGAGCCACGAGCTCATCGGTGGCGGCGCCGCCTTCGAGGCTATGAAGCTATTCGAGGATCGTCAGAGACGCGAGGGTACGTGAATTCCTCGCTTCCCGACTCGCCCCATTTACCCCCCCCCCCCCCACACACAACCACGGCATGTCCCGTCGGGATTCAGATATCCCCTCACTTTAGTCATATACTACTCACTTTAGTTCCCATTTACTACAATAAAGCACACATACGCCTCGCGGATACACCTGACCAGTCACAACTTAATTGTCCAATACACTCATATCACTAACACGAGTCCTGGGAGTATAGGCAAGACAGTCAACCACGGCTTTGCCAAGGAGGTGCTGGCAGGAATTGCCGGCGCTGAGGTCGATAAGCTATTTGAAACCAAGGGCCTCGACGCTTTGTACGTATTCCCACTTCCCGATAAGCAAACAGTTACACCCTTCCCTACTTCTATATCTCCCCCCCAAAAAGAGGAAATAAAAAGAAAAGGAGAAGAGGATTAAAGAGATATGTACAATGAGCATATTCTGACTGTTGATTTCTCATGTATAGTGATCGCGAGAAGGCCAAGCACCATGCCAAGAAGCAAGCTGAGGAGCTTTACGATCAACAGTATGGTCAATACGACCAGTACGACCCCGACAGCTCTGAGCCTCACCCATCGATGAGATACTAGGTAGCGCGCTGATAGAATGAATGAATAAATATTTTCCGTATCGGGTAAATGCTATGTGAAGTTGACAAGACCTGATCTCGGTGAAAGAGAGTCAAGTCTTCTTAAAGAACATGTAGGCTTCTTGTGATTAGTTTGGAATCAGGAACCTAGACTACTATCAAGTGTCGGATAAGCACTGCTAGAAGACTGTAAATCATCTTTACATGCTTGTTCCAAGGTCATATGCAAGTCTGTTTGCCTCTCCACGTAATTACAACTCCTACCCATCACCCCCGGCACCCATCTTCGATCCATATCTAGGCATCCATCTCAATTCACATTCGCCGGGACATCTATAGAGCTATCGAGATAGAACCTGAGAACGAGCGCAGTCTATTCTCTATATGATGCGGGCGCAGCACCTACACGTCTTAGAAGTGCCGTGTCCCATCGTAGAAGAAGCTGTTGTGAAGTGAAGCCTTCAAAAGAACCGCCTTGGTATGCACATTCGCAGTTTGGTATATCCGATGCCACCAGAATTTATTCACCATTTTTACCCCGAACGCCATTGAAATATCGAACAAGCAGTTTAGTTCGCCGTGATCTGGGCCACCTCATCTTCTATACCCTCATTGGTAAACCGGCTCGCAAGAATTAGTTCTGTGCTGTATCCCCCCCTAATACGATCTATCCCCTTATCTTCCGCCACGGCCGCTGGCCCTTGCTCGGCTCACAGTCGCACGTCCTCTGGCCAAACCGACACCGCGACCCCGAGCATTGCGACTTCGGAACATGGGAGCGTTTCTAGAAGAATAGACATCAGTCATTGCTCCGCACGAAGGAAATATGATGGCGTAGTAGACGAACTTCAACATGTCCGGCACGATAAAGAAGCGGACGTGGCTTCCGCGGATGTAGACCTGGTCCAGATGGCTGACTCGGCCGTCACGCGCCGTCACGGTGATGTCTTTGAGTTGTACGTTCATGTTGTCCTCGGCTATAGAGAGATAAGGGGGCAGTTAGCAGGGAGCGTAGGATAGTAGCCGGTAAGAAATTGTTCGGGGTGAATGTCGCTCGCGAGACAGAGGAGCATGTTTCGTACCTTCGAGCAGTTTGCCACGGTACGTCTGGCCAGACGTGATCTCGAGCGTGACGATGTGGCCTTGCGCCTCGTTCAGGAGCTTGATCGGGATGCCGATTGTAGACGTCATGGTGACTATGTGAATCGCGCGTTTCAGATGAGACCGTAATGTTGGAAGTGAGTGTGTATGGCCAAGGGACTCGAGGCTCTAGCGTCGGGCTTAGTCGTGGAGTATGGTGCTTGAAGCTGGGAGCTTTGCTTGTGATGGGCAATTTCGATATCCAGTGCCGGGCGCTCTCAATTGACTAAACCTAGGTACTGGGCATACCAGAGCCAGCTTAGGTGGATAAAGGATTTTCCGCACGCGGTTACAATGGAGTGGTTTT
Source organism: Xylaria flabelliformis (assembly GCA_007182795.1). Taxonomy (NCBI): domain Eukaryota; kingdom Fungi; phylum Ascomycota; class Sordariomycetes; order Xylariales; family Xylariaceae; genus Xylaria; species Xylaria flabelliformis. Next base: position 661,850 of record VFLP01000016.1, read on the forward strand.
TGTCATATCCCTATATCAAGTATTATCCTACTAGGCGTATATGCACTCTGTAAGGTAGGTCGCGACCCCTCCAAAATCCCATCGGACAGTGCCCCTCCATTGACTTAATCGTCGCATTCCAGTGTACCAGTGCCAACTTGACTAATAGGTAACCTTTGTGACTCACCCTGGCTCGGCTTCGTCTCGACAACCTCACCAAAGCAACGACGTTCCACCAAGATCTTCTTGCGACTCCTCCTTCCTCATTCTCATCAAATTGCCTGCTTCTCTTAGGGCATTCGTTGTGCGCAAATCATGAGCTCCCAACCAGAGGCGCCAACCGCCGAGGTCCCGCCTGTCGCCAACCCGGACGCCGCGAACCCCCCGTCGACCAAGCAGACCGTCGATCCTTGGAACGTCTCGGGCGAGGTTGGCGAGGATGGAAAAGTCAAGGCAATCGACTACAAGAAGCTTGTGGAGGAGTTCGGCACCAAACTCATAGATCAAGAGGTCCTGGACAGGTTCGAGCGGGTCACGGGCCACAAACCGCATAGGTTCATGAGACGCCAGATCGTCTTCAGTCAGAGGGATTTGGAGGTCATTCTCGATCGCCATGAGAAGGTATAGCGTGGCGTCCGCCCAACCCGTCAACAACTCTGCCGTCGTCTAATTGTGTGTGCAGGGAGAGCCATTCTTTCTGTACACCGGTCGTGGCCCCAGCAGCGATTCGATGCACATTGGTCACACGCAGATTTTTGATTTCTGCAAGTGAGTGTTTTTTCAAGCATCTTCGTGTGTCGTATCGAATGGAACTCACCAAAACGTTGGTATAGATGGTTACAAGATGTCTTCGACGTCCCTCTTGTCATTATGCTCACCGATGGTAAGTAGACTAGTCAATGCCGGGGGTTTTTTTAATTGGTTAAATTTTTTTGGGGGGTTTTTTCTTTGTTTTTTCCCCCATACGCTGACAAGAGGCCGTTCTAGATGAGAAGTTCTTGTTCTCGGAAAAGCGCACTGTCGAAGAGGTCATGGGCTATGCGCGTGACAATTGCAAAGATATTATTGCGATAGGCTTTGACCCGGATAAGACCTTCATCTTCTCAGACTACGAGTACATGGGCGGCGCATTCTATCGCAACGTCACGCGATTCTCCAAAGTGAGCTTTTTTCTTCTCGTGGACTTAGTGGCTTTCATAGCATACAAGTCCATTTTCAAGCCCAAAGTCCATGTCGTGGGTGCTTTCTACGGCTACGCGATCACTGACTCGGAGTATTCCAGCTCGTTACATATAACGTAGCCAAAGCCGTGTTTGGTTTTAATGAAAGGTGCGTGTGTTCTCGATTTTTTTTTTTTGATAGGTCGCGACTCTCTGGCACTCGTTTCCTGTTCGCTGTATGGTGATTAATGAATGAGACCGCAGCTCGAACATTGGCAAAATTCACTTTGCGAGTATTCAGGGTAGCACATCGTTTGCCACATCATTCCCTCACATCTTCGGCGACGATGAGAAAGATACGGCGAAGATCCCCTGTCTGATTCCATGCGCCATCGACCAGGATCCCTATTTCCGTCTGACTCGTGATTGTGCCACACGATTAAAATACGCCAAGCCGTCGTTAATTCATTCACGCTTCTTGGATGCGCTACAGGGTCCGGGCTCGAAGATGTCCGCGAGTATCGACAGTTCGGCCATCTTCATGAAGGATTCCTCTAATCAGATTAAGAACAAAATCAACAAATACGCGTTCTCAGGTGGGCAAGAGACAGCAGAGGAACAGCGGAGGTTAGGTGGAAACCCAGACATCGATGTCGCTTACCAGTATCTACAATTCTTCTTAGAGGACGACGAGGTATGACTGTCATCAGATTCTATTTGATATCCACGCTGATAATGAGCAGGAACTCGCCAGGCTTGGCCAGGAGTATAGGGAAGGCAAGCTGTTGACTGGAGAGGTTCGTTCGTCCATTCCATCAACCCATATGTTGTACTGACAGCTTTCTAGCTCAAGGCAGTCTGTATCAAGCAATTACAAGAGTACGTGGCAGCATTCCAAGAACGGAGATCCAAGGCGACGGATGAGGTAGTTCGACAATTCATGTCAGTTCGACCCCTCAAATGGAGAGGGAACTCTAGAGTAGAGAGAATCGTACCAGTCTCGGCCGATCAAGAACAGGGGTCTAGCGACGGGAAACTTTCAAAGAATCAGCTCAAGAAATTAGAAAAAGAGAAACAGATAGCTGCTAAGAAAGCTGCGAAAGCTGCCGAAAAGGAGGCAGCCGCAGTGTCATAGCGTGTTTTCAAGATAAACAAGACGGATATCTAATCGAGGATTTTCTCAAACTACTTACCAATGCCAATGAGACTGCAAAAGCCGGATCTCAGTGTCGCTACTTGAAAATTACATTTGTCGCCAGGCCCGGCGAAGGAATGTAGTCGCAATCGTGCTTTACGCGCAGCCGTTGCATTCAGGGACATCGGTAAGTAGATCAGCAAAATTCATTGGCCATTGCGATCCTTGTGACAGAAAGTTCACAAGGTACTAGACTACTGGAGTGAGCCGATACGCCTACCTACGACGCGGCGGGTAAGCCATGGTAGACCTTCTTCGCTTATCGACGCGACACGTGCCGAAGCTCCCCCGCGAGTCTGAGGCATGAGTGACGTCCTAAGCAATGGAGACTTGACCGATCGCTCGAAAACCTAGGCAAGGACCGACAAGAGAAAAGCGTGGAATATATTCGTCACACGTTCGTATAAAAAAAAACAATACGTTTCGCGCCTTGTAGGAAGGTACGAAGGACAGTGTTCAAAAGGAACCCTGCACAGGTGTTGCCCTGTATTTACCTCTATTACCTCTACAACATCAACATCCACATTGCAGTCACACAGCCTCAAGGATTGGGCCAGGTTAGCTAAGGGTGTTCCTAGAAACCGTGCTGCAAGCCTAACCTAGGTATTTCAGGGGCGAATCGCCTAACTATATGGAAATTATTTGTACATAGTCCGGTAACCTCGCGGTCTCCTTTAATGGCTCCATGATTTCTGGTTCATGTAATATTCTGGTAAAGCTGTCTAGAAGCCCCCTCACCCGCTTAGGTACTATAACTGACGGTTCTGGTCCTGAACTATCTAGGATTCGTTTTCCCAGCTTGGTATCTTCTCAGTGAGCAACTATTTATGATAAGTCGCATTTGGCCGTTTAGGCAGACCTACCTCGCCTACAGTACTCTCCTATCGTTGCCTACTGTACAATGTGTACGCACAGTCCGCAGTACGCTAGGTATTTTAGAAGATGCCTAATTCATCCAGTAGGTGACTGGTGATTGGTTGGTCACCGATCGGCAAGGCGAGCCGTTGACTGGGATTCTACAGAGTAATTAGCAGCAGTTCGCAAAAGAGTTTAGGCCGAAACTCTGAAAGGCCTCGGTAAAAGTATGCGTATAAATCGATCATCTTCCTCACACTCTAAGGTCAGAGTCCTGTATCACGCATCTATAGAAAGCTAGCTAGTATTGAATAAGGTTGAGTTATGATACGGTAGGATGATGGATGCTCTTACGCGAGCGATCAGAAGAGACACCTTAAGAGGCTCAAGTTTATTAAGAGCTATAGCTATGAAGTGGAGAATGTTGTATTCCAGCAAGGTGTATTATTTCGATCTCATATAGCGTACAATCGGGTTTGACATCTATCTCTCCTTGCCTCTCCTTTGACAGTTACCCAACAATTAATGAAATAAAATCAACACATCTTATTCGAATGGTTGCAAGTACAGCAGCCGTTGAGCGATGACGGCTTGGCGGGTCTTGTAGGTGTCATCGAGATCACTAGTGTCGTGTCGGTTTCCTGCGACGCACCCTTGTTCTCAAAAGCTGAGCCCTCGGGAAATTCGCTCAGTGGCAGCACAGTCGGAATAGCTCGTTTCTTGCGTCGATCCGGAATCCGCTTGAGGGCCGAGATCGTCTTCTTCCATTGAATTATATCCACAAAAATCTTTCGAAAAACGGGCATACAAGCAGCCACAATAGTGAAACCGGGTTCGAAGTAATTAAATAGGTAGCCACCCACAGCATAGACTATTCGCTATATTAGAACCGGCCGCGTTTCACTCTTCAAGGCAGACCCTCGATGCCCAATGACAATGAATAACCTACATGGCTGATGATCGTACGGCTGATGGGCGAGGCGGGCCAGGACTACAAGTCGGACTAGACCAGAGGCGAGGGACCTGGGAACAGATCAGCACATCATGGTTTTCCAGAGATGGGATGAAAGCACTCACGCGCAACCGAAGCTCATCGCGATTGCTAATCCAATCTTCTCGAAACGCTTGAGCACAAGCGACCGCACGATCTTCCAAGGTAGGATCGTAAAATACGCATCCAGGGCACAGGAGAGGGCTAATATTATTTTGTAAGTGCTAAGCCAATCACGATCGGTACACACCGCCGCTTGAGACACATACTTTGGACAGTGAGGCGGAGAGATCTAATTGATTCAAAAGAGATGCACCCTTCCATCGTCGTTTGTACCCGAAAAGGCTCAGATGGGCCATCGCAATCCTGGACCCAGTAGCTCCATGCTTGGACGGCGAACAAGACGTCGATGAAAAATATGGAGAGTCCGAGGCTGCTCTTCCACCACCCTGTTGTTAGTCGGATGAAGGTGATTCCCAACGACGTCTTGCTACAAGCTAGGGCGAGAGAGTTGAAGAGACCCATGAGGCTACCCGTCACTATCATGTCGAGTCAGCAATCCCGTGATAGTCGACAAGCCTTGGAATCGTCAAAGTGGATCGACAATTCTATCGAGTCTGCAGCTGATGATAGTGGAGTGATCTCTGCTGGCGGCACTTACATATGATGCGGGACGATGCAGCAGTGGTCACATTAGGCTCAAACTTGTCGGGAACCCATTCTCGAATTGCGATGCCGTTGCAGATCAAACACAGCTGGAATAGAATGTTATGATTAGTCGGCGCTTCTTTGAAAGAACGAGGACGCTTTCTTCCCGTCGTTCATGTTCCGGTCTTCGGATCTTACAAGTGCAGCCACAAGGAAGTAATCGTCGGACCACAGATGACGGCGCCCTCGAAGGCAATGGTAATAGATGCGCAAGGCAACCAGAGATGACGCAAGTCCAATAACGATCCAAACGGCCAGCTCGATTTTGGGAGTGTTTCCGTGCTTGGTACGTGATGCTTCGACATCCGGCGCTACCACTGGGTGTAGAGCTTCGGTCCAGTTCATCTTGGCTATCTTATCGCACTTGATAACTTAGCGGCTCTGGTGTGCTCTGTAGCCTGTGATTGGTTGCGCGTACGAGAGACGAAATCGACTTGTTGAAATGGCTTGCGCAATAGCGATGACGAAATTACTTTGCATCAGGTATTAGTGCGCCGGTGTTGTGCGTGGAGTGAAAGTGACGTACGTGTATTGTCTGCACGATAGGCAAGTAGTTCGTTCCCATTGAACAGGCAAGGAGAATAAGAGGGCACACGAGGAAGTCGTGACCAGCAGGTGGATAGGGGGGTGGAAGTGTTCTTCGTATTATCCGCATATAGTTATCTACCTTACCTTATACGCACGGGATAAATGTCGAATATCATGTTTATTCCCTATCCATTGGCTTAACAATGCACATCAATAGAAGATCTCCTAGTACCACTGGATTGACTATAATTTGTCTTCGCTGTCCTGTTTACATTCTTTCTGCTTTCTCGCGGTAAATAAATTCAACAGTGGTAGAATAGAAACCATTAGAGATAACAACAGAAAAGAGAAGAACAAGATGAGAACCATATGAAACTATCGCCTCAACCCGAGATAAACCCAGCCCATTTCAAGTCATACCAGCCCTCCTCGATAATACCCTCTGCGTTCTTCCTAATAACCTTATCAACATCCTTCTTTAGGGGCCATGAAGAGCAGTCGTGCAATGCCTTTTTAAAGATATCTTTAATCCACTTTTTAATAATTCTAAGCTATGCTACTGAAACATACATGTTTAAGAGCTAAGTTGTATTAGTCCTAAGTGTTAAGTCTATAACACTAGATTTTAACGCTTTGATTCGTGCTTTGTTTAAGCGTAAACCTGTCGAGAGAATAAGTTTCGAGGAGTTCTTTTTCAATCATCGTATTATTTCGGACCCGAGTAGAGGATGACCTTCAGAGATCTATTTCATAGGCTTCAAAAATCGGCTTTCGTACTTCCTGCCCAAGCTTCGTCCTGCAGTTTAATTTTTTGATACATATTTTACACCATTTCTTTTCCTAGAATATCGTTCATCTGCGCTCGTAGATTCAGCTACTTGTTACTACCTGTATCCATTCTTGACTATCGTACTTGCTATGATCGTGTTTAACTAAGCCTTCGAATCCTACGGAGAAATATGATAATTGAATGATCTGGGCCTGTATGGCCTCCTTGACGCCCAAGAAGATTATTGCGATACTGAATACCTGTCTGAACCTTATGACACCAATAGTGACAATGTACGGTCGTCGTTAAGTACTACCTAGTTTTACGTAAGCAACGCAGCGTTCATAAACAGGTAATAGCCGTACAAAAGCGTTTCGTATCACATGTTTTTTTGAATCAGAATTATAGACGATTGCAAATACAACATGCGCCAGTGTTCTCGCGGCCTAGTAACGAAATGAACTAGCTCGGCTTCTTCCTCTAGGCCAAGGGCGTTACCGCGGTCCGTGGGGGTGGAATAAAAGCTCTTCAAACTCGCGCTTTCAAGTGGCCAGTCGTACGACAGATCTGTGGTACTATTAGGCCAGCATCATTGTCAAGTATTCAGGTACGACTTTTATCCTGTAAGATGTTTGGTATAGCTGGAGGGCTATCCGAAAAGCTGTACGAAGGGGTATTGAGAACAGGCTTTGGGATGCTTGGGACGAGGCAACGCACGAGGCAGCAACTACCTTGTACCTACTAAAGTTGTGGTGTAGGTACCACGAGACGAGGTGCTTTTCACGCTGTTTGGGCCGATGTTTAGCGTGCTGAGGATACATGACAAGGGCAGCTTTGACTCCCAGCCCAACCAGTAGCCCTTAGAAGAATACCCTTTGCAATAGCTTCAATGATAAGTCTACTAACCTAGAAGATATTAATGTTGTGGAGGAAATGGAGGCAATTGAGGCAAACTCAACAATTACCTACTTGGGCTGACACCATACCGGGCTACAACTTACATGGTAGCTATTCCTGATACAGCTTAGACTCCAAACTTTTAAGTAGCGCAAGCGTCATATGACTGCGTGTGGAAGTCGCGTTCTTTGTTAAAGGCCCTACCCTAGTGAAAAGAGGGCAGATCGCGTTAATAGGTACTTTCTCAATCGGAATCCGCATTTGTTACTTGCAACTTTCATACCTCTTAGGTGAATGCCACCTTGTCTGCTATCAACCATGACCCGTAGTGCGACCTGGTCTCTGCCTGCAGCAGACCGAAGGGCCCTGTCTGGCGAAAGCGACAGTCAGGAGAAGGATAGCCAGGAGAAATTATTGTTTTTGTTGCGAGAGTATGGTATTGAGTTGGTACATGTAGGTGGCGACCATGCACATCATTTCGCACTCCCCTGTCCCGGCCAGACGACAAGCTGACAATGTCCCCATCCTCTCGTTCATAGACCACCACTTCACCAACTCTGGACGACGAACCTCGACAACAATCTACCAAAGGTATGTTACAAATATCGACATGTACTAAGAACAAACACAAATTCTAACTTTTTTCTTTTTTCCTTGGAAGGATTCCCCAGTGCACCACCGACTTCGTCGCATCAGGCTGGAAATCAGCGACCACCCCAAGCAGGCCAGGTAAGCTACAATGTTGATCTTCGCAACACGCACGGACGGTTGCCAAGAGAATTTGCAAGGGTGATTGATGCTGATGACGGAACTTCAAAAAGCATTTTCAGAACGCGTCTCATCACACGCCTGTGCACTACCCAAACGTCACCAACGCGCACGTGGATGTCGACACGGCCGTAATAGTATCGTCCTCCTCGACGTCGTCGAGATCCCCCGCGCCCGTCACGTGTTCAACCCCAATACCTGCTCAACCCGATTCGCGCAATGTCCGCCCATGGGACAGACCAACCAGTTCACAAACACGAGGCCATGTCACATCCCGACCCCTCCCGCTATCTGGAGCACCGTTGAAGAAGGGGAAGACCAAGACTATGTCTTCTCAATCACTTACTCAACCAAACGAGGGGCGCAGCTACGAGCAGTATACTCAACAAGGCTTGCAGCCCTCGTCTCCACCGAATAACTTCGATGAGGAGGAGGAGGAGGAGCCTCGCACTCTACACGAGGGGGATACGGGTTACGTGGATCTCAGACACCCCCTCGACCTACCTGATACCATGTTGTTCGAGCCCGACACGCCATTACTTGGAGACGACGAATATGATGATGGTCTACGTGATCCGTCGCAATTCACCTCGCAGCTGACTGCGATAGGCACCAACCATTTCGCGCCTGAGACGCCCGCAACCCTCCCCAAGCCCTTCCTCGCCAGTGGCCATGGACAGGTCATGCCGGCATCTCAGCTGTTTGACCAGACTCAACCAACATCTGGACTGAGGAAGGCCAGCCCGACATCGTCCCGCCCCTCTCCCAATGTGTTCGGAGACAACGTGGCATCTCCCTCTCAGCCTGAATCGTCGCCGCTAAAGAATCGAAGCCTTGGGACCGGTGCACGGTCGACGTATGCGTCGACGTTTCTCGGGGCTGCTCAACGTTCTTCTCAGCCCTCAGCTGGTAGGACATCCCGATCACCGAGTCCAGCAGACGCATCAGGTGCGGCCGAAGGTCGAGACGAAGAGGAAACAGAAGAGCCACCTCTTCCTACGCTCATCTCTCGCAAATCCAGAGGCGTGCCAGAACCCATCGCCGAATACCGACCCTACCGAAAACGGGGTTTGTCCAGTAAGGCGACGAGATCATCGAGCCAGCACAGCTGGGACTCGGATTTTGACCGAGACGACGCCGAACTCCGTCGCCAGCGTGCCAGGTGGAACAAGGAAAAGGCCTCGAGATCGTTTCCAGATATCAGACTGCCTCTGCCCGGCTCAAGCAGAGCCAAGGTTGAGGTGCCATCGACGAATCGTACGAGACGCTCAGGAGACTTTGCGCGCACCGACGTGGCTCAGCGCCACGGGAGATCGGACGCCACCGATCACCACGGTTCGCAAGAGACCGTGGGTGACTCACAGGATGTGATTGCCGAGCAGAAGAAGTCGACGAACGAGACGGCTATTCTAGTTCCGCCAGCGAGAGATCATAACAGATCGCTTAGTGGGGACTTCGACCGGCCGTCGAGTGTCCCGGTAGAAAACGTGGAGGATAAGGAGGTGATCCCAGAGACCAGCCCTGCTCCCACGTTCGCCGAGCCGCCAAGGCTTATTGGCGATCTGATGAGGGAGAACTCTTGCGCCTCGAGCGGCATGCTCACGTTATCCTACCCGACACCATCTGCTGCTGCCACTACCTGTATCGACCCATCGAGTTCCTTGAACGTGCCCCCTCAAGCCGAAAAGGAAATATCGGCGCCGCCCGTCATCGACAGGCGCGATACTGCTCCGGTCGCCGCGGCATCATCATCACCCTCTGTCGTGCCAGCATCGTCGCAACAGAGCACGAAACGCCGATCAAGCAGGCTCAACAACACGACCACGCCATCCTCCTCTACGGCACCTCCGCCGCTTCTATGTTCCGATCCCGGCACGTCATCATCTATGCTTACCGTGCTGTCAACGACGCCGGCCATTTCTTCAAGTCTTACGCCCAGTACCACCGAGGATGGTCACGACGCGGAACCTCTAGATGATACCGTTTCTGTCCCCTCGCCTACAGTAGAGAGAGGACGCCGCCGACGGCGCCCGCCGTCGTCTCTGCCCAACCCATCCCCGTCTTCCACACGGCCGAAGACACATAGGCGCCCTCAACCAACTATTCGGAGAGGGACGCGTCAGTCTTCGCGACATAGCTCCCTATCGCTGGATGAGCTGGACAAGTCGCCAAGTGTGTCCGCATCGGAAGATTTCCGAAGCGTCGCCCGTAAGTCGCCCCGAAAGTCTACCACATTACGCGAGTTCCAGACAAAGAGTGGGATCTTCGAAGGTATGGTGTTTGCCGTCTCGTTGCAAGAGCGCCAGCAGCCCCACAGGGCTAAGAACAAATCGCTATCCAAGGGTAGTCTCGAAGAGATGATTCGGCAGGAAGGCGGCACAGTTCTAGACGACGGCTTCAGCGCTCTCTTCGAATTTGATACGCTACCGTCAAGTACCAAGGCATCGTCTACACCCGTCTTGTCAAGTTCATTGAACCTCTTAGATAGCGGGACCGGATTCGCCGCTCTGATAGCCGACGGACACTCGAGAAAGGTTAAATACATGCAAGCACTCGCCTTGGGTATCCCCTGTCTAGCACCCAAATGGGTCACCACTTGTATATCAAAGAAGGAGACCGTCGATTGGTCTTCCTACCTCCTTTGTGCAGGATCTAGCAAACTACTTGGAGATGCTATTCGCTCCAGAAACCTCCAACCTTACGATGCTTCAACGGCGAGGTTGGCGCAGGTTATATCCCAGAGACCTAAGCTTTTAAACGAGAGCAAAATCCTGCTCATGATGAAGAAAACGAAGAATGAGGAGAAGAGGTTGCCATACGTTTTTCTCGCACAGGTCCTCGGCGCGTCTCTAGTACGTGTTCACAGTATCGAAGAAGCTAGAGCCAAGCTACGGGAAGCCGAGTCTGAAAACAATGCCTTTGACTGGGTGTATGTGGACGACCATCTTCAAGATGCGAAGAGTGCGCTGTTTGGTTCTACTTCAAGCGATGGCAACTCGAGGAAACGGAAGCGTACAAATACCGGCGCCGATGTGGGCGATCAATCACCCAAGCGGATCAGAACACTGAATGATGAGTTGGTCGTCCAGAGCTTGATTCTTGGTAGGCTAATTGAAGAAGACGAAATGGAAAGCTAGGTTTGGGAAGACGTGTACGGCGCATTTTTATTACAGGGGCATGAACTACTACGGGTAGTATTTCACGGCGTCTTGCCTGGAGCATCTACAGGAGTTTGGTTAAGGACTACAAATTCATTGTTACATTGGAGGGAAACACCCGCGAGGGCTCTGGCAATCACGCATGTACCACGAGGGGGGTCGAGGAATATCGAACAGCACGGGCAAAGGGAAGGCGAAAGGGTATGCCTTGTAAGATTACATCTGATGCGGTCTCGCGGGTTTCATGGTTGGAGTCTCGACGTTGCGATTAACGTAGTGGACCACAGAGTAGCTTCAGGACATGAGTTCGCTATAAAATCTGGTCTTGAGCTATCTCGTATAGCCACCTAAGTAGGTAGGGTCTTGCTTCGGTATGTTGAGCAAGCAATGGCCTGCTAATCAGTTCAGTTCTTTTGATTTCTAGTGTATTTACATTAAGAGAGAGTCTTGGGGGGTGTGCACTTGGCACATAATGTTTTTTCCAGGTATCCAGCTTGGAATTATCACTGCCGCCAACGGTTCTCACGCAACCTGCCTCATGCCACAAATTTCACCGCGCACGTGGAGCATAGAGGCTGAAAATCCAGATAACCTTGCGCGGATAGATAGATTCATACAACCAAGAATGCGAAGTGGAGACTTTGTCGATGAGATCGAACTGTTTAGTGCTTCATCGGGCATTTTTGGGATGTCTACTTATTCGGCTTCTAAGTACCTACTTTGCCGAGCCAGGGGGTTTCTCTTGCAAACAGGGAACAGAGCAGGAAGACGCCGCTACTTCGGCAATTAACCAACTAACGGAGCAGATTGTTCGTCGAAGCGATAACGCTTGTTGCGGGGACTGAAGTCAGGAATGGGGGTTGGATTTCCGTCCCTTTGCGGCGCATGCCTTGGGTTGAAAAATGTTGAACCACGTTTTCTTGGCATCTTCCCCCTGCCCTCTCTCTAGTTATCTCTATACTCTTTTTTTTTTTTAGCTCGCCGTTAGAGCGACGCTCGGATCTCATGTTCGCGTTCATTATTGGTCTATTGTCTCGGTCCGGCTTGTGATCAATAGACTGAGCCTCTTTATACGCTGATTGGACAAATGGATGGTTCTACTACGAAGATTAAGCGCTAGGTACTGCATAGGTAGGTAGTTGCTTAGATAAGATAGGCAATGTAGGGGACCGTCTTCTTCAAGTTTATTGGGACGCCAGAATGGATGGATCATGTTAGGTATTCGTTATGCAGATTGGTCAATGAAGCGAGTCTCCCGACGACTAGCGATTACCTATAAAAAAAACCGAGTGTTCGAGTCCGATGTATACTAAGCGATACTACCTATCCAGACTCGCTTGTTAGTCAAGAGAATGCTTGCATGCTACGATAAACTTGGGGTAGGTAGATGAGGTATAAACATCTTCTATTAACTAGGTATGTAGGTAGGTAGGTAGGTTACGTACATACATAGTCATCCATCGGCCAGGGCTTGACCGGCCCAGAAGCCTGCAATGCCCCCCCTCATCCTGTTTGTGAGAGAGAATTCGCGTTCCTGTTGATAAGAGCCGGAGTTAGGTCGACCGTTTTCAGCTGGTGCCCCGAACGCGGGTTGTGGTTACTACGGCATTGAGAGACGAATCAAACACCATACCTACCCAATGCCGGCAGGGGAAGAGCGGGGAAGCAAGAAGTTTGGAGGGAGGGTGGAGGGGAGAGGGCGGGCATGTCCGTGCATTGCGACTATTGACTGTCGTGGACGGAACCATGGGTAGCTGAGCTGAGGTACATGTAGGTATTGTCCACAATGCGTCCATTAGGTACTGTAGCTAGTTACCTATCTTGTAGAGGTATTTACTGCGTGCTTATGTACCTATCTAAAAACCACCTACATACACACCTTAAGTACCGTACCTGTTAGTTGTTGTTCGTTGGTTACACGGCGGTAGGTACCGTATTTCTTGGTGTCTTGGCATGGAGGCTTGAAATAGGGTTTGATTTGTTCGACGGGCGGCTTTTCAACTGCTCGAGATATAAGGTAGGTCAGGTAGGTAGCTTCCTCGAGCTTCCGGCGGCCGCGCCGTCGCCTTGCCCAACTGGGCGCCGTGCTTGCATATGAACATGCACCGCATGTGCATCGATAGACATGCATGCTTGACCGCCTTGCGCGCCCAGGTCCAAGTGTTGGCCGCATCGTGCACTTATCGGGTCCTGCCTGTGGCTTGCAGCTCGAGCGCCCAATAGTTACCTACCTTCATCACCGGAAGAGAAGGCTTGCCAACTTCGATCGCTTACGCATCATCAGTGGTCATAAATGATGGATCACGTAAAAGCTATTTGAAACTAGCTACCTAGGTAGGTTACTACCTACTAGGTATACTTGGTCAACGGACGGAGCAAACAGGGGTATGACCAAGGCGCAAAGTTATAGCGACAGTAAGATATAGATGCTGAATCCAAGATAAACCTAGCTGATAAACCACAATGTATAGGGATATGACGTGCGGGTAACACAATCCGACGTGTCCAAGGTTTTGCACACGCTTATCCAATCTCTCTCCATACCTGTCGCGCATTTGCATGCCGCGGTGTTGGAGGCTCGGACAAGGCCATCTGTCGGTCGAGTCGCCTATGGCTATGTACAAGGGTTCAGCCGCATCGTTCAACCCATCAGTACCTATGTAGTTACCCCAACGTCTGTGGCATCGTGGTGTTACGAAAACGGCGAAAGAGAAAGAGGCTGACTCCAATAGCATGTGCGGGTAGCATTGCGTTTTGTCTGCAGAGCCCCATCTAGGTATTGGACTCCGAGAATTTCGTCTTCCCCGTTCCGAGACGTCTTGTTTTTCGTCTGATCTCTCACGTGACGCTTTCTCGGCGCTGTCATTTTCTGCACGTGAATTTCGTATAATGTTCGAGCAAACTTTTGCTGATCGTCAGTTAACTATCCTTTGGACGGGGCGCATTTCTGAACAAGGAAATACGCGGGGAAATCGTCAAGGGTCTGTTCCCAGTTTTGACATCATGGGCAACCCGATCAGCTCAGACCTGAACGTCACAGCGTTTCATCAAGATCTAAAACTGGCCAGCAACCGCCCACTCAAAGCCTCGTGTAACAAACTCGCCTAGCAGGCGGCTGACAAGACTGTACACACTTGATTGGGTAAAGACGACAAGTGTGACCGGGCAGTTTTCGAGGTTTTACGTAGCAGGTCGACGAGTAACAGCAAACCCAAGTATCATTGCATTGGATGAGATGGTGAGATGGTGACCGTGAACGAATTATGCTAGACCATCTGCGTTGAAACATGGCATGCATACCTAACCCCTAATCGTGCTACCTTCTCAAAGAATCGTGAGACCGACTGGCTGATCATATTGAACAGTACCCAAGACTCCCAAAGCAGACAAGTGAGTCGACAGAGGCTAGATTGTAAGTGTTATGCCGATGTCTAGCCTCAAAGGGTTGGCCCCATCCCTGTCGCTATGACTACTAGCAATCCGCAATGGGCAAACCGCTTAAGACGGTTGTTGATCACTGACTGAACTTAGTTCCCATGTTATGCCGTTGTATACTACTCGAATTAGTAGATATCTCACCTCCAAAGAGTAGAGCCCGAGGCAGAAAGCAGGGCACGAGAGAAAGATCATATCGACGCTATCATGGACTCTTGACGTTACCGTAGATGAGCCATACAGCGAATAACCATATAGCGCTGGAAGGAATCGAACCTAACTCGCTGTATGACCCTGCCAGTACCGTCACTCTACGTAAATGAGACGCTCGTGGCCTTAAGGTGGACTTTTCAACGTCGGCTGAGGACGATCCTGGCACGACAGATCCGATTTCTGCAGGATTCCTTCCGGAGATCCACGCTTGAATCGTCACACAATCCTTATCTCCTTGCTCATCTTGCATCATTGTTCATCTCACTTTCTCAGACAGAATGTATGATCTGGTGGGACGGCCCAAGGGTTGATGAGAAAATACCCGTTGAGCGAATTCCGAAGCACCTGGTCTTATTCTTCGTCGGGAGTTTTTTTTCTTCTTTTTTTTTTGTCCTAAAGCAAAGCTATATGGTCTGTTTCCAGCCGCTTGGCGCCCTGGTAGACCCTTGGGCCATGTAGTTAATATACCTAAGGGACCAAAGAGACTAGAAAGAGCCGTCCTATCCAGATCTCTGCCAGATTATGCAACACTTACATACTTGTAGTACGATGATACCTTGCAAAAGGACCCATCCTTGTGATTTCATCGTGGTTGCTCCGCAAACCCGCAACTTTTAAGTAGATCTCATGAATGCCATGTACTGCTACCTATTACGGTGCGAAAAACAACCCGGCTGGCACCTACGTATCTACAGGTATACGTACTGCAGTACTGTATGTAGGGACGGGTTTGGGACAAGGCAGTTCCTCGGCGATTTGTTACTGTGGTCCCTTTTCAGCTGGTAGGATCCCTCAATCCATCCACGAACCCCACCGAAACACGCTATCTTACACAATCTTTCCTGCGGGCCCGTTGTGGTATTTTTTTTTTCTTTCCACACTTCACTCCCTCCGTTGCAGTTGCAGTTTCCTAGCCGGAGGCAACCGATGAAGTGAGATTTACGAGCAAGGTCTTGAGCTGACACATATGATGGATGATGGCAAGCGAAATCGGCCGACTCGGCACCGGGGTCAGCTTTCTAATCTCCAAATTCGTGTTCCGTGTGAGGGTAGGTATCCGTCGTCAATGGACAGTGCCGGCGAACCCGAGCGCATAGTGAGGTCGGTAGGTAGTATGGAAAAAGGCATCTATCCCCTGTGGCATCCGGTACAGTACTGTTATCATCAGCTAGCGCAGTGTTGTGGTAGTATAGCTAAGTTCGCATCGTCACACACAATTGGCCTCGAGCCGAACTAACGGTTCATGCAAACACTTTGGATTTTTCTTGTCTCAGAGACGGAGGAAGGGTGGTTCATTTTGCTTTTTCTGCCCCTCTTCGAACCAGATTGTTGGTCGGTACCGTGTACAAAGTAGAGATCTTCCCGAGGAATGATCTGGATGTGATCTCATCGATGATGGTCCAATTCATCGGACCATACTCCGTAAAAGCCATACTAAGTACGGTAGTAGCTGTATAAGTAAGTAAGTACCTAAGGTACTTAGCAAGAGGTATGTACCTGCCTACGTAGTAGGTAGGTAGGTTACTGTAGTGCTCCGTCGGCGCTAGGCCTCCTGCGGTAGCGCCTTCGAGGGCTTCTGCGACTTTCACTGGCGGCTTGGTCGAGCTCCGATTGCTCGGCCATGTCACCCCCACTAGCATCCACTAGCGCCCACTAGACATAATGGGTAGCATGTACTTACATTAAGTACATACACCAGACTCCAGCATCTACAGTAGGTATTTGTCGCAGCCGGGTCTGTCTGTCTGCCGTCTGTTTTCCTTTGAGACAACATGCCTCGCATGACTACCTAACTAACATCACCACCACCACTACCACCACCAACCACCACACGTTTTGCCAACGATACAGCAGCAGCAGCAGCAGCAGCTCAGACAGCCCAGCCTGCATCGAGAACGCACAACATAACTACGACCAACAACCAACAATTAATACCACCACCACCGCCGCCGCCGACAAGAACACTGCCAGCCAGACAAGGTACGCCCTATCCCTATCCCTATCCCCGGTCACATCAGGCCTCATACTCTCCTATCCACACTCGCCTGCATATCTACCCAGCACTTGATTGCCGCATGCGACGTGCCATGGTGGTGTGTGCTGCTTATTGGTAACACCGTGGTCTCGCAGCTGTTGCTGTTTTCTTTCTTCTTTATATCGAAACCCGTCCCTTTCTCCCTCCCTCTCCATCTGCCAGCCATCTTTCTACGCAGTTTTATATGATTGCCCGTCCTCGACTCGCCTGGCCGCTTTCATGCTCAAGCTAGTGGAATAGCCAAACTCTAGGCATGTTCTAACCTTCCCAAACTCGTGAATAGGTGTCGCATTGCTCCCTGTCGTTGCCATCAGCCAGGCCAAACTCCGTCGTCGCCGACACATAAAGGACTCAAAGAGCCAGCAAATCGGTATCTTAGTCGAGTCCCCGACCCCTCCGGGTGCCCCTGCCCGGCCCCGACAAAGAAACCTCGTAGATACAGTTGTCATTCCAAATAAGAAGAAAAAAACCAAGAAAAAAATATCCCGCGCCTTAGTCACCTGGAGCGAGGCTCAAAGAGGCCCTGGATCTATTTCGTCATGTATGCCTCAGATTATGGCACGACAAGGCGGCCTCTCGAACCGACGCCCCCGGTTTATTCTCACTCCAGGACGAGGACAACCTCCTCTAACACGTTCCCAGCACAATACGCTCCCATGCCCACCCATTTACAACAACCTCAGCTCCCTGTCGGCCACGCTCGGCGCTCGCCGTCGGTCAATACGTTCAGCACGACCTCGAGCAACCCGCCGCCTGTCGCCTTTGGAACCTCGCCCACCACCGACCTCCGCCGTAGCACATCTTCGAGGTCGTTCGGTACCCAACCGACGGGCTATGTTGCTCTGCTCCGCAAACAAAAGGCTACCGTGTGGTGTGATCGGGCACAGACCGAGGATCCGCGCATGCTCGCCCAGCAACGCGCCGCTAAACAGAGAGCCGCCCAGGAAGTCACGGGCCGCACGACGCAGACCCGTACCTCCACGGGCATCAGCGGCCCCGGGAAGGTAGTGACTAAATTTCGACACCACGGCAAGCCAGGTGTTATCGGGTACGCGCCGGGCGACAATTATATCGGCGTTGCCGGTGTTCCACTGCGGCTTAGTGCCACCGAGGTGGAAGGTGAAGATAGCGAGGAGGACGATGTCTCTGCGCGGAAGCTCCACCACCGCAGGACGGGGAGCAGCGGGCGCAGTAGCACGGCGAGTGGTCGTCGCGGCATCGCCTATCGTACCTCGGGCAGTATAAACAAGCGTTGGAGTCCGACTGATACGCCTGATCGAGGTAGCACAATGGAGGATCTTGAATACAAACCCGGCGATGACCAACTTGATCGTGCTCCGAGCACGCATAGTGGCAGCAGCGCGGAGAGGGCGGACGCCCTACCTGAGCTGGCCAGCTCGAACACGGCCAAGCTTGCGAGCAACAGCCTGCTGAACGCGGCCCTCACGAGGGAGAAGAGCGTCAAAAATCCCGAGGACCTCAAGAGGAGAGGCAGTGTCGATGAGAGGACTATGACCCTCAGCTCTGGTCGACTTTTCATCGCCAACCCGGACCAATAAAGCTTGTCACATCGGATCGAATTAAGGAAAAGGAAACGGGAAGGGATCTTGGCACTACTTAATTCCCCATACTGATATGTATACTGGCCGCGGCCGGTGGTATCAGATATCTCTGCATCGTCATGGAGTTATTGTCGTTCACTCGTTGGTCTGGTTTTGGAATTCGGGGTTGACGGAGGTATAAAAAGGAAGAGAAACGGCATTATATCCGCCAGCACCACACGGTCGTTTACTAGCATCGTTCGTTCCATTGTCGCGTTTTGAGTTATATGCAACAAATACCCTCGCTGCGGCTTCAACTTTTTATTATTCTATATCATGGAGAGAGTGTGTGCGTGAGCATGAGTATACACTTACTGGCCAAGCTGATGGGAAAATCACGAAATCGTTGGACTGACTAGCAAGGCGGGTCAGCTTGCTAGAAATAAATAATGTATATGTTTGTTGTCCACGGCATGCTGCATAGTGGAAGTCTGGAAGGATCCTCTAATTCGGAAGAACAACAATGAATGGCTGTCTGGCTGCGAGTCGCCTAAATATACAAACTCGGACATACCACCCATCCTCTAAAGAATGCCTGTCCCTTTGGCTTGTAGTATTGACCTTACGTCGAATTAACGTCGCCTACTGTATGAGTTGTGCCTGCTGTTCAGGTCCACGTGTCTATTCTCTTGGACTTTCTCGCACACACCCAGACTTGGATTGGGGTTCAACGAGGAAGCAGTGGATATCGAGTTTCTAGGCAACCTTGGGGATGTGCATTAGCTTGCCTGTGAAACATATTTCCGTCTTAGACTCGGGCCACACTGCTTGACTCGCCATCATAGTCACTCTCGTTTATGATGTTGAGCTGTTTCTGAAGTGCCGAGGGTTTCCGGTTTACGAGGACACTCCGCGTCGCGCTGTGCGCCTACGCTTTGTATCAAAGTATGCCAGGTAAACAAATTGACTTGTCTAATATGCCTGTCTGTCTGTCTATTATTTTAATCCATATGATATAGTAAATGCAGTCTTCTGAAAACTTATGTCTTCCACGCCGAAAAGCAAAGTCTAGGTAGGTCAAGTAAACTGTATAAAACCCGAGTTTTCTTCTTAGTTGTCCTAGGCAGATTGCTTGCTTTGTTCTGTTGTGCGCTTCTGCTTGGGAGTCACACGAGAGGGCACCTCGTTTTAGAGATAGGAACCGTCGGCTTTTGCGCTCTTCTTAAAAAGCTATGTATGTATGTCTTGACGGGACTTGTTCAGCGGGCGCTAAATAAAGCAGCCGCCGAAATGCGCCATGTCGCGATTGCGAGCCCTTGGAAGTAACTGTCTTGCTGACCAGCGGTCTATCCCCCCCCCAATATCTTGAACTTGAGATACATAGTAACTTGGATGCTACCGTCGCCAACAGTTAGGGACAGTCATGACGCCCACTATATACGATGCAGGAACTAGGTGTTCTTGATTTAATATAGGGATGAATTGTTCGACAGATTCCCGATAGTAGGAAACCACTAGAAATCTTAAACTTTACGTTTAAATAATTCCTCCACGGATATTTTGCCATGATAATAACCTTCACGGTGTCCAAGCAAGGTCAATCTGCACTCATAACATAGTATCATACCCTAACAATCCCGAGGTCTGCCGTTGACAACAAACAGTCTCGAGTATGTCTGCTACTATCTTCCATACCGTCCTTTCGTCGCCCCCCTTACACTTTCAATCCCACGCGAAACATCCCTTTATCCATACTACACAGCCCGCCCCCTAGAAACCCTGCTTCTCGACCTGAGCCTGTGCAGCTTCGAGCGTAGCAGCCGCATTAGGGTCGACAAAACCACAACCCGTCTTGCCATTCTGGAGCGATGCGGCCTCGGCACTACAGATACCGACTTCGCCACCGCTGCCATCGGCGGCCTCGGCACCGCCCGCGCAGCACGCCGACGAGCAATCGGCGTCGTTGACGCACCCGCCTGTTATAAACTGCGCTCCCTGTCCGTTGCCGACATCGCGGGCGCCCGCGTTGTTAGGGCTCAGCGCAAGGGCAGTGAGGACGACTGCGGGGAGGAGTCAATTTTGGCCTCTGGACTTTTCATTGTGAAGTTGAGATAAGGAGAGTTGAGTGGCGGTGCGAAGACTGGGAAGACGGGGAATGAAAAAAGAAAAAAAAAACCGTGAGCGCTATGCATGCTTACAAGTGAAAGTAGCGAGGATGCTGACGCGAACCATCTTGAAATTTGGATAACAAGAAACTTGAATGAGTGCAACCAACGAGACACCGTAGGAAGAGAAACACGACACCGGGTCGTTATATCGGAATTAGAGTAAAGAACGTGGGCGAAAGAGAGAAGCGGACTAGCTGAGCGAGCGAAATGAGTAGTTCGAAGAGACGAGTGAGCCTGATGGAAAATTGAAGGGGTACGGATAAGAAGGTCAACGGGATCTCCCAGCAGCTTTATATCCGTTCGTCCCTCGCTCGTAATACACCCGTCTCAGCGATGTCAGGGCGCCTTTATCCGCAAGAAGGGCATTTTGGGGCGATTACCCGCGCAGCCTGGTTGGCATGTATTGCATGTTGCATGCTGAACGCTGAAACCACAGCCGGCTGGGCTGCCGGGCAAAACGAGGCATTGCCTGTCGCAGATCCATCATGCTGTCATCGACGATGGGAAGAGAGCGGGCATGTCACGGCAGTTTAAAATTGAAGTTGATGGGAACGCGTGAATGTGTCAAGCCCTGTGCTGCGGGCAATTATCTCTCTTCATTTCAGATGGCAGACGGCTTGGCTGCCGATCGAGGGGTTCATGTTTGATGTCGTCGTCGAATTACGACTAGTGCCAAGCCCTAGCCAATAGGGGTCGATAGTGAGCAGTTAGGACAATCCCCGCAAGGCAACTGATGAACTGTTAACAGTAGTCTTTGACAATGGTGAATCATCCAAAAATTTGTATTTCTAAGACCTAAGAATGTACAGAGAGGTCGGCCAAGTTCCTACGCGTGAGGTGATATGTGTCGTATGAGAATCGAGATCCGTTCTTTATTGCTGCTACCCCATAAGCTTACATATACAATACGGCGCAGAATAGGTGAGCGTCGTTGTCGAGAAGCAGAAGTGCATTGCCTCGATGAAGACTACCCTGCAAGAGGCTTTTTTTGACGCTGGAGAATGAAGTCTCTCTCTGCTTAACCAGAACGACAATCCAGTCTATATGCATTGAATGCTGTTACTAAATTCCTCTTTGGTAAACCAGAAATCTACGAGGAATGGTATCGCTTGGGCATATACTTCGCTTGTTTATCTTGGTTTCTATGGGCGCTATGGGTGGCCGACATCATTTGTTCCACCGAGCGCACAGTTGAATGCTTGCGCTCGATGTCGACTGAACAGCTGTCGTCTTTGAAAACTGTTTACATCCATCAAGCCGAACTACGAGGATGACGAGGCCGCCCTTGAATCTCCCGAACGACTTCTCTGGTTCGTGCATTATCTACGAAGCTGAGTCCGATAAGCTCCACGATTTCGTCCACTGTAAAATAAAGACTCAGGTCGCTCTCCATCCACAAGTACCTGACATCTTGAAGATTGCTCTGCAATACTTCACTGAGATACTTCAGTCGTAGCCAGCTGTCAGCATATTCTGATGTGGCTGGTATAGAATTCTTGTCTGCGCCTGGAGTGAGGAATAGGTCATCTAGCTCTGTTATCCGTGCGATCAGGTTGGCGATGTCGTAGGCATCGTCTTGACCGATGCCCGCGAGATCCATCACGTCGGCGACCACCTTCGAGGCAATGGCATCCACCAGAGAACCCACCGCCTGGCTCCAGGCGGACTTAGCTAGTATGTCAGACCAAGAAGCGGCAGTTGTCCGGACATAGATGATAGCATTGTCGACTTGAGATTGTAGACTCGAAGAGTCCAATCCATCTTGTTGAAGTAGACTTTGAGAACCCCCAAGAAGGTCGCGCAGGATTGTGCGGCATGTTGTCATCTCAGAAGAGTATGCACGAGTTGCAAGCGATTGCAATGCCTTTACATCGTTGTCTAATCGGAGCATGGACTTAGCTCGCGGTGCTAGGTCGTCCCTACGTTTCCAGTCACTGGCGATTTTAGAAAGTTGCTCTGAAAGGTATGTTGTATCATTGTAGAGGAACCTGAATCTTGTTAGCTAAAATTGGATCAACGGGTACGAAGGTATCATACATATTACCGCCTGCATTCAGGCCATAATAATGTGGCGAGACGGCCCGGAACATAGCCAACACAAGGGTGGGTAGGGAGAACAGGCCAGGGGCGGCAGCGGCCACAGGATTTCCATCATTGCTATACAAATGTTACTAACCAAGTGCGATATGAAGAGCACATGATGAACGTACCCGACTAGACGCACTCCGTCTTCTAATATAGCCAATATGAGTGCAATGACAGGCTCAGGCATCGACGATATATTGTATGTTTCTTTCAGAGTCAACTCGTGCGTGGAGGGATTTGGATGTAACGCTTTATTTGCCGTTGACGTTTCCTTAGCTGCAGTTGCTGTCGTCGTTGTATCTTCTTCGTCACCCCATCCCCACGCTGCCGCGGGATCGTCTTCTTCTACTGGCTCGTTCTGTTTTGGCTCTGTATCGAGAAGTGTGGTATTCGCCTCATTATCATCATCATCCTCACCCCAGCCCCATGCATCAGCACCATCATCGCCCTCATCGCCGTGGGCCTGGCTGTTTGCTTGTTTCGGTTGCTCTTTGTTGTTGGAAACGGCGTCAACATTATCCCACGCTGTATTCCATCCGTCGCCATCAGCGGGAGCAAGTTTCCGCCCTTCCTCTTGTGACACAGTCTGTGTCTCAACTCGTTCAATTTCCTTCGGAACACCCAGACCTCGAGAAAGTTTTGTCCTTATCGAGGCCAAAGCTGTCTCCCTGCACTTAGCAAGCCACACCCGTGGGACATTTTGCACCCATTCCTGTAGCTCTTCGAATCCCGAAACCCCCAAGACTTCAAGGCGGGTACAGAATGATTTGGTAGCATCGATAATCTTCTGAAACTCGTCCATATCCATTAGAGACGTAGGGACAAGAGGTTCTAGCCAGCTAGTGATAATATGAGGTATGAGATCAGGCATCATGACGTTTGATAACGAATAAACCAGTTCTTCTGGCAATCGCTCCGAAAGATATTCCAGGACAATTTCAAGATCCTGGAAAAGAGAGGGCACAGTCTTATCCGCCGTTCCAGTCAAGGTTAAAGTCGACTATCTGTGTCAGCGTAATCCATTGATCAAAAAGAGTCTGCCTCACATTCACTACTCGGATATTGGGTACATCTTCCTGATCGCGACTGGTCCTGGGGCGGATCAAGACTTGATCTAGGCCTTGCCACAGCTCTGCCATTCTTTTGTCAACCTCCTTGTAAGCTTTCAGCCCGATAACCGCATCAACAAGATTCATTTGCTCGTCTGGACGATGTCAGTGACTTCGACAAATGGCGAGCTGAGTACCATCTCACCTTCCCGCGACTTGAACACCGTTACTCGACTTTCGGGAGCATCTATCTGGACCAAGGAGCTCCATACATGATCGAATACATCGTGCGCGGCGGACTTGAGCTCGAATGCTCGGATATCTAGGAGCTTCATGACCCGACAGGATTTACTGACGGGGATACTGTCAAGGGCATTCCAGGACTCTGCATGGGAGGTCAGCGGCCCCCGGTGCCTGTTCGGTAGTCTATATCTTACCCTCAAGTAGGTGGAGCGATTGTAGAATGTGTCTTTCATCTCGCGCTGTGTCGACTTTGTCCAGGAGTCGGCTAACGCCTTTAATACTCGCTAAAGCACTATAGAGCTGGTTATTGTATGCGAACTCTTGTCGTAGAAAGTCGACTTTGTCCTCAGCTTGCTGTATTGTCTTTCCTGAGACATCCGGCGCTTCAGACCGCCGTACTATCTCACTCGCCCAGTTGCGTGTTCGATTGATATCTTCTTCTAGAGATTTTGCATTCGCAACCCACTGGCTCACGTCAGAGGCAGTTTCCTCGTTTATGACGTGAATGTCGGCCTGGTAAAGAGACAGTCAGCTCCGGCAAAGACGCTGTGTATTTACAATAACACACCTTAAGCTTTGCTTTGGCAGCAGCTAAGGAATCCAGTGCGAGAGCAAGATGGCTGACTTCGATACGGCTCGAAGAGATATCTTCTCCGGGAAACAGGCCATGTAAGGAGAATTCGACTAAAGCGTGGCCAATCTGGCCAGCTTCGGCGCTCGCCATATTGAAAGGGGGGGCGATCGTGTTGCTAGTCGATCGGCACAATTCAGTGAAGTGAATTAGACATGAGGAAAAGAAAGGTCTAGAACTACGTCAGCCCGTAGTCATGGAGGTGCGACTCATCGCATGGGATTTCTGGAGTATAGAGGTTAAGATAGATTCGGAGTTGGCATAACATAAGAGCGGTGCTCACTAACGAGGTAGGTGGTTGTCATGATAGCTTCAAAGGAACATGTCATCGGCAAACATGTCATCCCGCACTAGCGCGGGGAGCTCGGGCCAACTTGACACTGTATGTGCATGCGCGGGTTTCATGTCGCTTATCGATTGAGCATCGCCGACCCAATCACATGTGCATATACCTAAGGCAAGCACCCCCGCTAGCAGATTCCGATGGGTGGTGATGTAGCGGGGTTACCAAGCGTGTGGTTGACGGCGGGGCGATTTCTGATAGCATCTTTCAGTGTCTTCTTGGTGACACCTGGATCTCATTGGTCGTTTATTGTGCCTCTGCACTGCTTTAGGTAGATTTCCTAGCCCTTTAGGCAAGCTGTTAGGTGGCCGAGCACTATCTTAGTGCGGCGTCGAAACGGAGCTACCACCCCGTCTCTATGGAGTTGCACGAGATAAACATCCGTCATTAAGGTATGGCTGGTCTTATGTTGGCGCGGACGGCTGGCGGTCTTTGCTTCTCTGATTGATTGCCACTCTCGCCATCTTTTATCCGCGTCTTAGTAATGACTTAGGGTAAGCTAAACCAGGGGGTCACGAGCCACTCCCTCACGGGCCACCCAAAAATTTAAAGACCTATAACTTATAACCCTTGTTTAAAAAAGTGGATAAAATAGTTAAAAATAAAACACTTATTAATTAAAGTAAATTAATAGTAAAATAATTATATTTTTAAATAAAAACTAAAATAGCTATTTTTTAAAATTAATAATAGTTATTTAAAGTAAAAATTAAAGAATTTAAAAATTTAAGTTTTAAAAGTAATTTAAAAAGTGGAGAAAATAGCTAAAAATAAACTAGCGTTATA